>OW121768.1:13107500-13707500 GCA_933228765.1 Miltochrista miniata
ATTAATATGAGAAGATATTGAAAATCAAGGTGTTGAATAAATAATAATTATATTAACCTTAGACAATTTGTTTTATTTTAATAGACTTACAATCAATGTTTAATTAATATTAAAAAACAACTAGATAGGACAACCACTCGGCATATATTTGTTGTTACGCTAAGCGGCTTCATAATTGAGGAATACAATGATGCGGTTTAAGTGTCATGGTTTCAAAACACTACATGTTAACAATATTGTTACTTAGTTGGATATTGCACTCTATTCATATAGATAAATCAATAGCAGGTACCAATTTTTGTCTGAACATGACATAATAAATCAATTTATTTTTATCTTTGCAAAAATCTCACCCTCTATCATACCAAAGTAAACAAAAATTATAACTGTTTACAAAAACAAGAACTGTCATTGAAACAACTGTCATCCACTTGTCACGCGTGACAATATGTCAAACTTTTAATATGTTTGTTAGGCTAAAGCAATGTAAGTTTTGTTCGTATTCAGCCTAATAATAGACGAAAATAAAAATTATGTTTTCTCAAAAATTGCTGTAACTTAAAATTCCATTTTATAAATTATAATATTAGTTCTATGTAACACTATTCAAAAACATTTGGTTCAAAGGTGTTGGATTTTTTCAAGAATAAAAAACCATTTCTGGACATCTCCTTTATATTATCAAGTAATATCAAAATTTTATCTTAAAGAATCATAAGCGAAAGTGTTCCCATATTTGGTGAGTATATAAGTAAAATATAAAAGTTTGCCGGGCATAGAGCATAAGAAATTGTAAAAGAATTTTTATTTTGGGACTTCATTGTCGGTTTTGATACATATAGCTCAAGAAAAGTGCATATTCCTACTACAAATCGCATTTTACCGATGTTAATCTTAGCTCAACCCATGATTTGGTACTCGTAATAAGTTAGTGTATATTTATTCTTAGTAAAACATCATAAAATGTCTATAACATTTTCGCGTGGTAGCTATATTTTCAAATCTACCAATGACACTAATGTCTTGTTTGTGTACAAGTTCAAATCTACCAATGACACTTATGTCTTGTCTATTAGTTTATGTACAAACATTACACGGAAAAAGAATATGATAAATTTAAATAAGTAGTAAGTAGAGAATACGCTGGTCAGTCCTGATATAGGTGAGCGTTTGTCATAGATATATTTACTAGTGTTTCCGTGTTTGGGAATGCACTAAGTCAGTGAGCCATTGGTGATGGTTGCCAAATACATCGAGGTGAGGTGGGATATATTGCGATTCCCTGTAAAGCGTGAATTGATATTTCTATACGTAACGTAATACATAATATTCTATGGCTAGTAAAATTATGATGAACAATCACTAAAATCAGTCCATGGCAGTCTACTGTTGGACGTAGACTTCTCCCAACACGCTTCAATACACGGTACTTCTTTCTGCGGCGCATCCGCCACAGACTAAGGAGCTCGGGCGGGAGAGTTCTCTCCCATTCCCTACGCGCTGTCTCTTTCACGAGCATGACCTGCTCGCAGAAAGAGGCAGCGGAGTCCCACTTACTCCCGCTGAATGGTCTCCAGAGAGAATGTCCACGTCCAGACCTGCCATGAACATCTGGCGCTGTTCACTCCACCAATGTGTGGAGCGTTTTTTTCTCGCTGCGCTCCTCGCAGTGCTGGCACTCAGCCGTGGTTTCCTGGTGTATTCGCCACAGATACTTACCCAAGTTCCCGTGCCCGGTAGGCATCTGTGACAACTGGTAGGAGAGAGCGACGTGACTCATCTCCAGCCACTCGTTCATGACCGGTCTGACCGCCTCCATTGTGGCGATTCTCCTCCATGGGCCCTACCTTACGTTTGCATTTAAAATTATGATTAATTAATGATAAAACTAAGCAATACCAAACACCCAGGTTAATCTAAGGCTCATCTAAATTCACAAATCAAAATGTTACTGCCATTGGGTGTTAAATGCAAACTAAAGCAACGAAACGCTTCTAAGTTATGGCGTTCTAATGATTAAAGTTAGAGAGTTTAGAGCGAGTAAAACGGGCTATTGTATTGCAGTTAACGAACAATAATTTAGACCCGTCCGTCGCGTCGGCTCTGTTTCAACTCAAATTATTGCAAAGTACTCGGTATTCGCTAGACAAATTAGACTTTGTAATTTATTTATTTATTGGAAAAGCCTTCAGTCTGCAGCGGACAAAGACTAAATAAGTAGTAACACTGAAGTCTAAATTAGGAATTAATTCTGTAGAACTGTATGCCTGGGGGAAACTAACTGCGTCCGGAGCGCTCACAGATGGTAAGGTTTGATAGGGACTATTTTCCGCTTGCGTTTAGAATGTGGAATAAACTTGCCATCGCGCTTTTACCGAAAAACTACTGAAGTATGCGGTTTTTAAAATAGGGAATAATAAATTACTTTAAGAGGTTAGTTTTTTGTACGGTCGGCAGCGCTAGTGTAGGACCTCTGGTTGCAAACGTCTTTTATACTATGAAGACTATTTTCAATCTGCCACTTTAAGGGCATCACAAACGTAGCTATAATATATATTAATATATCGAGCTATATATTATATTATAGCAAGGTGCCTCACACGGGAGCTATACAATAATATATATTTTGCCCTCATTTGGTCGGCGGTCGTCGTTGCAAACGCACGGTTTTATAAGCTCAGTTTATATACAGGCTGTTCATAAAATAACACTTTAATCACCTACCTAGGTACAAAAATGAATTCAACAAGAGCACTAGTACTACTAGATTTAATTGAAAGTTCCTCAGAGGATGATTCCGATGCTGAATTTGATATGCATGTTGCCTTTTCAGGAACAAAAAATAAAAAGATCTGGGTTAAGTCTCAAATAAAATAAAAGAAAATGCTTGGAGAATTTAGTATGTGGAGGAAGGGTTGGGAATGTTCCTCCAACACACAAAGGGAGGATCCTCTAACCAGGCTAGGTGATCGTGCCTGGCGGACCGAAGCTCAACGGTTAATGTTGGACTGTTGGTTATATCATTCATCGCCGTGAGAACTCTGATTTCGCAATTCAGGATTTATCTTATCTTCGTTGTGAGAACTTTCATACCGCGATTCAGGTCTTCGATGATCTTCACTATGTGGCGGTCGCTACAAGTATGTACACGATTTGTTGCAACATTCCTCTAAATCCGCCTTCTTTCATCCATTTTAGGGTCCCTTACCCAAAGGGTAAAATCAGGACCCTATTCACGAGACTTTGTTGTCCGTCTGCCTGCCTGTCTGCTGTCTGTCTGCATGTCTGTCTGCCTGTCTGTCTGTCTGACTGTCTGCCTGTCTGCCTGTTTGTCCGTCTCGAGGCTGTATCGCAGGATTGGTGATAGCAAGAGAGCTGAAATTTTCACAGATTATGTATTTCTGTTCCGGTACAACTACAATACTAAAAACCGAATAATAATAAAGGGGGCTCCCATACAACAAACGTAAGTTTTTGCCGTCTTTTGGTACGAAACCCTCTGTACGTGAATTCGACTCGCACTTGGCCGCATTCGAGCATTCGGGGAAGAAATGGGACATCCTTTATCTTCAAAATATATATTAATATGCAGAAATATATAGTAATATGCTAAAATATACGAAGCTATATCTGTCGACATATTTTGATGACGTCATAGAAATATATATTATAGCTGCGTGTGTGGTCCTTCGAAAATTTATATCGAAAATATGTCGTAATATGCCTTGCTATATTTCATATTAATAAATATTATAGCTACGTTTGTGGTGGCCTTTTTAGTGGTTCCTATAAAATATTATACATAATTCACAGATTAGATCTTAAATCAGTAGTAGTTTAAACATTATAGAAAAAAACCGGCCAAGTGCGAGTTGGACTCGCCCATGAAGGGTTTCGTAGCAGCAACCCTAGTAGCACACAAGCTCTGTAACAAGCCGTACAATAGCTGGTTAGAAGTTTTAATAACGGCATAGCCTCTATGAATAAGTTCTACAATACATGTATAAGCGGCTATAGCACTGCTGTACCCCCGAAAGAGGCACCGATTTATACGGCTGATGGTTCTACAATGTATTTACAATGTTGGTAAATACGTGTTAGTACGGAGATACAAAGGTGGTATGGGAGCGGTAGTGTGCACCTCATTATCTAAAATAAGTTATAGTAGCGCGACTGTAGCGCTCGCATCTTTTTTAGACGCGTCTGTATCTCTGAATTAGATCGCGAGTTTATACATCTGATATACAGTGGCGATATTTTGGGGAAAGAACAAAACATAATAAAAATGTTAACAAGATCCAGTGTCATAGTTGTAGAACGACTGAAAATAATAAAAAAATAAACAACAGGGGAATGTGTTGATTTTTCCTTTTACGCATGTAAAGTACCATTGCGAGTACCAGTTTACTGTAAATATAGACATATATTTTAGCTAAAATTTTCACGCGCCTGCTATTTATGCCGTTTTCTTTAGTAAAAAGTACATTTAATTAAAGTAAGTGAATTTAGAATTTAGTTTATTTAAGCTAGTTAGCTTTCTAGGTAGTTTCTTTCGAATCCTGGGTGAGAATGAGTCACCAGGACGCGGTTTTTATACATAATTATGACATTAATAAATTATAAATAATCAAGAAAATTGCTTTTATCAATAATTATAATAATAATTATAGCTCGGGGGTGGAAGTGTCATTTTCAAGGGCATAACTACGGGGAAACCCGCTCCGGGTCTGACCCGTGATGGCGAAACCGGCGCCGCACCGCTCGACACCCCTAGCCGCTCACACCGGTGTTGCCCTCTGTCGCCTTACAGGCCTACGGGCCTATGGCGATTGTATAGGGGGCCCCATCTAGTGAGTTGGCGAGTCACCGTCTGCCAATATTTTCATAATAACATATTGGAATGGCAGACGCCGTTGTCATCCATAGCATAAGATACATAGTTCCATTTAGCCCCCAACCCAATAGCCCAATTTGTAGTAAGCATATTTTACAATAGTTTAGCTCCCATTGTAGGTAGTCCATTGTCGTCCTTCTACATAAGGCGGGCGTGAATTGTCTGCAGTGGGGGTCCCATTTCCTACATTAAAAATCTCAAAGGGCCTCTGCGTGTTGGACCATTTATGTCCCCATGTAAGCCTACCAAAAGACCGGGTATCTTCGCAAGAAAAAAAAAGAAGGTACCCGAGAAGAAGAGACATAATCATCAATCAATACATATAATAAAATCGTAACGGGTCGCTGTCTGTACATGGAAGATAAATAAGAAAAAATATTATAGGGGGGCTTTATGAACGCAATAGAACCCAAAACAATGATTTTTAGAATTTTTGTCTGTTTGTCTGTATGTCTGTATGTCTGTATGTCTGTATATCTGTTTGTCTGTACGGTTGTGCACGCTAATCTCAGTAACCGCTCAACCGATTGCAATGCGGTTTTTTTTATTGTGTTGAAGTTTGCTCCAGTTAACATTTAGCGTTTGTTTTATGTAAATCGGTTTAGAAATAAAAGAGTTATAACCCTTTTAAGAATCAGATATTTTGAAAATTTTAATTGTAGGGGTTTCTTTGAATGTGAGTGAACCTAAACTGGCGTGTTTGCTTAATCATAAAAGAGCTTAATCATTAAGCTCTTTTATGATTAAGCAAACAGGGCAGTTTCAGACGCTGCTTGATGACTCTGATGAAGAAATACCTTTCCTTTCATACACCTTATGTGACGTAAACGAAGTTGCGGGCTCAGCTAGTAATAATAATAAATCTTTATTTTCAAGCAACATTAGAGACAGTTACAGATGCTATGAACTTACTCTACGGCTCATAGATACATACCTTAATACTAAAAATACATATACATATAACTTAACCTAATTGACACGCACTGACGTCGACGTGTCGCGGGGCGGGGTGTCCCGTGTCGGCAGACGTCCTCTGAAGCGCCGATACTTCACCCCTCTCGGCCAGAAGTCAGGAGCCATGAAGGTGGTGATGCGGTCTGTAGGAACCCTCACCACAAAAGAGTTGAAGCTCACATTATGATGAGAGTTCAGCTTCTCCACCCTCAAACCCAACCCGGTTTTTTTCTGGAGATAGTCCACGACATCTACGACCTTCACGTTGTAGTGAACCCGGGATACGTAGACCATCGTAGATGACACCTCTGCACGGAAGTGCTGCTCTATCGGTCTTGAAGCAGTACCGCACTGGTTCTTGCAGGAGGGTTTCCTCTTCTTCTTCATCACTACTGGCGTTATAATGGCGGCTCGGTTACAACAGCCTTCAGAGTTTACTAGAACCATTCTATCGATTAAAAGGACTAGTATCCACCATTGTAGACCTTTCTGTTCTATAATTATGGTATTGACGCTCTAATATATTTTGTTAGGTATACATCGGTAGTTAATATATTCCTTTAAGAGTCTAAGGTTGTACAACGGACCATTCATATTCTATTTTAAAGGTAATTTTATTAAGGGGTACATTGTCTGGAATTTAAAAACCCCTGTTAATACTTTTTACACTTTCTCATTATTCGTTTGTGTTTCTATTTAAACTTTACTAATTAAATAAGAGTTACGGCAATATTTTTTGTTTATATACCTACCTACAATCAATTCAATATTTACAAACAATTATTTGAAGCTTTACATGATATAAATACATTAATTGCACCTAAATACGAAAGAGTTTATAAGCAGAGTATTGGCTCACTTCGACCGCTATATTGGCCCTAGAAACGAAATTTAAAGCTTTTAGCTTTATAAGGCGTGGTTTTCTTGCCATAATCAGCTATTAACCATACAGTTGCTGTAAAATTCACCACTATATCGACCTACGTGCAACTACAGAGTTATATATCACTGCAGTAAAATAAAACAAAGACGGGTTTGTTACAACATTTATAACTCGAGATCTGCTGAACCAATATTCATGGTTATTGATTCGTTGGATTTGTCTCCGCCCCGAATAGCATAATAAATCTTAAAAACAATGGAAACTCGATATTATTTAATTTTTAATTTCTGAAATAATACCTAAGATTAATTGTACAGGTTAACAAAAGTGTAAATGTATTTTTATAGGTTGTCTGAACGAAAAACTGGGTCCTTTAAATAATACAACAGCTTCGTAATACTGAGTATATTTAACTTGGTACGATTCAAAACAATGGAGAGGTTTTTTATAATACACAACCCTAGGTTTAAATAGACCTCGACGCAGCGAGACTAATACCGCGATGCAAAATAGTATACAACGCCATCTAGGCCCTCGACGGGAAACTCATCACAATAATATAGACGTGACCAAACCATATCGCGATGTAGCAAAAGCGTACAACGCCATCTATCGCGGCACTAGGAAATATTAACCCATAGTAATAAAAACGTAAACATTCCGCCCACCAAGGACACGTTGCAAACTGTCCTTTCTAAAAGGTAGCACGGATTTTGCTAAAACTAAACACATTACGTATAGTATACATGAAACAAATTAAAAACAAATAATATTATGTATACATGAAACAACTTAAAACTAAATACGTTATGTAAACAATAAATCAGATAGCTATAGGTAATACGCAAAGTTTCGAAGTCGGCCTTTTAATAAGTGTACCCTTTGTGCGTACTGTGACTACACGCGTAATATCGTCCGAACCTGGATGTTTTTGTTCAATTCTACCTAGCAACCATCTACCAGGAGGCATATTATCCTCTTTAATCAGGACTACATCACCTATTGATGGTTCTGGGTTTTTGTATTGCCATTTGTGTCTTTGCAAGAATTGGTGAAGGTAGTCTTGCGACCAATGACGCCAAAAATCTTGCATCATTTTTTGGTGGAATTGCCATCGCCGTAAAGAGGACACATTAGAACTTTCATAGTTAATGTCTGGTACCACGACGAGTGGTTCGCCCACCAGAAAATGACCCGGGGTTAAGACGGTGAAATCATCCTGCTCCTCCATGTACGGTCGGCCAAGAAAGTGGTGTATCAGTTTTGATTTAGTTTTCTAGTCATTGAAAATTACAACAAGGTTTATACTAGATATCATTGAAAGAGATGCATAATAATGACGTAAACCTTATTGATAAGTATTCATTTGTCGTAAGTCCCTTAGAAGTGCATGACATTTTAACCTTTATTAAAAACTGATAAAACATTAATTTCTGCAAAGATAATTTGAATGGTTCTAAATAAAAGTCATAAAATCTTTTTAAATCCAGCAATCTCTTTTTCATATAGAATTCTGACAACTGACTTTTTGTCAAATATATTCAAACTAAGAACAGCTGTCACGTAACAAACAGTAGGTATCAATAATCAATATAAAAGGTTATCAATAATCAGATAAAGATGGCAATAGAAATTGTCAGATATGTCTGCAAGCGAAACTAATCATTATCGCCTATGAATTTGCAAACGACGTTCAACCTTAAGATGGTACACCAATTTTTTGGCCCACTGTACGACAAGGGCCTCGAATTGAGGCAAGCCTCAATTTGAGTTAACACAGTGGCTAGTTCTTCATATGTTAACGTAGAGTTCCCAATTACTCGTTTGAGGTGATATTTTGTTGATTTTATTCCCGCTTCCCATAATCCACCCATATTTGGGGATCTGGGTGGTATAAACTTCCATTGGGTACCATTATTCGAGAGACACTCAGCCAACTCCTGTTTAAATGTAGATTTCTCCTCATTGAATAATTCAACCAGCTCACTAGCAGCTCCCACGAAGTTTGTGGCATTGTCGCTGTACAACTCTGCACATCGACCGCGCCGGGACACAAACCTCCTAAAGGCAGCCAAAAATCCATGAGTAGTCAGATCGCTGACTGCTTCCAAATGAACCGCTCTTGTTGACATGCACACAAACAGTGCAATGTACCCCTTATATGATTTGTTGCCTCTGCCTTTAGATACTCTTATGTTTAAAGGACCAGCGTAGTCAACGCCACTTTGCAAAAAGGGTTTATTTGGGGTTACTCTAGGTGACGGCAGTTGTCCCATAAGTTGAGTGGTTACTTTATTTGAGTAACGAATGCAAGTTACACAACGTCTGAAATAGTTTTTAACTAAACCCTTGATGCCTATAATCCAGTACATTGATCGTAAGTATGTGACCATCAGTTGTGGACCACCGTGCAGGGTTTTCTGGTGTGCGTTGACAATTAATAGCTTCGTCAACCATGACTCTTTAGGAATAAGAATCGGATGTCTTTCATTAAAATTTAACTGAGACATTCCGAGTCTCCCACCAACCCTAATAATTCCTTTCCCGTCCAAAAACAAGTTTAATGATTTTAGCATTACTCTTTTCTTTGCTAAATATCCCTTATCTTGCAATTCTTGTAACTCGTCCGAAAATCCCTCTTCTTGGCAACTCTTCACACATATCTCAAGCGCATCATCAATTTCCTGCTTAAGCAAACTCTTAGTGCTGTGCCTAGTCACTGACTTTTGTCGTAGGTTTAGGAATCTCCGACAATATGCAACAACACGGACAAGCCTGGATAGAGAGGAGAATCTATGCCAAAGGGCAGTATCACAGATATTTGTGTGCACTTTAACTTGTTCTAGGGTAGTTAAAAGTTGCCTCGGTCTCTTAAATTTAATTTCAGGCCGCCTCAGGAAATCTGGACCACCAACCCATATATCCGTTGTTGGTAAATCTATTGGCGATATACCTCGAGACGCACAGTCTGCTGGGTTATCCTTAGACGATATGTGAGACCAGTGCTGGGTGTCCAAGATACCCAAAATTTCCGAAACCCTATTCGCCACGAATGTTTTCCAGCGGCTTGGATGATGATTTAACCAAGCCAGCACTACTTCGCTATCCGTATATGCATAAAGGTCGTCCTTAGGCATCTCCAACACCTCAGCTACCTCCATAATCAGCCTTGCTAATAGAACTGCTCCACACAGTTCTAGCCGAGGAATCGAGACTTGTTTAATGGGCGATACTTTTGTTTTTGACGTCACCAAAGACACTTGAATATTTCCGTCCTCATCTACCGCACGTAAGTATACAACTGCAGCGTAAGCAACTTTAGAAGCATCTGCGAATCCATGCAATTCGAATTTAACGGTCTTTTTGCAGGTATGCAACCAGCGTGGGATCTTCACCCCTTTCAAGGAAGGTAAGTTTTGTCGGTAAGTACACCATTCCTTTAGTAAATTTGCTGGAACCTCTTGGTCCCACTCTATCCCCGCTAGCCACAGCTTCTGAATAAAAATTTTAGCTACAATGACACATGGCGCTAGCCAGCCAAGAGGATCAAATAACCTTGATATATCCGAAATAATTTTCCTTTTTGTTACAGGTCCAGTTAGCGGAGCGAGATCAACCGTATATTGGAAGACATCTTCAGAGGGATTCCAGGTAAGTCCCAAAATTTTTGTTGTGCCTTCCACCTTAATTTTTAACCCCTCACCCGAACTTTTATTCTCCTTTCCTATCATCTCTAATAACTTCCTGCTATTACTTATCCATTTTTGCATTGGAAATCCTCCTTTATCTAATATTTTTGTTAGTTCAATATAGTGTTTGAAACAGTTCTCTATGGTTTCCGCTCCAGTCATGAGATCATCCATATAGAAATTATTTAATATTATTTTTGAGATTTCAGGTTCATTACGACACTCATCATACGCCAGCTGTTGCAAGGCTCGCACAGCTAGGTATGGTGCAGAAGCAGTGCCGAACGTCACTGTCAGTAACTCATATTCTTCTATATTCTTTTCAGGACTGTCTCTCCATAGTATTCGTTGAAAAGGAGTATCTTTCTTGTCAACTAAAACCTGTCGATACATTTTCACTATATCCCCAACGAGACATATTTTATACCTTCTCCAGTTCATAAGAGTATGGCGAAGTTCAGCTTGCAAGGAGGGACCGACCATCAAATTATCATTAAGAGATCGGCCATTTGTACCCTTGCAGGAAGCATCGAATACAATCCTGACTTTAGTTGTGGTCTTGTCCTCCCGAACTACTGCGTGGTGGGGCAAGTAAACAGCTACTGTATTTTCCTTTTCTAACTCAGTAATTTTTCTCAAATGATTTAGTTCCAAATATTCGTTAATAACTTTTGTATAATTCATTTTTAATTCTGTATTGTTGCTTAATTTAAATTCTAAACGCTTAAATCTTTTTTCAGCTATTTTCTTAGACTCACCGTACTTGCAGTCCGGGTCCGCATCACGAAACGGTAGCCGCACTATGTATCGGCCGCTGTTATCCCGTTTGGTGGTATCTGAAAAGAACTTCTCGCATCTAAGCTCTTCTTCCGTGAGCATTTTTTTAACACCTGAAGGTTCAGCTTCTAGCTCCCAAAACCTCTTTATTAAGTCGTCAGCACCTAGACTACAATGCATCACGGTGATGTGAGAAGATATAACTGCCGAGTTGTCTACGTCACAAACGCCAGATAACACCCATCCGAAAGCGGTATCCTGCGCTAAGAGGGACCCACAATTACTCCGGTTAATACCTACTTTAATGATTTGGCTGTATACTTCAGCACCTAATAAAATATCAATTTTATTAGGTTTGTGATACTCTGGATCCGCCAAATCTCCGACAGTCAAGTTTACCCGTTCTACCCTAGTTACATTTGCAACTGGAAGAAGGGACGTTACCGACGTCAAGACGTAGGCATTAACCTTAATTTGAAATCGTGGATCGATTCTAGACCTGATATTAACATGAACAGTAGACTTAGACACAACACCTTTGTGTCCTCCGACACCAGTTATGGTGTTTTTTGTCGCAATCTTCTTTAATCTAAGTACTGCACTATACCTTCGGTAATAAAAGACCCCTGCGACCCTTGGTCTAGTAAAGCCCTAATCATACGAAAATGTCCGTCTTTCGACTCAGCTTGCACGACAGCTGTAGTTAATAAAACTGTTTTACCACAGTTCCCTGTCGAAAGACAAGAGACCAGTGGCTCACTAGACCCCTCCGCTTGCGCGGTATGCTTAAGACTGTTAGAAACAGTTATCTCCTTCCTCTGTATGCCCGATGAGGATGCTCCCTGAACCGTACCTTCATCCGTTGACCCAGAAACACCACTAGGGTGTAATAAATAATTATGGCGCCGTTTGCACAACTTACAGCGTACGAAATGCTTGCAATATTTGGCAGAGTGGTTGCTATTTAAACAAACAAAACACAATTTCTTACCCATAACAAATTCACGTCTACTCTCACTCGATTCCTTGCTAAAGGCCTTGCAAGAAGCTATATGATGATCGGCAGCACAATACGCACAAGAACTATTACCCTTTCCTTTTACAATATGGAATGACTTAGTATTAGACTTTTTCTCAATACGAGGTCTTGACTCTAAATTCTCTAAGCCCCTAAATCTACCCGTTAAAAAGTCGGAAAATTCCTCAAACGTGGGGAGTTCATCGGTGGGATCTGATGACACCTTTAGTTCCCAAGCTTTTTTTGTGTCAGGATCGAGTTTAGCACTAATTACATAAATAATCAAAATATCCCAAGACGATATGTTTACCCCTAAAGCTTTAATGGACTCTAAGCATTCAGACGTAGTATTAATTAAACCCTTAATTTCTGAAGCCGATTCCGAAGTCAAAGTCCTTTGATTTAATAATCGCCCCAAAATACCTTTAGTCAGAAATCTCCTATTGTGATACATTTTATTCAGTTTATTCCAAGCAATCTCATAGTTATCCGAATTGACCTTAATGTTACGTAACAATTGTTCAGCTTCCCCAGTCAAGTGCCCTTTCAGATAAAACAATCTTTGTGCGTCATCTAGGGTCTTGTTTTCATGGACTAAACCCATAAACAAATCCCTAAATGTTTGCCACTCACTATATTTCCCCGAAAAAGTAGGAATTTTTATCTCCGGCAGCT
This sequence comes from Miltochrista miniata, assembly GCA_933228765.1. Classification (NCBI taxonomy): domain Eukaryota; kingdom Metazoa; phylum Arthropoda; class Insecta; order Lepidoptera; family Erebidae; genus Miltochrista; species Miltochrista miniata. The sequence continues at coordinate 13,120,391 of OW121768.1, forward strand.
TGACTCTATTGCCTACCTTAGCACTATGATCACAAGACTTTAACTCTGAAGACGAATTGCTGGAAGTTCTGCTAGACAACATGTCTTTCAATTCGCTTTTAAAAAGTATATAAAATTCTTCGACAGTATCATACACATCATTTTTTATGTAATCAGAGCAACTAAGTTCTGCTTTTTTTGCTGAACTTATAATTTGAGTGTGAGTCTCCGAAAACAATGCCCACTGTTTCTCTAAATTTTCAACTCTCGCTTCAATATATGAAACCGTTAATCTTTCCTTAGGAGTCTTCTTAAAATTAGATTTAGCCTTTAACATTTTAGACTTAATGTCCTCCTGAAGATTGACCAACGATTCCATTTTTAATCTCGTAACTAAGCAGGTACAGAATTATATAAAAACTAAAAATTACCTTTACTGTTTAAATAACACAAATAATATGATTTTATCAATCAATCAAAACTATCAATTTAATACACAAAAACTCAAGCAGACCTAACAGTTTATAGCGTTATCTAATAGAAATAAATTAATATTTGCTCCGTTAATAGCTAATTAATTTAATAAAACTAATCACATCTAATTGTAACTAAGATAATTTGAGCTGAAAGCATTTAATGTCTTAAAATAACTCTTGAAATTTTAGAAGTGTTGTGAACTAGTACATCTTAAGTGAAAACAATTCTAAGTCCCAGACAATTTCTTAAAATTTTACAAGTGTTTGAAACTTATATTCTGATAGAAAACGGGCGTGGATTCCCCGTCAAAACCACTTTTAACTTAAAACTAACACAAGTCTAAAACTACTAAAATAATCAAAGTCCAAATTTTTCCAAATACTTCTAAGTTCGACTAGTCTTGACTTTAAGGTTCAAATTCTTCAAACTTTACTTTTATATTAATAAATTCGAAAATGTACTCACAATTTATCTCGCACACTGCACTCACTCACTTATACACGACGTGTAGATGTCACGCTGCTGGCGCCCCCTGGCGGCGACGTTCTGCTTCCTCCGGGACCTCTTCCCGGTTCCTCTGCCGACGAGACGCAGCACGTAGCGTCCCCCTTGTCAGCAGGGTATATGTTCTGGCCAGCGATCCACTGACCAGTAAACCTGACTGGTAGTCTCGAAGACTACCACAAATACTGCAAAAACGTCGTCACAACCCGACTCGCAAGGACCATGAACGAAAAACTGGGTCCTTTAAATAATACAACAGCTTCGTAATACTGAGTATATTTAACTTGGTACGATTCAAAACAATGGAGAGGTTTTTTATAATACACAACCCTAGGTTTAAATAGACCTCGACGCAGCGAGACTAATACCGCGATGCAAAATAGTATACAACGCCATCTAGGCCCTCGACGGGAAACTCATCACAATAATATAGACGTGACCAAACCATATCGCGATGTAGCAAAAGCGTACAACGCCATCTATCGCGGCACTAGGAAATATTAACCCATAGTAATAAAAACGTAAACATAATAATATAGTTATAATTTTTCTTGATAAGCTATGTAGTGGTTATATACTCTTTGAGCTATTGTCTATGTCTCGAAAGTGGTTTTTTGTTTTTTGAGTGCACAAATATTCCCAATAGTACTACTGGTAAGACTATACAGTAGTACTACTGGGAATAGGTCCAATATCAGTATTAATATTAGATTCCGATCTTGAGGTGAATGAGGAGATGCATAACTGGACTTTGCTCTTGATCGAAGATATGTGTTACCTCATGTGCGGCAGTTTGTTAGTTAGGTTAGGAATGCCAGCGCCAGATCGAGGAATGAATGACGCATTTAATAGAGAATTGGAACGTGAACGTGAATATGATCCACATGAAATAATCCAATCAGTCCAAACGAATGTACCTCTGTTGAATCCTAAGCAGAGGGAAGTCTATGATACACTGATTAATGCAATTGATGATGGAAATGGCGGCTTATTTTTTTTGGATGCCCCCGGTGGAACTGGGAAGACATTCCATATGTCATTGATTTTGGCCACTGTACGTGCGAGATCCGAAATTGCGGTAGCAATAGCTTCTTCTGGAATAGCGGCCACATTGTTAGACGGATGCCGTACGGCTCACTCAGCGTTAAAATTGCCATTAAACCTTCAAACTACTGAACAACCGACATTTAACCTTTCGAAACACTCCGCAATGGCCAAAGTTTTAGTATACCACCATTTAAAAAGTATTAACTATTAAAGCCCTCTATTAGACCTAGCGGTGTTATAAAAGGTATTTATAACTCTGCTTTACATCAGATGCTCGTACAATAACTCTATAACACGTCTTTTTATCTTCATTGGGATTATATTTACTGTTGTACGGCTGTTGTATCACATGCCTGTTAAAGAGGTATTGAATACGCTACTGAATTACTTAAGTATCATAGTAAATCCCTAGAACAGCTATTATAGAACATTCAGGTTGTAAAGAAGTCATATAAACAACTTGTGTGCTACTTGGGAAGTAAAATAATATAAAAGTTCTTATAGTTCGTTGTAACTTTGATTGATGTTTTAACATGTTCGCAGTGGTAGTGATTTTTCTAACCGAAAATTGCGGTATATGACGTATTAAAAAAAAACTACCAGCTCTATCTCGTTTAAACTAATTTTCGTTGGTAGTTTTTATGGCAATGTACATCATATATTCTTTTTGGATTTATCATTCTCTTAGTTTAGAAGTTAGAGGGGGGGGGGGGGCACATTTTTCCACTTTGGAAGTGTCTCTTGCGCAAACTACTCACTTTAGAAAAAAATGATGTTAGGAACCTCAATAACATTTTTGAAGACCTATCTATAGATACCCCACACGTATGGGCTAGATGAAAAAATAAATTTTGAGTTTCAGTTCTGAGTATGGGGACCCCCAAAATATACTGCTTTTTTTTCTAGTTTTATATAAGAATCTTATTGCGGTTCACAGAATACATCTAGTTACCAAGTTTCAATAGCATAGGCCTTATAGTTTCGGAGAAAAGTGGCTGTGACATACGGACGGACAGACATGACGAATCTATAAGGGTTCCGTTTTTTGCCATTTGGCTACGAAACCCTAAAAACAATGCCCAAATTATAATTATGGTGTAAATTTCATTACCACACTTATTTTAGAATAGGTATTTATAAAAATTGTGAAATTATATTACAGAAACTAATTATAAAAATTATTATTCTTTTATGCAGACTTCAACAAATTATTTTACTGCCATTATTGGGCGCCAGTTTTGCTCCTTGTAGGAAAAACAAGACACAAAAAGTTTGTAATCTCAATCGCATCTCGATGATGTTAGCGGAAGCTGCACAGATAAATTATTATAAGGGTCTTCTTTGTGGAAGTTTTAATGTAACCATTGCCAAAATAAATGTCCATATCTATAAGGCGCATCTAAGGCGTCCTATTGAGGCGAAATGCTTCACAAACAAAATTGAAAACGTTAACTATTGTAACGATAACCAGCAATAACAAATAAGGCGTTAAAACAAACTTGGAAAGGGCTTTAATTAATCAACGATAGCGTTGATTAAACTGGCATGAAATCCCTTCTATAAGTACTTTTAAGCTTTATTAGTGGTATTCCACTGACATAGTAATTTGAATTATTTTTTTGGGTGGATATAAAGTTTTTGTTAACATCCAACCCTGTTTGGTATAATTATATGGCAGTATGGATAATTCAAATGATTTATTAAATCTATAGTAAAAATTTCAAAATTTAAGCTTGAACTGATGCAGATCTTATCGAGATTTTAAGTATACAAACGGTATTAACATTTTTATATATCTGGATACAGTAAAATTATTTATTAAAACCAACAAGGTACACTTATTAGTTTTAATATAAAAAATACGGAAATAATGAATCAGTGAACATGAACATGTATTTCAGATTATGTAATATTCCCATGAAAACCATCAGTTGAGTTAAATAGCTCGAAACGTTATTGGATTCATTACGGTAGTGGCTTTAATAATGGGAATGTGGGTTATTTAAAGCCCCTGATTTTACGAGTATGCCTCACATCCCCCGTCTCCACTCCCACTAATATCTTACTTCTTACTATCTTACTAATACTTAAGTGCCCATATGACGTCAAATAGACTATTACTTTGATCTAGATCTCAGGACTCGTGAGGTCTGCTGAATTAAAATTTGAACACAGACAACTTCAGTTCATGAACTAAAAACGCTCTAGGCTCGAAACACGATTACTGATAAAATCCTCGATAGATTTTTGTGTTGAAAATACCTCAATTTCGTAAAATTTTAAGCTAGATCTCGTATGTTATAAGTTGTTTTTATAATATGAAATATTTATAAGAAAGACAATAGTAAAATCTTCATTTGCACTACGGCATTTTTTTCATATTGGTTATAGTTTTTTTATAATTAATTTATTTCGTTAAAGGCGCACAAAAACCGATCGCATCTCTCTCTTTCTTGAACGCTAAAATGTATATCTTCTATCTTCTTTAAACAATTTGGGGTCTGGATAGATGTGCGAGTGCATGTTTGTTACTTTTACTACTAATTAAAAGTAATGGCCTATTCCCAACAATGGGCGCTAAATCGGCTGAGATGAAAGTTAAACATATTATCGAAAAAATTTCATCATTTTTACTGAAATTTGAAATAATAACATAAAAAGCCCTTCAAAGCTTTACAAGGCATCAGTAATCCAAGGGCTGCAGGTGTTTTTATAGGAGCCATTTATTTCTAAGACTGTATTTTTAAGGGCTCGTTATTGTTGCGCCTATCAATGTTTTAGTACACTTTATGAATATTTTCACTGTTCTCAGAATACTGTTCAATATGGCTGTTGAGGTTGATTTATGATACATATTATTGGTTGTTTAAAAATTGAGTGTTTATTTTACTGCTGTCACGTGCTTTTTTATGTGTGGAAATCTTCACAAATGTGTCTTGATTGCCTCGGTGGCGTTGGTGGTAGTGTAACCGACTGCCACGCCGAGATCCTGGATGGATTCCCGGGTCGGTCCAAATATTTGTGTTATCAATATCTAATAGATTTTTCGGAGTTCGGGTGTTTCTACGTACCTATGACGTGAATGTTAAATGACTTCTATCGACTAAAAACCACACCTAATGCCTATGGTTGGGAGCCCCAGATAAGCCCTTTGCAAGGATGATCCCAGGAAGCACAAGCTTAGGTATAAATTACCTACTTAATTTGACCAAGCTGGCGATGACATGTAAAAAATTTCCCTCGCAATTTATTTAATGACATGCTGCTGCAGTGCTGCATGACTTAAGCCTACTAAAACCATACGGTTCCTAGTGGAATAACTCCTCGGACGGATGACCCAAACTGACGCCACTGACACTTCTTCTTATTAAGGCTATGGTCTCCTATTAAAAGCTATACGCGGCGTCCGACTTCAGCGTAAATGTTCCGATCGACGCCGACGTCTGAACGTCAGACACCGCGTTGGCGGTCAATACATAAACGACGACGGCGACGTCTCCTTCATAGCATTAGTTGTCAAATGGACATATTTCACCTATTTCTTTATTGAATTTTGACATTTTGTCTTTACGCTGACGCTGCAATGGTTCGAAATAACTAGAGACGCGGCGCACAGCGTTGGAATGACAGCTACGTCATCCGCACGCCACCGTCAGCGCATAAAACAGACCACAACAGTACATTTCCATAGTAGGTAACCATAGTGACGCGGCGTAGGGCGTGACGTTGCACGCAGCCTCTGGCGTTTATAGGAGACCATAGCCTTAAGTATGCAATTCGTTCTAGGATGCAATGCCGGACTCCTTCGCTTCTTGGGGCGTTTGGCGTGCGTGAATCTTCCACGTCACGCTATCGTCTAAACAACACGGTCCCGTCCATCTGTCTGCCTAAGCCAGTTAGAAGCGCTCATAACTGGGATTGCCTATTTATTTGCAAGCACGTATTTTACGCGAATTTTACAAGGCACGTTAAGTTGTTGGTCCCGGCATCCAGAATCATGTGAGTCGTTAAATCATGTAATTGTTACTTTATTAACTAATAGCTAAACGACAACTTGTCATGAGAGGGGTACGACAAACTTCAAGACGCGGGCAAAACCGCGGGTATTAGCTAGATTGTAAAATATACGTCTTGATTGAAACGTAATTTAAATAAAACATTTTAACTTATATCAAAAACATTAATTATAATGAATACACGTACCTGCATTGTAATGTCGAACTTGTAAAGTCTCCAAATTTTAGTCATAAAATGAAATGTTTTATGAATACCTACGTTACTTTATGTCATGTTTATCAGGCCTCAAACTGGATGTTAGCGGCCAGCGGGGCGACAGCGATTGCGGCGAGAGTTTAGTTCCAGAGTACAAGAGAGTAAATTACGATAACTGGAGCCGGAGGATGCAAAAAGACCAAATTACTTGAATTAATTTAATAAAAAAAATGAAAAAATTACAATTTAACTAAATGGAGGTGATTAATGGCCGATGTTTGTACCAAGAATTATGTTAATATTTTATTCTATTATACTTAGAAATCTGTAGGCTATTGCGAGATAAAATGTGGCGTGATGGTGACATCATGCATGGGCATCACGTACGCTGAGTCAGCGCCTCGTACTTGCTGCAATTTTGGTCGCATAGGAATTGTGTCGAGTCGCATGAAAGGGTTGCCTATCACACCCGTAGCTTTTTAGTTGGCTGTCCGCAATCCGCCTATTACACCGTAGTGTAACAAGTAGGCAACTTCTAACAAAACATAACAAACGCACCGGCGCGCTTTGCTTGTGTGCGAGCCCAGTGACCGCCTAACTTGCTCGTACTCAGGCGCCGCGCTATCGCTGCAATCGTTGTCGCCCTAATCGCCGCTGATATTCAGTTTGAGGCCTCTAGGTTATTTCAATGTGATGTGAGTCTGAGGGTGACACTCGGGGCAAGCCAATACCCTAGCAGGAGCAGGTATAAGGTGGTAGTGCGACGTGTTCTTGCGCGCGCCTGGGTCAGAAAACTTGATTTGCTCAAAAAAAAAACTCATCTGCAATTGGTGCAGTCTGTCTGCGCTATTTACTGGTAAGGCAAAGTCACGTCAAAGAAAAGGACTCTGTTACTGTAGAATAATGTCATTGAGTGAAACCTACGTCCTGCGGCGCGCTTTGCTTGTGTGCGAGCCCAGTGACCGCCTAACTTGCTCGTACTCAGGCGCCGCGCTATCGCTGCAATCGTTGTCGCCCTAATCGCCGCTGATATTCAGTTTGAGGCCTCTAGGTTATTTCAAAGTGTTGTGAGTCTGAGGGTGACACTCGGGGCAAGCCAATACCCTAGCAGGAGCAGGTATAAGGTGGTAGTGCGACGTGTTCTTGCGCGCGCCTGGGTCAGAAAACTTGATTTGCTCAAAAAAAAAACTCATCTGCAATTGGTGCAGTCTGTCTGCGCTATTTACTGGTAAGGCAAAGTCACGTCAAAGAAAAGGACTCGGTTACTGTAGAATAAGGTCATTGGGGCAAACCTAAGTCCAGCAATGTACTGCGATATGCAGGATTGATTGGTGATGGAGATCTCAGGTGGTCGAGAATATGATGGTGATAATTTCGACTTTTACTTAAAGCAAAGTTAATGTAATATCTACTCATACGTTATAGGTAGTCAGATAATATAAACCAACGTAATTATAGTTTATGAATTCATGATGTAATATAATCGCTCCAAATGACACAACAACAAAATGTTATTGGTGAAGCAATCTTATCAGTTCATAGATAGTGATGAAGGCCCTATGTATAATATTACTAGGAAATTTACTGTTCTCTATATTAACATACGTGGGCCACTGACTTTGGCTACAAGCCAAATTATTTTTTTGCCAAATATGCGAGTTGTTGAAATGAGTACAAGCACATTCGGTGAGAGTTTTCCTTTCTTTATGTCAGCATACTCTCAATGATATACTAGGTTAATATCAAACAAAGAAAAATCAGGTTCGCCTTTTTTACCCAGGGCACACAAAGCGACAATATATCAGCCAGATCGCCACACTCACTTCTTCTATTGTACTTGTAGACATTTTTTTTTCATTTTGAAAATTCTTTAGTAAGAAAAATGTTCCGAATACTATTTAATGACCCTAATATTGTGTACTTACGTAAGTTAATAGAAAAACCGGCCAAGTGCCAGTAGGACTCGCGCGCAAAAGGTTCCGTACCAAAAAACGGCAAAAAATCACGTTTGTTGTATAGGAGAATCCCCCTTTTTTACTGATTTTAGTATTTTTTTGACTACAGAAATACATCATGTTTGAAAATTTCAGCCTAGCTATCACGTTTCCTGATATACAGTCTCATGACGGACGGACAGACAGATGGACAGCCAAGTCTCATGAATAGGGTCTCGTATTTCCCCTTTGGGTACGGAACCCTAAAAAGCTTAGTTAGCAGACATTTAGGAATTGAACCTAAGTAAATCTTTGAAAGGATTTCCTCTGAAATTTATTAACATGTCACTCTTAAGTAGCGTGGTTGTTGGAGCGCGTCGCACGCTGTGGCACGACTGCAACGCTCTGGAAACGGTGCGAATCGCGTGTGATTAAGTGGTTGATAGTTAACTTGATTTTGCATTAGACGAGCGCTATTTGCATACCTATGCAAGAAATGACAAATGACTTACATTTTATATATATTTGATACCAGATATGAAGTCAAGTTAAATAACAGTATATCTCTCTCAGAATCAAAATTGAAAAGTAGAGAAATGAAGCTCTTAACCCACGTAAAACGAGCTCCTAAAGCTACATTGAGCCACGCTGACGCTACCGCTGCCGTTGCATCTATAACCTCGCTAATGTGTGCCTACGACTATACCGCGACTAAAACGACCATTAATGAAAAAGGTTTCTTAAAAAAAAAAATCCGACTACAGATCCATTATTCAAATTGCTCTGACCCCTTGTAACATGTTTTGGACAGTTTGACAAAATGGTTACGGATATAAGGTCCTCGTGCAAATATTGTAAAGATCAGAGGATCTAAAGGCTCCCGGGGGATGTGGAGTGTGTGCTTACATTTAAGTGAGATACGCCAAGCCTGTGCAAACATACGTTTCCCACTGTTTGTGTAAAATGTAGACGAATGTGTACTGAATTACTTTAAGTTCAAATGAATTTCGTTGTATTTTTTACAGATGAAGAGAATATTAGTAGGTACCATTCTTTCCTGTTTTTTTGACCAAAATACTTTTGATGGCTCCTAAACTACTCGGGAAACTCACGTGTAGAACCATTAGAACTACATATATTAGTTAAATAATATAGGTATACTTTCCACTTACTGAGGTACCCACGAAACAGAAAAATTACTTGATTTTTCTGTTTGTCTCTCCCGGCTAGAAGAAAGTCGCGGGTTTGAGTCCCACTCGAAGCTGAATTTTTTTTCACACTGTTCCATAGACCTACGAGGCACTAGCTCTTGCTATAAAACTTAGAATAAGCTAACGCAATGGAGTTGAGATCTGACTTAATAACAAATTTTATCTGCTCTTTCCTTTATTTCAATAAAAAGCTAATATACTGACTGATCCGCCTTGCTGAACGGGTTTGATATTTATAAAGTACCTTTAGTCATTATGACGTAAGCTTCGACTAAAAAAAGAGTTTCGAAAACTCTCACGGGAGCATTCTAACGAGGGTTCGAAGTAAGGTCTAAGCTAGTTATTTATACTGTAAGGCCTCCACACACATACATAAGATCATTAACATAACTCTCTATATTCAGCATCATACATATACGCCTACATGCCCAAAATGCTTTTGGGAAACCATGCATTAATAGTAATCTGGCAGGAATGTTCACTGATGTGCAAATGCATTGCTCTTCACATGCACGAGAGATATGCATACTAGGAGCAAGGTGCAAGCTAGTTTGAGCTACATATCTACCATGATTGCGAAAAGGATTACATGCATTGGTGATTTTTGTATGCGCCTACCTTCCCTCTTGAGGATAGCAAAAATGGAAGGATTTTCAGTGTGTTACTTTATGTTATTTTCGTGAAAAAGAAGGCATTTGTTTGTAAAGGGAATGTGTCTAATGAATGAATGAATGAATGAAATGCTTTATTACAAGAAATATGGTTGATTTGATCTTCTTGCATTCTATAGTTCAACATGTTTCGCCGGACGGCGCGGCAGCGCGCGGCGTGTAATTTCTAGAAATTATGTATGTAGGTATTACAATAGTTATGTCATATATCCATTTTAGGATATCACGCTTGTCAGAAGAGTTGGTTCAGAGTGTTCCGTCTCTTCGCCACGTTCGTCAGTCAGCACTAGATGCAAATTAATAAATTAATATTTGTGGACAATCTCACACAACATCATCTAGCCCAAATTAAGCTAATACAAGCTTGTGCTATGGGATCTAGATGACTGATAGACGTACATATATATTGTAAATGCATACATATAATGCATAGAAAACGCCTAAACTCCGAAACAAACATTTGTGGATAACATTATTTACAAAGCGAATAAACTCTTGAACATTTACCCACTTACTTTATTGGAATGTAAATCAAGGGTAAGCGAATGGCTGCTTATTCTAAGTTATGAAGATACGGAGGACCTAATTGCGTCTATCATATAATTTGAAACACACACACCGCTCACACAATAACGCATTCACGAACACCCACGCACATGCACACGCACACACACACACACACACACACACACACACACACACACACACACACACACACACACACACACACGCACACACGCACACACACACACACACACACACACACACACACACACACGCACACACGCACACACACACACACACACACACACACACACACACACAACACACACACACATATCGACGGTTAAAAGGCGAATTGATTCAAGCGCCACTCTGGGCGATATTGAGTTATATACATCATTGGAATCGTGGAATTTTTCCGCGTCGTTTGAGCCGGGTTTGAGGCTAATCTGAGCACTTTTTTGGCGCTTGACTCCATGACGAATTTGGGTATCTTTTCTACTTATTAGGTATCAAGTGTAGTAGTTTTGGTTGTTTTTTTCAAAGCATGTATATAAACCCATTTAAAAAACACTATTTTTTTTACTATCTGTAGTTTAAACCATTAATCCCTGGATAAATTAAAATGGTTTTGACGTTTGAATTGTTTTTACTTGAACTTAAATAATTTAATTTGGATGTTAATTCATTTTGCTTCAACCAGATTTAATAATGTATGCAACTTAAATCATTTTGCCTTGAACATGTGAATATTATCACTGTCGCTTGAATTAATCATACCTGAATAAGTATAATGGAAATATATGACTTGTGCTGATTATCCTTGACCAGTTTTTAGTATTTATGCCATTTAGATCAATTTTCTCTATGCATAAAATAAATATGTGCACGTTCGATTCCTCTATATTAGTTTAATATTTAAACTTATGTCATACTTAAATTAGTTTACTTCTTTCACCTCGCATTAAAAATGGCATTTATATCTCAAGTAACAGAACACAAACCAACGCGGGTAGGTACTTGGACCCACAACACACGTGTCGCGCGTGGTTTCGAGGTCGGTGTAATTTGAGCTATTCCTCCTCGAACATTTACAACTAGGTGAACGGTTTAACTCATTTATCCATGAACAAATGAGAAATAGGTAAGTGACTTCAATCATTTATTCATGAACAGTTGACTTATAGGTAAGTGATTTAAATCATGTATCCATGAACAGTTGACAAATGGGTAAGTGGTTTAAATCATTTATCCTTGATCTGTTAAAGAAACAAGGAACACATAAACTATTTTGTTTTGAATACATAAATCGTCATTGTGTACATGACCCTTTCTGTCCTGATCAAAAAATTATGCAAAATGGCTCAAGTTACAATTTACTTGCTTTAAAAACACCTTTTATCTGTTATAATATTATCATAAATTAGCAAAAAATATACCGCTTTTTAGTTGGGGAGATTTGTACATTTTTATTATATACTTTAGGAACAGTGATTTTTTTTCTTAAAAAATAAACTTTAAAATGCTCTCCTGTAAAGTTCTCAAAATGGCGCTTGAATCAAGTCGCCTTTTAACCGTCGATATACACACACACGCGCACTGCTCACAAACATGCTACGAAAGCAAACAAAAGAATTTATACAAAATGAAATCATTTGTAATTTTTTTATTTTTTATTTTATTTTTTATTGTTGTTATTTTTGTATTTATATTGTAAGGTATACCGTCATAATACCAGAAATCATAATGCCTTTACTTAAAATGCCTGAGCCCAAAATACCCGAAATCGAAATATCAATATTCAAAAGGCAAATATTTATAATATAAATAATTTAAAATGCCTTACGGTCGAATAACCGAAACCCAAAAAATAAATTTATCAAATACCTTATCCTAAAATGTTCAAACACAAAATACCTTTTTTTTAACATGATTTAAATCCTACATGGATGCTATATATCTGTGAAAGGTTAACACCCCGACTCAGAGTATCCCGACTCGGATAGGTTAGGTTAGAAGACTATGTGGTTATTGTTATTTTTAGTGGTTATTTTTTTTTTATTTTTCGTTAGCCCACTGTAGTACTTTTGTAACTCTGAATCAAAGTGTTTTAACATGAGGTAAATCCTACATGGATACTATGCCGGACTCCTACCGACTAAAAACCACACGTATCCTACATAACAGCCTACAGTTGGGAGCCCCGGGTAAGCCCACCTACGGCTACAACTGCTGCTTCACTTAGGTGGGGGGGGGGGGGGGGGGTGTATATAAGTTAAAGTCAAATAACAAAACGTGTGAGTGGCAATAAATCTTTATATCTTAAATCATTCATTTATTAACTATGCAGTATATAATGAACTGGTATAGCATAATATACCTATACCTAATAATACCCAGTAGGTTATATCGATAAACTGGGTAGGTCATGGTTTTTTTTTATATTCACATTGTATTCTATTTTCGGTATTTTAAATTAAGGATATTTGAAAATTTGTATTTTGAATTCTGATATAATAATTATTTGTATTTTAAGTTTAGACATTTTAAGGTAAGGTGAACTGAAATAAGGTATTTTGAATGTTAAGGTATTTTGAATTCGGGTATTTTGGTCTAAGGCATTTTAAGTAAAGGCATTTTGATTTCTGGTATTTTAATATATAACCATATTGTAAACTATCCGTTGGGGTGGTTTTAACAGCAATATCTGGGTTGAGGAAATGCCTCAACCCAGATATTGCTATTGAAATTGAAAAAATCGTACTTGTAGAATTTGTAATCAAGCCACTGAGTTTAGCTCCAACCCCGATCCACTAAACAAACAAACAGACATGAAGGAAATAAAGGAATGGAACTCAGAGGCCCTGAATCGATCAATTATAGTTATTTTCTATCTTTGTTTTTAGTTTTTATCTTGAATGTACCGCAACAACTGTTTTTGCATTTTTATATTTGGTACCTATTGACTTTATGTATTATAAATAAGTAAAAAAATGTTCATATCTCATGTTTAAAGGTGGGCGTTAGTGACTGCGCCATGCGCCACAGTGTTAACTAATGCAGTCACTATCGAATCACAACAACCATGTACCTAATGCGTTTTAGTTCCAATAAAGATTTTCTTTTTTTTTTATTTGAAACGACCCAGGAATCGAACCACGGACCTCCAGCGCGGCAGGCGGTTACACTACCGACTGCGCCACAGAGGCAGTCAAAAAACTGAGGCTGGCGTTGGTCCCAATGTACATGTAAATACTACTGTATTGTTAAAATAATGTTGTCGTGAAAAGACTGTTTAATATTAGATATATTTCTCAAATTACTCATGAAAGTGATTTTATGTATGCGGATTATAAAATTATATTTACTGCGAGCAAAGTCAAAAAGCCGCCAAGTGAGTATTGGCCAGGCGATATGTAGAGTTTTGCGCTCCTTATTTAATAAGCTTTTATGCATACATACATACATACATATGATCACGCCTTTTATCCCCAAAGGGGTAGGCAGAAGCATACTATATGCCCACAATTCACCTTTGAGATTGTGTCCCACGTAATAGTTGGTGAGCCGTATTATGAGCTTTTAAAATGCCAAACCATGCCTCTTACCTAGGATGTAGACTAAAATAAAAATAGAACTATCACTTTTAATTCAGCGCGGAGCTTAACTAGTCTGTGGACAGAACCTACGAGGAATGGGTACCTTATTTACTACGGAACCCCCTATTAAGGTCACTACAATTTCTGCTAAAGGTACAATTGTGGCCCTCACCTTTACTGCCTAGGGAGCTATTTTTATGCTCCGCTCAAAGGACTAGGACTTTATGAGAAGGGAAACACGTGTGATGGTAATGAATTTCAAGCGTTTATAGTACGGCAAAGAAAAGAGGTACGGATCGCTCGGTTGGAATTGAAATTTATTGGTTCTTGTAGAATTCCTTGCTAAACTGTTAGGTTTGAATATTCCTGAAGGCTTTTGTAAGCTCCAATGAAAAGTTCTATTGTAGCAGGTTGCCTTTGCAAAAATATATTACCTATTTATTGGTCTGTTTGGTGTCGTGTGTGTGAAGGTAATATTTTGTATAAAAAAGTTCGAAAATGAAATATTTTTCAATATCTGTTAGCTGTTCAGTCATGATCATGTAGGTAGATTGGTTGATTACGTGGCTCGCAGGAATTTTGAAAACTGGGATCGATAATAGAAGTTAAAGTTGAATTCGAGAACATAGAGATCATGGTTCCTATAGTAACTTTTAGAAATTTATCTCTAACTATGAAGTTGGTGCGTTTTATACTCATGCTTATACTATTATAGGGCTAAATCGGGATATGGTCCATTTATTTTGGTGGGAAAGATTTCAAAAGTATAATCTACACTAGATGACGCTCGCGGCTTCATCCGCGTGAAATTCGGTACCCGTTCCCGCCTACCGTGGGAATATTTTCCCGGGATGAAAAGTAGCCTATGTGTTATTCCAGACTATAAGCTATCTTTGCACCAAATTTTAGCCTAATCCGTTCAGCCGTTAGAGCGTGATATCCAAACATCTAAACATCCAAACATTTTCACAAACTTTCACATTTACAATAGTAGTAGGATAAATATGAGCATAATTTGCTAAAATTTGACAATTATGTGGTAGAACGTAGGCATCTATTAATCTACTATGAAAGAATGTTTAAAAACTTCCACCTGAAGAAATGTAATAAAATATTTCAAAGAAAAAGCCACGGAGCTTTATAAAAATAAAATATCGAGGTCTAAGGTAAAAAGGTCAGCTTATTTGCCTACTATCACTTTGCGAAAAATATTTCACTGGAAAAGTATTATTCAACAAGATTAAGCGGTCCGTTAGAAACTTAGATCATCTAACCACAGGATGCGCCTTACTTAAGCATTGTTTTCTGCCAAGCCACAAGACCATTTGGTCTTTTGGCTTTATAAAAGCACTGTACATCAGTACATCATTTTATATGATTAAACTAGTACATTTCATTGTAGTTGACTGTACAATAAAAATTAACACACAACAGCCATTACGCGTTTGTCGATTAATACATTTTTAAATATAATGAATTTTTATATGTCTTTGTGTTTCCCCCTTCACCCGCTATGAAAACTAGCAGAATATTTTTGTATGCGGTGGTTCGCAAAGGCTAGTCCCGTGATATATGGTCTAAGGTTAGAAATGATAAAATCGATGAGTGTTGCCGGCGCCTGCAAGACTAATAGCGATTCCAAGAAATACTCGCGTTTTGCTATGTTTGATGTCAGTCACGAGGCCTTCGTGGCTTTTCCAAGAATTCTAGTGATTCTATATAAGTTTATAATGAAACCTTTTCAAATTATGTAGTAAAATGATGTACATTTAGTAAAATTAAAAGCCTTTCTTTTTCAATCGTGATTTTTATTTCATTATGATTTCCTTATTTGGGTGTAGGGCCCCATCAAGGTCTTTAAGGACAAAGCAAACTCACCTGGTCGCGAGGCACTACTGACCAAAGTACAGGATAAGATCCTATATTTACTTATTTCCTAAATTTAAGTTGTCCTGACTAACGGCGGAGACAGTGGGGTAATTAAGTCTGACCGCCGCATCGGCCGTTGCTTCTAATTATGACGAAAATCAAAAAACAAATGACAGCTATTCTGAATTCAGGTAGAATTTGGAAGCAAAACTAGGGCAAATCATTTCGTTGAAATATTTCTTTTTAAGCCTTAAGTAGGTTCTGGCGCTGATATCATGGTATTCGATATCTAAGCCAGTAGATAGCCAGTACATACGCTTGTCCTTTTTAATACGACGACAATAGGCTTACCACAATGATGCGGGACTAAATATCTTTCGATGACAAGTACGAAACCCATTTATGTTATTTTTGGTTGTAACATTATCTACCCAGCATGATTTTACGTGAAAGGGGCTCTTGTGCGTGGCGGAATATGCCTAGGTACATATTTAGGTAAATTGCTACCCTAACTGCGGGGGCAACAAGGTGGCTCTATTTGAGACTCGAAGCCCTAGAGAGGGGACACACAACCTACAAAACCACCACTGTATTCCGCTTCCCCGTACCAACTTGAAGCAAAGTGAAAGGTCTTGTTTTAATATAAGTAACTAGCTGACCCGCGCAACTTCGTATGCGTGATAAATGAAGAACCGCTCGATTGATTTTGTGCAAACGTCACATAAACCATCTACTAAATAGTCCAAACAAAGCCTAAAAATTTGGGTTGGATAGGTGAGCCCGTTCTTGAGTTATAAAATTACAACGAAAAGTGGCATTGATTTTTATATATATAGATTATAGCTATCAACACAATAATAATGTGATTATTTTGTGTAACGAAGCCCGAAATAAACTTTTGAAGATGAAATTATTATGTTCACAGCGACATGTGGGTACTCTAATATTAGGTAATTAATTCAATACCTTTAATAAAATTAATACAGGAAGCTTGTAGCTCCGTTCCCAAATTTCACGGTAATAGAATGATATTCAGGAATAAAAATAGCATACTGTATGTATGCTAAAAATAAATTTATCATGTCAATCGATTGATCGAAGTATATCTAGTATTTAATATTACAAAGTATAAATTATATAAATGGGAATGAAAGATATTATATCTTACTGTGGTGGTAGGCCAGCATAGGAATCGCGATTGAGTGAGGTCACTGTGACCTATATGTACTATGTTTGCAACACCACAGGTGCTACAATTACGCTGCCGACAAACCCCCTTTTGAAGTACCCCATACTGTAGGTGTTCAGGAAAACCGAGAGGGGAAGTCCATTCGACAATGCAAGCGTACTTGAAAGAAAGTAGCTACTGTAACTTATTGCATACGAGTGTTTCAGACCCAAAGTGTGAGTAAGAACACCCTGTCTATGGCGAGCGGTGTGATAAACTCATGATAGACCCAGCCTTGGGCATCATGTCTGAAAGATCTTGAGCAAAATAAACCAGGATTGAATTAATATAGATGGATTTATTATCGTAGTTTCTGTTACAGTTTCAGAGTTCATTGACAAGGTGTATACGGAATAACAAAAGAACAAGCATAGTGTCACTCTATAGCTAGACCACATAAAAGACATAGAAAACTGTTTGGTTTATAAACTACACTCGAGAGCAATGAATCCGGGTCACTTAAAGAATGTTAAAAATCTCGGAAACTAAAAATGATAGGTTAATGCAATAAATTGTATTTAATAGACAATGTAATACTCCTTAAATGAAAGTAAAAAAAATATGAGTCACCATACATTTTATTAACACAAAATTACATAAAGAAAAAACTGCCGATCTCTCCTTAAAACAAAAATAGGAAACATGAAATTTTTGAACTTTATTACGATTTTCTTGAATTTTAATACTTCGTATTGCCTCCTCGTGCTTCCATTACTGCGTTTACGCGGTTTGGCATGCTGTACACCAAGTTCCTTATACGATTTTGGGGAATATTCTCCCATTCCTCTGTGAGAGCAATTTTGAGCTCACGAAGCGTGATTGGGGGAGGGTTTCGTTGTTTTACGCATCTGCCTAGCTCGTCCCAAGCATGCTCGATCGGGTTGATATCCGGGCTGCGCGCTGGCCACTCCATACGAGTAATGTTCATCTCTTGAAGGTAGTCATTCACAATCCTACCTGTATGAGGTCGGGCATTGTCATGCATAAATATAGCATCCTCACCTAAATTGACCATAAATGGACCAACGTGATCATTGAGGATTTCTTCCACATATCTTACGCTAGTTAAAGAGCCGTTTTCTATGATCACCAGCTCTGTGCGACTTTCAGAAGAAATTCCGGCCCACACAAGTACAGACCCACCACCGTAGGCTACTTTTTCTTCGATGCATGCTTGCTTGAATCTTTCCCCTGGTCTTCGATACACTCTGTGTCTTCCATCGTGCTTGTAGAGCATAAATTTTGATTCGTCGGAGAACATAACTTTTGACCAATCTTCAATACTCCAATTTACGTGGCTCTGGGCATACCTTAGTCTCGAAATACGATGCCCACGCTCCAGTTTAGGGCCGTTTGCAGGTCTAAGGGGTTTTAAGTTAGATTCAGCAAGCCGACGTCTTACTGTCCATGCACTTGGGTTACTTCCTCCGAGGCGTCGAAACTGATTGGTGAGTTCAGTTCCTGTGAGAAAGCGATTTCGAAGCATGGTGTTCACCAAGTATCGGTCTTCTCGTGCTGTGGTACACCTGGTTCTGCCCGTTCCTGGTCTGCGTAGGTTAGAACCAGTTTCTTCGTAACGTCGGAGAACTCTTTGTACTGTTGACAGCGACACACCGACAGTCCTGGCTGTATCGCGCTGACTCCGGCCGGTTTCCAGCATTGTAAGTATTCTGGTGCATTCTTCAGGCGTAAGCGACATAATTTCAGCTTGATTAATGAATATAGAGCACTATCAACATGGTTTATGTACCCACATAAATGACAGATTACAAACAAAAGCAACACCAAATGCTGTAATTTCGTAGTTCCATCTTCGAAAGTGGCCCTTTTTCAATTTTTTTTTATGATATAACTTTACAATAACTAAGAAGTTTTAATACCTTCATTTAAGGAGTATTACATTGTCTATTAAATACAATTTATTGCATTAACCTAGCATTTTTAGTTTCCGAGATTTTTAGGATTCTTTAAGTGACCCGGATTCATTGCTCTCGAGTGTATTTCTAACAATGTCAAACGATTTCTCAGAGCATAAATGATTGTCCAAGCTTTTAACGTGAACATGACTTTACAGGTCCTTGAAGAAAATAAGGAAAAATATGTCTTGTCGACTAGGAAAAAGTCCTGTCATATCATAGTTATTACTACCTACATATTATCACGTAGGAATTTCCAATAAGCAGGTATTACTAGGAATTACACATTTTCTATGCGAGGACAGCTGAATATGTGTGTTGAATATTAATAGTATGAAATGTTGAATAGAATGCCAAGAAATGGAATACTGAAGTCGTAAGCTTCATTTATATGATAACGATAGAAATAGTTTTGCATTTTTTTACCCGACAATATCGAAGCAAATTGGAAGGTTATGACTTTGAACAGTATGTGTAGATCTGTATATATATAATTTACAAACTTAATACATACATCAGCAGTTATAAGTTTTATCTAAATTTCTCTAAATAAAATGACTTTTCGGAATAAAACAAAATTAAATTAGTTGCTGTCGGAAGAGTTTAGAGCGGCTTTGTTTGTGTCTTCTAATTATAAGAACATAAAATTGCAAAGTCATTACAGATTTTTAGATAAATGTAGGTAGACGACTGATAATCATAATAATATTTTTCAAATACATACAAATGGAAATATACATGGTAAATATCCAAACTCCAAAATAAGCATTAGTAAATCAGACGAATAATTTTATTACAACCCGTGACTGAGACCCGAGAGTAGTAACGGCAGTGTAGCGATACTACCACTGCGCCACGACGGCAAAACATTTTAATGATCGAATCGGGATATTTAAAATTATTAAAATATAAAATAAAAAAGCAAAAGAATCACGTTTCTTATATGGGGCCCCCCTTAAATATTATTAGCTTTTTATTTTTAGTCTGTGTCGTTATAGGGGGGCAACACAAACACAAAATCTGTGAAAATTTCAGCTCTCTAACTATGCTAGTTCATGAGATACAGCCTCGTGACGGTCAGACAGACAGACGGACAGCGAAGTGTCATGAATAGGTTGCCGTTGTTTGCCATTTGAGTGCGGAACTCTAATAATTCGTATGCTAACTAATTGCCGGTAGATGGTGCTTACGTCGCCTATGAGGTGAAAGAATTAGTCGTTTTAGTTTATTAGTGTCTCGGAGGTCAAATCAGAAGTGTAATCAGAAGACGCAGGCTAGAGTCCTGTTCGAGACCGAGAAAAAAAGAACCATTTAGTAAATAAAAATAAAATAATATAAAATTCATTCCCTTAGAAATTTAAAAAAAAATTTAGGTTAACAAAATTTTTGTGCTCTACCGGGGGTTCGGAAATGCTACAGACTGAGAAAAACACCCCAAGAAACTCAGTCCGGTCCATACCAAAATTCATCTTAGAATATAATACTTACTGTTTTTTTTTATTATGTAGAAAGTAGCAATTCGTGTCACTGCCAGGCAGCTTTGTTTTTATGGGATATATTTATGTAGGTAACGTTATTTTTTGCTTTCAGTGTAAGGAATTCCTGAAACAAGTACTTAACCTTTTTATTATATTTTATTCAATCATACCATCATTAGGTTATATGTAGCTAGTTATTCGTTTCATAACAAAAATTCTACTGGAGCTTATATTTTGGGAACATGAACGATTATAGCTTTTTGTATGAAACAGAAGCTTAAAGCTCGTTCAACATTTAGGTCGTTTTCCGAAGCTTTCTTCTCATTATGGTTATGAAATATAGACATTGTTACGAAGATTGTTTTAAGTCGATGACAAAATAAATAATAAAATCCACAACTACACAGCGTGGTGTCGACTACGCACGTTTTTACTTTCCTTTAACTTTTTAGGGTTCAGTACCTGAAGGGTTGAAACGAGAACCTATTACTGAAACTCTGTCTCAAAGGAACCGATAAATAAATAAAAAATAAAATAAAATAAAATTTATTCCGTTCGAAATTAAAAAAAAAAAAATTTAGGTTTGTCGAAATTTTTGTGACTCTACCGTGTAGACTAAGTAGTGTAGAACCGTGTAGACTATAGGCCTCCATGACCGGGGGTCTGAGGACGGTGAGAGAGTCGCTCACCGTCCTTACAGAAGCAGGCCCATGACGGCAACGTGACGTGAGGAACTCACGCACGCCCCCCCTTAGAAGCGAGATCACACCTGAAAACCCCCAAAGACGCGGGATAGCACCCGAATCACCCCCTGGGCGAGGCCGCAGTGGCAGCCGTAGGTCTGTTGGGAGTCCTGGGACATCCTTCCGAGGGCTTACCCGGGGCTCACAACCATAGGCTGTTAGCCGTTACGTGCGGTTTTTTCGTCGGTAGGAGTCCGGCATAACATCCATAAGGATTTTTCCGTAAACAAAAAAAAGGGTCTCTAATAAACTAAGAATCAAAATGTATAAGTATCACAAACATAATTATATTTATTGATAAAAAATTCTTGTCGAATCAAGGGTTAAAATGTCACCACCCCAATTCATCCCGAGGGTGTCGTAAGAGGCGGCTAAGGACACACTTTCGCAAAATATAAATTAAGAGTAAAACAAAGAAATCAATTATTAAGGTTAATTATGTGATGTTCCAATCTAATGCTAATATTGTACCATATTAATCTTAAATTGCATGCCATAATTGGACGAATATGATTTCCTCTGCATCCTATAACAACCTAGATGTAAAATACTAATGTTAGGTTCAGCAATAAATAAATGATTGATTGATTGAAGGGGCGCTCATACACCAAACGTTATTTTATAGCGTTTTTAGTCCCGCTCACTGTGCAGTGCTCTGTAAACGATTACTGTAGTAACTCACTTTCACTATGGCTTGTCCTCGGATGGGTGACCACCACCCAACACAAAACAACGTAACCACTTGGTGAAGTTTCACTCTCAAGCGTTTCCGTGCTTCGGAAGGCATTTTCATCTGCTGGTCCTGGTAGTCAGTTGGTAAGTATGTACGTATATGGCAGTCGTTAAGCTAAGGCTCTGGTGGTGTAACTTATAAGGTCTTTAACCTTATGGTCCAAGATCCCAGAGCCCCCAGACGTCACTCATTTTCTGATGGACAAAATATATACGAGTGATTAGTGGTGGGGTGTACTATGATCATATGACTAGTTGCTACTTTGGCCAGATGGCCAATTTTCAGGTAGCAATTAATCAAGGTACATAAAAACACTGCTCACCTCACTTAAATTCTGATAGCTGATTTTAACATATATTTTACACAATATCGTTAAAAATCAGTATTCATTACTCCCAGACACATGCGGTCGGCGGTTTTACCTTACAGACGCTTCAAAGCTCTGAAAAAAATTTATTAAGGTCACTTATTTTCTGATACTTGATTTTTATATATGTTATTCAGACAACTATTTTAAAACGTTTTGCAAACGGACAGACCGATCCAACGGGCCAAACATTCCCCAAACCCAATTTTAATGTCGCTGAGAGTATGGGCGCGGGCATTATCCGTGCGTATTATGCGTATGTAGCATGTCTAATCGAAGTCAGAATTAATATTGAAATGTCAATAAAAATGCATAAGTACCTATTAGTAATTAACGCCTGTCATTTTAAAATTTACATTTTTGTATTTGTTTTATTTAATAGAGAATTAAGGTATAAAGGTTAGCATTTGAAAATCACGTAAATAATCAAAGATTAACTTTGAGAAAAGTGCTCGTCTGACCGCAATCCATATCCATACTAATATTATACAGCCTCTCTCTCTTGTCTTTCTTTTAAGGTTAGCTCACAATATTATCAAACTGAAGAGTTTGTTTGTGCTAGGATCTCAGAAACTACTGGTTGCATTACAAAAATAATTTCACAGTTTTTTAGTCCATTTATTGAGGATGGCTAATGGCTATATAACATCACGCTAAGACAAATAGGAGCGGAGCAGCTATGAATAATGTTTTAAGGACGGGAAAAATGTATTTCTTTTGTGAGGTTTCATTGCGTACGTTGCGTAAATGGTTAAAGTTGCGTAAAAATTGTGTACTACAAAATGTTTCCTCTTAAAAATTTACAAAAAAAAGTTCTGAACAGCAAATGCCCATCTTTTAAGGTTCACTTACAATAACCTTCACAATAATTTTTAAAACATGAGCGACGCAACTCGACTACGCGTCGGAAGTAAACGTTTTCTGCAGCAGTAGCCAATCAACTGAAAGATAATACCGGCCATGTGCGAGTCGGACTCGCACACGATGAGTTCCGTACCAAAAAACGGACAAAAATAAATGTGACGGGAAACATTATATCACTTCAACAAAGTTGTGCGGGTCAACTCTAAATGAATATAAGCGACGCGACGGGCAAAATTATATCACTATTTACACACATTATTAAAACCTACCACAACCCTCTATTAAATATACCTAAGACACGCGACGAGAGTAAATGCGACGGAATTATATTACTGTGACAGCAACTAATGTCACTTCTTCATACAATGTTGCTTATTTTCTATGACGAAGTGACATTAGCTACTGTCAATTTACTTCGTGTAATTAAAAATTCGGGTATAGGCCTCTACGCCAGCGGCAAAGTTAGAGTGAACGGGTAGTACCTACTTAAAATATTAATACTATACCACTCTCTTTGTCACTCTCATTTGACGCAAACGAAGTTGCGCGGGTCAGCTAGTAATTATAGAATTGTGCCTTACAAACTGTTTCATGAATTTTTTTTAATCGTATTAATTTTAATTTTTTAAAGTAAATATTAAGAGTTTTACAAAGTAATAATAATTTAATTAAATAATAGCAACCTTTTCAAATAATTATTTATTGGTAACGAACCTTAGCCCGAGGAAAACACTGATGAACATGATGACGATTTAGATATTCGATATCAAGATTGACTCGATGATGAATTACCTGACTTCAACGCCGATGACAATGAAGATTAGAAAAAATATTTGTCCGATTTTATGTAGTTTTTTAAGGTTCGTTACCAATAAATAATTATTTGAAAAGGTTGCTGTTATTTAATTAAATTATTAAAACTTTGTAAACCTCTTGATATTTACTTTGAAAAATTAAAATTAATACGATTAAAAAAAAATTCATGAAACAGTTTGTAAGGCACAATTCTATAATTATTGCGGTCAGACGAGCACTTTTCTCAAAGTTAATCTTTGATTATTTACGTGATTTTCAAATTATTACCTTTAAAACTTAATTCTCTATTAAATAAAACAAATACGAAAAAGTAAATTTTAAAATGACAGGCGTTAATTACTAATAGGTAGGTACTTATGCATTTTTATTTACATTTCAATATTAATTCCGACTTCGATTAGACATGCTACATACGCATAATACGCACGGATAATGCCCGCGCCCATACTCTCAGCGACATTAAAATTGGGTCTGGGGAATGTTTGGCCCCTTGGATCGGTCTGTCCGTTTGCAAAACGTTTTAAAATAGTTGTCTGAATAACATATATAAAAATCAAGCATCAGAAAATAAGTGACCACAATAAATTTTTTTCAGAGCTTTGAAGCGTCTGTAACATAAAACCGCCGACCGCATGTGTCTGGGAGTAATGAATACTGATTTTTAACGATATTGTGTAAAATATATGTTAAAATCAGCTATCAGAATTTAAGTGAGGTGAGCAGTGTTTTTATGTACCTTGATTAATTGCTACCTGAAAATTGGCCGTCTGGCCAAGGTAGCAACTAGTCATATGATCATAGTACACCCCACCACTAATCACTCGTATATTTTTTGTCCATCAGAAAATGAGTGACGTCTGGGGGCTCTGGGATCTTCCTCTATTATAAGTGACACCACCCGGCCCTGTTCACTTTAAAACGGCAATAGGCTCACCACTCGCCACCTATTACTGGAAACAAAATCTAAAAAAAAACTGCTTCCGACCACTTCGGGGATAAAAAGGCCTTATTATTATGTGATCCTTGTTTGTGTACAGAAAGAAATTACTTTACGACTGTGTAAGCCTCACACATACCTAATAATCGCGCCTTTATCCTTCTAATGGTGAAATGTGGACATACTTTACTCCCACATTTCACTGTTACTTTTATCCCCGGTAATAGATGGTCAGTTTATTGCCGCGATGAAAATGGTCTGGTTATAAAAAATGCTGTTGAAATTTTGAAAGTCGTTCTTATGGTCTTGAAATTGCTATTTAACCATAGCCTTTTTAAGATAAACCTCAAAAACAAAGTTTATGTTCGTTTGTATTCGTATAACATAACTGTATTCAATATATAACTGTATTATATATTTCTGTATTCTGTAAGCGTTTGATCGACTCTTCTAGTGACCATAGGGCTGGCCTCTTCTTCGCTCAGCAAATAAGCATAGCTATATTCAACGCGGTAATGCGACCAGCCTCATGGGAACCTTACCATTTGACTTTGATGGGGAGGAATTCTTCGACACTTAGACGGGGCATTGTCAGTTTTGTAGGGTAAGTATTTTCCCACTTTTTTTTTATTTTGTAGTAGTTAACATTTTTTTCTGTTCTTTATTTTACTCTGTACATAGTTAACTTAATATTTAATAACCTTGTAAATTAAATACAGTTATTATACAAATTCATAATACTGTATTCAACGGAACGTTTTACAAAGAAATGTATATTGTGCATTTTGTTATAGCACAAAAATTGTGTTTTTAGTATTAGAGAACAATGCAATATAGTGTTTTGGTATGGCCCAGGAAGAGTTCTACGACTGCGTAAGTTAGAGGTGTGAAGTGAAGAATTGTATGTAGGTACTCATGTGAGTACCTACTTGATAAAGTATAGTATAGAAAAACCAAGCTAAGTGCGAGTTGATTTCATGCACAAAGGGTTCCGTACCAAAAACCGGTAAGAAGGACCTGTTTTTACCCTTTGGATACGGAACCCTAAAAAACGTTAAACCCTAAGAAAGAGATTTTGTTAATCTTCTGTAAGTTCAAATACGGACAGCGAGTGCTTTGTACCCACAAAGCATAAAATAAAACTTTATTATGTCTGACGTGTGTGTACCTACGCTTTCTAAGTAAATTACTTATTTACTTACATACTTTTTGAATGAGATTTTATTCAGACAAAGTGCACACTTACAGGCAAGGAGTGTATAAATCTGATTTATGTACTCGTAACTTGAAATGAGTATCAATAACCAGTGTTACAACGTAAAGTTATGTACATTTAAGGCGTCGTCTGACCCTTTTTTTTAACGTGAGGAAAATTCAACATAGATGCTATGCCAGGCTTTTACCGACTAAAAACCACAATTATCTTCGTAATACCTACGGAAGGGAACTAGGGAGTCCCGGGTAAGCCCTCGGAAGGATGACCCCAGGATTCAAGGTGTCTGACAGAGCAATTTCGTTTTTATTATTGAGTAGCGGACCGTACGCGGTTTCACCCGCTCAGCTCGCGTTCCCGCGGGAATATGGGAGTAAAAAATAGCCTATGTTTACCGGGCATAATGTACCTATTCAACAGCGAAAGAAATTTTTCAAATCGGTTTGGAGCCTATTCGATGCAAACAAACAAACAATAAAATCTTTCCTCTTTATAATAGTACTAGCGGATGTCACGCGGTTTCACCCGCATAGTTCCAATTCCCGGAATAAAATATAGCCTATGTTCACCGCAAAGAGGCGTGTAGCTTTGGAACAGTGAAAGAATTTTTCAAATCGGTCTAGTAGTTCCGGAGCCTATTCGTTACAAACAAACAAACAAACAAAAAAAAACAAAAAATCAAATCTTTCCTCTTTATAATATTAGTATTATAGAAGTATAGATCAGCTCCTGTTCGTTGTAGCGTTGTGTTATAAAGCGTAAAAACTTTTTGAATAAATGGACCTAAATCTACTGCGACCAAAATGTAAAATATTTTTTTGAATTCCAACTAGTAGTTTCTGAGATTCTAACGTTCAAACAGATGAACATAATTTTCAGCTGTATATATATTAGGACTTACCAACCTAGATTTCTTCACACAGTAGGTATGGCATTGATTTTTATATACACTCGAGAGCAATGAATCCGGGTCACTTAAAGAATCCTAAAAATCTCGGAAACTAAAAATGCTAGGTTAATGCAATAAATTGTATTTAATAGACAATGTAATACTCCTTAAATGAAGGTATTAAAACTTCTTAGTTATTGTAAAGTTATATCATAAAAAAATCAAATTTGAAAAAGGGCCACTTTCGAAGATGGAACTACGAAATTACAGCATTTGGTGTTGCTTTTGTTTGTAATCTGTCATTTATGTGGGTACATAAACCATGTTGATAGTGCTCTATATTCATTAATCAAGCTGAAATTATGTCGCTTACGCCTGAAGAATGCACCAGAATACTTACAATGCTGGAAACCGGCCGGAGTCAGCGCGATACAGCCAGGACTGTCGGTGTGTCGCTGTCAACAGTACAAAGAGTTCTCCGACGTTACGAAGAAACTGGTTCTAACCTACGCAGACCAGGAACGGGCAGAACCAGGTGTACCACAGCACGAGAAGACCGATACTTGGTGAACACCATGCTTCGAAATCGCTTTCTCACAGGAACTGAACTCACCAATCAGTTTCGACGCCTCGGAGGAAGTAACCCAAGTGCATGGACAGTAAGACGTCGGCTTGCTGAATCTAACTTAAAACCCCTTAGACCTGCAAACGGCCCTAAACTGGAGCGTGGGCATCGTATTTCGAGACTAAGGTATGCCCAGAGCCACGTAAATTGGAGTATTGAAGATTGGTCAAAAGTTATGTTCTCCGACGAATCAAAATTTATGCTCTACAAGCACGATGGAAGACACAGAGTGTATCGAAGACCAGGGGAAAGATTCAAGCAAGCATGCATCGAAGAAAAAGTAGCCTACGGTGGTGGGTCTGTACTTGTGTGGGCCGGAATTTCTTCTGAAAGTCGCACAGAGCTGGTGATCATAGAAAACGGCTCTTTAACTAGCGTAAGATATGTGGAAGAAATCCTCAATGATCACGTTGGTCCATTTATGGTCAATTTAGGTGAGGATGCTATATTTATGCATGACAATGCCCGACCTCATACAGGTAGGATTGTGAATGACTACCTTCAAGAGATGAACATTACTCGTATGGAGTGGCCAGCGCGCAGCCCGGATATCAACCCGATCGAGCATGCTTGGGACGAGCTAGGCAGATGCGTAAAACAACGAAACCCTCCCCCAATCACGCTTCGTGAGCTCAAAATTGCTCTCACAGAGGAATGGGAGAATATTCCCCAAAATCGTATAAGGAACTTGGTGTACAGCATGCCAAACCGCGTAAACGCAGTAATGGAAGCACGAGGAGGCAATACGAAGTATTAAAATTCAAGAAAATCGTAATAAAGTTCAAAAATTTCATGTTTCCTATTTTTGTTTTAAGGAGAGATCAGCAGTTTTTTCTTTATGTAATTTTGTGTTAATAAAATGTATGGTGACTCATTTTTTTTTTACTTTCATTTAAGGAGTATTCCATTGTCTATTAAATACAATTTATTGCATTAACCTATCATTTTTAGTTTCCGAGATTTTTAACATTCTTTAAGTGACCCGGATTCATTGCTCTCGAGTGTATTTAGCTCGCCAAATTGACGTCGCCACCAGCCTAATGGAAAGCCGTGGCCATCTTTTACCGGCCCCATGTGATCCCGATCCCATACCTACATACGAATTTCTCAATTACACACACAACTTTATCATTGACTAGCTGTGACCGCGACTTCGTCCGCGTGGATAGTAATAAAAAAAATTAGTTTATTTAGTTTTTTTTTGTTTTCGGCATTTTATTCTAAAATAAAAGTAGCCTAAGTTATTTCTCATTACATAAGCTATCTGCCAGTAAAAGTCCCGTCCAAATCAGTCCAGTCGTTCCAGAGATTAGCCGGAACAAACAGACAGACAGACAGACAAAAATTTTAAAAATATATATTTTGGTATGTGTACTGTATATACATTCATATACGATATTAGAAAGCGGTTATTTTAACATTACAAACAGACACTCCAATTTTATTTATTTGTATAGATAACTCGAGATTGCGTCAGTATTTTATTCACATTTATTTATGGTATGTTAAAGAAGCCTTTAATTCATAAAAAACTTAAACACCCACAATATTTCACAATCTTCATTGAGAAAAAAGAAAGACATTTATTTTATTTCTAAGAATTCTACTCAGACATTTTATAACACTTTATTTTTATCTAAACGGGGCATTTATTGTAATAAAGGGTCCTCAACAATCACACCCACGCCTTAAACATAATAATATACCCGTTACAGAACCCTTTTATGTAAAGAGAAAATAACTAACTACGTTGGGTGAACTTATTTAAGGTTTGACACTTAAAATAACGGCACCGACATTTTAAGTAGCTTACCATGTCATTATATTTTCAAGAACTCGAATTTATTTTACGTTAATGAAAACTGACGGTTTTTCCTAGTGATTTTATGGAATTATCTTTTTTTTTAAGTAGCTGACAAGCCTACGCCTACGCTACGACGGGCCGTTGGGTTGCCAGATACTTGAAAAACAAAATAAGAGAATTTTTCAGTTTGAAAGTCACCATAGACTTTGAACTCCCTTTGGACTAGCAGGAAAAGTACAGTAACATATCAAGATTAATTAATATATACTGTGCTTAAAAATTACTTAAACATACATACATATATCATCACGCCTGTTTCCTATCGGGGTAGGCAGAGACTATGACTTTCCACTTGCTACGATCCTGGCATACTACTTTCGCTTCTTCTACTTTCATACACGCACGGTGGATAAAGGTACTCTTGACCTGGCCTTTTTCCAACAGGTCATCAATTTGATTGCCATGCGTACACCGAGGGCGACCCCTACCAGTTTGCTCATTTCTTCTCGCCTTATAGATCTGTTTAGTCAGTCTATTTTCATCCATCCTCTCCACATGTCCGAACCATCTAAGCATCCCTTTTTCTATCTTTGTAACTACATCTTCAGTTATACCACATTGTTTCCTAATCACGCTATTCCTTTCTTTGTCCATCAATTTCACTCCAGCTATACTTCGCAGACTTCTCATTTCCACTGCATTAATTTTACTTTCATGCTTTTTTTTTAATATTTAGCTCGCCAAATTGACGTCGCCACCAGCCTAATGGAAAGCCGTGGCGCTTCTTCTGCCACACCCAACTTTAACTACCATACCTAAGTGTAGGGATAAGCACACGCATACACACTAAAATATATCCCTGATTATTTTTTAGCACACCACCACTTCGTGGTAAACAAGCAAAGAACCTGATGCAAAAGTGATAAGTATAGTCCTAAGACGTTTACAATAGGTACGTAAATAGATATGCATTATACCTACATTTGAACTTATCGAAAATACACACACACACATAATAATCAACAAGAAAAAATAGAGAAACATTTAAAAAAACAAAAAAACAAACATATATTACCATTTAGATGCAAAGTTAATTGCGGGCCGAAAGGTAATATTTATGTGAGGCGTTAACCCAAAGATCTACTTATATCTATATATAGATTTCACTGATAGCCCGCACTGTACCCTTCTATCAATTTTGGGTTACCCCGAAATAGAAAAGTAGTCGGCGCCTACGTGAGACCTTTGCATAATCTTTCAACGTGATTGGGTGTTACGGAGGATGGAGCAAAAATGACCCTCATTGGTATGATAGCGATGTATATAGGAACCTATATGATAGGAATTTACTTAAGATAGGTTTATTTTTGAATAAATTACGTACTTGTGACCTTTAAAATTAGGGAAGAAAAGGTCTTTATTTTAATTCTAGCTATCTAATTATACTCCCTGGGGGTGGAATTATAAAAACTGCATAATATTGGTGACTTTCGTTAAGTCAAAATGTCAAGATTTCAGGTGCATGGATTTCAGCTGGGCAATGTTTAGGGAGTCACTTCGTAATTTGATTATAAATCTGCGAATTAAAAATACGAGGCAACTCACTCATTTATAAAAATTTCAACTGCCAAGACTGATATTACACAAAAATGAATGTCTGCAGAATGGGCATATAAACCATTTTCAATGATGGTAAACAACTTTATTGTAACGACAAGCTTTTATGGTTACTTTTAAATAGTCGTCAAAGTGGTTTCAGCAGAATTATTGCCACTAGATACGATACTAACCTAGTATCCATAAAGCACAAGTTTTCAACTACATACTTCAATTTGCCTTGAAAGTTGGACGCAGAGGTACCTACATCCGTCAATTTCTTTGCTACTAACTTCAACGCGGCATTATTTTGACTTGCGGAAAAAGCGTTACATCTCGAATCACGAAAGACCGCGTTCAACACGGTGTCATTTCGATTTGTAGAAAAAACGTTATATCTCAAAAGACCTTGGCTTCTTTTCATTATTAATTAAACTTGAAACAATACCTACTGGTAAAAATCACATGGAGCCTCCCTTAATTTATTTCTGGTGTTATTATTTGTTGTTAAAGCGGCATCATAATAGGTACATCTTCTGGAAACATTTCAGTTGTCTAACTATCACGGTTCCTGATATACAGACTGGAGACGGACAGACAGACATACAGCGGAGTCTCGGTAGTAGGGTCCTGTTCTTACTTAGGGAAAAAAAATCCTATAAATTATACCGCCATAGTACTAACTCATGCTGGCTTACTGTGGGCTAGCTAGCGATGCGTATGAAAAAAAAAAATAATAAAAAATAGAACCGACTTCAAACAAACTTCAGACGGGTGGACTGAAAAATATATCTATCTAGGTGTAAGTTCTCATCAATACAAATCAATCAAGCCCAAACACAAGGTAACTGCTGTAAATCGTTAAGCGATTCCCTCCACTGTCTTTCGGTTTCATCATCAGGTCGACACTAGACCTTTATTAAATTGTAGTACATTAAAGCACTTAATCAAAAAGTTAACCACAGAAATCAGAAAAAAGTTTTAGTAAACTAAGTAAACTAAGTTTTAGTAAACTTTTTTCTGATATCTGTGAAGTTAACAA
Source organism: Miltochrista miniata (assembly GCA_933228765.1). Classification (NCBI taxonomy): domain Eukaryota; kingdom Metazoa; phylum Arthropoda; class Insecta; order Lepidoptera; family Erebidae; genus Miltochrista; species Miltochrista miniata. Next base: position 13,152,649 of record OW121768.1, read on the forward strand.
ACGCACTAGTTGTCCCTACAATTTCTGGTGGTTGCCCTCGATATCTCCTGGATCCCATTATCAGATCCTGACCTGGTGAAAATGGGACCACCTCAGAAGTAAACCCTATTCAACAAAAGAAAAAAATTAAATCCGTCTATAATTGACGGAAATATCGGTGAAAATACTTAAAAAAACTTCCTTTTTTGGAAGTCGGTTAAAAACCGGTCAAGTTAGTGCAAGTCGGACTCACGCATGGACGGTTTCGATTTATTTTTAAATTTTAGTGTTTGTTGTTACAGCGGCAAAAGAAATACATCATCTGTGAAATTTTCAGTTTTCTAGATATCTTGAGTTTTGAGATACAGCCTCGTGACGGACAGATAGACGGACAACGAAGTCTCATGAATAGTGTCTCGTTTTAACTCTTTGGAAACGGACCCCTAAAAATGTCGCCCAATATTTATTTTACAATCAATGACAAGTTATCTGATGAAACATTGTTAAAATGAAACTGTCTCATTATTGTAAATCATTTTATTTGACAGGTTTGTATTGAAAAAGCGTAACAGAGTAACAGGGTACATTTAAATGAATAGGAATGAATTAAGGTAAAACATTCCAATTTGATTGATGATATTTTTAGTTCGTTTATTATTGAAAAAAATTAAGGCTTGTATGTTCGAAAGAGACTCATCTTGGGGTGAACTTCATACTAGGAAATATTCTTCGATTCGATTTGATCTGATAAAACTATATTATTGTAATTTATTAGATACTCTTGCTTTTTTAACATATCATAACACGATTAGGAATACTTTGTTCGATCGAAATCGCTCTCGGAAAATGAGAATTATTGCAGAAGTCTTAACAAGTAATGTATATCAAAATAAATGAGTTTAATCCTCATAAAAACTTGTCATAAAATAGATATAGGTCTTTAGAACAATATTTTACGGCAAGAATGTTTCTTAAAACCCCTCAGATTTTATAACAGTAATATAATGTATTAGAATCGAATGAAATCCGGCAAAAGCGTACGCTGCAATCGTTCGAATTGCCTAAGGATTAGTCAAACATTCCAATTTGTCAAGGTCGAACATTGCAGCCTTAAGGAAAGGTGACATACGGGGAGCGTGAAGGTGGTTTTTTAGTAGCCATGTGGTGGCGTCCAAGTTTGATGACACGCTTGCGGGTATGCAGAGTATAGGAGCCCGCTATACCTAAAGAACAGAAAGAAATATTTTTTTTTTATTTTGAATCACAACGTACCTAATAACACACGAAATAATAGAAACATTATAAGTAAACAAAAATTAAAAGAACAGAGAACAAAAACCAGACCTATTCAAAAGAGTAGTTATCTACAAAAACAACAACTGAGTTTACGCAAGAAAGGCACACAGACAGGACTGGAGGATCCACTCTTATATTTTTTTTTATAAATTAAGGGGAATGGTGTAGTGTGTAAGTACCTTTATAATATCTGTATCAGCAGTTACTTTATTGTAAACTGTTATAATTATGATGCATTCAATAAACGTAGGTAAACCAAAGTGGTTGTATAATTTACCCAAACCCCAACATTACAGTACATTTTTTTTTGTAGATGATCGACTAAAAGTCGTATGTATGCGGGCTCCAAGCATCCACATTTAACCCGTTTCGAGTTGGGCCCACTACTACTTAAGTGCTAGTGTATATTTATGTAGCTAACAGCTGAAGTACCTACCTTCCTACTAATATTTCGAACTGTATTTCTGAATACATGACGAAACATATGAAAACAAATTTAAAAGTAGGATACAAATGTGCATAGGTAAAAACATATGGTCACGCCTTTATCCCCGAAGGGGTGGGCAGTGGCATATATTATTATATGATATATGCCCACATTTCACCTTTTCTGAACTTGTCCCACTACTGTTGAAAATTTTGAAGCCGCCTAAAAAGACCTTCAACTTGGCTTAACGACTGCCATTTTACTGGCAACCGAGACCAACAACGGCTTAACGTGGCTTCCGAAGCACGGAAACGCGCAAATAAGTGTCACAAAGTGGTCACCCATCCAAGGACTGGTCATAGTGAAAGTTGCTTATTTCAGTGATCGTTTACAGAACACTGAGTCCGCGGGGCCACGAGCGCTTCACGAGAACGGGGGCACGGTACAAATGTGGTTTATATTTTGTTGAAATTTGTTGATATTAATTATTAGAACTTTAAGATTTACTTCGGTTGGTATCACAATAGGTACTCTTCATGTAGAAACATCCACACTTCAATGAATACTAAATTTATTTCAAAAGTTCAAAATTTTCATCGGCCACAAGTTTTCAAACGGATCCTAAGTATACTTTATGCGCCTTAATGAAATGGACTACAATTAATTTTTTTACTAAATAGTCCACTAGCTGTTCCCCGCGGCTTCGACCGCGTAGAAGTCGTTATCGCGTAAGAGTCGTTATATCGTAAAATCATAACCCTCCTTCTGCACAGTGGCTTAAAACGGAGCCTACGTCCTTCCCAGGGCCTCAAACTATCCCTGTACCAAATTTCATCTCAATCGCTCCAGCCGTTTTGGCGAGAAAGCGTAACAGACAGATAGTCAGACAGACACACAGACAGACAGAGTTACTTTCGCATTTGTAATATTAGTAAGGATTATGAGCCAAAAAATGTGAAAATTAAGAAATCTGATAGCAACTCCAATTACACAGACAGTAAGTACAATATATTTATAGAACCAATGATGTATAAAAACTAGAGATCCGTTACCAACACTGAAAAATGGCAACAAAAAAGTCAGACAATTGCCTTACTTGCTACCAAAGATAACTTCATAGAAATTCTTTTTTGAAATGTAGGTATAAAAGACCTGCTGTTTTTGAAAGCCGTAATGTTGTTGCCGTACGTGCATGACGTGTCTAATTGTAATACGTCGTTGTATAGAACTAATATTATAAATGTGAATGTCGGTCTGTCTGTCTGTTACGCTTTCACGCCTGAATCACTGAAGCGATTTAGATGAAAATTGGGATAACACGGTAGGGTGAGTCCCTGGCAAGGACATAGGCTACTTTTTAACCGACTGCGATATTATATACACTGTACATAAAACTATAAGGTGAAATGTGAGCGCATACTAAACCTCTGTTTCTCAATGTTAAATGTCACTATGACACGCGCAGGGATACATCATTTTCTAAGTTTAAACTGGTACATTTCATTGTAGTTGACTGTACATAAAACTATAAGGTGAAATGTGGGCGCATACTATGCCTCTGTTTCTTACGCCCTAGGCACATCTCCGCCGCGAAACCAGAACAGCGGAACCGCTGAATGAATTCCGCTGTGATGAAGTGTGGATTGAACAGCGGAACTGGGCAACGGAATCTGACACGAGTTAGTCGATGTGACGCTATCGCAATTTTATCATATTATTTTTATTATCCGGATGACTTAATAAATACACAAACGGTCTATTTCTGATGGTTTGAAGTAGTTTTTCCGTGAACTTCACGTCCATTTACTGAAAAAATATTAGTTTCGCCGTTCCGCTCTGTATTTCTGTCAATTTTGACAAACCGGCGCGTAGACAACGCTGCACCGCAATAACAAGGCGGCCGAAGTGCGGAGGTTTGACTGGCGTAGTAGCAGAATGGCGAAACCGTGCGGTGAAAGAGATAGAAGATAGTTAAATCTATGCATTAGAACAGGCGGTTTCGCTAGTGTTCCGCTCCTCCTACATGTGACAGAACTTGGCGGAATTACTGCGGTTCCGCTATCATGGTTTCGCGGCGGAGGTGTGCTAAGGGCGTTAATGTCAAATGTCATTATGGCACTCGCAGAAATACATCATTTCGTAAGATTAAACTAGTACATTTCATTGTAGTTGACTGTACATAAAACTATAAGCTGAAATGTGGGCGCATACTATGCCTCTGTTTCTCAATGTCAAATGTCATTAAGGCACTCGCAGGGATACATCATTTTGTAAGATTAAACTAGTACATTTCACTGTAGTTGACTGTACCATGTGGTGGTGAACCAATTGCCATGTTGAAATGGACAAGCGCAAGCGCAAAGCCACAGTTGAAAATTTTCAAGCCGTCCAAAAGGCCTTCAACTTAACGATTGTCATTTTACTGACTACCGGGTTTCATTTCGAGTTCTCCTCCTCTACGCAATGGATAGTGTTGCGAAAGTGTGTTAGTCGCCTCTTACGACTCCCAAAGGGCAAATTGGCGACAATTAGTACTCTTTCTCGTCGCCACACGGGGCTTTTATGTTTAATAGTCTTGAACAATAATCGCCCACTAAAAGCGATCTCTTCCAGGCAACCATTTTTAACTGGTTTCACGTTTATTGTCCTTGTTTGAAAAGCTTAATTAAATTTTCTCGAGGTTACGAATTAAAGTTTAACAATTAATAATCTAGATAGATTTTTCGTGGCTCGATTTTTCGTGTATTTCAGCCACGTTAATGGCGACAGGAGAGCATCGAGCAAACTTCTTTCCTTTAAAACTTACATACGTACATACATATTTTTATCTTTATCCCCGAAGGGGTAGGTAGAGGCATTGTAAACGCCCACATTTCACCTTGTAGTTTAAAACTTGGGGCAAGTTTTTGCATTCTAACATTTTCAAGTGTCAAATATTATCCTAACGAAATCGATAGTTAAAAATATTATAGAAGTATTTAAATGTTTACTATTGGTGTTTTAATAAAGAAGAAAAATGCAAGTGGTACATACCTATGTGGTTATCTGTTTAACTCTCAAAATAGTTTTCATTTGACGTTATTAAAATTATAGTAGTGCCTTCGGTGCTGCAAATATCTATACCTATCCTACCACTTCCATCGGGTGGGCGGTGAGCTTGTCTTCCACATTAGTGGTTCAAAAACCAAAATTATGGTGAGAAAATCCTGGTAAGTATAAAATTTATAGTTTCATACCTATTAATAAAAATCTTGCAGTGCTTTAATATTGCATTTGATAGCTACTTCATATTAAGAATATTTATTTGACATAAAACCTCCATAATAATGTTATAAGATTACGGCGTAAAAGTAGTTTATTAGATGTCAAGATGTTGAGCCATTATTTGTTACTGTCGTTTTATTCTCGATATGAAATATGTGCCATAATAAAATAAATATATTAGCTTTGCGCCCCGGCTTTTCCGTGGCATACTACCAGGTTGTAAAGTGCTACTGCGGATCACGACGTGGATTTTATTTCCACCGGAGACAAAAAACTGTGTGATTTATATTTGTCTCGACAGTCTGGTCGTTTCTATGTATTATAAAGTAGGTATGTATTTACAAAACAAATAAAAAGTAGTTTAAAACGTCATAAAGTACGAGTATACTTATGATCCGTTTGAAAACTTGTGACCAATGAAAATTTCGAACTTCTGAAATATATTTGGTATTCATTGAACTGTGGGTGTTTCTACATGTAGAGTACCTATTATGAAACAAACCGAAGTAAATTTTACACTTCTGATATATAATTATATTTTTGCTAGGTAATAATATTATTGGCTAGGGCTAGCTCAATCGGCCGACCCGTCGGCATTATACAGAGCCTCTAATAATTTCGGAATGACGTTTAAGAAGCCGTCGGAACTCTATAAACATCTAAGAGTTACTAAAATGCACGTCTTGGCAAAATCAAGAGACAAAATCGTTAAAACTCTTCCAAAGGATAAAAATATAGCAGAACTTGAGTCACGCCTCCTGTCGGAAAAAGAACAAAGAGAAAAAATGGATGTATTTGTGGGGGTTCTTTTATTGGGTTCATATTAATTCCGATAAATTCATTAAATGCTGTGCTGTTTACGTCCAGAGATGTTCTTGCTTGCTTTATCTGTAACAAAATAAAATAAACGTTATTCTCAAAGAGAATTGCCGATACCTTTTCACATGTTATATCATAATGCACATGAATGCATACTCAGGTCACTATAGCCCATTGATTGGGTACATTGACTCCTTATACCGAAGGACATCAAATGTATCAGCGTTGCATACACCTCACCGCGGGCCGGTACCAGGCCTATGGGTCGCGGATTATTGGCTGCGATATAACATATAATAAATCCATTCCCATTCCATAAACATTTCCCACTGAAGACTGCATTCACGTCCCCCTGTGGACGGCATGATGACACACAGGCCCGGTGAATCGCAGATTGACCTCATGATTACTAAATTTGCTATACGGAGCACCAACAAACAAGATATAACATGTAAAAAGAATACCAGCCTTCGTAGATGTGCTATCAGACTTCGCACACGCGGTACAGGATAAACTTGACCGTAGACATAAACCTTGCGTCTTGATGTTAATAGAGCAACTAAATGACGTGCAAAGAAAATTATCCATTTGACATTAGAAACGGAATCATATTCAAATTTAGATGAAAAACAAATAGACCGACGCGATAATTACCATGGAGTATGTACGGAGGTACACAGGAGGCTACTGGAGAGTAGCAATCTCCATGGAGTACAACTTCAGAACTTCGCAAGATTATCAGATCTTCGCGACATTCCCCACAAAGGAAAAAGAGAATGAAAAGCTAGAATTTAGTATTCGCAAGATTGGTAATAGTATCCGGAGACAAACAGATAAAGACATTACAAAATCTTTTCTGGAGCAGGATGAGAGCGATGCCTATAAGGTGCACGTGATGAACCTGGAGATGCAGAATGAATGGCTTACTCTGGGCGAATTTTGTATTCCCATGGCCTTGCAGTGGCGTACCTTATTGTACGACTCGTCGCCGGCTTTGCTTAAGTTCTACCTGAACGCGTTTCAATTGACCCTCCCCGACCAAAGTAATCTGGTCAGGTGTGGGAAAGCCACAGATAAAACATGTAATGCATGTGGAGAAGCGATTGGAACTGCTAGGCACCTGCTGGTAGGTTGTAGGACGTTACTAGACCGGGGTCATTACTCACGCCGACACGATAGGGTATTGGAAATCATACGTGAGGCTGTCCGTTTGGCGGTAGCGAGAGTGAAAAAGGGATTAACCACAAACAAAAGAAATGACATTGCGTTTGTAAAGGAAGGCTGTTCAAAGAAAGTACCTCAAAAGCCATACTCAATTTTGATGGCTGCCGCCGATTGGACTTTACTCTCAGACACGTATGAAAAACACTACAAAATCCCGGAGGATGTATGTGCCTCGTCATCCAGACCCGACATATTCCTGTTTTCGAGGATACACAGGCGTGCGGTGCTCGTAGAGCTGACGGTCCCGTGGGAGACCAACATACCGAAGGACCACGCCATGAAGACAAATAAATACTTTGACTTGACCAATGAGTTAACCAAAAATGGCTATGTGGTTAAACTCTATGCCGTAGAAGTAGGAGCAAGGAGAATTCCAGCTAAATCCCTGTATAATTTATTTAAGGACCTTGGATTGCCAAGAGCTTCTGTAAGCTCTTTACTAAAACGAGTATCCAAAGCGGCATTGATAGGATCTTACCAAATCTGGTTGGGCAGGGGGGGGGACATTGTTGACGGTGGAAGGTGATCGTTTATGCGCATAGTAAGGTGACCACCCTAAGCCTACTCGAATGGGTCGCAAGTCCCAGACGCCGTCGGGGTGTTCCCCACTGTGCCACGCTATGGACCCGGCGCCCGCACGAAGAATCCATGGAATGCTAAGAATACGGTCTCTTTATGTCAGCAAATTTCGATAAAATACATAATTATACACCATACATGTATTTTAATGAAGATTTATTTTATTACGTTTAGAAGCCCTAAACGTAATAAATTAAATAAATTTGATATACCTACCTCCTAAACGGATCAGAAATAAAATTCAAAGTATTAGTCGCTAGGTCCTTTCTCATTTCTTTGCTAAACAAATAAACATATATACATATATTATGTAGTAATTTGCTATCCCCTAAACGCCGTTAATGTGGGTGGGATCCCGAATATTTAATACTTTTCGATCAGCGACGCATAAATCTGTTAGCCTGTGAGCGTGATTGATAAATTAAACACCACCACATCGCTACTAAAAAGCAACTTTGATGCTCCCTTCACGTCACTTTCCTTAATATATGTTCAATATATTTTTTTTACAATGTTTAAATATTTTGTGGACAATCTCACACAACATCATCTAGCCCAAATTAAGCTAATATAAGCTTGTGTGTGCTATGGATCTAGATGACTGATAGACATACAGATATATTTGTAAATATATACATATTATATTATACATAAAAAACACTAAAACTCCGAAACAAACATTTGTGGATCACACAAATATTTGGACCGACCCGGGAATCGAACCCAGAACCTCCAGTGCCGCAGGCGCGACGGTATCACTACCGACCGCGCCACAGAGGAAGTGTCAAGTCAATATTAAACTAACTAAAATTGGTACTTTGCGAAGAGTAGAACTCGCGAGCACCCAGAAAAATAACAACCTTTTCATAAACGCCATTCATTCATAAACGCGACGACAATCATAACCCCCTTTTGTCCCCCATTTTCACCCCCTATCAAAAAAAAACTCTTTATAAAAGTTGTAGGTATTTTAAATCAGAGAACACGTATGCCAAGTTTGATGAAAATGTGTCCTGTAAAAAAAATCGTCCATACTGTCGAATCGGACACTCTCTCTCGGTCATCAATCAAAATTGTAATGTTCCGCCAATTGACGTTATTTAATGATTAATTAAAATGTACCCTGTTACTCTGTTACGCCTTTTCAATACAAACCTGTCAAATAAAATGATTTATATTAATGAAACAGTTTCATTTTATGTTTCATCAGATAACTTGTCATTGATTGTGAAATAAATATTGGGCGACATTTTTAGGGGTCCGTTTCCAAAGAGTTTAAACGACTCGCTATTCATGAGACTTTGTCGTTCGTCTGTCTGTCCGTCACGAGGCTGTATTTCAGGACTCATAATATCCAGAGAGCTAAAATTATCAAATGTCATCATTTTGTAAGATTAAACTAGTATTTAATCTTACAAAATGATGTATCACTCGCAGGCCTTAATGACATAATGACATTGAGAAATAGAAGCATAGTATACACCTATAAACCCACGTTTCACCTTATAGCTTTATGTACAGTCAATGTACTAGCACAATGAAATGTACTAGTAACTAGTTTAATCTTACAAAATTATGTACCCCTGCGAGTGCCTAAACCTTATAGTTTTAAACCTTATAGTTTCATGCAATGACTTATATTCACTGGGTGGCGATTTTGAATGAACGATAATTGCCACCCAGTGAAGATAAGTCATTGCGGCTGGTGACCTGGTGTATGTACGCCATAGCTAAAGTAGGATTAATACCTAATGGAAATCAATGCCTATGTTTTTCAGTGAATATACCTACTAATATTCTTCACTACTAAGCTTTAAACGAATGTTCCATAGTAAGTATAATTAAATCAATCAATCAATGATTTGATTGATTGCTCTAATCTAATGCCTATCACAGTCTAATGCTGGCGGCGCGCGTGTTATTTCTGTGAGAAAGTTGAGCTACTCCGTAGCCCTGGATACACCGCGAGGAGGATCCGAACCATTGAGGGTCGATAGGATGTAATTAGGACCCCACAATATTCTGGTTAATAGTAGTCGTGTCGATGGGAACGAAGATACTCGACCGTTCAGAAATTACCAGTAGTGCAGAAAGGAAGGAAAAGTCCCTACGATGAAACTACCGGTAGTGTTTTGGTAATGCTGTGGTTCAGAAGGCGAATCAATCCCATTTTCATATAAGGAAACTGACTGACATGCGGTAATTTGATTTTATAGCAATAAAAGTAATTATTCGAAAAGGTTGTACCGGGCATCAACCTGTGACCACGGCCATGTCAAAACGACAGAAAACAAAAAGCCGTAAAATTGTTAAACAACCACATTTATAACCTCAAAAATAAATATTACCAACGACCGCCGCACCGCTGCTGTACCTACAATACACAGATGATTAATGTTTACAGTGTGGTTTGATTTATTTATTTGTTTACACACAATAACAGGAAATGGAAACATAGGTACCATGGTACCTACTGCTCATTTCTAAAACAAATAATATATCTAGGTATATTCACAAACAACAATCATCTCACACTCAAACTCAAAGAAACAATTATTTCGCATAATCCTAATACATACCGCACGATCTCCGGTGAGGCGGCATATCTCCTAGCCGGGACCCCTCCATGGGACCTGGAAGCGAAAGCCCTTGTGTCACTGTTTAGATGGTGAAAGGAGGCGCTGGAGCAGGGCCAAAGGCCTGCGTCTCGAGAAATCGAGGCCCAGCGATCCCTGCTCCACCAGAAAATCGTGGAGACATGAAAGGTGCGACTTGAGCAACCAAAGGTGGGATTCGCCACAACCGCGGCCGTCAGACCGGTCATGAACGAGTGGCTGGAGAGGAGACACGGTGCTCTCTTCTACCGGTTGTCACAAATACTTACCGGGCACGGTTGCTGCGGTAGGAATCTATGGCGAAGACACCGGGAAACCACGGCCGGCACTGTGAGGACCGCAGCGATGACACAGCGGTCCACACGCTGGTGGAGTGCGCGGCGTGGGCGCAACAGCGCTATGTCCTCATGGTGGGTCTGGACGTGGACACTCTCTCGCTCGAGACCATGGTGCGAGCCATGATCTCCAGCGGGAGTAAGTGGGACTGCGCCGCCTCTTTCTGCGAGCAGGTCATGCTCGTGAAAGAGACGGCGGGGCGGGAACGGGAGAGAACTCTCCCACCCGAGTTCCGCACTTGGTGCCTTGGATGCCGCCGACGTGTCTTCGAGTCCAACATTGCATTAATGAGGGATTTATTTTATGTTGTAAAATCGTAAATAAAATAGCTAATCCCTGTTACTTCTCATTAACCCCCACTAGTTCTGTAGGTTTTCTTAAAAAAACTGTATTAGTCACGTCTGTAACGTCACCACGCCGCTGAAGTAGCGGACGGAGTAAGTAGTTTTGTTTGATATGGTGCCTGTGGCCACATTCTATCATCGCACTGCTCGTCACAGACAGGGTGTTCATCCTCACACGTTGCATCCGGAGCGCTCAAGCACGGTTAGATCCGATAGGGGCTTTCTTTCGGGCACGCTTAGGTTGTGGAATGATCTCTCTGCCTCGGTTTTCCCAAACGCCTACAGTATGGGGTTCTTCAAGAGGGGTCTTGGAAAGATTTTACAGGGTCGGCAGAGCGAGTGTAGCGCCTCTGGTGTTACAAACGTCCATAGGCTGCGGTGACCACCGGTCGTATGCTTGTATGCCACCTTAGTGGTATAAAAAATAAGAGTAGGCATTAACGGACTTGCTCTTAAATATGCCCCAACAGCAGCTTAATAAGACATGAGACGAGACTTGTTCGTTCATTCAAATTTATGCAAGTATTTGTTTAAGAAAGTGTGGTCTGCATAAACTTCTAGGTACGTTTATTATAAAGTATTTTTTACGAAGATAGTTTTCTGAAGCTGAGAATGAGTTTAGTCTAAAGGAAATTATGGATAATATTCCTACGGAAGAACAATTTTGTGTGTGTGAATTGTGTTAAAAGAAAAAGGTCACAAGTAGCGCTAGAATGTTGACGCCATAGTTACGTAGGATTGCTACTGCAGTTATGAGCTCAATAGTACATACTGACATCTTCGTGGTCAAACACGCGTTTTTCGTTTCAAAAGTGGGTCGTCACAACCTGCGTCGGAGATGGCAGCGCAGGAAGCGCCTCTGGTGTGGCAAAAGCTCATAGACCACGATAATCACTTTCCTAAGGTGGCCCGTGAGCTTGTCTGCCGCTGTGTGTCAGAAAATATACAGAAAAACGTTTTAGCTTCATAAGTATAATGATATGAATTTATCTAGAAATTCCAATATCCATAGTTCAGTAAAATTATTATAAGTAGATACTGCTATACCCCGCCAATGCCCTTTCGACGCATATCGCTGCGGAACGTAAACAATTTTTGCCGTTATCTTGCCAAGCCATAACGCCAGTCATCACAAACCCCAAATAGACATTATATAATTTAACATCCCTCTTAACTCATAACAAATGACTCCATAAAATCCAATATGTCGGAGTGTAATGGGCATTTACCTAGCGATAAATACCACAAGGATTTGTAACGCAGATATAATAAATATAAACTTATACGTACAGAACCCAATGGATTTATGGTCTACTAGCTGACGCCGCAACTTCGTTTACGTCACATACGGTGTATGAAAGGAAAGGTAGGTATTTCTTCATCAGACTCATCAAGCGGCGTGTGAAACTGCCCTGTTTACTTAATCATAAAAGAGCTTAAAGACTACTTAGTCTTTAAGCTCTTCTATTCTAAACTCTATTCTAAAACAATTCATTCCACGCCTTCGGCGCGGACTGAATTATTTTACAATAGCCTTTATCATTAGGCTCTTTTAAGATTAACACCTTACGTGCCGCGTGAAAAATTGAGTCTTTCCATTTGCGCCACAGGGCCCACCGGTGAGCCTTCTCTTACTGTTACATTCACGCCGCGCGGGTCACCCGTGAGTCTAATGACTGGTTTAGCGAAAATGCTTCCTACAGGCCGAATTCTACAGATATCGAACATAACCTTTATGGAAGTGAGCCGCAAGGCCCCGTAGTTTAACCGATGTAGCGTGGTTTTCAAATCCATTAGATTTTTTTTGTTTTATGAAGGTTATTGTAATGACACCAGTGTTGTTCTTATCGTAACAGGGAATATTTTAGTTTCACGTATTACTTATATAATATTATTATAATAAAATACAAACATAATAATGAAACATTTATTTAAATTGTAGAACATTTATTTTTGCTCTTTACCGCCAAATAAAAATACCACTTTAAATTATGTCACAAAGTAGGTATCCAATTATCGGGTATGGTGGCTCCTTCGGGCGGCGATTCTGCTGACCGTACATCTGTTCCTTGTCCTCTGGACGGGCTTGCTAGGCTGAGGAGGGCCATACCGGTGCTCCGGCATATACCCAAAGGCGCGCGTAATCAGGCAGCTGGCAAGTTGTGCGATATTGTCGATGCCTGTATAAGCCGTAATGGAGTGGAGGACTGGCAGAGGCTTCTCTTTTTCGCATATGGACCATTGAGGGTGCCAGAGAAGAACCTTCCAGGCAATATGACCACAAAAATTAAAGCCAATATTGATTCGTATGGTTTTTTTGAGCAGAGCGACCTATGTGCGACTGTGAGACCCGGTGCCGGGGGTCGCTCCACCAGGAGGGTAATAGAATCGAAAGTGTTCGAGGGTGATCTGAGGGGAGCGGTGCGTTTGTTAATGTCCGATGATTCTTTCGCCCAGCAGGATTCCGATACATTATCCGCCCTTAAGTTTAAGCATCCCGTTCCGTCACGTCAGCTGAATTTTCCGCCTGAGGCGGACGCTTTGGTAGCGGCGATATCGGTTACCGCTGAGGATGTGCGGTCCGCCCTCGGTTCATTTTACAGCGGTTCTGCAGCTGGGCTGGACGGGCTCCGTCCTGGACATCTCAAGGAGCTGACTTCTCCGGGAGGAGAAAATGGGTTGCGGTTGCTGGAGGGCCTGGCACGACTGGCGAATTTTCTATTGAGCGGGCAACTGAACCCTGTCGTGTGCCCTTTTCTTTACGGCGCCTCTCTTTGTGCGCTAACAAAAAAGGATGGAGGCATTAGACCTATCGCTATTGGTAGTGTTTTGCGCCGTTTGACTGCCAAACTTGCTTGTCGGGCCGTGAGGGATGAGATGGCAGAGTATTTGCGACCGCATCAGCTGGGGTTTGGTTCGCGATTGGGCTGTGAGTGAGGCTGGCAGTGCATGCCACGCGGTCTTTTGCGATGGGTTCGGAGAACGCGGGCAGCGTGTTGCTAAACCTCGACATATGTAATGCGTTTAATAGTTTGGAAAGAGACGTCCTCTTGAGCGAGGTTAGGGATAATATTCCTTCTCTTTATCCTTTTCTATACCAGGTGTATCAACCATCTTCTAATCTTTTTTTTAATGATTATCTTATTCTCTCGCAAGTGGGGGCCCAGCAGGGAGATCCGCTTGGACCACTCGTATTTAGTTTGACCATTCACAAGGTTATCCGAGAAATACAGTCTCCTCTCAATATTTGGTACCTTGACGATGGCACCCTTGGAGATAAACCGGAGGAAGTGTATCGGGATTTGAAGATGCTTCTTCCTCGGTTCAAGGAGCTTGGTTTGGTAGTGAATGCGTCTAAGTGCGAGATTTTTCCCTGCAGTATCGATGCCCGTAACCACTTCTCACGTTTTAATGCTCTATTACCAGGCCTCAAGGAACTTACAAAATCAAATTTCTACCTGTTAGGGTCTCCCATTTTCTGGGATGCAGTTCCTGAGGCTATAACTTCTTGTGAACAGCTTCTTCTTGCCGCTCGGGAGCGTCTCAAAAATCTTTCCGCGCACGTTGCAGTTGTCTTGCTACGCATGTGCTTCGCTGTTCCGAAGCTCATGTACTTGTTGCGTACGGCCCCTACATGGCTTTTCCCGCGGGAGATATCAAGCTTTGACAAAGCAATAAAATTAACGCTCGAATCCATCCTGAATGTCTCCCTTGATGGGCCCCGTGGAGTCAGGCAGTTCTTCCGACCCGTTACGGGGGCCTTGGTGTAAGATGCGCACATGATGCGCGCGGTGAGGCGCGCGGTGAGGTGCGCGGTGAGCCGCGTTGTGACCCCGCGGCCTCCGCCAACGGAAAATACGTTTTCGTTCGTAAGACGCCACGCGACCCACTCGTGAGCCTTTTGTTATATCTCGTAAACTAGACGGTAGAAGTCATTGATTTTTATTTTCTGTACGAATTATCACATTTTATAAACTTAGGGGTAAAAATCTTAAGTTGAAAAAAATTACGGATTTCGTGATTTGGGCTTGGCCTGAACGGAAAGATACGAAAGGCTCACCGGTGGGTCGTACGGCACGCAAGGTGTTAAGCCAACACGCCAGTTTAACCCATTTTTAGATTCATATGTTTATGTATGATATATGATTCTTTAAAGTGATATAACTTTTTATTTGTAAACCGATTGACATGAAATAAACACTAAATGTTAAGTGGAGTAAACCCCAACACAATAAAGAAAACCGCATTGCAATCGGTTAAGCGGTTACTGAGATTAGCGTGCACAAACGACAGACAAACAGATATACAGACATACAGACGTACAGATAAACAGAAAAAAAATCGAAAAATCATTGTTTTGGGTTCTATTGCGTTCGTAAAGCCCCCCTATAATATTTTTTTTTATTTATCTTCCATGTACAGACAGCGACTTGTTACGATTTTATTATATGTATTGATTGATGATGATTGTTGATAATACATCGTAACGTGAACAAATAAGAGAGATAATAAACAAATCTAACTGCCTATTTTTAGGGTCCCGTACCCAAAGGGTAAAACGGGACCCTGTTCATGAGACTTCGACCACTTCGACGTCCGTCACGAGGCTTTTTTTTTGTTTAACGTGAGGCAAAATCCTCAGGGATGTTATGCCGGACTCCTACCGACTAAAAAACCTCACGTCACGCCCAACAGTCTGTGGTTGGGAGCCCCGGGGAAGCCCTCGGAAGGATGTCCCAGATAATCCGTCACGAGGCTGTATCTCAGGAACTGTGATAGCTAGAGAGCTGAAATTTTTACAGATGATGTTTTTCTGTTGCCGCTATGACAACAAATACTAAATTCTGGTAAAGGGGGGATTAAGGGGGGTCCCATACCACAAACGTTATTTTTTGCAGTTTTTGGTAAAGAACTCTCTGTGTAGGGCTCTCACTGGGCCGGTTTATTATTTTATATTTATTGTGTACTAGCGGATGTCACACAGTTTTACCCGCGTTACTCCTAGTCCCGTGAGAATACGGGAATAAAATATAGCATTATGTTCACCGTGGATAGTATAGCTTTCAAAGAGGGAAAGAATTTTTTAAATCGGTTTAGTAGTTTCGGAGCCAATTCGATGCAAACAAAGGAACAAACAATAAAATCTTTCCTCTTTAATATATTAGTACCTATAGAAAAAAAAAGACGTGTGGTACTCGGGGACTGCCGCGGTAAAGCTATTGCATAGCATTTTTAGGGTTCCGTAGCCGGATGGCAAAAAACGGAACCCTTATAGATTCGTGTCGTTATCTATGCTTCTATACTAATATTATAAAGAAGTAAAGTTTGTGTGTTTGTTAAATTGTAAGGGGTACTCTCGGGATCTACTGAACCGATTTTAAAAATTCTTTCACCAATAGAAAGCTACGTTATTGTGGGGTTTCATAGGCTATATAGCATCACGCTACAACAAAAAGGAGCGGAGCAGTAATAGTAAATGTTTCAAAAACGGGGGAAAAGTTATTCCTTTTGAGAGCTTCGTTGCGTGTGCTGCGTAAATATTTACAGTTAAGTATGTAAAAAATATGTACTACAAAATTGTTTCTCTTAAAAAAGTTCTAAAATATTGCGCGATAGCATGTGTCTATCTTTGGGTTAATAAATAATAAAATGGTAATAGCAATCAATTTTTTCTACAATAATGCCAAGGGATACCTCTATCATAAACGAAATTGTTCTTAAAAATATTGCGACGGGAATACACGCGACGAGAAACCTCTCTCTCTCTCTCTCTCTCTCTCTCTCACGTAGTATTGAATATTAACGACGAGACGCTACGGGAGTAAACGCAACGCGACGGGAGTAAATGCGACAGGAACAGGTAATACTCTCGCTTATGTGGCGCAAACGAAGTTGCTCGGGTCAGCTAGTTTTACATATAAACATTACCGTGTCCGTTGTGAAAAATTGTGAATTAAAAGTTGGTGGGTGATTTGCAAAGTGCTGTCAACATTCTTATCTATGACGCATTTCAATTGAAATTGAAATTGTTTTCACATTAAGAACTCTAAATTCGACCAGTACTCTTAATTCAACTTTGGTCGAGTGGTTAAGACGCGGATCGGTACCCAGAAGGTGCAAGATCGATTCTGGGTACAAGCGTCACTTTTTGAATTATAAAGTGTGAGATGTACGAGCGTGACCGAGCGTGGCCGAGAATAGCCGAGTGTTACGCTTTTTTCGTGACGGAATTTCTAGATTCGGTCTTCACGCTCAAGGCCCGCGATAGAAGCTATGCAATAGCTTAAAAAGTTTTTGAATTTAAAGTGCAGACTTCTGTGCGATCAAGTCTTTGGCGCAGAAAGAGACCGCTTGGCGCACATTGGCCATTGCAGATATATCACGGACTGTGCGCCAAGGATAGTCTGTGGTCTGAACTGTGTCTAACTTTAACTTGAGGACCACTGTCAGAAGTCTTATGGACTGTGAGAGGGACCAACAGTCGCTAGATTCGCCATCCATCAGATGGCGAATACCAGTCGCGTGGCATTTGGCGGCTCGGTGCGTTGGTTATCGTTTTTTCGAAGTTGCCTTACTCTCTTGTGCTCTTGGCCCCCAATCGCTAGATGCGCCATGACTTTCCATGAGGCTGGCGACGTCAATTTGGCGAGCTTTGTATAAAAAAAAGCCTAAAAAATAAATCACTTTAATGGGGTAATATTTTTGGGTATGTGTAATGGGCCAGTGTTTGCGTGTTGATTTTCCCTTCTCCAATGTTACAAGATGCAGTATGATGGATGACCTAGCTAGAGATGAAACCATCCCAGAGATAATTGTTGCTCCCTTAGTAATACAGATTGTTTTACACTAAATAATTCTTGAAATTTTTGCAATGGCGGTCATCATATTTTTCAACGTTCTGCTCTTTAAATTTATGTATCTACAGTGAAAAAAAAATTCCAAACTAGGTAGATACTAAATAACAAAGCGCAATAGACTAGACGTTTATTAGAAAAAAGTATTTACATTACACACGGATTCCAGCAAAACATTTGCATTTTATGTAAATTATACACTTCATGTCTAAATTGCATTTATGAAGAGCTTAGTTTCAGCTCTTGAAGTTAATGCAGTTCAATTAAGACGTTTAATTTCAATGGAATTTCATTTCTAGAATCAATCAAAATTATTGGCGTACACTATTTACTAGATATTAACGTCTTATAGCTTTATTAATTTCCACTTTACTGAGTTTTGTGCAAAGAGAGTTGAGAGTGCAAATGGAGTGGCGCCGAATATTGAATCTTTTAAACTTTTGTATTTTCGAGTATTTATGTGTATTTATCGCTTCGACAACGTGTATAAGTGTTGAAGAGTGATATAACGCAGTGTTTTTGTTTGTCAATAAATCCCACAGATAGGTCCATTAAGGTTCCACCGCTTTACTGGAGTTTGTTGTTTACAAAAATCCCAACTTGAATAAGATTTACATTTTCGACATAAATTTACTTGAATTTGACATAATCGTACTTTTAACCTTTTAGGCTAAGTTATTGTTTGTATGTGATCTAATAAATAAATAAAAAAAAATAAAAAAAACCTGTGAAAACCAAAGAAGAAGAAAAAAAAGCTTACAAATTGTTTACCTAACGAAATAGGTACTGTACATTCTGGATAGGGTACTTTCACCAATTTATAGTTACCAAACAAAGTGGGAGTCATGAATTGCGGACATAATTCAGTGTGGGCGATAAATAATAATGAACGGAAGAGGTTGGTTGGCACAAAAGAAATTGTCTGTGTCGCCTTAGGGGAGATTTACGTGTAGATACATTCTATAAACAATATCTTTACTCGACAGTAGAGAAAACGCCAGTAATTCTCACCGGGAAGCCTATTATTTTACTTATATACTGTTTTTTTTTATTACTGGCGATCGTTTTTATTCTTACAGGAGATATGTACTGTTACTTTTTAGCTGTAGGAAGTATTCTGAAGGGATGGGAAATATATCTTTACTAATATTATAAAGAGGAAAGATTTGTTTTTTGTTTCTTTGTTTTTTTGTTTTTTGTTTGTTTGTTTGTAACGAATAGGCTCCGGAACTACTGGACCGATTTGAAAAATTCTTTCACTGTTGGGAAGCAACACTCTTTGCGTTGAACATAGGTTTTTTTTTTTATTTAACGTGAGGGAAAATCCTCATAGGATGTTATGCCGGACTCTTACCGACTAAAAAACCTCACGCCACGCCTAACAGCCCGAAGGATGTCCCGTGACTCCCAACAGACCCACGGCCGCCAATGCGGCCTCGCCCAGGGGGTGGTTCGGGTGCAATCCCGCGTCTATGGGGGATTTCGGGTGTGACCCCGCTTCTAAGGGGGGGGGGGGGGCGTGCGTGAGTTGCTCACGTCACGCTGCCGTCATGGGCCTGCTTCTGTAAGGACGGTGAGCGGCCCTCTCACCGTCCCCAGACCCCGGTCATGGAGGCCGATAGTCCTCGGCGAAGACACGTCGGCGGCGCTCAGGGCGCCGACTGCGGAACTCGGGTGGGAGAGTTCTCTCCCGCACCCGGCCCGCCGCCTCCTTCGCGAGCATGACCTGCTCGCAGAAAGAGGCGGCGCAGTCCCACTTACTCCCGCTGGAGAGCATGGCTCGCACCATGGCCTCGAGCGAGAGAGTGTCCACGCCCAGACCCACTACGAGGACCTGGCGCTGTTGTGCCCACGCCGTGCACTCTACCAGAGTGTGGAGCGCCGTGTCATCGCTGCGGTCCTCGCAGTGCTGACACTCGGCCGTGGTTTCCCGGTGTTTTCGCCACAGATACCTACCGAAGCTACCGTGCCCGGCAAGTATCTGTGTCAACCGGTAGGAGAGAGCACCGTGTCTTCTCTCCAGCCACTCGTCCATGACCGGTCTGACGGCCGCGATTGTGGCGAATCCCCCCTTTGGTTGCTCAAGTCGCACCTTCCATGTCTCCACGGTTTCCTGGTGGAGCAGGGTCCGCTGGGCCTCGATTTCTCGAGACGCAGGCCTTTGGCCCCGCTCCAGCGCCTCCTTGCGCCATCTGAACAGTGACGCAAGGGCTCTCGCTTCCAGGTCCCATGGAGGGGTCCCGGCTAGGAGACATGCCGCCTCACCGGAGATCGTGCGGTATCCTCTTATCACCCTGACGGCCATCACTCTCTGCGGGCTCAGCAGTCTAGCCTCATTGCTGGCCGTCAGGGTCTCCGCCCATACGGGAGCCCCGTACAAGGCCATGCTTCGCACGATCCCCAGGTACAGTCTCCTGGCGTTGAACATAGGCTATATTTTATTCCCATATTCCTACGGAAACGGGAACTACGCGGGTGAAACCGCGTGACGTCCGCTAGTTCCAAATATAATAATTTAGAATTGTTCACATCAATGCTTTTTTGTGAGGTGATTCCGACGGGGATGCTATGCCGGACTCTTACCGACTAAAAACCACACGTATCCTACCTAACAGCCTACAGTTGAGAGCCCTCGGAAGGATACCCGAGGACTCACATCAATGCTAGCTAAAATAATAACAGATCGAAGTGAACTACGATGGGCCCATTTATTTGTTTCACCTTAAGCGTATTTAGTTTGGACAGAAGAATTTATCAAAAGCTATTTAAAATAAAATTGTAAGCTATTAAAATAAAGTTAAAGTACCTACTAACATTTCCTTCTGTCCTTGAGAGCAGTCCGAATACACTCAAACAATAAGAAGGTCTTTTCAGTTCCTACCTAATACATTTTGTGTCCATCAATCAATCAATCAAATAAAATCAGCCTATCTCTACTGCTGGAAGTAGTTCTCTCTCAATTTACGCAACAACACACGGTGTACTTTGTAATATTAGACCTCCTATATATACTTATACATAGCCTCTATATAAATGATTGGCTATTAAGGTAACATGTTCTATTCACGATGTTTATCAAGCTGCAGTGTAGCTAATCCTAATTTAAACATACTCCAAAATCGGTTAAAGCTTACTACCTACAGTACAAGCTGTAGAGCGCAGAGATGCTTAATATGTCGCCTTTGAAATAACATTTATTTGAGCGTTTTCGTGCTTCGGAAGGCACGTTAAGTCGTAACCTATTACGTGGAAGAAGTTCTAAAAAAGGTATTATATGCCTCTGCCTACCCCTTCGGGGATAAAGGCGTGGCCATATGTATGTTTGTATGTATGTAATCTTCAACCTCAACCATTTTATTTCGAAGCCAAATTTACATGACATTTCCGATTGCTGTGTGCCGAATATGTTCAAAATCATTTCAAAATATTGTCGAATACGAGTAAGATTTGGTATCCTTTACTATCTGGCATAGACTGATTTGATGAGCTTTTTATAATCTATAGGTTTGTAGTTTACTAAGTAATTATTTTCACATCTATTTTAAATTAACGACAGTTACCTATTTCTGTTAGAAATGTGGAGGAAAGGTTGGGAATGTTTCTCCAACACTCAAAGGGAGGATCCTCCGACCAGGCTAGGTGATCGCGCCTGGCGGGCCGAAGCCCAACGGTTGATGTTGGACTGTTGGTTATATCATTCATCATCGTGAGAATTCTCATATCGCGATTCAGGATTTATCTATACTTCGTTGCGAGAACTTTCATATCGCGATGCAGGATTTCAACTGATCTTCGCTATGTGGCGGTGGCCACATCACTCCCCTCCGAGACCGGAGGTCGATTGCGAGTATGAGTCTGGTGTCTTGCAGTCTGTTGTCAGATGCGCCAGTGCCAGTTCGTGTAGTTCCATTTAGTTGGAACTGTACTCCGCTAGTTCCAGTGAGTCGGAACTGTGCCGCTGATTTCAGTGAGTCGAAATCGTATGCCACTGATTCCAGTGAGTCGGAATCGAATACTGCTAGTCCCAGTGAGTCGGGGCTAAGTATAATGCTGCGGTGCGCGGTGCTGCGGTACCCTCAGTGAGTCGGGGCGGCGTAGGCTGCTCTGTAGACGGGAGAGATGCGCTCTTCTTACAAGTACCGTAGTGCAGTGTTCGGTGCCTAGACGCTGATGGGGCCGAAGAGGTAACCAGGCTGGAGCGGTCGCTGCTAGCTTGTGATATATGCATGATGATGATGGTGATGCTCTGCTTCGTGAAGGCTGCTTTCAATCACGTCGGGGTCACCAATGTGGAGGAAAGGTTGGGAATGTTCCTCCAACACACAAAGGGAGGATCCTCCGACCAGGCTAGGTGATCGCGCCTGGCGGGCCGAAGCCCAACGGTTGATGTTGGACTGTTGGTTATATCATTCATCATCGTGAGAATTCTGATATCGCGATTCAGGATTTATCTATACTTCATTGCGAGAACTTTCATATCGCGATGCAGGATTTCAACTGATCTTCGCTATGTGGCGGTGGCCACAGAAATATTGCCAAGACAATATTTTGGTCACGAACGTACTCTATCAAATTAAAGTAGAAATAATCTTTCAGACTTAACATGGAAATGGATTAGGCATATCTTTAATCATTTATTTATAACAGACTTTTAAAGATGAGGAGTATTAGTCAATTCGATGGTAAATATGTTTATTATAGGTCTGTTATTGAACTACTTAAATACATTAATAGGATATTGATTGCAAAAACAGGCTTTTTTAAATAATTGATAATATGTGTAGTAAATAGTAAAATAAAATACCTATTTTCGAAACAAAATTACAATTACAAGCACAACAAATAAACCTATCAAGTCGTATTCCAATATTACTGGAATAGGCTTCTCAAGTGGAATGGATGAGGGTTGTCGCCCCAATCGTCAATAGTGCCTCACAAATACGGAGGAGGATCTCGAAAGCGACAAGTTAAATGGATTATATCACCCCCGATTTGGGGATTATCGTAAAATCCTGTGTAGTAGGCACAGAATATTGGCGATATCATAAACCGCTGCTGTTCTAGTTAACGCAGATTCTAGTTAATCCAGATCGTTACTATTTTGTAGTTATTGTTTAATCCCCGATCCGTTTACATAGTTATTCGTGCTGTATTTTGTAATGAATTTAGGTAGGTATGTGGTTTAAAATTTAAAAAACACATAAGAATCGTGACCTATAATCCTCTCACTCACAAACTTTCGCAATATAATATCAGTAAGGAACTTGCTTGATCCTTAGGTACTTATTTTTTAAACGCGAAGGTTTGTAAAGGCTTTCCAGACTTAGTTCCTTAGAATATGCAAGTACCAGAAAGTTCCAATAATGGCCACCCATTACGTAGTATAAAATAAAAAATGTTGAAATTTAATGTGGCTTCAAAGTATGCCTACCGCCTAGATAATAACTGTGTGACATGTATTATTGTACACTAAATAAAAATACTTTAAAAAGAACTCGTGTTTTCAAGTTAAATGTGCCTACAGAGCCTGTTTCAAATTCTAATTAAAGTTCCGTTTTCAACTGTCTTTATACTTTACACAAATAGAATACGTGTAAAAGCAAGTTATAAAATGAATTTCAAAGTTTGAAATTAACTTTACACTCGTATATTTTGGTTTAAACTTTAATCTAAGAACAGTAAAATTTACGGCGCCTACTTTTAATTAAATTAAACGCCATCGTCGCATCAGATTTCCGGCGGCCGTATTAGTACAGTCAACGCCATAAATTGTGTGAGATTATATTTATTAGGGGATATGTTTTAAATAACTTCTTCTTAGCTTGGGTCTTTTTTAAAGGCGTGGAAATCCTCATGAATCGTTTGCCAGCCTCCTACTAACTAAAACCTCACGGTGTCCTGCCATCTACCTATACGGCCGGGAGTATCGGGTACGTCTTCGAAAGTAAAACCTCAGGTTTCCCGACAACTCAGCTTGGGTCATGAAATCTGGATAGCTGATGAATCATAATGTACATTATGCTTCTGTACGTGTTTCAAACGCATGTTCTGATTTGGATGAAATCCATCATCATCCATGTAGCCATTTCTCAACCCAGTTGGCGTCGACTTTCCAGTGTTACTGCTATGCGGCTGTACTTATATTTGAAGCGACTGCCATCTGGCTTCCACAACCAATTTGTAAATCGAAGTTCTGTAGCTAACTATAGAACTTCGATATCACCAGTTAGAGTCGAAACTCGTACCTATTAATATGGTTCTTTACTTGAGGCAAGTTGATTATTCACAAGTGGAGGTTCTCCTTTTGCAGCTATTTTCTTTTTTACTGATTTGGATTAAATTAGGTATGTGATTGGTAATTTCGATGGGTTTCTAGATGGTTAGAAAACACAATTGTATCCTGTAGATGGAGCTGCTATAGTTTTTGAGTTCACGAAGTTAGAAGAAAAATAACGTTGGTCTGTATATACTTATAATTTTTTTAGAGACACATATAACTGCTACGACCTGAACTAATTTTCTCCAGTCAAGAAAATAAAACTTATTCAACGGGCTGACCAATGCAATTATTTCTATACATTCTAAGGATAAAACTCAGTTTCTAATTCTAACTGTGTCAAAATTTCGAATTCTAAAACAACTTTTAACGATGTTGATTCTTTCTGTACAAGTGAGGTGAAAAGGTTACCTTACAAAATTATAAATGCGAAAGTTTGAATTTGATTGTAGTCTGTAATAACATTGGGCTACACTTTATCCCTGGAATATTCCCATGGGAAGCAGTCACGAGCATTTCACACGAGAGCGCTGCCGTGGGCGCCTTCTACTAATATAATATTGCTCACCCATATCTTTCGAACCACTTCGAACTCAGCTTGATACAGCAACGGGCTCATGAATAAAAGATTGAGACTGATGAGCTAGATGTATTTACAAGCCGTGTATACTGTATTTCAATAGCTTTGCGCAAAAATGTAAACAAACACATTTGATCCTATATATCCATAGTTACTTGCAATTGAATATTTACCATGATTTTAATCCAGTATCCAGGAGTCATACAGTGTTCTTACAATCATTTCGACACCAAATAACTTCTCTAGGACAGTTTATTTTCATTTAAAATACCTACTCAGGATGGTAAAAAATTCAATGATTTGTCATACTATATTTTTCTACTCATATTCTGTCTTATACAACGATTGTCAAAACATGAAATGTTTACATTATTGCCAGATCGGGCAGGATTGGACTATAACTGAGTTTTCGTGCTTGGTTACGTTCCGTTTAACACTTTCCAGAGCTATTATTTGCATAACGTAAGACTCTTACATCAGTTAATTTGTAAAGTTCTCTTAAATTAATATAAAAATAAATAAATATTCACAGACTTTTCACACAACGCTATCTGATCCCAAAGTAAGCTAGGAATAACCTGCTTGTGTTATGGGTATCAGACCACGGATATTAATACTTATATACTTTTAAATACATTCATATTATACATAGAAACACCACACACAAATATTTGTATCCGGTGGGAATCGAACCCACGACCTCCAGCGCCGCAGGCGGTATCACTACCGACCGCGCCGCCACAGAGGCAGTCTTAAACAATGTCATGTTCCTTGTAACATGCGATCAGCTCTAAAAGCATCGACTCATGTAATTTTTAAAAAAATACTTTTTTGTGTTCCTAAATATTAATCAAATTGGCGTTTTTCGTACTGGCCACTTTAATTACGATTTTCTCCTCTTTGGTAAGGAATTCCAAATTCAAATTTTTCCAGCTATTTACTCATGTATTTATCCTTCGATGACCGTCATTCATTTGTTTTTTTCTTCTGTTTTTTTCTGTTTGCGTCACTCATTTTACAAAATGGAAAACTTAAAATATCGCATTATTTACGAGTACGAGTTCCGCCGTGGCACTAGTGCTGCGGAAACGACTAGAAGGGTGAATGATGTGTATGGCGGTCATGTTGCAAAAGAAAACACAGTTCGTTTTTGGTTCCAACGTTTTCGTTCAGGAAATGTCGACCTGCAGAACAAGCCCCGTGGACGGCCTGAGACTCAAGTTGATAATGAAGTATTGAAGGCTATTGTGGAAGCGGATCCATCGTAAACCACGTCCGAGTTAGCTGCAGGCTGCGGTGTTAGTGATAAAACTGTTTTAATTCACTTGAAGCAAATTGGGAAGATTAAAAAGCTTGAAAGGTGGGTACCTCACGAATTGACTGAAGCAAACCGGCAAAAGCGCGTCGACTGCTGCGTTACATTACTGAACCGGCACAATAATGAAGGTATTTTAAACCGAATCATTACCTGTGACGAAAAATGGATTCTTTACGATAATCGAAAGCGCTCAGCGCAATGGTTGGATCCTGGCCAGCCAGCCAAATCCTGCCCTAAAGCGAAAATTAACCCCAAAAAAGTTACTTGTAAGCGTTTGGTGGACTAGTGCCGGTATTGTTCATTACAGTTTTCTCAAATCTGGCCAGACTATTACGGCTGATGTCTATTGTCAGCAATTGCAAACCATGATGGAAAAGCTAGCGGCTAAACAACCTAGGCTGGTCAATCGCTCCACGCCACTGCTGCTTCACGACAACGCTAGACCACACACTGCACAACAGACGGCTACCAAATTAGAAGAGCTTCAATTGGAATGTCTAAAACATCCTCCGTACTCCCCGGATCTTGCTCCAACAGATTACCATTTTTTTCGAAATTTGGACAACTTCTTGCAAGGGAAAAAATTCAACTCTGATGGGGCAGTCCAAATCGCCTTCACAGATTTTATTGATTCCCGTCCGACTGGTTTTTTTAGTAAAGGGATCAATGAACTACCTATGAGATGGCAAAAATGCATAGAAAACAATGGTTCATACTTTGATTAATTAAATATATTATATTTAAAAATATTCGACTTTTTGTTCCTCCTATACAAAACGCCAATTTCATATGTAAGCACCTAATATTTGTTGCACCGGGCGCTAATTAACTGCAAAACAAAGAGTCTGAAAATGAAAATAAAAACCTTATATGCAAATAAGTAAACTACACTGCAACTACCGGGAGACTGAGAAGGTGGGGGGGGGGGAGAGGCTGCTCACCATAGTACCTTGTAGATTTCAGTTTAAGGAAATGTACAGTCAGTTGCAGAGAAACGTAAACAGGGCCGCCCTATAAGGATTGAATTTTCTCAGAAAATCTTGAATTTATTTCTATGAAATTTGACGTAGTTATAGAATTACACAAATTTAATAACTATAGCAAATTTCATTAAAATATATGAAAGAGTTTTTGAAAAAAGTCAATTCTTACAGAGGTCGGCCCTGTATCCCTTTCTCTGCAGCTGACCGTACCTTAATGAAAATTATAGCATTAGATTATTAGGAACTGGTAACAATAACTGTCATAATTGAGAAAGTAATTAACTAAACCTCAGTAAAGACTACACAGAAACAGACAATATTGAACCTTTCTGTTTGTGTAATAAGGGTAGTATTTGCAGACGAGTAGGTACTTAAGAGTTTCATATTGGCAGACAAATACTGGTACTTTAGGTCCAATTTGTCGAAGGTCTCCTTTTTCTTTCCAATGCTACTTTTACGCTTTGTTTAGAACGATAGCTTTAACAAACCAGAAAAAGAATTCGAATTAATCATCATGTGTTTCTCTCTCAAATTAATTCTCCCTAATTTATCAAATGTGTATTTAGAGATTTTATAACTGTGTTTATCGGTTGTCCAGATCTCATAGCAAAAGCTTATATTAGCTTGGTTTGGGCTAGATGACCTTGTGTGAGAATTTCCTACAATATTTATTCATTAATATTATTTTTTTTTAAACAAAGTTAAGATGAGATTCCTGAGGGATAACTTTAAAATGATGAGATCTGTTCTATCAAACCTTATTTTAAACCCCCGACGGAAACCCGAACGGGGTGTTATGAGTTTGACGTGTGTGTGTGGGTGTGTGTGGGTGTGTGTGTGTGTTTGTAAGTCTGTCTGTGGCATCGTAGCTCCCAAATGGATGAACTGATTTTGATTCTGTTTCTTTTGTTTGAAAGATGGGTTAGGGGAGAGTGTTCTTAGCTGTGTTTTATAAAAATCGGTTAAGCCATTTCAAAGCTATGAGGGGTGAAAGTGGTGATGAAAAATTTTATGTGTTCAAATATACCCGTGTTGGGTATCAAATGAAAGATCATAACTAATTCATCACGATACCGCAAGTTTTATGAAAATCGGTTTAACCATTCGAAAGATATGAGGAGTGGAATGTTTTTCTAATTCTGTCACCACACTCCGCGCAATTCGCATTAACTCTGAATAATTGTTGATAGACTATACGTATGTTGATATTAAATAATGAATTACCTATTATACTAAACTTACCCCTATAAAAAGCATGAAATAAAAAAAAAAAATAATTAAGAAATCCCCGACTCGCAAAAAAAGAACTATAAAAAAACCTGTAAAAAGTAAAAAGTAACTATTATAGTATGACCTATCTACCCTAAGTATTGAACCTTTATTATTATCATAGGTAGCTATATTATTTACGTATTCACATTTTTAACTAACAGTTTGTCTCGTCGGGGACCGCTCACCTAATCATTACCTAATCGTACGTCTGTCTCGCAAGACTGTAGATGTTTTGTTTAGGTATAGAGCGGTCACCCCGAAGAGACAAAGTGTTAGTTAAAAATATGAATATGTAAATAATATAGCTACCTATAATAATAATAAAGGTTCAATACTTAGGGTTTTTTTGTTTTTTGTTTAACGTGAGGGAAAATCCTCATGGATGTTATGCCGGACTCCTACCGACTAAAAAACCTCACGTTACGCCCAACAGCCTATGGTTGGGAGCCCCGGGTAAGCCCTCGGAAGGATGTCCCAGGACTCCCAACAGACCCACGGCCGCCATTGCGGCCTCGTCTAGGGGGTGGTTCGGGTGCTATCCCGCGTCTTTGGGGGGTTTCGGGTGTGATCCCGCTTCTAAGGGGGAGGCGTGCGTGAGTTCCTCACGTCACGCTGCCGTCATGGGCCTGCTTTTGTAAGGACGGTGAGCTGCCCTCTCACCGTCCTCAGGCCCCCGGTCATGGAGGCCGATAGACCTCGGCGAAGACACGTCGGCGGCGACTGCGGAACTCGGGTGGGAGAGTTCTCTTCCGTTCCCGCCCCGCCGCCTCTTTCACGAGCATGACCTGCTCGCAGAAAGAGGCGGCGCAGTCCCACTTACTCCCGCTGGAGAGCATGGCTCGCACCATGGTCTCGAGCGAGAGAGTGTCCACGTCCAGACCCAACACGGGGACCTGGCGCTGTTGCGCCCACGCTGTGTTAATACTTAGGGTAGATAGGTCATACTATGATAGTTTTTTTTACTTTTTACAGGTTTTTTCATTGTTCTTTTTTTGTTACTTGTGACAATACTCATGGGCGAAATGCTGGACCCTTACCGACTAATACCACGTGGTGGCCTACCATCTGCTTACGGCGGGGAGTCCCGGTCACACCCTCGGAAGGATAACCCTTAAGTCCTTGAATCTTAACAAAAATATTAATCAAATCCCGTTACAGGTCACTCAGCTCTCCTTTCACAATATTCGTCAAATTCGTTCGGGTGTTTGACCTTACTGTGCCACACTCGCTGGCCTGACGGGTTGCTACGTGGTTTTGTTTCGAGATTTCCTTCTTTTCGCTTAGATGTCTGTTAGTCAGCAGCAAAGATAATATAATAGTACGGCATGACATACAGATAGGCAACTCCCGGCCCCTTACTGACCAAACTTCCCCGCCCCCGCCAGTCCCGACACAGCTGTCATTATAGTTGGCGGATGTTTTGAGGGAACATTTGCTTAGCCTTATTCGTCACACACGTTCAAGCTCTGTACGAACATAGCGTATTTTTTTTAGTGTAGATGATAGAATTAAAAACAAATGATTCGTATGGAACTTTCGCCCTGTGTCAGCAAGTCCGCCACTTATTGGTGAAAGTAACCAACGTGTTATTTTTTATACCACTAAGGTGGCAAAATACGGGACATTTGATGGAAAGCTACCGCTACCTCTCGCTACCCTCGCGCTTCTTTCCCTGCAAATTCTTACACGACCCCTTTTAATAACCCTATACTTTATACAATATTGATGATAAAACACACCTTTTCATAACGAAGCAAGTTTCATCTGCAGCGCTAATGATCTATTATAAGCACATAATATCGCTACAAATTGACGCGACACGTATGCCATCTACCTAGAACCTGTGAGATGCTTTCCATTATTCACATGCTGAGAACGCCAAGTCATTTGGCAGCTATTAAAATTTACTCCGTGATGTTACTTGCTTAGCTCAGCTTATTACAAGGAAAACTTCAAGAGTGTATTCATTTTATACTAAGGAAACAGCTGTACTTTGCATAACGTAGATGGTATGGTAATGAGGTAATTTTGTAATAAGCTGTACTAAAATATAATTTCTGTAGTTCATAGCGTTTATGTTTGCTTTACTTGTCGTCAGAGAAAGGTTTCATGTCGACGAGATGTAGTCAAAATAAAATTACAAAGTAACTCCATAGAGCAACACGGCCTATGACTTTGATGGAGGCCGTATTGCTCTATGGGACTCTCTCAACACCCAGTCAAAAGTTTGTTTAATGTTTTTTTTTTTTGGAAATTACGTTTTTAACGAAAGCAACTAAAAAGAAAGATGTATACAAATTCCATACCTAGAGTTCTATTTCTCACTCTACTACATGTAGAGTACAGAAATTGTACAATAAAGTAGCCGGACCATCACACGGAACTGAAACTTCATCTAAAAAGCTAAAAGCTACACGGCAGTATCCAAAAAATATTCGATAAAAAGTATAAAAGCGAAAGCCTTTTTTACCAATTTCAGATACCGTCCGATCGAACGGGATAGTTCGCTTTTCACTTATCAGATTTCACTTGTAGGCAGTGTTTTTCATCAACCTCTGACCCCCATGAATCGGCAATAAATTGACATCGGCACGCTTACATACCTCGATAGCTCGATATGGGTTGAAGGAATAGTGTCTTTCATTGTAGCAAGTTTTCACTTTTGCAATATTCATTCGCTATGACATATATTAGGATCCAAAGTGCTATTTTTGGGAGTCGTTTTACAACGATTTTATTATAAAGTCAAAAATACATTTTCATTCATCTATCATTTGACAGCCTCGTTTACAAAATATGCGACTATCGTGTAGTATTCCAGAGTTTCAGTCACAGGTCCAGACAAATATTTGTGTTTTCTGCAAATAATTGTTTCGGTGTTAACCCTGGAACCCTACATGGGGTGCTGGTGAACCCCAGACCAATTTGTTTTGTGAATATCTCAGTTACCTTACTAACCACAGATTTGCGCGTTACAGTATTTTAGTTTGGTGATTAGTGCTTGCAATTAATCAACGCCGCGACGACAGTCGTATAGTATGGTCGCCTGTACAAGTGCTGTGGGGTGCGTCTGCACCCCAGTGTAGGAAAATAGACAATAAGTGTAGGTAGTATTTTTATTCACTACTTGTTTTGGTTTTGTTGAAGTATTTGTATACACGCATGTATATATATTCTATGTATGTATATAAGTGCAATTGACAGCAATAATTCATTTTTACATTTAAACTAAAGGTGATTTAGATGTTTTTAATGCTTTGGCAAAAAAATGTTCCGTCGAAAGAGAAAACAGACATTGGCCACTGTGTTTATTTCACCAGTTACTAAATTTGTTGTTGGAATTAACTTGTGGGTATTCATAAAGTACCCAACAGTTTTGCAACAGGCAATACAAAGTTCAGACGTACATTTCTAAAACAATTAGGCTCAATTGTGAACATTTGCAAAAGCGATACCGGGTACCATCTTTGAGGCGGGATCTGAAAAAGTCTATTGGAGCTATCCTCAAAAAATCTCATGAATCTTCAGATCCTACTACTGCACGTTCAAGCCAAGGGCATTGTGCCCTTTGTCCAAGCTTCAAGGACAGAAAAATCAGGACTTTGTGCCTTAGGTGCAAAATACTAATTTTCTTAGAGCATCAGATCAAAGTTGCCACAAAGTGCTCAAATTAAGACTGATTTCATATATTAAGACTAATTTGATATCTTATGTTCCTAATTAATATTATTAAAACATACTATTTAATAATTAATGCATTTTTCAACAATTACAGAAATTTCAATTTGGGGTACTCCAGCACCCCCTGTAGGAAAATCGGTTGGCAAAATAGGTGTAGGGCTTAAGGGTTAAGATGGTTTCTAATTATAATTTTAGGTATTTAAAATATATAAATGTTTATCAATTGCCTAAATCTTAGGGCATGAACTTCCTTTATTAGTCTCCAACTTTGTAATCAAAGTTGGTCCTGATTACAAAGTTGTGTGGTGTGTGACTTAATGTGATTTTCAATATTCGTTAATAAAAATAACACCTATCTCAGAACCAGCCACAGCATCAGATGCTTTTCTTTCGTTCGGAAATCCTAATGGATGTCATGCTTTACCGATTTAAACTACACGATGCCTTACAATCTGTCTATAAGCTTTATTACAATGACCATTTAAAGAACACTAGCAGGACTGCGAACGCTTCTTGCGCTGCAAAATCGTTTATGAAAAGTAAAATACTAATATTCGTCATAGCTCCATTACTCTGGTTAAATTAAAACCTCGAGATTCCTTCACAATGCTTGTTATAAATAGGCCAACTGTTCTAGAAAAAATGTGCAGTAACAAGAAACCTTCATCTGACGCTCAGTCATTAATATTACCTTTTCCAACCAGTTTTTTTCTTGGAATTCTGTAAGAGAATAGTAGCTGAGCTGAGATTTGAGTTTCGAATTCAAGTACAAACAATGGAGGAACATTGTTTTTAAAAAATGCATTTTATTATGAGTATTTTGGACGTCTGTTAATTCAACATGGTCTTGTTCCAGAAAATTTTAAAAATGACCTGGTTTGTCTAATATTTGTATCTATTTTTTTTTAAACATTTAAAAAAATTGATGCCGTCTCCTAATGTAAAGACATGTTAACATCTAGTGATTTGGGGCCACTACTCTCACAGTCCGTAAGACATCTGACAGTGGTTCCCAAGTTGGCGGATCTGTGATGTGCTTTTTTTGGGATTGTTTGAAGAGAAAAAAAAAACATCCACGGGCAGATAGTTTCAAATTTTAATAGCTCGATACAGAAACGATCCTTCTGTTGAAGATTCTTTCTACTGCGTACTCGTATGAATAGCACCATTGCCTGACACGAGTTGTTTAGGATCGGAAAAAGAGGTTGGGATTAGACTAAGAGATCTTTAGCAGCGTGAGATTCAGTAGAACGGTAGTAGTAGCCACGGAAGTTATGGTTTTGTGGTGGGCTTATATTGATACATACTAGTCCAAACAGCGGTAATAGTAGCAGTAGGGCAGTCACAACCTGCGCCTGTCCATATCAACTTGGCAATAATACCGGGTCACCACCTATTACGTGAAACAATTTCTAAAAAGGTGAAATGTGGGCATTTCTCTGCCTACCTCTTCGGGGATAAAAAGCGTGATCAAATGTATGTAGTCCAACACGCAAATGCTGTGTATTTAATCTAATAGAAAGTAGAACCCCCACTGCAAAAAATTAACGTAAGCCTTATGTTTATTTTGTTTAGAAGAACGGTAATGAACTATCTGCAATGGGAGCTAAACTATTGTAAAATGCTAACTACAGAATGGGTCTACTAAATAGTTGAATTTACCGGATACCTATCTTGAAATGTCTTTTGTCTCAAGTTTAGTTAATATTTTCTTCCCGTCTACGCAGTCAGCCGAGATTCGTCGCTGCGCGATGAATATATTCGTACGTAAAACTCCAAAGACCAATGCGCTACGGAATGCTACGGAAGCTACGCATGTATGCACGCGCTACGGTTCTCTGTAGCATAGCGGCTATAACTTGTATGCTTTAATTCAGGTAAAGTTACTTTTACGCTTCAGCAAGCATAGGAACATACACATATTTCCTACCTACAAATTTTGTCTGAATGGGTAGCCAGAGACAAGCTATGCTCTTTTACTTCACCAATGACAAAGGTGGTAAGCTGACTTCGACTTCGTTATTTTCACGTATTTTCTAATCAACGAAATCTACAAAAAAATAATCATCCTATGTTTGTTTCATGCTACCCTAAATGCGAACATATTTTTCTTTATTCGTTTTGGCTCGAATTAAAGACTTAATTCGAGAATCGGTAGGCAGAATTATATTATATGCCTACATTTCAATAATTGTTTCAGTCCCGCGTAACAGTTGGTGAATCCCGTGTTGAAATAGACAGGCGCAGGTTGGGACTGCCAGCTGTTGAAACTTTCAAGCCACCGTGTAAGGTCAACTTAACAACTGCTGTGTTACTGACAACTGAGGCCAAACGCCTCATCGTATTTATCGAAGCTCGTAATAACACAAAGTGGTCACCCATTTGAGGGTCAACCTTCTACAAGAGAGTAATACTCGTATACTTAATACAGCAATCGTTTACATGAGTCAGCAAGGCTATGAGTGCTTTTTGCGCAACGCTGAGTGACGTAACGGCTTGTATGTTCGAAAGAGACTCATCTTGGGGTGAACTTTATAGGTACTAGGAAATATTCTTCGATTTGATCTGATAAAACTATATTATTGTTATTCATTAGATGCTCTTGCTTTTTTAACGAATCAATATACTTTATTCGATCGAAATCGCTCTCGAAAAATGAGAAATATTGCAAAAATCTTAATAAGTTATGTACTTTTTTTTTCTAAATAAATGAGTTTAATTCTCATAAAAACTTGTCATAAAATAGGTCTTTAGAACAATTTTTTAACGATAGATTTTTCTTAAAACCCCTCAGATTTTATAACAGTAATGTAATGTATTAGAATCGCATGAAATTCGGCAAAAGCGTACGCTGCAATCGTTAGAATTGCCTTAGGATTTGTCAAGGTCGAACATTGCAGCCCTAATATGTAGATTTTTTTTATGTATTAAGTTCGCCCGTTATCTGACTGATGTTCCATAGTCACTACAACTTCAGATAGTGGTCCTGAAGTTAATGGCTCTGTGCCTCATACGCTCCGCTTGAAAAACTCCGGGTTGTAAGAGAGGAACACGAGCGCACGGGCAGGTCGGTCCAAGGTGTTATAGTTAGACAGAGGATCGATCAGTTCTGGCGTAAATTCTCTCCACTACGTCGGAGTGGCACCCCTGCCCGGCACGCTTTCTTGAAAAGAAGAGGGTGGGATTAGGTTGAAGAGCTTGTCAGAACGTTCGCGGTGATAGATTCAAGACGTTTGATTGAAGTGACATTATATGAAGGCACTGAAAACATACCAATCTACGGTGCTGAGTAGAATATTTTGCTTTGTATACTGTATTTAAATTTCTTGCATATGGGTACCTCTTCGGGAAGAAAGGTGAAACTGTAAACCATATTAATTATTTTCTTACATTGAAGACAAAGCTTAAAAAAAATGTTATAATGACAACTAAAAACATAATTCGTTTTTGTAATCGTAAACTGAAACAAATGGAAAATCAACACAATCTGGGGGCACGGTACTGCCCCCCACTAAGCCGAGCAACAGCGGCACGGCCATACTTTCTTTTCTCGAATCCACTCAGGCCATTCCGACCCCCTATAACTTCGTTGTGGATAAAACTAGGAGTTCAAATTTTCAGTATATAAGCAGGCTTCGTAAAAATATGGTATATTTAAAATTTCATTCAGTTTGAACCAGTACTTTAAGAATTATAACTAGTAAAAGTATATTAAAAATTCGCAATCACTCACTCTCTGACTGACCGATCATCAAAACTCTAAGACACTTTTAGCAGACATAAATCTATCGAGTGCTTTTCGAGATCCTTTCGGACAAAGCAAAGCAAACAGACAACGTTTTTTTCAAGCCGCTCATAAGGCCTTCAACTTTGTTTAATGATTGTCATTTTACTGACAACTGAGCTTCGTTTTCATTCTCTACGCAATAGGTAGTTTTGCGAAAGTGTGCCCTTAGTCGCCTCTTACGACACCCTTGGGATGAATTGGGGCGGTGACATTTTGAAGTCCTTACCGTTGCCACACAGCCCCATCGCCACACGAGGCATTTGACTTTTCTATCATTTTATTATATCTATAGATGAAAATAAGTAAACATGTGAAAGGATATGGAACAAAACTGTTTTATAGTTACACCATACCATATTTTACGCACTCAAACATTGTTCATAAAAACTGCTTGATAACATGCGGCGTTCTCCATATTATTTTACTCGAGAAATGTTAGGAACTAGCTTTCGCTATTTATTTTGCTATTTAGCTCGCGAGTTTCCTGCAGAGAATTGCAATAAATCACGATCGGTTTCCTTAATAGCATGTCACAGCTTTTCCGCCGCATTGGTTGATGTGCGAATTCCTAAAGTGTTGTGTTGTGTGAAAAGAATTTTTCATCCTCGTGTATAATCTATTCAGTTTGTCAGCCAAACAATTTATCAGCAAACCTACAATGTTTGACGTAGCTGAGCTTGATGTAAAACTAGTGCGAATATCCATAACTGCCTCGGGTGCAAAGTGGTAAGAGTAAGCGATTGGTGCCGTGTTCCAATCCAGTATCAGGGTGAATTTCGAAAAAATAACATTGCGATCAGAATCTACGTTCTTTTTAAATCTAAATTAAATCTATTAGTGGAAAATATTGCTGCAAGTTGCAAATGCTTAGTATTTTCAGTTACAATACTACATTTTCATCTATAAACATGAAACAGCCGTAATAAAACAGATCCAAAAACCTATAAAAGTCCGGTTGCCATAAATACTATTCTAATTTTTTCTACTACATACTTTGACAAAGTTACATTATTTGTCAAAGCTCTCGACGTTTGACATCTTTGACGATTAGACGGAAATCGTAACCCTGAATCGTGGAGCGGATCTCAGAGTAATTGTCACCAATTTACGCCACATACACGCTTTCTAAAACCAGTCCTTTCTGCAATATTTTCAAGTCATGGAGCCGTTCAGGGTTCGTCTTCTTGAATATAACAAAGAAGGATTATTCAAAATAAAAACAATAAATAAAATACTGATTCAATTTTATTCTTTGTGAGTTTCATCGGAAATCTGAAATGCAATTATACTTTTGTCTCGTTAGAGAACAATCATAATGTAAAATTTACTTTGTTAAAAAGTTTGCCTTTACGTATTTCAATTTGATCGGAATGTTGAGAGACTTAATATTTTCAACGAGACAAATCTTTCAACTGAAATATTTGCTTTTGTTGTGGCGCAAATGCCTGATGAATTTTTGTAGCATTTCGAATTTACCATAAGATGCTTATACATTTGAAAGAAAGGTTGATGAGCAATAAAATTTTAAAATGGAAATGAGAAGAATGTTGATTATTTATGTAATTAAATCTTCTTCATTTAGCTAAGAAATGGCACGATATTTAAATTAGACTTTTCTTGGAAATTAGGAAATGATTATTTACAACAAACTGTGTCCATGCATACACAACAATCACAACTTGTTCTTGAAAGAGAAAAGCAGACGCATGCACTCTTGTCCTGTCAAAATGCCCTCGGAATTTTATTTTTTTCTAAAGATGTCCCTTTCTTACATCACTGAAATTGTTACCTGTATTGTCTGTAGGAGTCCCGCGTGAGCGTAGTCAACTAAATTTTCTGCAGTACTGAGATATGTGACGGTTCTTGTTGATTGTTCTGGTACAACGGTGCCTACACTACTGAGAGTTTTCAAAGCGGTGCAGCTTGACGTTATCGATGTCACTAGTCCTATGTTCCGAGATAAGGCTTTTGAAAGTACAAGTAAGTGTCTATCCAAAACAATTTCTTGTCATGACAGAAAGTGCTTCTCCAAGTTTACTCCAGAATGCTTGCATGAACAACATTGTGCTACCAATGCGAAATGAAGTGATGGAAATGTAATAGATAAATAAAAACCACGTATATATCACACTTTCATAATATATTATAATATACGAGTAATGCACTAAATTACTACAAACGTTTCACTTGACTTTTAAGCCCATTGCGCAACTTAATCTGGGCAAAAATTTAACTTACATTCATGAACAGAGAATTCTCGTTAATGAGCGCATGAAACTGACATCGCTTTGAAACTTTCGCTAAATTTAAATGTAGTGTAAATATATGACGCGTGGTGTGCTTTCCTTTCGTGCTAAAACTTTTGAAGCACCTATTAAAAGCTCACTACATAAATGAGGACAAAAGTTAGTCTTGTAACTTATATCGCATACGTAATATAAATCGTGTTAGAACACGTACCCACGATGCGATTGAAGTTTAATGTTTTGAAATACTTCAACAGCAAATAGTCATCTTTTTGATTGGGAAAGTCAAGAAGGAATTTTAGTAGGTACCTAGTTATTCGAGCGCGTCGGATTAATATAATATGGGAGGGATTACACTTTGACAAATACGCCCAGCTATGGATGCGTGGAAGGGAATGGGGTAGTTTTTAGATTCCTACTAATTTATACTTTTGTGCGAAAATAGTTCTGTCTATTCTGCTGCCTATACTTTTATTCTCTGTACCACTGAATTGATAATACACACACACACGTAGAATATCTGCAAAATTCAAAGGAAAATATGCTCCTTGGCTTCTGCGATGCAGACTGGGCAAGCTCGGAGGACGACCGACGTTCCTGTACTGGTTATACATTCTTATTCCAAGAAGGAGCAATCAGCTGGACCTCTATACGCCAGCCTACTGTTGATTTGTCTACGGCTGAAGCAGAATACATGTCCTTATCGCCAGAGCTTGGGAGAGGACTGTGTCGGAAGTCCTAGGGCTATCCTTGCGAAGGCGCACTCAGGACTCTTGGCTGTAGTCCGATGGATATGCTGCGTGCGTTTTTTTTTATTGCCACCTGAAAAAGGAACAAGTTTTTGTAGGAAATAGGAATTGAAAAATGTGACCACGTTGGCGGAACCGTGGGCATAACCTGTAGTAAGATTTTTTTTTGAGAATCTCAAAGGAACATGTTTTAAAAAAAGTAAAATTGAAAAAGTTTTTCCTAACCCTTATCGAAATCAATTCAGTGGTACAAGTGTGAAATGTAACAAACGGACAAAGTTTTTTACGCGTTAATAATATATTAGTAGTTGCATAGGATTTAATTAGATTAAAATACAGATATAGAAAATGGAGCGCGTTTACTCCCAAGATCGCAGGTTTACCTCACAAGACCGCAGTTTTGTGCGGTACCACAGCTCCGCGGTTACAATAGTCTCCGCAGAGAAATATCACCACAATAGATATCTGACATTCTAAATAATTACTAATTATTTAAAACGGGTATTAATGCGATCATACCTTAAAATTGAGGCTTGACGTTTGATCGCGTACATACCCGTTACCAATTAGTAATATCATGCAACGCGAAAGTTTTAAAGTTAAAAATTCTAAATAATGACGAAAGGAATCACAAATAACAGATTTGTAAAGCTTAGTTGCACACTTAAAACACTATAATCGTTATTTTTACCCTAGATGATGCTCACGGCTTTGCCTGCGTGCGTAAGTCTTAGTACCTGTTCCCCCTTCTGACGGGAACATAAATATTGAAAACTAGCGAACGTCACGCGGTTTCACCCGCGTAGTTCCCGTTCCTGGGGGAATACGGGAATAAAATATAGCATATGTACACCGCAAAGAGTGTAGCTTCCCAACAGTGAAAGAATTTTTCAAATCGGTCTAGTAGTTCCGGAGTCTATTCGTTACAAACAAACAAAAAAACAAATCTTTCCTCTTTATAATATTAGTACAGATGTGCGTGTCTGTTATTCCAGACCAAATTTATCACGGTTCTAAATATCAGCTAGATCCGTTCAGCAGTTACAGCGTGATTAAGTAACAAACATTCAAACATCTTCACACACTTTCACATTATTTTGTAATATTAGTAGAATCGTAGTATACAAACCTACATACAATAATAGTGACGTACTCAAAGCCGCGTTAACTAAAATACCTACTGCAATTGTTCAAGACAACCCATTAGCGGTAGAAAACCCACAGATTTACTACCGTACCTTTTGTATTCAACCGTTAATGTGTATTTGAATAGTCACACCTGGCTACGGAAGGAAATCCAAAAATGGGTGCCCAACATTAAGCTGTTGTTTGCTGACCTAATACAATAAAGGGGACGAGACTTGCCACGTTTGTTTGAATATATTGTAAAGCTTAACTATATTATGTTAACTGAATACAGAAATGAAATAGGTTAAGTTAAGTTTTAAAAGTAGATATGTAGTAAGTTTTACAAGCTTTTGAAAACTTTTTTGGAAAATAAAAAATGAGCAAGATCGAGATGAACTCGTCCACCGAGGGTTTCTTTCAACTTTTTCAAGTACAAGTGTTTCAGAAATTGCAGATTTTGATTACGTATTTCAGAGACTATGCTATTTTAAGGATTCAATTATCATAAAACTAATTTAGTATTATATTATGTTAGTGCATATTAATATAAAATGTATATTGGTGTTCTAACACCAATATACATCTTTATTGTAATAAAGAATATCTATCTATAAATGTGCCTACCTGTAACTGACCCAAACACGGCAAAGATATTACGTTT
Source organism: Miltochrista miniata (assembly GCA_933228765.1). Taxonomy (NCBI): domain Eukaryota; kingdom Metazoa; phylum Arthropoda; class Insecta; order Lepidoptera; family Erebidae; genus Miltochrista; species Miltochrista miniata. Next base: position 13,193,068 of record OW121768.1, read on the forward strand.
ATTGTATGTGAGGCCCCTTATTTATATTTTCTGTTTTCAGTGTTCGTTGTCTGAGCAGTCACAGAACCACATCATCTGATGTGTGAAAATGTCAACTCTAGCTATAACAGCATGAGATGGTCTGACCGACCTTTTTGATCCTTCGTGTACGAAATCCTAAAAAATAAAAAAAGAGTCTGCCGATGTCATTAAATATCATACATTTCTGCAAAACATATATGTAATAAGTCATTTATTTATTAAATAAATGACCCTCATGAGTCATCAAAGAGTTTAATGACATAATGGTGACGTATGTCATTAGCGCTTACGAGCGTCAAAGTACAAGTTACAAGGGACTCGCATTTAAAATAAAAGTCAGTTCCAAATTTTTGCGTCCCGAATTATACTCTTGATTATTTCACATTAACCGGGAGTTGATAATTAATATTTTTCTCTCTTTATTCAATTAGTAAATAATTCTACTAATATTATAAATGTGAAAGTTTGTGAAGATGTTTGGATGTTTAGATGTTTGGATGTTTGTTACTCAATCACCCTCTAACGGCTGAATGGATCTGGCTGAAATTTGATGCAGGGATAGAGTGTAGTCCGGAATAACACATAGGCTACTTTTTATTCCGGGAAATGTTCCCACGTGAAGCGGGAACGGGAACCAAATTTCACGCGCGTCAGCTAGTTTCAAATAAAATTAAATTTCTTTAAAAGAGCAAAAGCATTCAAATGGCTGACCTATATTATCTACTTATACCTATATAAAGAAAGATTGTAGCTATGATTATGGAACTTTGAAACTACTGTTCTCATAAATATACGGACAGTTTGAAAATTTTCAACAGATGGTAGTTACTACCTGCTCCTGCCTTTTTTTTTTTATACTACTTAGGTGGCAGACAAGCTTACGGTCCACCGGAAGGTTGGTAACCGTAGCCTATAGACGTTTGCAACACCAGAGGCGCTACACACGCGCTGCCGACCCGGGCGCAGGTTGTGACGACCCACAGTTGAAGTTTTTCAAGCTGCCCGTAAGGCCTTCAACTTGGCTTAACGACTGTGTTTTACTGACAACCGGGACCAACGGCTTATCGTGCCTTCCGAAGCACGGAAACGCTCGTCAATAAATGTCACAAAGTGGTCCACGTGGTGGTCACCCATCCATATCCGGCCATAGTAAATGTTGCTTACTGCAGTGATCGTTTACAGAACACTGAGTCCGCGGGGCCACGAGCGCTTCAAAAGTTTCAACACTGCAATAGACTATACAAATTGAAATGGCGTGCCGTACACTCTACGAGTCGTATTATGTCTTTAGTATATTTTTTACATATTATGTTACAAAATCCCATTTTACATGATAAATAACATTGACTATAATTAAGTTTTCTTCCTTACAGATGCAGCAGTAGAGAAAAAATTGAAATGTTAAAGAATACGAAGTCCACAGTTATTTGAGGTACGTGAACACCATCCTACTTGTTCTGAACTTTATCATAAATTTCCTATAGTCAAAAATAAGAATCCGATAATTGTAGGCATATCCATGGGCAACCATACCTTGGGATCGTGCGAAGCATGGCCCTGTACGGGGCTCCCGTATGGGCGGAGACCCTGACGGCCAGCAATGAGGCTAGACTGATGAGCCCGCAGAGAGTGATGGCCGTCAGGGTGATAAGAGGATACCGCACGATCTCCGGTGAGGCGGCATGTCTCCTAGCCGGGACCCCTCCATGGGACCTGGAAGCGAGAGCCCTTGCGTCACTGTTCAGATGGCGCAAGGAGGCGCTGGAGCGGGGCCAAAGGCCTGCGTCTCGAGAAATCGAGGCCCAGCGGACCCTGCTCCACCAGGAAACCCTGGAGACATGGAAGATGCGACTTGAGCAACCAAAGGGGGGATTCGCCACAATCGCGGCCGTCAGACCGGTCATGGACGAGTGGCTGGAGAGAAGACACGGTGCTCTCTCCTACCGGTTGACACAGATGCTTGCCGGGCACGGTAGCTTCGGTAGGTATCTGTGGCGAAAACACCGGGAAACCACGGCCGAATGTCAGCACTGCGAGGACCGCAGCGATGACACGGCGCTCCACACGCTGGTGGAGTGCACGGCGTGGGCACAACAGCGACAGGTCCTCGTAGTGGGTCTGGGCGTGGACACTCTCTCGCTTGAGGCCATGGTGCGAGCCATGCTCTCCAGCGGGAGTAAGTGGGACTGCGCCGCCTCTTTCTGCGAGCAGGTCATGCTCGCGAAGGAGGCGGCGGGCCGGGTGCGGGAGAGAACTCTCCCACCCGAGTTCCGCAGTCGGCGCCCTGGGCGCCGCCGACGTGTCTTCGCCGAGGACTATCGGCCTCCATGACCGGGGGTCTGAGGACGGTGAGAGGGCCGCTCACCGTCCTTACAGAAGCAGGCCCATGACGGCAGCGTGACGTGAGCACTCACGCACGCCCCCCCTTAGAAGCGGGGTTACACCCGAAACCCCCCATAGACGCGGGATTGCACCCGAACCACCCCCTGGGCGAGGCCGCATTGGCGGCCGTAGGTCTGTTGGGAGTCACGGGACATCCTTCCTGAGGGCTTACCCGGGGCTCTCAACCATAGGCTGTTGGGCGTTACGTGAGGTTTTTTAGTCGGTAAGAGTCCGGCATAGCAACCTACGAGGATTTTCCCTCACGTTAAAAAAAAAAAAAAAAAAATCCATGGGCAACCATTTTCATCATAAAAAGTTAAGACAATTCAGTCATTGTTTGTAGGTCCCGCCATTGGGCAGTGGTGGCAGTTATGCTGCATCCACACTTGTAACATATCAGCGTGTCATTGAGTCGAACATAAATATGTAACTTACGACACGCGAGTTTGATACGGCAGTGGAGCAATGTGTCGTGAAAATATTACAAATGTGGAAGCAGGATTAGACCCACCATAAAATGTTGTTTTAGATAATATCTTTGAAAAAGAAAGAAATAGTTGTAGCAGTTACAGTTATACGTTATAAACTCGTGAATATAATATTCTCAATTCTATTTGAGTCCATATTGGTTTACCGTGCTGCCTCAAATATTCTCTAGTCGGGTCGAAGCTTAAATGGTCTAAGGGTCGAAGTGATTAATATTCTTATATATCCTTCGACAGGGTTTAGGTCGAGGAATTTTAATATATGGATAACCTATGTTAATCACATATATTGCCTCTTGACATTGAATGAACTATTGAATGTATTGAATTGAAATTTAGCAATGTATTATTAATAATTTGACATTATCCTAATTTTAGTTATTTAATTAATTTTGTAATGTTATTAATTGGTGATTGACATACAATAAATTCAAATTCATTTTAATTGTAATTTAATATCATTGTTTAAATCATTTTGCATGTCTGAGTATTCCAGGCGTAATGTGTCTTGGTCATATTTAAAGAAACATGTCATCTTGTAAACCATATTTCTTGCAAATAAAGATTATTATTATTATTATTATTATTATAAGAACACCGTGGGGTTCAGTTGGCAGGACGGTACCCTTCCAGGACCAGGCTGCTTGCTTGGCTGGCACTTTATCCATTCTAATATTATAAAGCTGAAGAGTTTGTTTGTTTGAACGCTAGGATCTCAGGAACTATTGGTTTGATTTCAAAACTTCTTTTACAGTTTGATAGTCCATTTATTGAGGATGGCTATAGGCTATATAACATCACGCTAAGACGAATAGGAGCGGAGCAGCAATGAAGAATGTTTCGAAAACGGGGAATTATTTTTACCGTCTGAGAGCTTCCGAGGCGTACGCTGCCTAAATGGTTAAAGTTACGTAAAAATTGTGTATTACAAAATTGTTGCTCTAAAAAGTTTTATAAAAAAGTCCGAGACAGCATAATTATGTCTATTTTTTAAGGTTCGCTCACAATAACCGAATTTGTCTTTCTTTTAAGGTTAGCTCACAATATTATCAAACTGAAGAGTTTGTTTGTGCTAGGATCTCAGAAACTACTGGTTGCATTACAATAATAATTTCACAGATTTTTAGTTAATTTATTGAGGATGGCTTATGGCTATATAACATCAAGCTAAGACAAATAGGAGCGGAGCAGCCATGAATAATGTTTTAAGAACGGGGAAAATTTATTTCTTTTGAGAGCTTTCATTGCGTACATTGCGTAAATGGTTAAAGTTACGTAAAAATGGTGTACCACAAAATGTTTCATCTTAAAAAGTTACAAAAAGAAGTCTTGAACAGCATATGCCTATCTTTTAAGGTTCACTTACAATAACGTTAATAATTTTTAAAATATGAGCGACGCAACTCGACGCGTCGGGAGTAAACGTTTTCTGCAGCAGTAGCCAGTCAACTGAAAGATAATAGCGGCCAAGTGCGAGTCGGACTCGCACACGATGAGTTCCATACCAAAAAACGGACAAATATAAATGCGACGGGAAACATTACATCACTTCAACAAAGTTGTGCGGTTCAACTCTAATGGTAATGAATATAAGCGACGCGACGGGAAAAATTATATCACTTTAAATATTAAAACCTACCGCACCTTTTTAATAAATATACCTACCTAAGACAAAATATTAATACTATACCACTCTCTTTCTCACTCTCATGTGACGCAAACAAAGTTGCGCGGGTCAGCTAGTTGTATTTATAAAGCAGCATTTATAAACATCAGGCTTAGCTAATGTAATTGACTGGTTATTTCCCAAAAGTAGTTTTCGAAGATATGCCTAGCTGTTTTGCTAGTCATGGCCAAATTACGTAGAATTGAACATAATATGATCCCCGAAGGGGTAGGCAGAGGCATATTACATGCCCAAATTTCACTTATGAGATTTTTGTCCCACGTAATAGGTGGTGAGCCGTATTGCCGTGTAGATATGAAAGGCGCAGGTTGTGACTACCCGCTGGTGAAATTTTTCAAGCCTTGACTAGCTTCAACTTGACTTAAGGACTGCCATTTACTGGCAACCAGGACCAATGGCTTAACGTGCCTTCCGAAGCACGGAAACGCTCGTAAATAGATGTCACAAAGTGGTCACGTGGTCTACCATCCATAACCTGCCACAGTAAATGTTGTTTACTACAGTGATTGTTTACGGAACACTGAGTCCGCGGGGCCACAAGCGCTTCCCTTGAGATTGAAAACCCTTCACTTTTCCATCACCTATGGGAAAATGCAGAGTTTTCAATTCTCAAGGTAGGCATATAAAAAGTAGGTACTAAATGAATGTTTTGCTTAACAACTCTCTTCAACAAATTCTCTTCGGAGTAATAAATTCTAAATTCAAATTGTTTAACTTTTTCAGCGCTAAAACAATTGACTCAACAAATAAAAAGTAAAACGAGTTTGAAAGTTTCCTGACTTTGGTTTGTTTGAAAAGTAACTATTTATTATTTGATAAAGAACCTAATACAACAAGAACTAGAAATAATATTTCAACGACTTAACAATCGAATCAATTTGTTGTTCTAAAAACTTACTTTCTTGGGAACTTTACCGGTTGAAATCGATGGAGAGGAGTTTTTTGAGACCTGAACGAGGCATTGCCAGTCTTACCACTCCTTCCTTTTTTCTCTGTTGATATTTATTTTTGTTTTTTTTCCTGTAGATAAATCTGTAGAATATAAGTAATTTTAATTTCTCAATTTGTAACTATTCATGAAAATCTATTATTGATGAACCGAATTACTATTGTAAATGTAATGGCATTGTTGTTGAGATGATATGGATTGAGTATTTTATTATAAGGTGATTTATTATCAGGTGATTTACACATTTTGCAAGTAGTTTGGTACCACGTAATAATACAACCAGCAAGCCCTCGGTCCTGATGCGCCGCCTATTTCTGCGGGCGGGTCATGCTCGTGAGAGAGGCGGCGGGGCAGGAGCGGGAGAGAACCTCCCACCTAAGTTCCGCAGTCGGCGGCTTGCCTTCGTGGAAGACTATCGGCCTCTATGACCGGGGACCTGAGGGGCTGCTCACCGTCCTTACAGAAGCAGGCCCTAGACGATATAGCGTGACGTGAAGGATTCAGGCACGCCCCCCCCCCCATAAGAAGCGAGATGACTCCCAAAAACTCCCCAGAGACGTGGTATAGCACTCGAACCATTCCCTAGGCGATGCGAGGGTAGGTCTGTTGGGAGTCCTGGGACATTCTTCCGAGGGCTTACCCGGGGCACCCAACCGTAGACTGTTGGTCGTTACTTGAGGTTTTATAATCGGTAGGACTCCGGCCTAGCATCCATATAGGATTTTCCATCACGTTAAAAATAGCCCTCGGCCCTGAAACACATAGAGGATAAAATTTAAAATAACCATTTTGTAAACAAAATCAAAATTGTAACGACTAAGAAGTCCACAAAATGCAATTTCAGCAGACCAAGTAGGTACAAATATAGTTGAATCAGTTAAACACAAAGCAGTAACAAAGAGAAATACTATTTTACCAATCAATTCAGACTTTTCCTTTAGGAATGCACGATTCGCTCCAGTTTCAATTAATGGACGATCATTTCTTGGCCGTTTATTACGACTTAGCATTCCTTTCTCATACTAATGATGGAGTAAGCTATTTGAATTTATTTCATTACTAAACGAAGCCCGGTTGTCAGTAAAATGACGTTCGTTAAGCCAAGTTGAAGGCCATAAGGGCGGCTTGAAAAATTTCAACTGCATGTCGCGGCGACCTGCATCTGTCAATTTCAACACGGCAATAGGCTCACCACCTATTACGTGGGACATAAAAAAACTATAAAGTAAAATGTGGGCGTATTTTATGCCTAGACCGTCGGGGATAAAGGCGTGACTGTATGTATGTATGTATGCCTTTACTAAAATAATACGTTGTTTTATTTCAATAATTGACTTATAAATGTCAGTAAATAATTAAATGTCAAAATACAATTCTCGTCAATCAATCCTTAAATAAATTCGTCAATACCACCTCCACCCGCGCCCGGTGCAAAAGTGCCCATCACACTGCTCGCGTTACCTCTCTGTATGGCAATGGCCAGCCTTTGCACCAATCACGAACCAGCGCGTGAGTCTCCAGACTTCTCATTCAGTCTACGCCCTATCTCCGCGACAAAACGCTTCGCCTCTAACCCCCAACAGCCCATTGTCTCCACCGCAAAAGGAACGAAGTGGTAACGATCCCCTAATGCCTCGTATTTGAGGCATTTTCCTGCAGCCGCAGTCTCGGCCGCAGCGGCCGGTGACCGGACCGTACGACTGAGGTGGCTGGGAGCAACAGTGCTGACGCAAGTGGCGTGCCACACCAGGCACTTCCCACTCCTCCATGGCACCAAAGTCATACCATCCGGCCTCTGGCCATCAGACCTGCTTAAACCAGGGGGCTCAAGCATGCATGGGACATCCGCCGAAGTTAAGGCTCTTCGGATTATGTCGTTAAGAGCATGGTGCCGCGAAAACCTACCCATGCATCTACGACAGCTCAGAGCGTGATGGCCATCGGCTTCCACCGTGGAACCACAGGTGCATTTATGGGATTCACACACTCTGCAGCCCAGGCGGAGAGCCACCGCCATCCGCAATGAGTCGTCGTCCATCATGGTGCCAAGGTGAGGTGAAGGCAGCGCGTGCAGCCATGCTCCCGATTCCGCCTGAGTCACAGCTCGGAGTCTAGCCAAATCGGCCCCTGAGGCACCCTCTAGCAACCGCTCCCTAACCCGCCCAACCACAACGTCGTCCCAAGCTCGCTGAGCACTTCGATACTAAAATAGAATTTTAGATATAATTTATTTCAAATGCAAGGTACAGCCCTTGCATCACGTCACCCTGCATTAACTTATGTGCTCACAAAGTCACAATAAATCGGTTTTCTTTGCGATAAAATTGTTATGATTTGCTAAAAATATAAGTACGCTAATAATGTCCAAAAACTAAGTACCATAATAAAAAAGAACTACGGAGAAGAAGGAGGCAATATGGACAGTGGCTGCTGCTCGGGCCATGTAGCCTAGCAGAACTAAATATAAACATAGTTATAATGTAACTAGATGTGTATAAAATGAACCCATGACTCCGGGCCATAGGGAAATTTTTTCGGAAGGTTTTAGTTTTAGTCGGTAGGAGACCGGCATAGCAACCACGAGAATTTCCCACGAAGCCAATATGAATTTCCATACGATATAAAAAAAACAACAACAAGATTGTTTCTGATTATTCTTTACTTTCATATAAAAGTAAATTTCGATGAAAAAACAACAGTTACTACTTTCCAACGTCAGTTTACATTAATGGAAATTATTTCAAAGCTTTGTTATACAATGACGCCACTTCCGATGTCCGAACTGACGAATAAACCCAGTAAACCATTGTAGCATAACATAAAGGCTTTACGTTGCGACGTATATGTCACAGTAAAATAAAAAAAATCGTCATATTGTAATTATACCAGAGCAAGATGTATAATAATAATAATTTATTGCAATCAAGTAAGTATGACTCATTTTGTTAGTAAGTTTTTAAAACTATATTAGTAAGTACACGAAATAAAAAGAAAACTAATTATTAATCTAACACTAAACTTATCGACTGATGTGTCATATTCACTACAGAAGTTGAGACCTTATTCCAGTGATTCACATTATTATTTATGTGAATCACTGCAGCAGTAAGCTATCAATTTCTTCTCATATCACATCCTGTAAAAATTATAAGTTGTTGAGATTTTCCAATTAAATGGAATATTTTCCGTTACATAGTGAACAAACAAAAAGAAAAAATACAAAAGATACTAATACAACATCTGGCGCTCAGCGACCGCTATCGGGTTCCGCTCGTTTTAACCATTTGCCTTCTCGCGGTAAATCTCAAATCTTTATTTTGCAAACATGGGTTATAAAAGCTGTTACCAAATTTAGGTACATGTCAGGTACTGATCATTGTTCCAACATAACCGTCTGTTAAAGTTCACAATAATATAGTTTCGACATTTTACTTACTATATCGCTAGGTTAGCGCTAGGTAGTTTACAAACAATCCAATTGTTTTTAAAGTTTTACGGTGACATATACAAGCGTAATGCTTTTATTTCCATGCATATTGTACCAACAGAGCACTCTATGACTAACAAGGTTGGGTGTTGTTTAATTTTGTTATATCGTGCCTTTGTTTGATATTTTACAGTAAATGTACGGCGCTTTTTTGAAGAATCAATATACGATTTCCTTCATTTATCAGAATCATAGATTTAGAATTTTGCGCTTTCTTAATCTATGACTAGAATCATAGATTAGCACGCTGTTCACTTTACACAAGTGATTGTTTACAATTGTAATTTGGAACGTTTCTATCATTGGCGACTCGTAAAATAATTAACAAACTCTTGAACATAAAGATAGGCGCTCCGGGACTATGAACAATTTCGTGTGTATTTTTGGGATCAAACTTTAAAGAAAAGATACTTAGCGTTTTTATACTAAGTATCTTCGCTTTCTCGTAAGCCATACTAACTGTGAAGTTTGAAATAAATAGTTTCATTGATGTAATTAGGAAACCGTTCTGACTTGACTTTGTATTCCTCAAAAATATTTTACGGTCACCCGCCTATGAAGGATATTGAATATTGAATCTTACAATCCATCTTGCCACCACATACGTATCTAGCTATAATATATGTTATAGCAGATCGCTGAAATCATTTACATAAAGCACAAAAGAAAAGAAAGTGTTTTATATTGTTATTCCTTCTTTTGAGATATAAGTTGGTAAATAGACGCGACGAGACTTATCAATTAAAATAGGTTTCCTACTATAAAACAATACAAGACTTGCTAGTGAACGCCAATTGCTTGCATGTAATTTACATGCAGGCAGAGCTGGGATAGCTAAATTACATGATGTAATTTAGCTATCCCAGTTTTCTCACGGGAATTTTAGAAAACCTTTGTTAGTAGTTGCGACAATTATAAAAGTAGTTAACACAAAAAAGAGTTTTTATGAAGAGGTTTTGAGTCTCACCCTTTAATGTATGCATAGATAGGTGCTTCAGAGTACTAAAGAGGTAGACTCTTTCATCTTAATACATCTCCGCTTCAGTGAAGACACTGATCCGCACTCTAGCGTATCACCTCTCTCCGCTTCAGTGGAAACACAGCCTTAGGTTTTTGACCCCGTGTCGACGAGACACATACAAATGACTGACTGGAGTATGTAATTACTTTTGTACTAATAAGTTGCTCTTTACACGACACCGAGACGTAGTAATGATAAATAGTTATTATTATTATTATTATATTATATTATCAGGCAGGCAGTTGTAACAACTGATAGTGCCTATACTGCCTGTACTAACTGCAAAGTGACAACCAGTGCTAGTGCCCACTGGCTGTCTCTTTGCAGTTAGTATGGTTAGTACATGTTTATTCTAGTTGGGTAATTGGTAAGTTCAATTTTGAGGTAAACTACAGTAACTAGATATGGCAGATAAAATTTATCATTCAATCAATCATTTTTTTATAGCTAAAGATGTTTTACAAGTTTTCAGTTTATGTTCTACCGCTTCAAGCGAGCAAATGGTTCTAAATCCCGAGTTTATACTTAATTTTTTAAAATATTATTTACCTGGCAATAGTGACTAACTGATCCAATATTGTACCTACACCTAGGTACAGTTTAAATCACTAAATGAGGTTGGCTGAATTTGGGCAGATTAATTTACTATTATGATTTCTGAAAACTCCACATTAAAAGGGTTTAACGAAAATTAAGAAATATAATCACGTCGGGTAAGAATAATATCACCATACTCGGGTCTTCCGGGTGCAGGCAGTTATAGGAAACCTAGTGGCATTAGCCGGTAGGAATCCAGAAAAGAATCCATGAGAATTACCACCCGCAAAAAAACACACAGCTGTGAAAATGCATTGTGTTTAAGTCGGTTTGAGTCTGACATTGCCATTTCAGCAATATCACTAGCATACATGTAAAATAAATGGTATCGTTTTGTAACAATTACCTACTCTCAAATGCATAGTTGACACGAGATTGTGCAACACAAGTTCATACGAATAGAACCTTCTGCAAGCAAGGAGTTTCTCGACGACATTTCTATGTCGACACAAGCACTTAAGTTAAGTTGTGTAACATGTAAAGCACATTCTCGACGGTTTGTATGTGAATGAGGTGTTTCCCTAGAGAGGAAGGGAACATATGGTCTCGTTTTATATCTAAATGAAGTTCATTACAATATCTATATATATAAAAATGTTGTGTGCGTTTAAGTATCTATTAAAAACTCAAAAATTACTGAATCGATTGAGCTCAAAATTGGACACGATATACGATAGGATTCAGAGATGGTTTTAGGCTACTTTATACACTTTTATCATAACCGCAATAAGAATAAAATAGCTTTAAAAAGTGATTTTACCAATAGATGACGCTGGTCGGTTTTTTTAAAAGTATATTCTGCCTGCTTCAGAACAAAATATTATAAACAACCTATTTAGAAGGTACCTACCAGATTGATGATTTTTAAGAGAAGTTTGATTGCGGCCTCCTTGCATTCAGAATAATAAAAGAGAGTAGGTACTTACCTAATAAAGAGGTCAGATATGTTTTGCATGTTATTTTTGAACTTTTTGGACATTCGGAATTTTGGAGTTTTGGACTTAAGACTTTCCTTCCTCTTTGAAAATATGCAACACTGGAATAATCTTTAGGTTCCACTGCTGGACGTACGCCTTCCCAAATAATTTGGAAGGTGATTATTTTTACTGTATGAAGCTGGCGAATGAGTTTGAGCTTTATTTCTCTTAAGTAAGGCTTCGTCATTAGTCAGTAAAAGCACCATTTATAGGTTAGACTGGTTTGTGTCCTGAAAACCTCGTTAGGGGTTCTTTGTATCCTTAAGGTTACAAGATTAAGGTTCTAATATAATATGCTCATTTACTTATCTCGCTCAGTGTTCCATAAAGGGTCATCAGGCAATAAGCATCTTGCGTTTTTAACCCCAAAATGCGTGATCGTTACCGGAACTGCCATTTATGACCGTTTTAGAGCTTTTAAGTTCTTCCCTGACGCAACAAAGGAAGACACAGGCTCGTAAGCGCACTGAAACCTCTAGTATTGTCAAATTGCCAAAGCTACGGTGACCAAGTTCGATAATGTGTCTGCCAAGTTTGTAGACTATAAAAAGATCTAAAATAAAAACCCTACCGTCCTTTTCATAATTTCTTTTGCAGTTTTCCAAAGAAATTGTCAATAAAAAAGGTTCATAATTCACAAAGTATCTTAAAAGATAATTCAACAGTGGCGTCTACAGTAACTAGCTCTTGTCACAACTTTTGAGTGGCAAAAAGTTGTATCGTTTGTTACAATGTTTTTATTTTGTTAGAGCAAAGTTAAAATGTCAAAAGTTTCATGAAGGGCGTCGGTCTAATTAATATTCCAGTATCGGATCTGGGTTATGATAATCAGTGAAAGCTTTAAGGTAAATTTTCAAATATTTCGTTTGAACAAGTTTCAATTTAGGCACTTTATAAACCTAAAACAATTTTTGGATGCTGAAAAGTTTTTGAAAATCATTATTACGAAAACGAAAAGTTTTATTACGCTGTAGTCATTATTGTCTTATCAATCAATCATATTCACAGTATAATTACATTACACACTAAAACCACATACTCTACTACACAGTATAATGACCTACACATAGTACAATAGAAATGTAGACATCTTCCAATTTTTTGAAGCATGGTTGTTGTTATTCTATGCTAGTCAGATTAGTTATTATAGGGTTTAGTTTCTAGTTCCCTTCTTCTCGTCATGTCCTCGTCCGTTAGTCAGTAGGTTCCCCAATTTCATGTGTGGCTTTTTTTTACTTGAGGATAATCCGTCCTGGATGCTATGCCGGACTCTTACCGACTAAATCGCACACGTTCCCTACTGCCTACGGTTGAGAGCACCGAGTAAGCTCTCGGAAGGATATTTCTTGGTTTCCCAACAGAAAATCTGCAGTTCCAATGATCTCGCTATAGCTAAAATTGTAAGTTTATTTGTTGCTCTTGCTCAGAGGTAGAGACTACGATCAGATAATTATGATAATACGAATTTAAAGATTAAAAATAGGATTATTTTTGTAATGCATTTAAGTAAATAAATAGACAGTCATTTAGTATCGAGTTTCCCCTGAAAAATTGTTTTAAACACCTGCAAAGTGATTTTCAAAACTTAAAATGCAAACGTTCTAAAAATATATACAGCTAAATTTAAATCAATGTCAGAAGTTAAAAGGTGTGTGACTGTGCGTGTTCCACGTAAGAATACTCCATTAGCATGCGTGAAAAACTCAGCACTTAGTTCCGAACTCATTTTTAGACATTTACACCTCCATGTCACAGAATTGAATAGCCCAATGCACGCAAAGACACAACTGTAAAAGGTTTGAAATAAAAGTACATACATGAGTTTGCCTTCTGTCTCTTGCTATTTGGTGATATGGGTCACCATGACCGGGTGCCGGAGGACGGTGAGGGAGCTGCTCAACGGTCTTATAGAAGCAGGCTCAAGACGACAGCGTGACGAGATAGTTTCACGCACGCCAAACGTCCCAACCCCTTAAAGACGCGGGACAGCACCTGAACCCCCTAAGTGGTGGCCAAGGTCTGTTAGGAATCCTGGGAATTTATTAATATTATTATACAGCATGGTGACAGACAGACAGACAGACGAACAGCGGAGCTTCTGTAAATGGGTCCCGTTTTTGCCCTTTTGGCCTGGAACCGTAAAATGTAATGTCTTTATGATGTATACATATATTATGGTGTATGGAACATAGAATTAATTGTATTTAACCTAAGCACACTCTTAAATCAATTTGTATTTTAGCAAAGCACTTCACAAAATGCCACATAAATACCGTATTTTATTAAAAGACCCACCTTTAGTGTGAATTGTGTCTCTGGAATAGCAAATCACGATGCATAAAAGGATTGTTTAAATCGCCTTTCTCTGAATCTAGTAAGGTTCCGTACCGTGTTTATACAACCACTTTGTCTACAAGCACTACTGCGCACGCCACACGTCCCAAGAAGCGGGATAACACTCGAACAACCTATTAAAGACGCAAGACTTTTACTTTTCTTTCTTTTCGACTGCCTCTGTGGCGCAGTCGGTAGTGATACTGCCTGCGGCGCTGAAGGTCGTGGGTTCGATTGCCACCGGAGACAAATATTTGTGTGACCCATAAATATTTGTTTCAAGAGTCTGGGTGTTTCTATGTATAATATGAATGTATTTAAAAAGTATATAATTATTAATATCCGTGGTCTGATACCCATAACACAAGCAGGTTATTCCTAGCTTACTTTGGGATCAGATAGCGTTGTGTGAAAAGTCCGAGAATATTTATTTATTTATTATTTATTTATTTAGTCTTTCGCGCTCTAACAGCTAAATGGATCTGGCTTAAATTTGGTACACATATAGATTATAATCTGAAATAACACATAGGTTACTTTTTATCACAGGAATAACTCCATGGGAAGCGTCCACGTGTAACAAAATTACACGTGGACGTTTGCCGCCTAGTAAGTTTATAGGAATTAGTAGTACCACTTAGCCATAACACACAATGCCTTATTATCTTTGTTGTAGATCTGGGACTTAGATCTAATGTAGATCCGCTCTATTATGTCCCCTATACATAGTGTAACTATTGTCCACTGTCCGGTGAATACATTGATGTAATTATAGATAAAACTTACCTGTAATGTATCATGAAATAGATTTGAAACTTTTATTTCATAATGATAAGTTACGCTTATTATTATAGGTAAAAGTTTTCAATTTGATCCGATTATTTGAACTGTGTTTGACTTTTTACGGCGGTCATTTCTTTTTTATCTTTAAATTCATAATGTTATATGTATTATTCATAGTTTTGTACAGAATCAAATAGATTTGAAACTTTTATTTCATAATGATAAGTTACGCTTATTATTATAAGTAGGTAAAAGTTTTCAATTTGATCCGATTATTTGAACTGTGTTTTACTGTTTACGGCGGTCATTTCTTTTTTATCTTTAAATTCATAATGTTATATGTATTATTCATAGTTTTGTATAGAATCAAATAGATTTGAAACTTTTATTTCATAATGATAAGTTACGCTTATAATTATAAGTAGGTATAGATAGTTCAACTCATCACGCGGCGCTATGTGTGCGTGCGCTAGTAATAATACAGCTTTAATTTGTGTGGCAGTGACGCGGCCGTCTTCACAGAGTACATTTGTAGGTATATTATGAGATAGAGACGTAACTCGACTTATTGACGACACCAGCGGTGCCAAGCAGTCTTTGCAGGAAACTCTCTGCGTGGCCGCGAAATGAAAATCATAATGAACAAAAAGCATACAGCGTCATCTACCACGTTTTGAAGGCAACTCTTACGTTATAATGAAACGAAATTAAATATCATGACAAGTCTCAATGTAACTGCAACGTTGACATCCTGTGTAAGTTGGTTACATTATAATTCATTACACAGTGTTCTAAGTGATAATACCATGGGTACAGTCGTTAAAGAAAATGTCTAGTTCTTCACGGAGAAAATGTTTAAGAAGTCACATAAATATTTTTGATGTGTCAATTCGATGTAATTAATATTTTTTATCACTACATAAATATTATTATAAATCAAAGTCCCCGCAGCGTCTGTCTGTTCACGATAAACTTTAAAACTACTGCATTGATCTTCATGCTGAGATTACCAATGATTCTTGAGAACGGTTTGCGTATATAATTTGTTGAGTTTATTTGACATTGACTAAAATATAACGATATTAGTTGGAGATTGTAGCGCCTAAAGTAGTTTTACTTCAAAAAACTGTTGAGGGTCGAGAGTCTGTACATGGAAGATAATTTGAAAATTTTACTTGTAGGGCGTACTCTAATCGATACTGAAGCCGAAAATGTAATTAAAAATTTTCATGTCTGTCTGTCTGTATTCCGAATAAGTATCATGCTAAAACTACTGAATTGGTTTAAATGCAACTCGGTACAATCTGAGCTTATGATCCGAAGAAGGTTCTGGGATACTTTTGATCCCGATATTTTGCTCGGTTCCTTTGTCAGAGGACAGGGCATTTTTACACTGCTTGTGTTGAACAAAATATGTTGGGAATAATGAAATTAATAAACGAACGTTTAGGTCAAATTGATGAAGAGATGTGGCGTAATACAAAGTAAGTAGAAAAATACCATGGACATTTTGATATGGAATCTGAATTTATAATTAGCCTTGTAGAGAGCAGCGAATCCTAAAATTTTCTCAATTTTATTCTTCTAGCCGCGATACATATTAATATGTTTAACATACATTTCACCCATTAAGTTTTTATTTTTTATTTTAGTTAAACAAGAGTTTTTGTATTTTGTTCTTCACTGTACCTATTGTCACGCACACGAAGTCACTGTGTTTATACGAGGTTTACCCACACATAGGGCCGCGCGCAAAGATGAGTTGAACTTACTATAAAAGGTTTCAATTTGATCCGATTATTTGAACTGTGTTTTACTTTTTACGGCGGTCATTTCTTTTTTATCTTTAAATTCATAATGTTATATGTATTATTCATAGTTTTGTATAGAATCAAATAGTTTTATTAGGTATCTATTATCATCAGAATGGGCGCTTGAACATTGCACGATAATGGTAACGACACGATATCGTCACGGTATCGTAGGAGTGGTGTTTTGATACAATTACTATTACACGCTTTCACACTGCCACGATATCGTCACGATATCGCCACGATATCGTGGCCGATAGATTTCAATCGTGACGATATCTGGTGACGGTACAGAGCGGGGTCACAATATTCACGGAATATTTATATATTCACCGACATTTCACACAACGCTATCTGATCCTAAATTAAGCTAGGAATAACCTGCTTGTGTTATGGGTATCAGACCACGGATATTAATACTTATATACTTCTTAAATACATACATAGTATACATAGAAACACCCAGACTCTTGAAACAAATATGTATGGGTCACACAAATATTTGTCTCCGGTGGGAATCGAACCCACGACCTCCAGCGCCGCAGGCGGTATCACTACCGACTGCGCCACAGAGGCAGTCAATATACAGATACAACAGTAAAGTAACTTCATAGAAACGAGCGAAACGGCTCACTCACACAGACGTGCGCACCTACTGACCTGCGACATTACTGGAGCATGACTGGTAGCTCAGTTAAGTCGCGGTTGTGGAAGCGGTAAAGTTGTTTGCGTATTTTAAACTGTTGCGCCTATTCTTAAAATTATAAGAATAGGCTTCTCTTATCTTTTTAAATATGCTAGGACTGTATCGCGTTTTTTTTAAAGTGAGGGAAAATCCATTATGTATGCTATGCCGGACTCCTACGACTAAAAAGCCTCACGTTACGCCCAACAGCCGATGATTGGGAGCCCTGGATAAGCCCTCGGAAGGATGTCCCAGGACTTCCAACAGACCAACAACCACCACTGCGGCCTCGCTTAGGGGATTGGTTCGGGTGCTATCCCTCGTCTTTGGGGGGTTTCGGGTGTGATCCCGCTTCTATGGGGGGGCGTGCGTGAACGCCTCACGTCATGCTGCCGTCATGGGCCTGCTTCTGTAAGGATAGTGAACAGCCCTCTCGCCATCCTCAGGCCCCCGGTCATGTAGGCCGATAGTCTACGGCGAAGACACGTTGGCGGCGCCCAGGCCACCGACTGCGGTACTCGGGTGGGAGAGTTCTCTCCCGTTCCCGCTCCCTTTCCTGGCGCAAAGCTACTAACCGAATAACAAGCTGTGGGTTATATTGTGTCAATTTCGTTCGGCTTTATCGTTGAATGATATCGTGACGATATCGTGACGATATCGTTGAACGATATCGTGCCACGATATCGTGCAGTGTGCAAGCGCCCAATATACTACTTTATTCGAAATTACTTTCAGGGCGGTTACTCTATAATTTAGTTTTTTAGTTCATCTATTTCAGGCATGTAAACTCAATAAATAATTACACAGAACAAGATACTGGTTGAATGTAGGCGTATTGTGTAATGGAATTATGAATTTCTGTGTTTCCATTCTTCAAATATGTATTGTAATTTGGTTATATCAATCGTTTTTTTTGGAATTTATAATACCTACGTTTTTACGAAAAGTTACTTATCTTAGCAGGTGCTCTCAGTATAGATCTGTGAAAATGTTAAAATCTTAATACAAACAAAGACGGGTTTGTTACAACACTTATAACTCAAGAACGGCCGTACCGATTTGGCTGAAAATTGGTGGGGAGGTAGCTTAAAACCAGGAGACGGACATAGGATACTTTTTATCTCGTTTGACCTCGCTTTTTTTTTTCGCTTTTTTTGGTCGATCTACTATTCTGCTGGCGACGTACACCGGTAGTCCAAGTCCTATGCATGAATATGCGCAATTTCTACAATAATGCGACGGGAAACATCTATCGTTAACGAAATTCTGACGGGAGTAAATGCGACGGGAACGGGTGATTTACACTCTTATGTGACGCATACGAAGTTGCGCGGGTCAGCTAGTATTAAATAAATTTTACGAATTTATAGTGTTTTGAACTGAATAATTTTAAATCTATATATATAAAAATCAATGCCACTTTTCGTTGTAATTTTATAACTCAAGAACGGGCTCACCTATCCGAACCAAATGTTTAGGCTTTGTTCGGACTATTTAGTAGATGGTTTATGAGAAGTTTGCACAAAATCGGTCGAGCGGTTCTTCATATATCACGCAAACGAAGTTGCGCGGGTCAGCTAGTTCTAAATAAAGAAGAATGTATTTCATAAGTTTATCTAATTGAAGCTTAATTCCAAAGAGATAAAGTCTCATTTAGCTTGTTTGCTTAATCGCCTATCAGCTTCTTTTGTGATGCAAATTCGAGTGTATTTCAATAAAATGCAAATTCTTTGCGCTCTTATCATAGCTACACGAATTTTGAGAGGAGGCTTTTAATGTTTATTATGACTAAAGATTTGTTCAAGCAAAAATCGTAATTCTCCAACCGCTAAAATGTTATTATAGGCCTAGTTCAGTTCACCTTTTACGTCAAATGCATTAAAAATGCTAAGTCTAATAGCTGTTCCATAGATTTTAATTCCATGAATTTTAATTTTTGATCATGAAATATGAATAAAATTAGAAAATCACTTCACTGCATCTGAAATTCGAGTTTCATTCGTTTGCTTGTTACTTTGATTTTTTCAAAGAAAGAAAAGCTATTATATCTTTTTTTTTGACATTTCAAAAGAGAAATTATTTTAAAGGTATATTGTAGGTCTAGAGACTAAGTACTTAATATATTTAGGCTACTTTTTATTCTGGTTGACGGCTTTTGTGGAATAGCAAAGTTCTACGTGGGTGGAGTAACGATCGTAGGTAAATAATTCTTTTCATAGTTTGTTCGTAGTCGAAGCTCTAAGTACCTAAGTTTAAAGAGGTTATTGTCCTCATTGAGTACAAATTCAGAACATACTATTGAAATATTCAGTTTTTGATGTTCACAGAAGACAATCAAATACTTATGTAAGGAATTCTTTCGTAGTACATTATTGTTCCTATTTTTATATGACTTCCAATTTCCTGACTATTGCGATCAGTTTTACAACACAAACGATAGATTTGTGATAAAAAAGCTCACCATACGTTAGTTTTTTAAATCTTTTTTTCTGAATGCAACTCACCGTGAACACTGTCGGCGTTTAAAAGCTGACTAGTGACAAAACGTGTATGTATTGAAATGGAGTTTAAAGCAACATCCATCGGGGATTTTTGACGCGTGAGCGCATTCGCGTCAGCTCACAAAACACCAATAAAACAGGTTTATTGGCGGGGACGAGCGCATCAAATAGTAAAAAGGGAAAATTCCAACACTCGCGGAGATCTTTCCATCTTTTTCTTGTGAAAATAAGATAGTCATAAAAGCAAATTTATTACTAGCAGTAAATAAACTGTAACATATTACGCTTTCGAGTTGTAAAAAGATACCGAATGTCTGATACACAGCCATTAAATGCCATCAATGGGATCGTTACGCGGGTTTTGAGTGCGCGGATGTTATTTTGTAAATTAATTGGTGTGAAAATGGGTTTCGTTTGAGGTAGATTGGAGGACTTAGTTGCAATCAGTGCACATGTTCAATTTAAATGGAATTTAGTACATTTTGTGTCCCATAACACTCCTCTCATAGGCAAAAGAGCTTACATACCGTACCTACTTACATTATTACTATCTAAACTAAACAAATCAAATCAAATCAAAAAACATTTATTTCGCGTAATCCTAATACATAGGCACTTGCGACACGTCAATGAATACAATGCAAATAGTACCACCAGTTCGGAACGCGGCCCGCTTGAGAAGAACTGGCAAGAAACTCGGCGGGCTATTCTTTTTGTGCACTACATATTTACAATAAGTAGATACTATAAACTAATCCTCTATCAGTAGAGCAAGCAGATCACTTCCAGGCTTCCTTATCAATCAAATAATCGTCAATTGTATAGTAGCCCCTGCAGCACAATTTACTTTTTATACACTTTTTAAACTTAATTAGGGGCATGCTTTTAATTTCGCTTGGAAGCCTGTTGTAAAAACGTATACAACTGTATATTATGCTTATGCTTATTAAGCTTATACAATACAATACAATACAAATTCGTTTATTTCAAGTAACAAGGACTCATAAACAATTTCTACAAACCACACATAATACAATACAATAAATACTTTCATTCTCATAAAAATCAGAAATAAATAAAATAGACATTAAAATTAAAATCAAAAATAAAATCAAAATATAAATGAAGGTTATCATCAAAATCGAAATGAAAATTAAAATCAAAAGTAAAATAAAAATAAAAATGAAGATTAACATTAAAACCGAAATCAAAATTAAAATCCAAATTAAAATCACTCAAAAATCAAATCAAAATCAAAATTAAAATTAAAATTAAATTCAGAATATAAATTTAAATAAAATTATTTGATAAGTAATGAACATCTAAATAAAATAAATAACTACACATAAAACATTTAAAAATACATTAATTATTACACATAATCATTAGAGATATCATTCGTCAATAAATCAGGGTACCTACTACATGCCCAGTGTCAAACAGCCGGTGTCTCCATGTGCAACTCGACAAGATCTCCTAATGTACACACAGTCAAGCCTTCCTGCGCAGACTTTCAGCATGCTGTTAGCACTCCCCCGCACACACCTCACTAGCGCATTACATTTCTTGCGCATTGTTGCATAAAAGCAATCAACGCGCGCTTCAGCGAACATTCCAGAGGCACTACAATACCTTGGGAGTCCCACCAGCATCCTAAAAGCGTTGTTGAACTGGACACGGAGAGCACTGAATGCCCTAGCTGTGTAACTGGCCCACAGGCTGCACGTGTAGAAAGAAGTACAAAAGGCTCTAAAGAGAGTGATTTTCACATC
Organism: Miltochrista miniata; assembly: GCA_933228765.1. Lineage (NCBI taxonomy): Eukaryota > Metazoa > Arthropoda > Insecta > Lepidoptera > Erebidae > Miltochrista > Miltochrista miniata. The sequence continues at coordinate 13,214,560 of OW121768.1, forward strand.
ATTGGAGCAGCGTGCAAACCAGCGAATAACCATGTTAGCACGTACAGCCAGCGCCCTCCGCTCCCTCTCAATGTCAGCATCATCCCTTAAGGTAGGCGTTACCAAATGACCCAAGTACTTAAGCTCTGTTTCCAGTGCTAATGGTGAACCATTTAGGGTAATAGGCGGAACCTCCTCTACTTTCCTCGTCCTACCCCTAAAAACCATACACTTACTTTTGGTGACGTTATAAATAAGCCCGTGACTGTCTGCATACCCCTCACATATGTTCAGCAGCTTTCTCAAACCACACACCGAAGCGCTCAGCAGCACCATATCGTCCGCGTAACTTATGTTATTAAAACAAACGCCATCAATGTGACAACCGATATGTTGCTGACTGAGCGCCTCGATCAGTCCGTTTATGTACAAGTTAAAGATTGCAGGAGAGCTTAACCCCCCCTGCCGCACTCCGCACTCCAACCTGTATGGCTCCGACATTGTTCCTGCCCACTTCACATAGTTTACCTGATGCCCATACCAATATCTTAAGACATTGATAAGTTTACCAGGCATGTGCAACTGTCTCATCTTCTCCCATAGGACATCATAGGCAACCAGATCATAGGCCTTTGAAAGGTCGAGGAAACAAGCATAAACAGGTGTATTCCTATCAGTATAGTATTTGACAGCACTCTTCAAACACAATATTGCAGTTTCTGTAGACAGTCCTGGTCTGAAACCAAACTGGTTATCATTCAACTTTATGTATGTATTTAATTGTGTATTGAGAATGCTGTCAAACACCTTTGCTATTATGGTTGCCAGAGAGATTGGTCTATAATTGTTTATATCTGACAAATCTCCTGTCTTATTTTTAACAATCGGAACAACATTGGTTCTCATCATATCAGATGGCAAATATGAGTGTGATATACAGAAATTGAATAACATAGATAACACTCTGTATATATGAGAACCAGCATGTTGTATATGTTCAATGCTCAAGTTGTCATAACCAGGAGACTTGCCTTTAGATATAGACTTCACTGCCCTAACTACATCACTGGCTGTGATTCTGGTCTGAAACGGCACGTCACTTACCGGTTTAACACCCATGCTCACCGTACCAGATGGTCCTAACGGCGCCTTGACTACAAAATGATCCTTAAACTGATCCGCTATACACTTTCTGTCACTAACACCATTCACGCTCACCGGCAGGCCCGGACGACCCCTCAGGCGGTTTGTGGTTTTCCAAAAACTTTTGAAGTCCTTTTTGCTGTGCTTAGAAGCAAGTGCATCCATTTGAAGTTGTTCTTGGTTTCTTTGACACCATTTTAGCCTAGATTTGAAAACCTTTCTACTTTCACACATATTTTCATAAAGGACACCCCCCGAGGGGCTGCCATTCATAAACCACTCCTGAAAACTCGCCCTTGCCGCTCGGTGACTTTCGCTCACATGCTTATTCCATCCAGAAATGTGTTTACGTGTACGGTTCTTCTGTTTACGCTCACTCCCCCGACATTCCACAGACGACTGGCACAACGCAACTACAATATCAGAATACAGTTTATCAATTTCACGGCCGTGAGTGGGGTCACTACACTGACGATCACTACATTCACCAAAACATACTGGAAAGTCAATCACCCGTAAACGTTTATGACACTCCTCCGAATATAAACGTATTTGTTCAGTAGTTTTTACTCCCCAAGTTGTTGAATTCAAGGTTATATTAAAATCACTACGTATCGGTGTTAATAAATTCAAATTACACTCCAGTAAGATTGGAAAATGGTCAGACCACAAAACATCATATCTAACGTAAACATTGCACACAGAGACAGCGGCCGACCCAGACACAATACAATGATCCAACCATCTTTTCGATCCACAGACCTGATCTACATACGTATACGTGCCTGACGTCAAACCTAACTTTTCAATGTCAATCTTTAACCAGTCAAAGTCAAAACAACAATTTGTCAATTCTTTAAAAAATAATTCCCCAGGATGGGCATTAAAATCGCCTAGTATGTACATAGGTTCATTTTCAAATTCCTTATTAATAGCACTTACATTTCCAATGCAATCCGTAAATATTGTCAAATTTTCCCTTTTGTTCGTCGGCATATATACACAAACAACTATCACTGGACTAGTTTCCGTATGTATTCTAATGGCGCACACTCGCGGGTTCTCACATGATATTACCGTGACGTTGGGTAAAACACTGGTATTCCAGAGCAGTGCGGTGCCACCGTACGGCCTTCCAACTATTAGTTCGGATGTACACATACTGGAAGCTCCCGTGCAGTTAAATCTACTGTCGATTTCATTAAGGAAAGGCAACCCTTCCGGTGTCAGCCACGTCTCCTGCAATGCTATCACAGCACATTCACCACATAGCCGCCTTATATCGTCCACTGCAGACTTGACGTTTTTGCAATTATAACTGGCCATTTTTATTGTACTACTCATTTACTGATTTATGAGGTGCCGCCACTGAAATTTTATCTGTCTGTTTATATTTATAGTGCACGAAACGTCTAAAAATTATTCCCTCCGGCCATAATTTTTCATTTAAAAACATTGATACTTTTTCTTCCGGTACAAAAAATTTATAGGCCTTATGATTCAACGTTTTCTTCGTACTAATTTTTTCCAAAACTACCCACTCTTGAGTCTTTGTTTTTATATACTCGACTATATCCGATTCTAACGTATCTTTATGGATATTTGTTATAAAAATGGGTATTTTTTTGTCAGCTGCTTTGAATGAAGACGACCCCAGCGCCTTACCTCTTTCGCCCAAATACCTATAGTTGGGTTTTTTACGATGTTTTACCGTTTGCCAGCTACTTTCGTCATTATTACTATTTTCTCCCGACTGTGGATTCGTACTTTCTTCTCGTTCTGGTGCATTATTCGACGGATACAGTATAGGCTCACTTACATTGCTTTCATGCGTTATGGGTGACTGTTGCAATGCACTAAGTCGCTCACACGGTACTCCAAGCATGCCCACACCAGGTTTATGATTTGCTGTCACCGTTGGAGGCTAACTAACTGCGCTACTGCTGCCACCGCCATGCATGTAGAAGTACCACTAGTTTTATTTAGACGTTGTGCACTCAATTCACACTCACTTTCACTATTTCCCTCATTAAGCACTTGCACTGAGGTTTGCGTTAGCCCCATTGGCCCGCTGTCCAGGTTCCATGCGCCCCTTCTTATGTTGACATTGATTGGCGTCTGTGGCGCCAGCGATGCGTACTTTAAATTATGCATATCTGACTTAAGTTCTTCAAGCAGGTTAACAGTCACATATGATTTTTTAATTTCTTGTATCTCTGCAGTGAGTCGAGTGATATCTTTTAGCAACTTTGTGCAGTCTAGATGGTCAAATAAAATGGGGGGTAGTTTCTCCAGTTCCCGCGCCACAAAAGTTGGTACTACTTCTGGATCTATTGATTTGAACAGACTTACAATGTCATCGAGATCCCTTTCTTCTTTTCCTTTTCTTTTTCTTAATTTACTCCGTCTCGCTCCGTCGGCAAAGATTCAAAAAGCAACGTTTTTGCTATAGTGATTTCACTAGAGGTAAACGCAGATACACAAATCCGCTTTAATGTGTCTTCATCGATTACCGATATTTTATTTTGTATATAAGCTAAAAGCTCATTAATTACTATATTACAAGTATTGCACTTCACAGTTTTAGACATTTTTTTTTTTTTACTTTTAACAACGACCCGCTTAGCCGCGTCTTTACACACGTAACGCGTTGACGCGAGTCATAATGTGTATGGCTAAATGGGCTAATAAGTAATTTTAATTTAACTTAAACTTCTAAAATGAAAATACTTATTCTAAGAAGATAATCCATTGATTTTTCTTAGAGTCTGTTAAGTTTACGTACACATTGTTCTTGTGTTCTACACTAAACGACTAAAGTCACTTATCGCGTTCACATAGCACTACACTAACTCAAAGAGTTTAGTTCTTTTGAGACTTCTTTTTAAGTCTGTAAAATCAAGGAGTTGGATTGCCTCAGGATTGTCATGATAGTGAAGTCTCTTTTCGTGAGCTTCTGCGAAACGTTGAATAATTTTGTCGACGGACTCCACTTGAAGGTCCCGATGGAGATCGTCATTTCGGATATACCAAGGTGCATTAACTATACTTCTTAGCACTTTATTTTGAAAACGCTGGATAATGTTTTTGTTGCTCTGTTTAGTGCAGCCCCACAGCTGTACACCATATGTCCATACGGGCATCAGGACTTGCTTATACAGTAAAAGTTTGTTTGGTATTGACAGGCTTGATTTTTTTCCAAGCAGCCAATTCATTTCGCTGTAACGTATATCTAGTTCTTGCCATTTTTTCTTAATGTGCGCTTTCCAACGTAGCTTCACATCAAGCGTCATGCCAAGATATTTCGCTGTATTACCATATGGAACAAGCTTATTGTTGATGAGTATTGGGTAGTACTGGGGTGCTTTGTTTGTAAAATCTATGTGAGTTGATTTTGATTCATTTAAGTTGATAAGTTGATGCGCCATTTTTTAGTCCATTCAAAAACTTTTACAAAGAACATTCGATTTTTATGCATTTACTTTCAAAATAGGTACCTACTCAACGAAACGGTTTTTCACTAATCACTTTTTTTTTCACTTTTACACGATTTAAACACCGAAAGCTTTATGAATTATTTAATTTATTATTTAACACTGATAATGCGGTGCAATTGTTTTCTTTTTGAGCTATTAATACGTGTTTATTTAAGTAATTTTAAATTATTTAAATCGGAGCCAAAATTTTATGACAGTTCCGTCCAAACCTAAATAAGGCCCCCGTGGCATTGTGCCCAAAAGACTAGCAGCATTTCCCCTTTGAATAGCAATACCTATTCGCTGAGAGAGAAAACTGCCAGCCCTTGGGTCACCAGTCGACTCAACAAGGCGCTTTTTCAAATTCTTGCCCAAAAAAATTTTGCATTGGGACCCCATGGACCCCATAGGGTCTCGACACCTACTAGACAAAAATGATACGATGAGTCGATTCTTTTACTTATTCATTATAATATTTTCAGCCGCTTCCGCTGCTGCGCTGGCTTATAATTTTGTTTTTATGATGTACATTTAGGTATATATTCTTAAAGTGTAAGGAACATGGAGTTAATTGTGTCAAGCGTGATCAATTTGTACCTATTTCAGCAAAGCACTACAAGAAATGCCACATAAATACCGTATTCCATCAAAAAGACCCACCTTTTGTGAATTGTGTCTCTGGAATAGCAAATCACGATGCATAAGAGGATTGTTTAAGTCGCCTTTCTCTGAATCCAGTAGGGTTCCGTACCGTATAATACAACCACTTTGTCTATAAGTACTACTGCGGGCCTAAAAAGGCAACACTGGATGTTTCATAATATGAAACGTACAATGTTGCCTTTTTCAGACCCTCTGTAATGTTGTTTTAATCTTTATAATTACCAAACAAATGTTAACACAGTTCTCAGCAATAGATAGGTTGCGCCAGTCAGGTAAACGTATAAATATTAAAAGCAACGTTATTTATTATACTAGAAAATTATAATACATACATACATCACAATCTTTTATTTGCGATAGGTCTGGGTACAATAGATTAAAGTAAAATCACAGTGATTTTACTTTAATCTATTGTGGTGAGATGTTCAAACAAATAAATGTATTCGCAAATAAACCTTTTAAAATCAATTCAGAAAAAGATTCTTAGAATTTTCAGCTGACTTGAGCCTCGTTTTTTATAACTGTTAAGAAAATTGTAAAGTTCAGTCATAGTACAGAAATAATCTGAAAAGGGCGAAAAAATAACTTTATCTTTCAAAAATTTATAATTGTTACTATTTTTACATTTAGTCACCAAGTCCAAAATAAGTTAACACCATAAATACTTTTGCTATGGGAACAAGGCAACTGACAAACGTACATAAAATATACATTTACGGTATACAAAAAAATATTGCTCGGGCGGATCCGAACCCTAGACCACAGCAAAGGTAGTCGCATCTTAGAATACTACTTCGCCGCAGAGGTAGTCTAACTTTTCTCGAATATAAAGTAATAGCTATTCCCTGCGGCTTCGTTCACGTAGAACTTGTTATCGCGTAAAATCATTACCCTCTTTTTGCGTAGTCGGTTAAAAAGAACCCTATGTCCAATTGTCCATCCCAGGGACTCAAATTATCTCTATACGAAAATTCATCTAAATCGCTTCAGCGGCGTATACGCGAAAGCGTAAAAGACAGGCAGACAGACAGACAGAGTTACTTTCGCATTTTAGTAGGGTAATTTCCAGGTTTTTTTACTGTCACAACATTTTTCTCTAAACTTCTACCTCAATAAAAATACAAAACATTTATAAAAATTCAACCTAAGTTCCAAAGTTAAACACATATTGCAGATGTTTTCAGATCTATATAATCAATCAAGTTACTCTTGGCATCTGTCCGGAACAGGTTTCGTCAAGTTAAATTAATCACTAACCTTGAGTAAAACCGAACGTGGGGCGCAAAAAGCAAGTCTATAATCAAAGTCTATAATTGGAATATTTTCCAGCATATGGGATGAGCGTGACATTCCATTTTTAATATGGTCGGGATAGGCTGAATATGAAATTGATAAAAGCTTGTACTTTAGATTGAATAAAGAAAAAATATGTTTATTAAGGGGGGCCGCTTTTACTACAAGATTCAACTATAAATAAATATATTACTATATAGGTATGGTATACCTATCAACTAAAACCGATTCTTTCAAACTCGCGCTCTAACAAGTTATATTCTATAATTAATAATAGGTAGGTATAGCCGAAAATATACTCGGCAAGACATACTTGTATAAAGTTCCTATGTTTGTGCTTGAGGCCGACAAACTTTACAATACCGTTCACTGAAATAGTTTCAAGAAAAATGAGGTTTTATATATTCTGTAGCCAACAATTTTCGAAACAACTTAGGTATTTATTACAATTCCTACCAACTTTGCTATTGTTTGGCATATAACTTTTTCTGTTATGTATAAGAAAATCAAATGGAATTTGGTTTTAATAAAAATTAATGATGTAGACACATTTGCTTATAGAACTTAAACGACATTGGTAGTGATATATTTTGTAGTTAATAGCTATAATAATCTCTAATGTCAATTATTTACTATACTTAATATTGTAATGGTCTCTAGAGTGTACTATTCTAGACATCTAGACAGTCATTTATTTACAAAAGAAAGTCTTTAATATGAGACTAGACTACAATATAATGTCATTAAAGACAAGATCATTGATTTATTTTATTACAAAGATACTCAAATTATAGAACTAAGAGCAAGTGATGCACAAAAAAGTGAAAACGTGAAAGCAAATACTAGATCCAAAAGTCAATACCAACCGCGTAGGCTCTCTAGAAGTGGATACGTGATTATTGCCATCATTATATGAGAAATTCACGCGGTATTCACTTTTGGATTTAGTATTGCTATTTCATGTTCATATCTTTATTTTCTGTCTTTAGTTGTATCATAATCTGAGCAAAAAAAGAGGCGATGCTTTCCTACCAATACTAAATAATATTATGAACGCGAAAATTTGTAAGTGTTGATGAAGGTATTTTTAATGTATTTATAATCAAAAGAATTTCCTTGAAATATTGTTTATGATATGCTACATAGCAAGCAAAATATTTTAAACACCTCTTTCATATTGTTAGAACTTTGGAAGTTTAAAATCCTGTGGAATACATTCCCCTCTGCGAACCGCAGTCGACCGTAACGTTCCACAAAAGTCGGGCTAACAATAGCTTCACGTCCAAACCGCGCTACAAATTGGCATATTTCAATACTTTACAACTCAGTGGAGGTTTTGTTATTTTATATTTGTGGTATTTTAGATAGAAAGATAGAGAATTTTACGGCTCTTGAACAAAATAGATGGCATTTAAAGTTCTTAGATGGAATAAATTTGTTGGTAAAAAATTCAGTGAAAAATAATTTATCAGTTCTTAGTAAATCTATATTTTTAATGATTCCACGTCTTTGCCCGTAAAATTACTGCACACTTTTTTATATCCCATTCGGATGAGAAATTTGAGTTAAATGTATAAATATTAAACAAACACTGGTACTCACCACTCGAAACCCTTTATCAAGAAACTTAACATATTAAGGTTAAGCCCACTAGGAAACAGTTCTTCCAAGTTCGTTCTGCAAATGGGCGTAATCCATACTATATTTAATTTCTTGCAGGCAAAGCTGCTGGCACCGCCTGCATTAGACAAAAGAGACATTCCAGTTGTCTTAAATGATAACATTTAAATTAAAATCTATTTCAAATAATCTTACAATGACAATACATTTCGCTGTAATTCTTGAGCCTTCCGACTCTTGGCTCCAGATGTTCACACAAAATGTAAAATGTATACCAAAAGTTTAACTTTAACACGCGTCGCCTATGTAATTAAATCAAAAGAAACGTGTTTCAAGTCTGTCACAGATGCAAATCATTGTGTATGTTAGAATTCTATTTTACTTTACAAATTCATGCTATTGCATTGTAATTTATCTTAGACTAGCGAACGACACGTGGTTTCACCCACGTAGCCGCGTTCTCTTGGGAATATGGGAATAAAATATAACCTGTGTTCACCGGGGATAGTGTAGCTTCCCAACAGTGAAAGTATTGTTCAAATCGTTTCAGTAGTTTCGGAACCTATTCGATGCAAACAAACCAAAAAAACTATCAAATCTTTTCTCTTTATAATATTAGTATAGATGGGTGTTGTATGTGGCCCTTTCTAAAATTCAGAGACTACACTTTCAAGTGGTGCAGCAACCAAGGCAAGAAGCCATAGGTTGTAAGATTTAACAGCTCCTAACACCTTTACGATTATAATAAACCGACGTATAGCGCTGCAGACCCCGAGGGCAGTTTTTCATTGATCTAGTCAATGAAAGCAGACCTCAGGGTCCAAATTCCACCCCTGTCTCTCTTCAGGGTAGGCAGAGACTATGGCTTTCCACTTGCTTCGATCCTGGCATGACACTTTCGCTTCTTCTACTTCTTAGTGATTTTATACACGCTCGCCGGTTAAGGGTACTCTTAATCTGGCTTAAAATATGATCCTCTAATAATGACGAAAACCTCGCAGTGGAAGGTTGAAGATCGAAGTCAAGCCGAGAGAACACAAGTGATAACACTTTAACCACTAGTCGATCGCCGCGCGCCGCAGAACTCTATGATAAGAAAAATATAGCAAGAAAATATGAACTTGCAATGTTTAACTAACCGTTCTATAAAAATATCCTACAACACTAATAATACTCGTACAGTCTATATTTCCCGGGAGTATATCGCAGACTAACGAATAAACATTTGCTGAACGACTGCCTATCAGGATTTCGTGGGAACAAAAATACCTACACGATCGCTGAGTGAGAAAATCGTTTATTTGATCAGTTTTGTATTCCTAAATGATACGTTTTTACCCTTGAATGTTAAAGGTTCAAGTGATTTATGAACATAATCGCTATTTGTCTTCACTGTATAATTATAAACTTATCTATCAATAAAATAACTTATGTAGGAATAAATCTCTAGGCGAAATCCTTGGACTGAGATATAGGCATCTCCCAAATTACGCCACAATGCACCGTTCTAAGTCTTTCGCATCTAACTCACTCTATGCGGCTTTTTTGTGGTTTTTTTTAATATTCAGCTAGCCAAATTGACGTTGCCACCAGCCTGATGGAAAGCCGTGGCGCATCTGGCGATTGGGGGCCACTTCTGACAGTAGTCCTCAAGTTGGCGGCTCTGTGATTTGCCTCTTCGCTGCTCTTAAAGAACCCGGGATTGTAAGATGAGGGAAACACGTGTGCGGGCAGGTCGTTCCAAGTTTTTTTAGTTCGACAGAGGAACGATCTTTTGAAACGCTCAGTTCTGGCGACATTCACTCCAGAATTCGTTTGATCCATCTGCCATCGGTTCTTCTATAGATGTTGCCTGTCCATTGCCATTTTAAAATACAAATACTCTCTTTTAATTTAAAATACCCCAAAAAGGACCGACAGGGAGAACGTCAATAAAGGGATAGGAGGGGACCGTGAGGTTTAAGTCAGCTTGAGACCCTGTGGCGATTTTCACACGTAATAGAAAATCTTCTTATAATGTAGGTCATTAAATAATGATTTTGTTAAATTCCACCCCAAGAAGGTAAAAGTTTTTGAATACGTCACAGGTGAAGCTGAAAACTACGGCTCTTTATAACTTCCTGTGTGTATTTACTGAAAATTTATGTTATGGAAGAGCGATCTCTCTTTCTTCAGGCATTACTTGCTTGCAAGGAGAGATCAGACACTTTACTGTAACTGAATTGTGTTAAAGAAAATAAACGATTTTGTATTTCTTTTTTACATCGTGAACTGCAATAGGCGGGTTTGATTACCAAAGTCAAAATTTATTACTATAAAATCGCTACCGATATTTTTCTTACAAACAACATTGAATGTAGGTCACGTTAGAGTATGTCATAAATAAATATTACGAGCGTGTTGTCACGATAAATAATAGTAGGGGGAATGAACTAATACTAGGACTAACGAACTTCATCATTGTTATTTATTGCTGTTATATGAGCCGCAACATAAAGACTACTTTCGGGAGTCCATGTGTTCCTTTTTCGATTTTCATGTTTACTTCCTCTTCTGGTATTATGTTTTTTTTTTGGTTTGCTCGTGACCACGGCTTTTGTAATACAGCCAAAACGTCGAATGATGAACAATGTTTCGTATCTAAACGAAAAAAAAGACCCAATCTTTAATTATAATCTTTAAAAATAATATTTAAGTAATTCAGAGATTTTATGTTTGTGTACAGCGTGAAACATGATAAAAAAAAGAAAATAAAAAAAACCGGCCAAGTGCGAGTTGGACTCACCCATGAAGGGTTTCGTAGCAGCAAGTAACATAATATAAAAGTTCTTATAGTTCGTTGTAACTTTGATTGATGTTTTAACACGTTCGCAGTGGTAGTGATTTTTCTAACCGAAAATTGCGGTTTATAACGTATTAAAAAAAAACTACCAGCTCTATCTCGTTCGAACTAATTTTCGTTGGTAGTTTTTATGGCAATGTACATCATATATATTTTTTTAGATTTATCATTCTCTTAGTTTAGAAGTAAGAGGGGGGGACACTCATATTTCCACTTTAGAAGTGTCTCTTGCGCAAACTATTCACTTTAGAAAAAAATGATTTTAGGAATCTCAATAGCATTTTTAAAAACCTATCTACAGATAACCCACGTATGGATTTGATGAAAAAAAAAATTGAGTTTCAGTTCTGAGTACGGGGACCCCCAAAATTTACTGCCTTTTTTCTAGTTTTATATAAGAATCTTAATGCGGTTCACAGAATACATCTAGTTACCAAGTTTCAATAGCATAGGCCTTATAGTTTCGGAGAAAAGTGGCTGTGACACACGGACGGACAGACAGACATACAGACAGACAGACATGACGAATCTATAAGGGTTCCGTTTTTGCCATTTGGCTACGAAACCCTAAAAATTTGGGACACATTCGGCATACCTACAAGATGAAATTTTCAAAAGGGATTAGATGTCTAAATCCGAAACTAGGTATAAGGAATAGGGAAAAATGCTCAAAGGAGTTACGAGCCCGATTTTGATGAAACTTAAAACCTTATCATTAGATTTTTGAAAAACGTATAATCCTAGCTGGGAATCGAACCTATTGATTTGAAAAAAAAAACACACCTATCACTGGATCTACTCAGGAATTGGACCCCGGACCATTTACTAAGGGCGCGGTCTCGTAGGCAGCCAACTCAGGTAATTTTTACCCTGATAGCAAACGAAATTGAATTATAGATGGGGAGCCCATGATCCTAAATTTGTAGTTGTTCGAGCGTCGCGGAAACCTATTAGAATTGGCAGATTGAATGATAGGGAGAAAATAATTTCTCTAGAGTCACGACTTTAAGCGGTAGGGGAAGCGAAAAAAATAAATAAAAAGTACTTATAAAAAATAAAATGACGCGATTCATAAATGTATCAGATATACATAGAATCTATCAATAATAATACGACCCTGACAATTTACATAAGTATGCATATTCTATATGTATCAAGAAAGAGGTTAAGCCCAAATACCATATCGAAATTCGAGAACTGTAGTATGTAGGACACATAAAATATTATCTTGCCTTGGGCGGAATGCCAACCCATAATTTCCCAATGCTGCAGTAACGTCAAAACGACAGCCTTAATCATATTAGGAAAATGCAAGCCAATAAAGAAATAGTTTACGAAATAGCTGATCAAATAGTTGTGACTTAGATAAAGTAAATAGTTAAGAGAGTCTATACATTGGCTAATTTTTCACTCGAGGTAAAATGTATTTGGTCGACCGTACGACGAGAACGTTTCCGATAAACCCGACGACACGGCAAGAACGACTGCTGTTTCAAATTACCACGACGACTTCGAAGTACCGATAAAGGTGTACGGGTTCTTGGTAACCTGTGCACCTTTGTATTGATAATTAAATTGCTAAATGAATTGATATACTTTATCGATAGGTACTATTGATGATTAGTGAGGACACGTAGCGTTTTTTTTAGCTACACGCGAACTGTGATTTTAATGAATATGATTTATAATGAGCGTTTACAAAAATGCTGATGAAATGTAAACAGTATAAAAATGATGATGTGCTGAAAACTGTATAGTTAGACTGTACAATTCTAGGCTTTTAAATATAACAATAATGCTGCGTCTACATTTGTAACATATCAGCGTGTCATCGTGTCGAACATGTAACTCGTAGCTGCAGTTCTCGACGGTACCGACACGCGAGTCTGATACGGTAATGGATAAAGATGCCGTAAAAATGTTACAAATGTGGACGCAGCATAACATTGTTTAGTGAAGTGCGGTATTCTGCAAGCTCTCAAACAGAGTGGCGTTGGAAGATCCAGAATATCTCCCACCTACGATGATAAAATCGTGATTGACACCTCTGTCATTCAGGGCTATCTCCTATACATAATTACCTTTCTATATGCCATTTGCTTTCAAATATTTATTTTCTATATGTCTTCAATTGAAGACCCCTAACCTTCAATTTGTGACAGCCATTCGTCTAGCCCTTCTGTAAAATGAAACACCACGGTGTGATGTCTGTTCCTCTCTGGGGCTGGCTCTGCAATAAACCACCACCCTAAAAATGCTTAAGATTTCTTAGCCAACGATAGCCTACGCCACGTCCTTCTTCCAATATAGGCCTTGATTATCTGGGTGAGTCCCCTTAGAGTCGTATCAAAATATCACCACATCTTATAGACAACAAATAAAACCATAAACAACTCCACAAAACTTTTTAAAGACTTTGTCCCAGCCTATAAGCGGCCCGTACAAATTCGTTGAAACTTTGCGTTATTGTCGAGGGCACTGAGGGCACCGGTTAGTGGGTCGCAGGCTCGCAGCTGATGAACGATTGGACTTTGATCGATGCTATTCGATTTCGAACGTTCCATGAAAACCGAAACAAATGCTTTGGGTGCTCGTGTGATAGATTACATCCGTAGTTACGTGGTCACTTTATTCGAAAACGGTTCTATTGTACGCGATGTAAAATGACTGTGGTTGTTGCATATATGCCATTCGGGTGTTACTATTGTATAATTCTCTTTGAATAATACTTTTCTCGAGCCCATTACGTTATTTTTAGTACCAGTCAAGTGGCTGGCAGACAAGCATACGGCACAGTAAAGTTACCGTAGAGTTCCAATGGCAACGCTCCTTCGCTCTATCCGTTTCACCTGCTAGAGTTATGAGTAGGTAATTAAATCTCTAGCTCTTCTACACCACAGTAATTGTGTGGTTTCATAAAACTCTATTAAGTATATAAAGATATTAAAATATTTTTGGATAGTCTAGTTAGCAAGTTAGTTATGGTCCTACAACTAATTATGATGTGAAAGACAGCCGAAATCGTCTTAGTTATAATTCCTAACGGTTAAACAGGTGAAATTACTAACAGAAAATAAACAAGTAAAAAGATTTTTTTTGTTTAATTTCTCACAAAAAGCTTACAATTGATTTGATTGCTTAGTTGATAGATGGGCTATCACAAAAATTTCAATCATTAATTAGTTCACCAATATACAATCGTACAAATACACGATACAAATACAGCTGACTTCAGAACACCGCCTTTTTGGAAGTGGGTTGAAAGAGGATTAGATTTTAGTATTATAGCTAACTAGAAGAAAATAACAAAAGTCCATCCAAATCTACGAAAAATATCTTAAAGAAATGCGAAAGCTAACGTTGTAAGAAGGATGACAAAAAGACCGCTGCTTCTTTTGTTGTAGAACTTTGTAAAATACCGACGGTTGCTACTGAAAGTAGTTAATCCGATTTAGAGCAAAGTTGCCTCCCTCCCGTTTGTATTGGCTTATAAAATAAACAGGCCAGAGTATTTTGGTTGAAAAGAATCATTTTATTATTAGCTGACTGCAAAATAAGAAGCTAAAATTACGAGTCGGACCCGCTCAGAGGGCTCCTTATATTTTTAGGGTTCCGTACCCAAATGGTTTCATGAGACGTCGTCGTTCGTCTGTCTGTCCGTTACGACGCTGTATCTCAGTAAGTGTGATAGCTAGAGGGCTGATATTTTAGTTTTGTCATAAATTATATATTTCGGTGGTGTAAAACCAATTTTTAGGGTTTCGTAGCCAAATGGCAAAAACGGAACCCTTTTATATTCGTCATGTCTGTCTGTCTGTCAGTCTGTCTGTCCGTCCGTGTTTCACGGCCACTTTTCTCCGAAACTATGAGGTCTATGCTTCTGAAACTTGGTAACTAGATGTATTCAGTGAACCGCATTAAGATTCTTATGTAAAACTAGAAAAAAAGCAGTAAATTTTGGGGGTCCCCATACTCAGAACTGAAACTCAAAATTTTTTTTTTCATCATGCCCATACGTGTGTGATATCTATAGATAGGTCTTTAAAAATGCTATTGAGGTTCCTAACATCATTTTTTTCTAAATCGAATAGTTTGAGCAAGATACACTTCCAAAGTGTAAAAATGTGTGTCCCCCCCCCTCTAACTTCTAAACTAAGAGAATGATAAATCTAAAAAAAAAATATGATGTACATTGCTATAAAAACTACCAACAAAAATTGGTTTGACCGAGATACAGCTGGTAGTTTTTTTTTAATACGTCATAAACCGCAATTTTCGGTTACAAAAATCACTACCACTGCGAACGTGTTAAAACATCAATCAAATTACAACGAACTATAAGAACTTTTCTATTGTGTTACTTGCTGCAACGAAACCCTTCATGGGCGAGTCCAACTCGCACTTGGCCGGTTTTTTTTATGCTGTCTACTTTCAGATATTTCAATATGGTTACTTGTGTTATACGAGGCATAGTTCTATGTCAAAAGTAATTTCGCTCGATTCGAAACATAATGCTTTTGACCTAAATTGAGTGAGGCTATTTTTATTTGGTTAACTTAAATGTGAATATTTTAACAAAATCAAGACTGAGTGTTTGCTTAAAAACTATTTACTTGGACCTATCCAAGTGAATAGTTTGAATTTTAACGCAATACCTTCACCCGTTTACAAGATAATATATAGCGTCTTGATAGTGGGAGCCCTGGGAGCTCCTACCGAGGGCGAAACCTGAACTCCCGGCGGTAGGCAGATGGATGGTTACCGTCTGGTTTTTATCGAAAAACCACCAACCACACCAAAACCACAAAAAACCAACCAAAATGAAATGAAAAAAAAATACGTAGATTGTCGGAAGTACAGAAAGACGGATTTACGAACGGAAGACCCAATAAGTGATGTTATAAGAGTTCCATTTTTCCTTCTGAGGCACGGTATTTGCAAAATGAATAACATTATCAAATTATCAAATCAAACTACTCTAACTAATTAGTGTACTCCCATGCATGCAGGTAATTAACGAATAACAGCTGCAATATCAATATTGAATCAAAACCACTCCACTCCACGCAAATATTAATCGGCTATAATTGATCGCTAATTGATTGTAATTTTTTCTCTACGAATTTCAATGCTTTCTAGTTAGTTACTGTATTTGACATAGTGAAAACGTGTACTGTTCCACAATATTAGTTATTATTATAAACCTGACCAGTTTCACTTCACAGCATTTTCAAAGATCTAAGGTAAACTAAGGGAACTACCCTATTCACACTTTTCAATATGTGCAGCAAGTTCCACCGAGTGCCATTATTATCTGAGTGTTAGCTGTATTTGATCCAAGCTCTCGGTATACCGAAGTGTATACTGCATACAGCAGAATAATATAGCTGTGCGGTGGGTCAGAAGAGGTACAGTAGCACCATATTATGTACAAGCTGCTGCCAGTTTGCAAGTTTTTTTTTTGTATTCTTAGGGTGGTATCTTTGATGTTGCTGACATCTATAGCCTACAATTACTACGCTTACCATCAGGCGGGCTGTTAGAAGGTCCGTCTGCCATCTTGGTAGTGTATAAAATGTTGGCTTTCGCTGATCTCCGAGACATCTAGCCTGATGACAATCCACACCATACTTTGAAATGTTCTAACTCTGTGTTTTTACCCGAACTGCCGAAGAAAGGAGGGTAATGTTTTTCGAGAGAATGTTTATGTTTAAGCATACTCATCTTTGTAACATTACCATTCTTGGGTATGATATGAGGTATATTCCAGGTTTCAATCCCGGGTCGCATCTAATTTTATTTTGTGTGTTCCACAAATATTTTTTGAGTTCTGATATTTTTCTACTTATTACAAAAATAGACATTCTGTCTGTATTTTAAAATATTTAAATTATAATAAAATTATTTATTGCCATAACTCAACGGTACATAATTATACACAACTAGCTGATGCCCGCAGCTTCGCCCGCGATGGCGCTGTATGTGAAATTTTGCTGAATTTTCTTTGCTATAAACCTCACGGAGCCCGAGACCTTTCCAACGATTGCAAAACCGTGGAAATCGGTTCGTGCGTTCTACAGTTATAGCGTCAGGAAGGAAAACCCGACTTATTTTTATATAATAGATTATCCATAATGGCAAAAGGTTGTAACTCAACGTTTGCTTCTTGCCACCGCAGCTCACAGAAGCAAGTAGCGTTGGTTTTCAGTTGCACCTATTAAGAAGTATGTTTAGCAGTTCCAAGTATATGGGTAGATCCCATAGTACAAGCTTATATTAGTATGTATAAATTTGGCCTACTTAATATATATAAATCTCCTGTCACGATATTTGTCCGCGATGGACTCCTAAACTACTTAACCGATTTTAACCAAATTTGCACACCGTGTGCAGTTTGATCCAACTTGAGAGATAGGATAGTTTTTTTTTGTGAAAAACCTACATGGCTATGGCCGGGAGTACCGGGTTAGAAAAAGCTTAGCCACAGCAACGCGTGGCCTGACCCTCTAGTATTAGTATAAATTTGGCCTAGATACGTGACAATTTCCTAAAATCTGAGGGCACGGCAGTGCCCTTACCAAGTCGAGCCATAGCGCTATTTATTTACCGTTATTATGAACCTACCTGATAATATGTATTTCTTCGACAAATTCAGAATTTAACGTCCATTTTCCAAGTACATAACATCTGCATGATTAATGACTCCACTATACATTAACGCTTTAACGTAATATTGATGTTTCGGTAATAATTAATGGTAGGTAGCGTCTAATTGTTTCATTAGAGAGTGTGGGAATACCGTTGAGTTACCCGGAACGCCCGGCACTATAGGTATGTAAAGACTGTGTACTTTCACATACATACACATAATCACGCCTGTGTCCCCGAGGGATAGGCAGACGCATTATATTTGCCTACATTTCACCTTGTTTGATTTTTATCCCACGTCATTAAAAAGTTAAAAGTCTTATGCCAAGTTGCAATGGACAAAAGCAGGTTGTCACGTTCCGCTGTTGAAATTTTTGCAACCGCTCTTATGGTAAAGATGGTACGATCGCAATACCATTCCTTTGAAATTCTTTTTAATAAACTCTATACAGTAAGCGTTTGAAAAAAATCTCACTCCATAAACTAAGTAAAAAAATAAAGTAAATATTTGTGGACATTTTCACACAACGACATCTAGCCCAAATTTAGCTAATACTTATTAACTTCTTATATTGGATCTAGACGACTGATAGACATACTAATGTATTTCTAAATACATTAATAGCATACATAGAATACACCAAAACTCCCAAACAAACATTTGTGGATCAAACTTTTATTTGGACCGACCCGGGGATAGAACCCAGGACCTCAGCGCGTTAGTCGGTTACACTACCGAATGCACGACCAAGGCAGCCTGTGTAGGTATGCAGAAGGAAGCCAATCTGACCTTATCAGATCTTATTTACTGTTAAACGTATTCTAATCCCCTGTGTAGCAATTAATAACTTAAACTCAACTGAAATCAGCTTACCGCAGTCCACTACTGGATGTAGACCTCTACAAATATTCGCAATAATACAAGGTCCCGTGCCTTCCGCATCAAGTCTCTCCTAACAACCTATTTTCAGTCATCGGTCCATTAGGCTGGCGTTAGTAGATAAGATTACTATCAATTTCATTTTTCTTCAGTCTTATAACTAAAAACCGCCCAAGTGCGAATCAGACGCGCACAGAGAGTTCCGTACCAAAAATCACAAAAAAAAAAAAAGTTTGTTGTATGGGAGGGGCCCACCTTATCCCTCCTCTTTTCAGAATTTAGTATTTTTGCTATAGCGGCAACAAAAATACATCATCTGTGAATATTTCAACTCTCTAACTATATGGTTCCTGAGATACAGCTTCGTGATCAACAGACAGACGGACAGCAAAGTCTCATGAATAGGGTCTCGTTTTTGTACGTACCCTAAAAAGGCAGACGAGCAGATTAACAAGGCAGACGAGCTTAATAAATCGGACGTTCATACATAATGTCATGATCTAGGTGTCGAACAAATTCGTGAATCTGGTGGTCGATACATTTCAAAGTTGTTTGACTTCCTTACGGATCCCTTGGAATAGTTGGGTGACCCAGTTGACTTAATTATTAACTACGTACCAACGATATCGCTACTGTTTGGTGTTTGTTAATGGATTAACTTATTCCTGCTTTACCAACATTTCAAGTTTAAAAGTTATTATAAGACGAACAGAGTTAAGAACTTGATAGTTTATTATGGTAAACTATTACGTGCCATACTATATATAACATTAAGCATATTCACGCCTTATAGGGCAGGCAAAGCAGCAGACAATGTCCTGGGACATCCTTCCGAGGGCTTACCCGGGGCCCACAACCATAGGCTGTTGGGCGTTACGTGAGGTTTCTAGTCGGTAGGAGTCCGGCATAACATCCATGAGGATTTTCTCTCACGTAAAAAAAAAAAAGGCAAAGCAGCAGAAGCATTTTTTTAACGTGAGGGAGAATCCTTCATGGATGCTATGCCGGACTCCTACCGACTAAAAAATCGGTTGTGTGTAAAGTCGGTTTACTAACGATAGTTGAACATGACAACTCAGCCATATGGAACGCCTCAGAGCGAGTTTACGCCGCATTAGTCATGTTTTTTCGTGCGCGCAGCCTGCTCCATTGAATTATAAGACTTTGTCACGTCAAAAACCTCACGTAACACCCAACAGCCTACGGTTGGGAGCCCCTGGTAAGCCCTCGGAAGAATATCCCAGGGCTCACAAACAGAAGCATAACCAAAATTCTATTTTTAAATACCTACTAATTTCAATAAAACCAAATCAAAATATTCCTCAATACCAATGTTTACGCGGTGTGATGTGACACTCACCAGGACACTCTGAAGTGTAAAATTACCCATAAAATGGCCTTAAAATGCCCTAAAACCAATTGTAAATACGACCCTGAAAAAAACATTTCGTATTTATTTGTACTTCGTTATCAGGATTTGACGATGCCATAAAGTCGAGGAATAAACAAGATCATTCAAATTTCGTATCGTGTTATTTTTTGTTCTAGATTTTATTATTAATTGAACATTGGCGGGTAGCGTCACTTACTTAGTAAGTATCATGTTGGTAGATTAATATTTTAAAAACCGGCCAAGTGCGAGTTGGACTCGCCCATGAAGGGTTCCGTAGCAGCAACTAATATAATAGAAAAGTTCTTGTAGTTCGTTGTAACTTTGATTGATGTTTTAAAATAATTTTCTCAAACATTTGGCACGAAATATGAACATCGGAAAAAATAAATGATAAATATCTTTTTCCGATATTGTTTTGAATTTGTCCGTGTATTTTTTTGATTTTAATCTAAAGTTTATTAAAAATATTAAACAATTCCAAAATTTAGCGATGTCTAATTTTAAAATAGACCATGAACATCTAAATATCGTAGTATGAATAATGTATAAGTAGGTATGTCATCCTTCCAAGGTCGTATCAGGAACTCTCGGTCGTAGGCAGATGGAGTGACACCCTGTGGTTTTAGTCGATAGGAGTCCAGCATAGCATCCATGAGGATTTCCAGTCTTACAAAAGTGTAGCAAGTTCCACGGAGTCATCTGTCAATACTACAATTATTGAAAAACTTTTATACTAAAAATTTTATGAACTTATCTGCTGCTAAATGTTTCAGTACGAAACCAGTCGAAAAACTTTTGTGCGTTATACGGGGAGACATTTTTAGTGGACATGGCTATAACACTGTAATAAGAGGTCTTATCTTTTATTAGAACTATTTTATAGTATGCTCACTTATTTTGTAGTTATCTATATCTATACTAATATTATAAAGAGGAAAGATTAGTTTTTTTTTGTTTGTTTGTTTGTAACAAATACGCTCCGGAACTACTGGACTGATTTGAAAAATTCTTTCACTGTTGGGAAGCTACACTCTTTGCTGTGAACATAGGCTATATTTTATTCCCGTATTCCCACGAGAACGGGAACTATGCGGGTGGAACCGCGTAACGTCCGCTAGTTGTAATATAATGGAGGCTTGTTATTAGCAATATTGTAATCTATTTACATTATCTAGATTTTATATTAGTCTGTAAGCCTTTTAAAAGAGCAATACTAAAAAAAAAGATTAGTGGTAAGTGAACATAGTAAGACCTAGAAGAAACGCCCCTAAATACACTGTGTACATTCAAAGACCCATCAATATACCGATGTTCCGAACGCTAAAGTGATCAATCACGTTCTGGACACAGCAGGTAATGTAGCATTGATAGCTACAGGTAGCCACGCTATTTAACAATCAAACGATCCCCACAACATCGATTGGCATTTGTTGGAACTAAGTTTTGTATGAATTTGTAGAATAGAATGGAATATGATTTATTGTATAGTAATGGCGTGTAATTTAATGTTGAATACTGTTTTAAGGGTTCCGTACCTAAAGGGTAAAACGGGTCCTTTAATGAGACAAAGCTTTTTTTTTAACGTGAGGGAAAATCCTCATGGATGCTATGCCGGACTCCTACCGACTAAAAAACCTCAAGTAACGCCCAGCAGCCTATGGTTGGGAGCCCCGGGTAAGTCCTCGCAAGGATGTCTCAGGAGCTGACTATACTGACAGGACAGGACTGAGACAAAGCTCCATCTGCTTGTCTGCCACGAGGCTGTATCTCAGAAACAGTAATAGCTAGAGAGCTGAAATTTTCACAGATGATGTATTTATGTTGCCGCTTTATCAACAAATAAGAAAAAGAATATATTTAAGGATCGTATACAACAAGCGTGATCTTTTCAACAACACGTCTCAATTTTTAACTTTTCAACAAATCTGCCAACATAGGTACTTGCGGGGTTACTTTTTTTAAATTCGTATAATTCTCTCATATCTTCGTCCCAAGCCCCTCAGCCTCACACCCATAGGTAGATGGTGCTGGGCTTTATAGAACATTTAACTATTTCGATGTACATTAATATTAGAAAATAGATGGCGCGTGCTATCTCGCGCGAGCCGTTACAGCGTGGAAAAGTAACAATATTCATACTTAACAATTATTACAGTTGCTAAAATTCTATCAATACCTGGGAACATCCTTCCAAGAGCTTACCCGGGGCTCCAACCGTATGCAGTAGGTAGAGAACGTGTGGTTTTTAGTCGTCTGTAGTAGTCCGTCATGGATACTATCATCCATGACGGATTTTCCACACGTTAAACAAAAAAAAAGTCGTAAGCGTTACTTCCGTCAGAAAAAAAAGTGTGTGCGTGCAACCTTTATGCGTGATTGAAGTAAAACTTCTTTGCCATTGACTGCATCAAATGTTCTATTAATATCATTCATTCGAATTTTGATATTCAAAATTCAAATAGTAAGTGTTACTTCCGTCAGAAAAAAAATCTGTGTTACCTCTAGTCGCGCCTAAAGAAGTTTTACTTCAGAAATCTGAGTTACTCCCTAGTCTCGCCTAAAGAAGTTTTACTTCAAAAAGTGTATTCTTTAAATGAAAATTCTTGAAGATTTACGCTCAGTATAATGATTGATGACAAATATTTTTCAAAGTGCAGCTTCATAAGGTGTACGTAATATCAGATACATTGGGTAATGATCCGTTCACTTCGATGGATTTCGACCTCCTTTTAAATCAATCTACGAATGATATTTCCAACGAGTTTAATGTAGGGGAAGAAAATTTATTACATCGGGCGAAATTCGTTCGAAGTTATAAAAAAAATAAATAAATAAATAAAAGCTTTATTCGGCACGCACAAATAAAATAACAAATGTACAATCATATGAACAAATAAAAAATACACTGTGCGTGCCCGAAAAGGTCGTCATCTCAGCATTGCTGCACTAACAGTACGAATACTGTTAGGCAGCGCTGGTTTTCAGATGACGCCTTTAGGGGACGTCACGTACGTAGCAAACAGGCGCAGTAGTAATACGTATTAAAAAACAAAAAGTACAATAAGTTATCGATCCAAACATATTAAAATCGAAAACAGTACAGTTACAAAAAGAAAGGAAAAAAAGAACATTTTATTTGGCAAGAATAGCAGAAAATAAAGGAGGCGCCACTGTGCTCTCCGTACTTTTGCTGAGAGATCGGCAACCAAGCCAAAATAGATCTGCCACAGACCGAAATAAATACAATTACTATGAACCACAGATAAAGAATTTTTCGTACTTAAATCTATTTATGCTGGGAACCCATTAACCATCAGAAACCAAAAACCAAATACAAAATTACATACTTATCTATGGCTTAACTACTATCTTATCTATGCTTACATGTTATTTCACTTTCCTTGTAATATCTATGACTAAAACTAAAATGAAAATTGAAAGTATTTGAGAGTGAAAGCATTACAAAGTATTGGATTACATAAAAAACAAATTCGACCCCGTTTTATCTGATTATATTGTCAGACTATTTCTACAACATGTACCGGCTGCAAGAAGACGTCCACTCAATTGGCGCCATAAACATAAAAAGTATGAAAAGCATCATTGAAAACTGTGTACATACAAACGCCATTTAAATCAATCGGTAAGTTCCAATATTTTGTTAAATACAGTTCATAAATATTAAATATACTAATTACATTGGAAATTTTCAATTTTGTATCGTTTAACACAAACACTAAACTAATAAATTAATATTTTCATATCATTAAATTAACTATTTCAACTAGGTATGTAAACATAACGAAACCGGTCCTACAGGTTTTGCTGTCAACAACAACAATTTAGTACGAGTACATTTTTAAA
Source organism: Miltochrista miniata (assembly GCA_933228765.1). Classification (NCBI taxonomy): domain Eukaryota; kingdom Metazoa; phylum Arthropoda; class Insecta; order Lepidoptera; family Erebidae; genus Miltochrista; species Miltochrista miniata. The sequence goes on from OW121768.1 coordinate 13,238,361, forward strand.
AAATCGATGTATTGCCGCGCAGCTGTGCCAACAAATACAATACCATACATGCAAGGGAGAAACACACATGAAGCCACGTTGTATGATACTTGTGTATCATTATCGCGTGTGATACACATGGTGAGTTAGACCTCTTTTCTGCTTTTCCAGTAAGTAAGCCTTATATTTAGTTTTAAAAGAGTGAATCGACTTCAGGGCACGGAGTGGTGGTGGTAAAACGTTCCATAAGCTATTTGCCATAAATTTGAAGCTTCCTCTGTACTTCGTTAATTTGTGTCGTGGTATTAGCATGAGGTAAGCAGAAGCACGTGTCTTATGCCTATTTACATTCCTTGACCACGACAGCTTATTGAAAAGATATAGAGGTCTGTGTGTTTGCACCAAGCCAAACAGCAAAGTGGCGAGGTGCAAGTCCCTACGCTCTGACATCTTTAGCATGTTACCCTCATTAAGAAAGGGGGTCACATGCCCTCGTGGTGGTATATGGAAACAAAATCTTGCACAGGAATTTTGCACTCGTTGTATCAGCCTCTCTGTACGTCTCAAAAGACAGCCACCATACACAGTGTCAGCATAGTTGAGCTTGGATAGGATAAGTGACTCGCATAGTAGTATTCTGATGCTGACACTGATGTATGGTCGTATCCTATAGAGCAGCTTTAACCTGAAAAAGCAGTTCCGAACTCCTTGCAAGACATGTGTTTCAAAGTGTAATTCCTCATCAAAGACAACACCAAGATTCCGCACCTCTGACACCCGCTGCACACCACATCCATCAATACAAATGTTCAATGGTACTTGCTTCATCCGTTCCACCATTTTCTTCGTGCCAGTCACCATAAATTTTGATTTTCCAGGGTTCAGCACCAAAGCATTTCTTCTAGACCATTCTGATATATTTCTCAAATCCTCATTAATCTTGTTTACAGATACCTCATAGTCCTCTGGTGGAAAAGAGAAATAAAGTTGCAGGTCATCAGCATATAGATGGAACCTGGAATTCTTGATTACATTGACCACATCAGCAGTGTACAGTATGAACAGCAATGGGCCCAATATCGATCCCTGCGGCACGCCCCTCGTGACCCGACGGTGTGCAGATTCAACTATGTATCCGGTATTGCTGTCCCTTATTTGTACATACTGGAATCGATTGCTGAGATAACTGTTAAACCATTTTGCAACCTCTGCTGAACAACCATAAAAAGTAAGTTTTGACAGCAAAAGTGAAATATTTATACTATCGAAAGCCCGGGAATAGTCAAGTAATGTGAGTACCGTACCCATACCCTTATCACTTGCCTGCAGCAGCTCATCCACAACATCCAAGAGAGCCGTTGCAGTACTATGACCTCTTCGGAAGCCTGACTGCACAGTCGGCAGTATATTGGTCCGTTCTAGATATGCCCTGAGTTGGTCACTAACCACTCTTTCCAAAATCTTCGACAGGCATGACAATAGACTGATTGGACGCAGGTCTTTTGGACTCAGCGGGTGCTGTAGTTTGGGTATGGGCCTAACTTTTGCTGTTTTCCAAGCACTGGGAAAGACTGAGGTTGCAATGGATGTATTTATGATGTGTGTAACTACGGGAAGGGTTTGAGGGAGGGTCATCAGAAACATTTCCAAAGAGATCTCATCTGCACCCATAGCATTAGACTTAAAACCTTTTATGATTTTCCTCACACACTCCTGACTCACAAGCTCCAACTGAAAACCATCTTGGCTAAACCGGTTGAACTCAAAGTAAGTGAGATCAGATATAGATATTCTCTCATCACCCGGTACATCCAAGAAGTGTTCATTGAGCCTGTCCGCACTTCCACAGGAGGTCGGTACTTCATTGTTGTTTTTAGTGCTAGGTAGGATTTTTGATTTCAGCTGTTGCCATAGCTTCTTTGGCTGATGCAGACTATCATCAATTTGAGATTTAAAATAAGCCCTTTTTTCACTCTCCATTGCAGCTCTCACCAGATACTTGAGCTCCCGATACATATCCATGTGTGCCTGCAGTTTAGTGTCTTTGGCCCTTTTGTGATAACGGTCCCTGAGGTGCATCATATCCTTGATGGTACTGGTGATCCAAGGAAATCCCCTCTCTTTTAGTAGAAATCTCTTTATGGGTGCATGTAAGTCAAACAATTGGGTTATGTAGTTACTCAATGTTTGCACCATACAGTCAACATCTCCCAGGGCCATTATGGAGTCCCAGTTTATTCCCTTAAGGTCTTCCTCAAACCTGTCAGCCAAAATGTCATGCAGTGGTCTATATATGACCCATTGGGGTTTGGGTTTTTCAATTTTGACGCCAATCTCAGCCGTAATTAATGCATGTCGTCCAAGTTCTGGAATGTGCTCCACTAGCACTCTCTCCACCTGAGCATCTGTACAAATCAGGTCAATTAAAGTAGCGCTGTGGTCTGTGAAGTGGGTTGGTTCTGCAACAAAATTTCTTAGACTCATGCTCACTAAGAAGGACTCCATGAGCTTGGTCTTGCCATCATCTCTATCCAACAGGTCGATATTAAAATCACCCAACAGAATGATCTTATCCGCCCCCACAAATGAGCAAATTGACTCCGTCAAGGCATCCACCAGAGTGTTAGGGTTTAGCCTTTGCGTTCTGTATACTGTTCCAATTATGATGGACTGTGAGTTACAGCTAAGTCTCAACCACATCTGCTCCACATTGGTGTATTCCGGATGTGGCTCTGTGCGCACATGAACTCCACAACGCACATAGAAACCGATACCACCCCCGTCCCCATCACATATTTGTATAGGGCGAGGCCTGTACCGGAATCTATAGTTTGGTACCCTAGGCGCTCGATCCTGCTCACCCTCCCGAATCCAAGTCTCATTTATGGCCATTATATCCACGTTGTGTCTCTCCATAGCCACCAAAAATTCGTCCTGACCCGTATTGAGTGACCCAGCATTAAATAAACCCACCTTCAAACTTTTCCTTTTTCGGTTATACATTGTGTTGTATTGTGTATAACATACGATTATTCTTATAATTACTATAGATGTATGGGTATATAGTAGCACGGGTCAATGCTATAATAGTTTTACTCTTGTAGCTATCAATACAGGTCCTCTGTGATACTATTATACATACCGAGAAATTACTAAAATACAAATGCACATGCCCAGCAATACAATCAGTACGGTTTTTACAGGTTTCTTCGCAATCCATATTAAATCCTGAAAATCTAAAGCCTATTTTGAGCAAAAAATAGCCAGCCCTGTCTTTATTGAGATCTAAAACCTCCAGCAGCGATATAAACACGCAAACAATTAGAATGCCCACAAAACTATTAACTAAACTTAACAAAAACAATTGTAATATATTAGGGTCCCAAAGTCCTACACGCACTATTATACCGATTAGGAAGTCACACTTTCGAGCGCATCCGGCCCAAAAACCCGACTAATGTCCAATTCTGAGCGGATACAGTATGCTCTCCCCCCCTCCGCCTGCCTGACCCAGATTCGTCCATGTCTCGTCCAAGCATATCTCCAACCGAGCCTGCTCGCCGCTTGACGTACATTGAAGAATAAGCCTTTATTCCTTCTAGTCAGGCGCTCATTGAGGAAGAAAGGTCGCGGAGGGGCCGCGAGCCCGAAGTCGGCAGAGGTGGCACCGCGGCGCACGCGCGCGCTCTTCAGCAGGTCGTCTCGCAGCTGGCGCCGCGCCAGGCGCACCACCAAGCGGCGCGGCCTCCCCGCCCCGCCCCCCCCGCCCACTCGCCCCGCTCCACCCGCAGACTCCATCCTCTTGACGGGAGGACCCACCCGCTCGGCGAACACGACATCTCGCGGCTCAAGGTGTACTCCTAGCTTCCCCGCTATCAGCTCGACCAGATGTGCCGAATTCTCCCCTCTCTCCTCGGGAAGATTGGAGACCTCGAGATCGGTCGCGAGCAGCTCCTGGTCGCGCTCATTGAGGTCCTCCTTCAGCGCAGCTACAACTTTCTGCAGGTCCTCGGGGCTCTCCTGTTGGTTTTCGAGACCCTTAACCCTGGACTCTAAGTCTACAATTTGTGCTTTGCACGCCGATATGCTATTTCGAAGGTCTCCAACCTCCCGGCGCAGATCCCTGAGCTCCCTGGTGACCTCCTCTCGCATAGCCCTAATCTCTGCTCTAAACAAGCACATTTCCTCTGCTATATTTTTATTTGAGAGTGTATGGGCTTGAGTTGCCTGCCCGGGATGGACAGGTGACATTTCAGCTGCGTCCTCATATGTAGTTCCAGGACTACTTTGGTTAGACGGTGACCCTCGTGCAGGAACGTGCAAGCCCTTGCTCTGCGAAGTCTTATCATAACAGCGCTTGCAGAAATTTACTACAGCGCCATCTTTCGTCACTCTAGTGGTTGAGAATTTCCCACACTGCACACACTTCGTCATAATGATAAGATGACGCTCGAGTTATTACTATCAGTTATAAGATACGACTCATAGATGGCGCTGTTCGCAAGAGAATGTTTAAGGCTTGCTTTTCAGGCTGTATGTGCATTAACACTGTCGTGAAAAAGTCAATATTTCACCACTAACTTTCAGGCTTTGTCCAAATTGTCACTTCTATGTTTAAATAACACTACGCCAATTCCAATTTATTTTGCGTGAACTAAGGGTAGCTTAAAGAGCCACTATGAATGTTTTGTTTTTATTTCACTTTACTTAACTATTCTCGAACCCAGTCACTGCATAACACTGTATGTATACCGCAACCTCACTGTCTTCTTAGTGGTAATTAAACTATTTGGTAATAAACACGTTTATTATTTTTAAAGTAAACAACAACACAGCGACCGTCTGTCACAGCCGACGTTCGTGACGTCACCCCCCGTCAAGTTTGAAATTATATTTTACTAGAAGAAGCCCGCGGCTCCTCACGTTTGGAATTTGGTTAACACGTATTTTTCCTTGAAAATGTGACCTGAGAATTTAGACAAGAAACCGTGAGACGGTCTCACCTGAACTGCCCCTCTCTAAAACGTTTATTGTAAAAGTGAAAGTTCAATCCGATTGTCGTTTTTGTTTTATTTTAAACTTGCAACAGATGATCCACGTGACGTAGTAATGTAGTTTAATGCAACAGAGTCACAGACTACAGACACAAGTCTCGGCATAAGCCCCTCTGCAAGCTATTTTATAGAGAGGGGCTAAAAGTAGCCTACGGAACTATCAAGACCCCTAAAATAGAATTCTCAGGCTGAAATTCAATTTTAGAAGTAGGACAAACAAATGAATAAACATACATTTCCATTAATAATATTGTACATATTAAGTGAATGATAAATAATGGAATGGAATTATATTTCATGGAATTTAATAGATGAGTCGTATTGATTGTTTGATTATGGCCTGGTCAACCTGGTCTAATCGGAGTGATTCTAATAAGTAGGTACCTATTGTATTGGTTAATAGAATATAAACAATTTTAGTCAGTTATCATCAAGGTGGTTTTAAATAAAATTGACTAGGCAGTTGAATGTAATAAAGTATTAAAATTTTTACTCAGAACTGGTCTGATTTGTATATTGAGAGCATCTGATCAAAAATGGTCATCACCGCCATTTTAGAGATAACATTGGTGTTAAATAATGAATACATACTTAATCCAAGACCAAAAGATAAACAAATAATACACTGGCCATAAAAATTTATGCGAAATAAAAGAGATTAAAAAGTTTGAGTTCGAAAACTGTATTAAAAGTTTTCATTTTACAGCACAATCCTGTAAGCAATTTATGCGCGTTTGTGACAAAGAAGTCTGTATTTCATTAACACGGCTAATTCCTATTACTATGTAATTCCAACAGGATTTGCATCTTAATTGCTTGCATACCCACAACCTTTTTTTATTTCTCGTACTTTTAGAACTCGTCATTCCCCAAATTTCTGTGTACATCCTTGTACACAGAAATTTGGGGAATGACGAGTTAAAAATGTTTTTAGAAAGGATTCTAAAATCATTATTCAAATTACTCGTACAAAAATACCTATAACAAATGTGAAAGTTTGTGACGATGTTTGTAGCTCAATCACGCTTTATCGGCTGAATGCGGTCGAACCAGGCGTCCACGGTAAATTTGTTACAGGGATAGACTATAGAATCGTCTTACTATTCCTCGACATAAATCTGAACTCTACTCTTACTCTTTCACTGTTCATGCGGTAAGACTGTGGAACGCTCTCCCACCGGCGATACAATCTTGTCAAACCATCACAATCATGTCACTATTTAAAAAGAAACTGAAAGAACATTACCTCTCTTCTTTGCCGTAACTATCTGAACTTAGGTATATTTAAATGGGATATGTATGTACGAATGTATGTATGTATGTATGTATGTATGTATGTATGTATAATAATAATAAATAATAATAAATATTCACGGACCTTTCACACAACGCTATCTGATCCCAAAGTAAGCTAGGAATAACCTGCTTGTGTTATGGGTATCAGACCACGGATACTAATACTTATATACTTTTTAAATACATACATATTATACATAGAAACACCCAGACTCTTGAGACAAACATTTATGGGTCACACAAATATTTGTCCCCGGTGGGAATCGAACCCACGACCTCCTGCGCCGCAGGCGGTATCACTACCGACTGCGCCACAGAGGCAGTCACGTGTATGTATGTATGTAGTAATATGAGTATATATTTATTTATGAGTATGTATATGCCTATGTATATTTCAATAATTTATGCTATTATTTTTAACTATGGTCCTTAACTTGCACACACTTATAACTTTTGATCTCATCTTAATATCTCCTCTCACGGGCCTACTGGAAGAGATTTTTTTAGAAATAAGAAGGCCCTTGTACAATAATGTTTTCTATAATATGTTTTCTCTGTCTATTGTAATTTGTGTGTACATAAACTAATAAATTAATAAATAGATTGGAATAAAATAGAGACTAATTTTATCCGGCGGTGTCCGGCATAACATCCATGAGGATTTTCCCTCACGTTAAACAAAAAAAAAAAAGACTACTTTTATCCAAGGCAAAAGTCTCATCGGAAGTAACGGGTACTGAGTGTAACGCAGGCAAAACAGCCAGCATCTCCTAGTTTCAAATATTTAAAAGTGAAACTTGATTAGTATGTAAATTCTAGGAGTACCATCACAAGAACATAAATGGACGAATGATTGGGGTTGAGCTGATTAGTTTTAACGCGTTATAAATACGAAAGGGAATTTATAAGTGCCTTTTTTACAAAAGGGACACTTTTGTGAAAAAAGGGGCACTACTAAATTCACTTTCGAATCAATCTTTCACCGAAAAAAGAATCTTTTTCGTGGATTTGAAACAGCTTATGGTAGCATTCGCCGCACCTTAATTTTCTTTTTTTTTCCTCGAAATGTAGTTTCAATCACATTTAAATAATGTTAGTCAAATCAGTAGCTCTTTAAAGATTTGTATTAGCTCCTTTTTATGAGACCCTTTCATACACAAGAACGGCAAAAAATCACGTTTATTGTATGAGAGTTCTCCTTAGTATATTTTTCTAGATTAAAGTAGGTATTTGTTGTTATACGAGTACTGGCAAAAGAAATACATCACCTGTGAAATTTTCATCTCTCTAGCTATCTCGATTCCTGGATATAGAGCCTCGTGATAGACAGACATACAGACAGGTGGATGGCGACGTCTCATAAATAGGGTTCCGTTTTTGCCGTACGGAACTTTAAAAATATTTAGGGCAGCCAGAAGCAATATTGCCAATTAAAACTCGTAATTTATTCCCTACCAATGCTCCTGACACTTTACTGACAGTGCTTAGGAAAAAAAACTTGCTGGAACTCGCTAAGTTATGGGTTTATTTATCGAACGACACCGAAGGCTGTACGGTCCATATCTGTGGCTCGTCTTTGAATTGCAAATAAAAAAGGCGTAGTTTTTTGATTAGAAATTATCGGCTTGACTCAACTTCACATAACATAGAAATATTATATGAATTTCTTGGTTTAGAACATAGTCGGAACTCCACCACGAGAGAGAGAGATGGAGACTTTTTTTTTTAAGTGAGGGAAAATCCTCAAATGATGTTATGACTCTTACCGACTAAAAAACCTTACGTAAAGCCCAACAGCCTGTGGTTGAGAACCCCGGGTAAGCCCTCGGAAGGATGTCCCGGGACTCCCAACAGACCTACGGCCGCTATTGGAGAGATGGAGACTAGAGTTCTACCCCTACCTCCTCCTCTCTTTTTTTTCTCTTTCTAACCACTCATTTTACGTTGCAGTTAAAATACAAAATCAGCAAAGTTCTTTAAAATTACAATATTTACGAAATCTGCCCATTCGTGCTCGACTTAATCGTGAAGTTACTATTTTCTTTTAGAGATTTTTTTAATTTTTAAATGATAATTGGTTTTTAAATTTATCTATCTCTCTTCTGCTGCGTATATGAGCCTCAGAATACACGTTAAGTCATTGGTTCTGGCTGCCAGAAACATAGAAGCCGTTAAGCCAAGATGAAGACTTTATGCCCGCGGCTTTCAACAGCAGAGAGCCACAGCCTATTTTTGTCCATTACAAATATAAATAGAAATATAAATAGTTCTGTAATTATAAATTGGCATAAGTACTTTTTATAATGTTGTCTGCCACTTTAGAAGTTAAAAAAGCGTCATAAAATTGGCAGCAGTAACTGCTATTCTGCCACTAATATCCTGAAAATCTTTCAAAACCTAAATGTAATTAGTACCTTCCGTCAGCGAAGTTTCCAAAGGTTTATTTCTAAGACGCAACGATAATTTATAATCTTGTATTGTTCATAGTAATATATCAACAAGCCGTCTTTCACAATTTGCTGTATTATTCAAGTTTTGCCAAGACTCGTAAATTTTAGAAGTAGATGATATCATAAATCACGGAACTTCAATTGTGAGATGAATTATGGAAGTTTATTTTCTGGTGTTTTAGTTGTTCTAGTCACAGAGTCAGTAACTACTTCAAACAAAATGGGACAAGTTTTAGATATTGTTGTCCTCGTACGAGTAGACCCATACTATCTACTAGCACAAAGTTTTTGGGAATAGTTTCAAGGTACCTAGTCATAGTAGGTACTACTACTAGTCTTACAAAAAATAAAATGATTGATGATGCTGGAACCTGCTGTATATAAAATACGGCACAATTTTTTTGTATAATAAGTACCTATTTTGATCTAATTAACCTTACATAATAACGTGACGCAAAATCGAAAATTATGTAGAGCAGAACAAGCGTTATTTTAAAATATACCTATACATTATGACTCAGATTAGAGAACTAGAGGCAGAAGACGCTTACTAAAGAAGAAGTGAAGAGAAGAAAGCATATACTAAATCCAAAAGCGATTACTTTGACGCGGCAGTGTGTCTTACTGTTCACACGGAACGAGTGATTTCTTATTAATCGTAAATTCTGTCATAATAAAACTGCATTGTTTTCATTTTCATTTCTAGAGTATCTACCCAGTAATCACTTTTGAGCTCAGTATTTGCTTTCATGGCTTCACTTTTTTGTTCGTTAAGCGTGATCTGCCTTTAGTTCTATAATCTGTGATACCAAATATAATTCTATAAGTATTTAAAGTATTCCAAGCTAAAACTGAACTCTCATCTATACCAATATTAAAAATAGGAAAGGCTTGTTTTTTTGTTTGTTTGTTTGTAACGAATAGGCTCCGGAACTACTGGACCGATTTGAAAAATTCTTTCACTGTTAGAAAGCTACACTCTTTGCGGTGAACATAGGCTATATTTTATTCCCTTATTCCCACGGGAACGGGAACTACGCGGGTGAAACCGCGTGACGTCCGCTAGTTTTAAATATTATCATAAACTCCCATGGAACTATATCGATCGTGCATAGTCTGTGATTTGATAACCTGAATATTTTATTTCCTTTGTTTTATTTTTTTACACAGAAAGAAAATAATTCTTTTGATAAAAACGATTCATTGGCGGTAGGCAGTCAAAACATTTACGGCAAACAATAGTGAAATTGTTAAGATTTCGTTTCAAAATATAAATGTAGCGTGAAAAGAAATTGTTGTACGGAAGGGGCGAATTCACTTTATGCCTAAACAACTCTATTACTTTGTCTCAGACCTTTGGTGGGAGGCGAGACGGTAAACGCGTGGTAAATAGGATTTTCTATTTTGCATAATATTTTACCCTCTCGGAACTGGGTACGCGGTTTACACTGCGTGCCGTTTATTGCAATTTTATTTAATTATGGAAATACGTTTATTACCTTTCAGCCGACTTTGTAAGGTAAGAAATTCTTAAACCCACTGTAGATTATGCTTATCGTATATTTGTTGACATTTTTACTGTTCGTGAACTTGATTCCTGTAATTTTTTGAACTTTTTGACGACTTTGATTGAGAAACCTGCGAGATTGTCGTTAGGAGAAACTGGTGAGGTGTAATATAAATAAATATTGTGGAATAGTACAAGTGTTGTTATCTGTTGTTTCACCAAGTGCCATCAATCAACAGTACAAATAATTTCTTTATGAAGCGAAGCGGTCATAGCCCCGCTTATTCAGTTTCATGTACACAAGACAATTATTGGAATATCTTTTGATAATACCACCCAAGGCTGACAAATAGTCTTTGGACAGCAGATATAACTCGGTACACTAGTAAAAACTGCTCCTTTCTGTATTCTGACATGCTTGATAAGTTTGAAATGCTCAACGGCTTATCTTTGTGATTTTATCTTTTGATCATACTTATGCTCATTATGAAAATGAAAAGTGGAATCTTACTACTTACTAATATTATTTACTAGCTGACCCTGCAACTTCGTTTACGTCACATATGGAGTATTAAAGGAGAGGTATTTCTTCATCAGACTCATCAAGCAGCGTGTGAAACTGCCTTGTTTGCTTAATCATAAAAGAGCTTAAATATTAATTATATTTTAAAACAATTTAGAATTGTTATAAAATAGCCTTAATCATGAAGCTCTTTTATGATTTAGCCAACACGCCAGTTTAGATTTGCCTTCACATTCAAAGAAACGCCTACAGTTAAAATTTTCATAATATCTGATTTTTAAAAGTATTGTAACTTTTTGTGGATGTTAAGTGGAGCAAACTTCAACACAATCGCATTGCAATCGGTTAAACAGTTACTGAGATTAGCGTTCAAAAACGTACAGACAAATAGATATACAGACATACAGATGTACACACATACAGATATACAGACATACGATATACAGATATACAGAAAAACAGACAAAAATTCTAAAAATCATTGTTGTGGGTTCTATTGCGTTCATAAAGCCCCCCTATAATATTTTTTCTTATTTATCTTTCATGTACTGACAGCGACCTGTTACGATTTTAGTATATGTATTGATATATGTAAGTTTGTGAGTGTGAATATGTCAGGATGTCTAGATGGTTATTACTCTTTCACGCTCAATGCTCTAACGACTGACAATATCTGCCGGAAATTCGGTGCAGGTATGGATACATACAGTCTACTTTTGATACCGGGAATAAAATCTTCATGGTCAAATCCACGTGGGCGGAGTCGCAGATGCCATCTAGAGAAATATTATATTAAAGTGATCTCAAAATTGTCATGGTTCAATTCTTATAATGTTCACAGGATTGTAAAAAATATTTAAATGTTATTATAATGAATTTCAGCAGGCAGTCACAACCTGCGCCTGTCCATTTAAACACGGCAATACGGCTCACCACCTATTACGTGGGACAAATTATACAAAGGTGAAATGTGGGCATACCTCTGCCTACCCCTTCGGGGATAAAGGCGTGACCATATGTATGTATGTATGTATAATGAATTTCAACATTATATCATGTCTTGTATGCAAACTTCGTAACTTTTAGTAACCGTTTTAGGTTATGAAATATTTATAAGACTTGGAATTCATAATAATCTTTGGAAAATATTTTCTTTTCTTAAGCGCTATTCATGCAAAGTATTTTGTTTGAGTACTTTCTTTATATTTAGTAAGATAATCGCGGTTGTTTTAAGATTTTATACCTTTTTTGTTGGCTATTTATACCTGGTTGCGTCTTCTGTGGTCACAGGTGAAAGTGTTATATTAAAATATGATAATGGTGAGTTCCTGCTTCAGTACGTGAAAGGCTAAGGCCGCACTTGCGGTTTACCATGGCAGTTTTCTAACCTCAAAATGTCAAACCTTGACTTGGTTTCATTGATTTTGACAGTTTGATGACATTTTGAGGTTAGAAACCGACGCGGTAAACCGCAAGTGCGGCCCCGCGCTTACTACTACTGAAACTTTTATGAGAAAATTATTACGATCCAAGCACTTCTCCTATTTTTCCTAGGACGTTCTTCCGGGGGCTTACCCGGGGTTTCCGAACTTTGACAGCGATAGAGCACGTATGTTTAAAGTCTGTAAGAGTCCGGTATACCATCCATGAGAAAAATAAACCTACCTCCTTTAGAAGAAGTAGCCGTACGTCACTTTTAGTACAGAACATGATTAAGTAAGTATATGTAGGTGCAAAATATTATTATGTATTCCTTTACGTTGTACTATGGCAGTTCACTGGCATAAGATTGTTGGCATTTGGTGACGTAGGCCTCTCTTAAATCACGCCAAAATACACTACCCTGCGCCTTACGCATCCAGTCACTCCTTACGACCTTTTCCAGGTGTTCGGTCCATCTGGAGGGGGGTCGTCCTACCCCACGTGAACCAAGTCGCAGTCTCCACTCTAGAACCAGTTTGCTCCAACTACCATCGGTTCTATTACAGATGTGACCCGCCTACTTCAACTTCAAGACGCATACTATGCCAGCTATGTCGACCATTCTGGTTTCACGTGTGATCGGAGTTATTTCATATTTGATGTCGCCCGCGACAGCACCCTTGTTGAATTTTGGTTTAGTCCCCGTTTCCCATGAGAATTTATTCTATTTTATATTTTTAATTATTATTACGCCTGTGTGTTATTCCAGACTATTATCTATCCCTGTACCAAATTTAAGCTAGCTTTGTGCAGCCGTTTGGAGCGTGAAAGAGTAAAAACATCAACACCTCCGTCCTACATACTCACAAACTTTCGCAATTATAATTCAAGTAAGAATAATTGTGTGTTTTCTCTCGATATTGCGACGAAGATTCTAAGCATAGAAATTCTTGTAATTCTATCACATTGCATCAACGTCTTATACATTATAATATACCGTACATGTTTGCTACGTGATTCAAGGTTCTGAATAAACTGTGAATTACGTAGCGAGAACTATCGTAGGCGGCTACGAATCGTAGGCGTTTCGTAGCATTAAAATGTTAGCACCCAGTACGTACACATCTACCTGTTCCCCAGGGAAAAGAATGTAAACATAGTGTAGGTACAAAAAATATGACTGTTCAAGTATATTATAGGTATTGTTATATATTTTATTTATTAAAGCCGTTAAACTTTGTTAATAATAATAATAATATAGCCTTGTTTATTCCTTAATAAAATACAATTACAATAAAATATAAACTTACATTTAAAGTTTCATTACAATTTAAATGACATTTAATTTTTTATTTCATGCAATTTTACTTTAATATAAAATTTATTTGCTTAATTTATTTCCATAACATAAAATAAAATACAAAACCAAAATAAAATTCAATTTCAATTTCAATTTCAATATCCAATATAAAAAAAGATATTTTAGAATAATTAACATATATTTATATAAATTAAATTTTATTATGTTATTTATTATTTACTGTTATTATTTCAATTCAAATGACATTAAATTTTTCATATCATGCATTTTTAATTTAATATAAAATTTATTTCCATAACATAAAATAAAAAACAAAACCATAAAACTAACATAAAATTCAATTTCAATTTCAATATCCAATTTAAAGAATTATTTTATTATTTTACAATAATTAGCATATATTTTCATTAATTTCAATTGTAATATGTTATCTATTATTTACCGTTATTAAGGACCTCTCTACTGAGTAAAGGCCTCCTCCATTTTTCTCCACTGATCTCTGTCCATCGCCTTTTTTGTCCATTTATTTCCCGCTATCTCCAAAACTTCATCCAACCATCTTTCCATTGGTCTGCCTCTACTTCGCTTTCCCAATGGACCGTTCCACGTGGTAATCCTCTTTGTCCATCTGTCATCATCCATACGTGAAACATGACCGGCCCATTTCCACTTTAGTTTTTTGCAGTGTTGTAGAGCGTCTATGACTTTTGTTGTATTTCTTATATCTCTATTTGTTCTTTTATGTTTTAATTTTAATTTGAGAGTGCTCCGTTCCATGGCTCTTTGGGTTGTTAGTATTTTGTTTCTTGTGAATTTGTTAAATATCCATGTTTGCGATGCATAAGATAGAGATGGTAGAATACAAGAGTCCAGGACTTGTTTCTTAAGTCTCACTGGAAGATGTGATTTTAGAACTTCTTTTAGGCTCCAAAATTTATTCCAGGCCATTTTTACTCGTCTATTCAGCTCATCTTGATGTCTCGATTTTTTGAATGATATTTCTTTACCTAGATATATATACTCATGGACATATTCTATTGGAACATTTGCAACAACTATAGGAACTTTTTTTCTATTAGTCATAATCTTGGTTTTGCTTGTGTTTAGTTGTAGACCAATTTCGCAGCTGACATTGTATATTTCTCTTACCATCTTTTCAAGCTGTGGTCCAGTTTCCGCAAAGAGAACTATGTCATCAGCAAATCTGAGGTTACTAAGATATTTGCCATTGATGTATATACCTTTACTCTCCCATTTTAGATTCTTCATGATACTTTGGAGCACGGTTATAAAAATTCTGGGTGAGAGTGGGTCACCCTGCCGGACACCTCTACATATATCTATTTCAGATCCTGGCTTTTCCAATACAACTCTACTTTTACTTTTCTTATATATATCTTGAATAAGTTCTATAGTTTCCGAAGGTACATCGCACTCTTGTAAAGCTCTCCAAATACTGTTATGCGAGATAGAGTCAAATGCTTTGGCGTAGTCTATAAACGCTAGGTAGAGCGGGCGGTTCATTTCTTTGTACTTCTCTATAACGAGTTCTAGAGAGTGGATGTGGTCTATCGTTGAGTAGTTTCTTCTGAAACCGGCCTGCTCTACCGGCTGCTCTTTTTCAGTATACGCCGCGAGACGATCTTCCACACAAGAGGCAAACAGTTTGTAGATATTAGGTTGCAAACTGATTGGCCTATAATTTCCTATATCAGCCGGGTTTCCCTTCTTATACAAGAGAATTATATTGGATTTTGCCCATTCTACAGGAATAGATTTACTGTCTAGTATCTTATTGAATAGCTTGGTCAAGAATGGCACCAACATTTCTCTACCTGTTTTGATTGCTTCGTTTGGTATACCATCTGGCCCGTTACTTTTACCATTCTTCAAAGTTTTAATTTTTGTAGAGATTTCCTGGAATGTGAATCTTTGTAAGGCCATTACATTTTGATTTTCAATTTGTGTCTCTCTGTGCGATGGTGTCTTGAATGAGTACAAATCTTTATAAAACTCAGTTGCTATTTTTATTATCTCCGACCTGGAGTAGGTACTTTTACTATTTATAGAGCTCTGTTGTAAACAAGGGATCCATCTTTTACTCGTCTTTAATTCCTTCTGGCCTTTTTTCATGCTTCTTGAAAGATTTAAATGTCTCTCAATAGTGGATATTCTAAAGTCTTGATATTCTTTCTTAATAATTTTATGAATGTTTTTGAATAAGTGGGATTTTTCATTCTTTTCTTCAAGTGTTAACTGTTTTTTATTTGTTAGCTCATTTCTTCTCTTTATAAGTAATTTTGTCTGTTCCGAAATAATAGGTCCTCTTTTTACTTTGGTATAATTTTTTAACGTTGACTTTAGGCTCTCTTCAATGGCTCTTTTGATTTTTCCATAACATATTTCTACGTCATCTATGTCTTCTGGTTGTATGCAGGAACATTGTAGTCTTAGCGCTTCTTTAAAGTGTTGGTGCTGGTCGGCGGTTAACAGGGCATAGTTTTTGTTTTTATATTTGGCTCTGGATTTTTTATGTGTTTTCAGTGCAATTGTGCTTCTCAGAAATCTATGATCGCTAGGATAGGTAAATTTGTGCAATACTTCACAGTTCATGAATTTTTCTTTTATGTTAGATAAGATGTAGTCAATTTGGCTTCTTTTGTTCTTAGGTGAAAGCCAAGTCCATAGGTTCTTGGTGTTTTTCTGAAATAAGCTATTTATTACAAACAAATTATTCTCCCAGCAAAATTGCAGCAAAAATTCACCTCTTTCATCCCTTTTCCCAAAGCATGAATTTCCAAGTATGTTGTCCTCATCTTTTAATTTACGGCCAACTCTGGCATTGAAATCGCCCATAATAATAAGACTTTTACTACAATTCAGAAGAGACTTCTGTAGTTGACTGTAGAACTCTTGTATTTCTAGTTCACTTGCATTGGAAGTGGGGGCATGAACTTGTATAAGAGATAAGCTTGTTGTTTCAAAGGTCATGTGTAAGATACAGATTCTTTCAGACACTGCACAAAAACTTTCTATGTATTCTTTGAGGTACTTTTTTATAAGAAAACCCACACCATATTGGCCCTTAGTTTCGCCGTAGTAACAGAATATGTGTTCTTTATCTTCCATTATGTTATATCCTAAACGCCTGATCTCCGCTAGACCAATTATATCATAATTAATAGTTGATAGTGCTTGCTTAAAATCGACTAGCCTTTCGTGTGACAGTAAGGATCGAGCATTGTATGTGCATATGTGGAGTGGAGGGTTGTAGTTTGTGACCCCCGCGGTGACCGGCCGTATTGGGGGACGTAGAGAATTTGTTAATATCAAACGGTAATAATTATGAGCAGAAAAGCGTTGGTTTTAATTTGTAATAAAATGAGTCATTATGAGTCTTCATTACTGTTCATATTGCTTCATTATGAAATTAACTACTCAAATGAATCAAGTATGAAAGGTCGGAACCCGGAAATGACTGAGATAGAGTGACAGGATTTGGATCAATTTAACAATAGATGGTTGCCATTACATTGGCATGCACTTTTGAAATAAACACTTAATTAAATCGTTTTTTATCAAAATTCTATCCCTAAGTGGAAAAATAAGAGACTTCATACAAAATGCTATTTTGTATGAAGTTAGAAACATAAATTCGCGCCTATATCCCTGTAGGATGTAGCAAATTAAATTATTGTGTAATTGCAAAGTATTTGAAAAGAGTGGCCGTGAGTTTTCTTGCCAGGTTCTTTCTCACAGGCTCTACCTATTGCGAACCTGGCAGTAAATGTAGAATCAGAAATCATGACGTTAATAGTTACAATCTTGGTAGAGAAGATCTCTAATAGTTTTTATTAACTTTTGTAAAAGGTAGATGTAGCATATATTGGAATAAATATGGTATTGCACATGACTATGACGTAGGAGTAGGGATACGGCAAAGCTCGGCGAGCCGCTATTCTATCTCCGGATGTCGTGCGCGTGTGACTGTTAGCTAACAAGTGGTTTATTATTTAATACCTCAATACCAAACCCTACAATCCCCAACACGGCAATAGGCTCACCACCTATTAAGTGGGACATGAAACTATAAGATGAAATGTGGGCGTATACTATGCCTCTGCCTACCCCTTCGGGAATGGAGGCGTGATTATGTGTATGTATGTATCCCCGAAGAGATAGGCAGAGGCATAGTAGAAGAAAAAGATAATGATTACGAGGTGTCCAAAGAATATCACGGGCCAAGGAATTACAGCTTGTGTGAATATTACGTGCATGCATGAAAAGAAAAATTAAAGTTGAAAAAGCAAGTGAGGTGTGTATGGACCGTGCCGTGTGGCGCTCGGTTCTTACTGCCTACCCCGCAAGGGATTTGGCGTGAAGATAGTATAGTATAGTATAGTGAATATTAAGTTCAAAGGATTTGAAATAAACAGCAATATTTTACACACTTACGATCATTGGTTTGTACCAACATAATATCTAAATTGTGGAAAATGTACAGTTTACTAATAATCTCATTAGCCACTCGCCTAAGCTACGCTAAATTGCAGATGTTCAGTCTACGCTAAAGTAGGCTGTAGTTCACTGAGTCCGGACCCAAAACCCTCTTAATTGCAAGTTTAATGAGCATTTAACCACCATGTAACCTTTATTTTTAGCATACAGTACTTTATTCTGAAGAGGTGCTTTAAAATATCAACATAACGTTATTTTATTAAAGTACAACTCGCCATCATCTATCAGTACTTCTAATTATTAGATATCCGTGGTCTGATACCCATGAAAAGCAGGTTATTCCTAGCTTACTTTGGGATCCGATAGCGTTGTGTGAGATGTCAGTGAATATTAAAAAAAAAAGTCTGTATTTCACAAAATACTGATACATTTTTGGCTTATATTCTTTCAAAATACCTGTGGTATTACTTATTTATATCAATTTAAAGGTAAGCAAAAATAACATACTAACAAAAGTCATGCGGATTCAACCGCGTAGTTCCCGTTCCCGTGAGTATACGGGAATTAAATATAGCCTACGTTCACCGGAGGTAAAGTAGCTTCCCAATCTATACTGATATTATAAAGAGGAAAGATTTGATTGTTTGTTTGAATCGAATAGGCTCCGAAACTGCTGGACCGATATGAAAAATTCTTTCGTTTTTAGGAAGCTGCACTCTTCCCGGTGAACATAGACTATATTTTATTCCAGTATTCTCACATGAACGAGAGCTACGCGGGTAAAACGTCGTGACGTTTGCTAGCAGTAAAATAATTTAGCAAATCAGTTCAGTAGTTTCAGAGCCAAATCAATGCAAACATACATTCAAATCTTTCCTTTTTTTAATGTTAGTATGTATAGAAAACTCCGTTGGTTAATTTTGTCCACCTCTACTTTAATCAGAATCAACATAACTCAAGTTCATAAACTGAGGAAGCACGATAATAGGTCGGATTGAAATAAATTTATCTTTTCTGTTCCAAAAATACTTTCCCTTACATTTATATACGTCAGATAATAATTTCCTGAGCGTAAAATATTATGCCCACAGACAGAAAGAGATTTGCGTTATTTGGTCCATTTTCGTTTTTAAATGAAACGTAATGATTTTTTCAATTTCTGCATTCCAATAATGCATAGAGCACCGCGACCATCCCGAAAAAATTCATAGCTCGTGTTGCTCTATGCAATAATGTAAAGATTTTTTTAAACCAGGAGCAGTACGCGAAGGAAACATCATGGAATTTGATCTCAATAGATCTATGTAATAAACTTATTTTATTCGTATCAAGTTGAAAAGGAAACTTGATTTATACTTTTGATTGTTGGCACTTGATGGAACTTGATAAAATACATTATAAAAACTCACTCACTTATACTATTCCACAACTTTTTTATCGATTTTAATAATACCTGACCGGACAGCAAGGAAACTTGATTGTATAGGTTTTGACCGTATAAAGTATAAAGAAATACACGGTGTTAATTCGACTGAATACTTCCTAGCGATTTGTGGAAATGTTATTTATGTCTGCCTTGACAGACAGATAGCCGGACAATGAAGTGATGCTATAAAGGTTTCTCTCTTCCATTAGAACTATGGACCCGTAAAATTTCCCAAGGGTTAATACGTGATATAAAGGAATTAATTCTAAGATAACTGCTATCTGAAAATGTACAAAACATAAGAAGAACATAATTAAGTCAGATACGCACATTTTTACCCAGTTATTATATTTGGTAGTTTAAATTGGAATGTTTATCAAAACTTTCCAGCTAAAACCCTTAATTAGCACCAAATGACTGAACCAGCTTTTTTTTTTTTAACGTGAGGAAAAGCTTACATGGATGCTATGCCGGACTCCAACCAACTAAAAACCACACGTATCCTACCTAACAACCTACGGTTTGTAGCCCCGGGTAAGCCGTCAGAAGGATACCCCAGAATGACTAAACTACCTACTAAGAAATTAAAATACCACATTAATTGCATTAACAACATTTTAGAGGTTAATTTTTCTTTAAAAAGTAGCAGGGCACCGATTCTCGCTTCACACGACATGAATGCATGGACGGAAATCGGCGGGTGACGCGTTGTCTGTCTCATATTTAGGAACGGCGAACATGAGACGGACGACGTTTCACCGGTAAATTTGCGTCCACGCATTCACGTCGTGTGGTCAAGAATCGGCGCCCAGGCCTTTTCAGGCGACTTGAAAAATTACAACAGCAGGCAGTCACAACCTGCGCCTGTCCATCTCATCACGGCAATACGGCTCACCACCTATTACATGGGCCTATTTATTGGAATTTTTAAAAGGTGAAATGTGAACACATCATATAATATTATGTCTCTGCCTACCCCTTCGGGGATAAAGGCGTCACCATATGTATGTATGTATGTAAGAAGAAGCAAATTTATAACATGACAGTATGTTCGCTGACCACCCTGGGCTTTATTTTGCTGGTGAAGCGAGGCGATGATTTGGAGCATGGTTTCAATTGCTTACTTAATCTCATTAATATTTGTGATGATGATTGGATGATGTGAAGATGTTTGGATGTTTGTTACCTGGATGTATCTTGCCTTTGATATGGGCGTGCGGTCTTATAGACCGCTTGCAATATACGATATGCTTGCCCTTCTCTTCCCGTGCACCCCACGTGTGACTTCAGTAGCTTCGGATAAAAGTTGTGCGAGTAATTTCTTTCTATATTTTGAGCGTGGTCTGTGAGACTACGTCCACGTTTGTGTAATAAGTTTAGTCTTTTTTAAAGTTATTTTTTCCATCTATTTTAATTCAAAATGTCAGCAAATCACAATGCTTACGTAACTGCATAGAATTTGATCTTTGAAGGCAGCGGTCTGTAAGACCGCACGTCCATGGTATTTTACCAAATAAGTACCGTCTACAGTTAGAGATAGGTAGGCATTTTTTTAATAAATCACATGGCGAGTCCTCTGACCAAAATAATAGATTTGTTACTGTCAAGAATGCTGATAAAAACAGATGAAGATAAAGGGAAAATACATTGTAGCAGTAACTCTTGATGGCCGCAGACAATTTTGTATTGTTCATGTCAAGATTGAAAGGAGTTGTTTGGTGTTGTATAATTTGAAATTACAAGCTTTTATTCGGCAGTCAAGCAATCGATGTTATTTCTTCTAGCAATTGAGCTTACATTTTTCATTTGAAAGACAGTACCTGGTTAGCTGTAAACGTAAATCTAAATTCAACATAGCGAAAGGGCCCATATGGCGGACTTATTATTATTATTATTTTTTATATTTTTAGCTCGCCAAAATGATGCCGCCGCCCGACTGATGGAAAGTCACAGCGACATCTAGCAATTGGGGGCCACCGTCCTAGTCTGTAAGACTATAGAAAGCGCCCCTAAAGTTGGCGGCCCTATGATGTGCCTCTTCAAGCTCCGCTTGAAGAACCCAGGATTGTAAGAGGAGGGAAACACGTGCGCTGGCAGGTCGTTACAGATTTTTATGGTTCGATAGAGAAACGATTTTTTGAATTGTTCAGTTCTAGCAAAAATTCCTCTCCTCCTCCGCCTCCCTTTGGTTGCTCAAGTCGCACCTTGCATGTCTCCACAGTTTCCTGGTGGAGCTGGGACCGCTGGACCTCGATTTCTCGAGACGAAGGCCTTTGGCCTCGCCCCAACACCTTCTTGCGCCATCTTAATAGTGACGCAAGGGCTCTCGCTTCCAGGTCCCATAGAGTGGTCCCGGCTAGGAGACATGCCGCTTTGCATGAGATCGAGCGGTATCCCCTTATCACCCTAACGGCCATCACACTCTGCGGGCTCAGCAATCTAGCCACATTGATGGCCGTCAGGATCTCCGCCCATATGGGGGCCCCATATAGGGCCATACTTCGCACGATCCCCAGGTACAGTCTCCTGTAGGGAGCGTTGGGTCCCCTGATGTTCGGCATCATTCGCTCGAGTGCGGCTGATACGTGATTAGTTTTGGGACCGGCCATCGAGTACGAGCCCCAGATACTTCATCGAGTGCTCGATACCGATGATGACGCCCCCTACCTGTAGACTGGATCCCGTAGGTAGCCCCATCCGAGGTCCGTGGAAGCACAGAGCCTAGGATTTGTGAAGGGTGACCTCGAGACTCAGCCGCCGTATCCGACCCACGACATGAGCAAGCCCTGCCGTGGCCTTTAGTGCTGCGTCTCGATGTGCTGCTCCCCGCGCCGCCGCCATAACGAGGGTGTCGCCGGCGTAACAGGTTACGCCGACCCCTCTGTGCAGCATAAGTTAAAGGGCTAGCTAATAATAAGTTCAAGAATAAATTGATATAACTCCAAATCTATATTATTAACAAGTATAATTATTATTTTGTTAAATTCAATTATCTTCTCATTAAAAATAAAAAATCTTTATTAAATAAAGCGTTTTTCATTAAAGTTATTTAACTTTAATGATAAACGCTTTATTTCTTACCAACTAATTCCATTTATAAAAAAAAACCTGTCTTTTACCAATAAATTGCCAACTACCCGTCTAGTAGAGCTGAAAAGCTTAAAGCTCTCACGATAGAGCAAGTGCACACGAATCGCAGAAAACTCTGAGCGCTTCAAGTAAATACGAGCACCTAATTACGTAGCTGAAAACGAACAAATTACCACTTGCCTTTCACTTTTATCCTTTAAGTCTTGCTTTTCAATGTAAGTGGCTGTTTAAATAGAGGAAAGATATTTAAAAAGCTAGAGCATTTCTACAAAATAAGCTAAAGAACACAAGAGGGCGGCTCACCGTCCTTACAGAAGCAGGCCCATGACGGCAGCGTGACGTGAGGAACTCACGCACGCCCCCCCCCCCCCCCCCCTTTGAAGCGGGATCATACCCGAAATCCCCAAAGACGCGGAATAGCACCCGAACCACCCCTGGGCGAGGCCGCAGTGGCGACCGTGGGTCTGTTGGGAGTCCTGGGCCATCCTTCCGAGGGTTTACCCGGGGCTCCCAACCATAGGCTGTTGGGCGTTACGTGAGGTTTTTTAGTCGGTAGGAGTCCGGCATAACATCCATGAGGATTTTCCCTCACGTTAAACAAAAAAAAAAGCTAAAGAACACACAACAACATGTTACTTTTTCTTAACATTATAGGAATACCCTCATATTCTACGCATAAATATGTTCATTTTCAACAACTTGCAACCTATTACGTGATACTGAAAACTAAAGAGATATAATTTGTAATTTCCTTTAAAATCTTCATCTCTGAATACTGAGCTCAAATATTTAAATACTTTTAGGTCTTTAAGTATTCTAAAAATATTTAGAACAAGAAACTTAGTAAAGAATTCTCAAAACACGCAAATAAAACTGAGAAAATTTAATATTTTCATCGTTTTCTAGAATCTAGTCTAAAAGAATGAAATACTTTTATGAGTAACTTTATTAACCAAAAGTATCTATGGCAGTACTCATCCGAACAGTATACCAGATTCAAGCTGAGAGGAATGCAAAATCTATTGATCTAAAGTAGCTGACGTGACGTCATAACTCCGTTAAGGGGCAGAATAGTACCACAGTATCATCTTTGACTGGCCTCTTTGAGAAATTGGTAGGACACTTCACATCTTCCAGTCGGGTAAGAAATAGATGATAAAACAATAAAATCTCTAATATTTACAACATGTAACAACGGAACCTATAATTTTATTTAATGTAGCGATTAGTTAATATATATCTAATTTTTAAAAGCATAACATACATTTTATATAACGTCGTTTAACATAATATACATGAAATATAAAATCTAATTATTTCAGGGTGGTTTAAAAAAAACCACGCAAGTCTAAGGCGGGAGCTCCACTCCGCTTCGCTCCCGCCTTCGCCTTCTAACCTAACCTATCCGAGTCGGGGTACTCTGAGTCGGGGTGTTATCCATAATGACGTTTTTCATATATTATTCAACGTTAGGGTGAATAATTTATACGTTATAGGACGCACCCCTACCAGTTCATGGTATTTTTTCCTACGATCAGACCTGTAACTAATAAGTGGATCTCAGCTTGAAGGTTTGCTTACCCCTCACCTTTATTTATATATCTATTCATCATAACTTTTGCGCACCTGTCAAGATCTCTGTATCACGCAAAGATTGACAGGTAATGAACCTCTGTTGGCCTTATATTACCCGTACTGTAAAGTTCTGGAGTTTCCTCCGAGGGCTTACCTATGGCTCCTAACCGTAGGATTTTAGGTAGGATAAGTGTGGTTTTTAGTCGGTAGGAGTCGCGCATAGCATCCATGTAGAAATTTTTGTCACGTTAAAAAAAAAGAAAGCCGTACTGTAAAACCAAGTTTCAAATCTTACTCGTGCCTAGGTACTAAATATTATAAATGCGCAAATTTGTGTGTGAGGATGTATGTAACTCTTTCAAGCTTAAACTGCTGAACGGAACTGGCTGAAATTTAATGAAAGAATTGATAAAAAGCCACGAAGGCACTTCAGCGCAGTAGCAGATCAAAGTCGGTACTAAATATTATAAGCAAGCTAATTCGAATATTAAATGATACATCTTCCGCAATTGCATCACATAAACATGCTGTTTAAATTTCATAGACTGGAATAACAGTCATAGTCTACTTCTATAACGGGAATATGTTCACAAAAATTAAACAAAAGTAAATAGATAATCACGACATTTCATTGAAAACTCTTTCCAACTCGTCTTTAATAAATCAAAAAGATGTCAATGTTTGTTGATAAATAACGTTGCACAGACTACACAATCTACGTACAATTAATTGTCGAAAATTAATTGCTCGGCATATCAACCCGGCCCGTCTAAACGAGAATTTCCGCAGCGCGGTTATCATGCCCGCACCGTTCACTTCCTTACCGCACAAGAATGAACCACTATTAATCACCTAGAGCGCTACCATCGAATGAAAACTCGAATCCGTCGATTATTTTCGCTTTTACCTTGGTTATATCTTCGTGATTTCTTCAAATTGTAATTGGAATTTGATTACTGAAGTGATTAAAAGTTGTATAGAATAATGTTTTCATTATTGGGCTAGTTAGTAAATTTAATTTGTTTATTTGCTATTCACAGTATGGAGTTTTTCAAAAGGGGTCTTAGAAGGTTCTTGCAAGATTGAAAACGTTCATAGGAGCCTACGGTGCGGTGACACTCCATCAAGTGAGCCGTAAGCTTGTCTACCACCTTAGTGCTGCCACATAAGGTTTAACATAAAGCGTTCCCGTGCGTCAGATGGCACTTTGAGCCGACGGTCCCGGTTGTCGGTAAAATGGCAGTCGTTAAGCCAAGTTGAAGACCTTTATAGGCGGCTTGAACCACCCAACCTGCGCCTGTTCATTTTAACTCACCACCTACTACGTAGGACAAATTCTAAAAAGGTGAAATGTGTGCATATAATATGCCTCTGCCTACCCTTTCGGGGATAACGGCGTGACCATATGTATGCACTTCTACTTCATATAAATTGAAACTATGATAAATTTCACAACTACACGTTCGCTATAGGTATGAATTTATATAGGTACGCTGATATGGCCGTGAAATACCATATTACTTTCTTTTTAGTAGGCCTAGTTAAACCCCTAAGCGTAATCTAGTAGCACTCCATCAATTTTCTCTCGGTTGGTCGAGTGATTAGTTCCAGACAAACCCACCCCTATGCAATTAATATCTACATGAACTTGAGCATGTTCAAGGCGTGTAGACCAAGTAATTAATATCACTTAGCTAGTTCAGTGATGCAATATAGGATCAGCTTCAGCTTATAAATGTAATGATGAGTTAGTTACGTTCAAAAATTGGGCTGTTATTTTCTTTTTCTACGTTTGGAAGTTCTCTTGGAAGCTATGCCATACTCTTACTGACTAACCTTTCTTAGGATCAACATCTAGACTCTAAGCATACCTTACCAAATATTTATGTGAAATATGCTTGAAGTATAATGTAATAAATTTACTTTCCTGAATAATTGGCAATCATTCAAATCAAGCTACGGCAGTTCACTGCTCGACGTAGACCTCTTCGAATCTATGCCACAACACACATTGATTATTGTATTTGTAGCTCATTGCAAATAATTTGCATTGAAATCGCGAAATCGCGAGCATCATTTAGTTACAAATAAATCTTACATTTATTCCTGAACGAGTAAGTATACAGAGTCATACTAAATGCCCATATTACATATGTAATTTTTTTTATCACATAATAGGTGTAAGCCAGTTGAGTTTTTGAAAGAGTACAGGTTGTACTCGTACTTACAATTAAAACTTTTCAGTCGCCCATAAAGTCTTACACTTGACTTAACAACTACTATAATACTGGCAGCCGAGAAAATAATTAAGTACTTGGATTTAACCCTTAAATTCTTAATGCACATTGCAGCATACAAAAGTTACTAAATCTCATAAGGTTTTGCCGCATAAAATAAATCATGTCGCCAGCATGTTGAGGAGAGCCATTTTCAGATTTTTACGCTTTCAACTGCACAATTATTTGAATTCGGCAACAGTTGTAATTCTCTGCGAGGAAACTGTGGAAACAACCTTCATAGAATTATATTTTGTACTAGATAGTTCCCACGGCTCCGATCACCTTTAAGTCTGTTCCCGTTGGACAGACATGGGGACTTATTCCGGGGGTAAGATGTAGCCTAATTTTAAACAGGCTACAATTTTATCCCTGTACCACATTAAAGCAAGATACGTTCAGCCGTTAGTGTGTGCACACTTTTACGTTTATAATTTTTACTATGTCTATTAATTTACAATACATAGAACCATATTTTGCAAATGTTTCCTAACATTATGGAAAAATATATGTTAGTTTATAACACAATGATGATCAGTGTTACTCACCAACTAGCGCGAGGTAGCTATGCAGAGAACTCTTTCCCAGGGCGCCTTACTACAGAGATTCCAGTGTGCGTGCAAGGGTAGGCTAGGGCTCTCACGAAAACAGCCAGGTAGGGTGTACACACATATATTTATATAACACACAGTACACTACAGAGACAATGAGATTACATAGATACAGAAAGCACAGACATACATAAAAATATTACGGGTTTAGGTACTACTAGTACAGCACTACACTAAATCAGCGTGAGGAAGTAACTTAGGCGGCTAGATTACATGTATAAGTAGCTGACAAGTACTGGCCTTCGTTGTGGGTGAGAGCGACTCCGTATGTTGTAAATGCCGGGTGTAGACGGCGAGCTTCTTACACATGCACCCTGCTCGCGCAGTCCACGTATGATTGGGGTGTGGCTTCTCCCACTATACAGTGGCAGCCTCCAGCCCCTAATAAGCGACCCTGTCACGAAACAGACAACTAAATAAGTGACTGACCACGTGACAGACGAAGATTGACATGGTTTGCAAAAGAAGAAGTGACTCACCAGTTTTCTGGGTAAAATTAGAACAGAACTTTGACAAAAAACATCAACTGGAGTGACTAACATAAAACTTAGTAGCTCAGAGAATCAAAGCACCGAAGCCATCCAATCTCAAGAAACCTCTTCTAATTTTTCATTAACCTTTTCTCTCCGACGTCAGTTCCCCAAAAAAACTCTAGTCATGTCCCATAGACTATAGACCGTTTTCTTGAGACAGCTGTTGCCACAGCAAAAAAACAATCAATCGATCATGGCGCTCTCAAACGCTCAAATATATTGACAAGCCCAAGACCAGACTTGCCACATATAGAAAATAAATGTTACAAGTTACGGTCTAAGAAGTGTTATTACGGAGGTTGTTGCGAAGCTCTACCACAGATAAGATAATTTAATATTCTGCAGTGACTTGCCCCAAATGAATGTTAGTTGCTGGCTGAATTCTAAAAATAAATAAAAATGAAGTTATTTAAAATAAGTATACGACCTCTTTTACTAAACAGCCAACTCGTCGTTTAGCTGAGCTGAAATGTTTCTAAGGATCCAAATGCAGTGCAGCAAGTGCATTCGATTTAATATAAAATCCAGCACACTTCGATTAAACAGGTACCTACCTAATTAGGAAACATTAAAACGAGTCAAATACCACTTACTTTTTAAATTTAAGATGCGAGGCGAACTTTGTATAAATATTCCGAGTGAATGGTCAGATAGAGAGAAAATATTCGCAAAGCTTGCAGAATCCGTTCAAATAAATAACAATTTATTTTTATTTTAACTTTATTGGTCACTAACATTTACCATGTATATTATAAATTGTAATGATGTGAACAAATAAAGTGATTTATTGAGTCAATATTAAAAGTAATTAAGAAATGTAGATTATTATTGAATCTTTGCGATATATATCTGTACCTTTGCAAACGCCACGAAGGAACTGTATAAAATGAAAAAGAAACTTAAAACTGAAGGAGCAGTTCTCAGAGAACATGGAGAACATTCAAAAAATTAAAATGACTTTAATTTTTCTAGTTTCTAAAAATAAAATTCTACAAACACACAGTGCTTAAATTTCGGAAACACTCAATAATGCATGGGAAATTTCCCGTTAACTTTCATAATAATGTTTGTGAGTATGATAGTAGGTATAAATACCTATAAAATTCTACAAAAAACTGTATTCTTTGTCCTCATAATCTGTTCTGTAAGCCACGTTTGCTATCAAGCTTACTCAGGGTGTATAAGATGAGCTTGACAAAAGTTGATTTGGAGAAACAGCTTTTTTTACGTGTGGATATCCTACATGGATGCTATGCCGGACTCTTACCGACTAAAACCACACCTTCAACTTGGTTAACGACTGCCACTTCACAGGCAACCGGGACCAACGGCTTAACGTGCCTTCCGAAGCACGGAAACGCTCAAATGAATGTCACCAAGTGGTCACATGAATGGTCATCCATCCAAGGACTGGCCATATTGAAAGTTGCTTACTGCAGTGATCGTTTACAGAACACTGAGTCCGAGGGGCCACGACCGCATCTAAATAAAGTGAGTCGGGGTGTAATTAGCCGTGCTAATTATACCTTAACTTATATTTTTTCGAAGTCAACTTTTTTCTGTTATAAGCCCTACTCTACAAGCGATAAATTAGTCCTTTAAAGACGCCAATGAAATAAATGAGGGTCTTTAGGGTTAAATACTTTCTTTATAACTCACTGAACAAAAGAATTATTGGACAATGAAACTGTTACGTCTTAACTTGTGGTTGACTCCCAATCTAAATTTAATTTAATTTATTAACGACTAGCGGACGTCACGCGGTTTCACCCGAGTAGTTCTTGTTCCCGTGGGTATACAGGAATTAAATATAACCTATGTTCACCGCAAAGAGTGTAGCTTCCCAACAGTGAAAGAATTTTTCAAATCGGTCCAGTAGTTCCGGAGCCTATTCGTTACAAACAAACAAACATAAAAACAAAAAACCTAAAAAACAAAAAAAAACAACTCTTTCCTCTTTATAATATTAGTATAGATAGATCAAGGTCTGGGGATAGATTGACAAAGTCTTAGGATTCTTTATATTAAGCTCACAAAAATGACGCCACTAGCCTGATGGAAAGCCATGCCGTCATGTAGCGAATTGAGGTCCACTCGCACAATTCGAAATATTGTTGACAGTAGCCTCCAAATTCGTGACTCAATAAAGGACCTCTTTACGCTCCGCTTAAAGAGCACGGGGATGTAAGAGGAGGGAATCTTAGTGTACTGACATGGCGTTCTAAAATTCAGTAGTTCGAGAGAGAAACGATCTTCCGAATCGTTTGGGTCTGGCGAAGAATCTTTTCACTGTAAAAAATAAGCACCTCTGCCCGGCACTAGTTGTTTCCTGAACAACAAGTGCCAGAAGATGATGGGATTAAGTTAAAAAGCACTTCAAAATACTCGCCGTTATAGTTTCGGTAGAATGCAGCTAAAAACGGTTTTATTTGTCGCTTTGTGTTGACCCACATGCTCAGTGAAGAGTCATATTTCGGTTTGGCGCGCGACAGAAAGTAGCACTTCCAATATAGTCTACTTGTATAACATTTGAAAATTTGTAAAAATATGATAGGTATTTGTACTTTGGAATCTTTTCATCCAATTTCTTTTTCTATGTCGGTTTTGTCTGATATAATCACAAATCGTAATAAGGTAGATATGGTTAATTTTGAATCCAAATAAGATCTTATAAAAATAAGATCTTATTTGGATTCAAAATTAACCGTATGTTACACTACAATCGAAGGAGGACAACTGGAGATATGAGCAAATTAAAATATAATATCGTGCCTATATAACCAAGGAAGAAGCATGTCAACACGCTAACACGCAGGTGCACCTAAAGCGCCAGCTAGTCTTACTGACATTATAAATGCGAAATGGATGTATGGATCTGTAGATGATTTTACTCTTTTACGCTATAAGGGCTCAACGGATTCGGCTGAAATTTGGTATAGTCCAATCCCGCCCGATCTGGCAATAATGTAAACATGTCATGTTTTGACAATCGTTGTCTAAGACAGATTAATAGAAAAATATAGTATGACAAATCATTGAATTTTTTTACTATCCTGAGTAGGTATTTTAAATGAAAATTAACTATCATAAAGAAGTTATTTGGTGTCGAAATGATTGTAAGAACACTGCAAGTAAGTCAATTGCAAGTAACTATGGATATTTAGGATCAAATGTGTTTGTTTACATTTTTGCGCAAAGCTATTGAAATACGTATACATTATTTCTAACATAAGTTCCCATCAGATGCAGGTATTTTCAGAATTCTACGCAGAGGGAACCGAGGGCGTCATTTAGTACTTTAAATTCAGTACCTATCTAATTGGATGCGGCTCGAGTAAGGTAAGATTTCCGTAATCTAAGTCTATTTTTATTAGCTCGGAAATAAATTGAATAATCAGTCCCGCTCATTCATTCGTCGAAGAGTCATTGAGCTACGGATTATTGGATTTGAATATTCATCGGTGTTGAAACGGAATAGCAGAGAAGCGATTCCAGGGTTTCAAAAAGAGGGTTTTAGATGCAATCGGGTTTGGATGATGAATGATTCATTTTTGTGAGTAACGTAATGTATCTGCGTTTAGTTTGCAGGCTCTTCGCCTTGACCTTGTCCCGTAGTCAGCAGGTTACAAGACAAGGCTTACAAGGTATGACTTATAGGTGAAGGTGACTTAGGTCCTAAAAACCTATAAAAGAGCACCACTGCATCCTCAGTAAGAACATCATATCACAGTAATAAGAATACTGTGAAAGGCTAACTTTTGCCTCGTGGCATAACCAAAACCGTTCAACTTAAAAGATTTTAAAGCAACGTGTATGAAGAGACTGCTCCCAACAACGGTGGAAAAAAATGCCAACCACAGCCATCATATTAGTCAAGCTATCAAAGCGGACGCCAAGCTATTATGCAGATACGGTTTGCAAGCAGCTGAAAATACATCTAATAAGAATAGATAGGCCTTAACTAATCAAAAACAGCTTTACTTTTATGAAACACACAATATAACCTTTAAATCACCAAATAATCATGGTCACTCAAACAAAAACACACAGTCCCTGCGTGCGTCGTACCAAAAAAAGAATGTTTAACAAAATCCATGGACATCAAAATTCACTTTATCGGGTTTGGAAGCGACCGTCCCTAGACCATTAATTCGACATACAAAGCTGTCCTATGCACCAAGTGGGACGAATAGGGCGACCGGAATAAGAGAGTCGAGTCGAGTGGCGCAATTTGAGGCGACACGCGAACAAGCTATCAATCTTAGAATGTCCTCTCGTACCGTTGATTCGTTTTTTTCTTCTGCTTCCAGACGGTTAATGTGATTTGGGATTTCCGCTACGGTTGGAATTGATTCAATCAATTTATTTATCAAATACTGGCTTATTGTTAGATACTGAAGGAGGGTATTTTAACCTTTCCTGTGTTGAATTCAAAATAAGATACATTTTCCAAATGTCCGCATCTGTTGAATTCAATATTTGAACACTTTTGGCGCCAAACAGTTCGGGCTCTTCTAGCTCAGGCTGTACTATCCCGATCCTGCTCAAATTTTTATGGAGTGTTCTTAGACAGAAACGGGACAAGTATGTAGTACATTGTATGTCTGTCTGTCACAGCTGCACCTCATGATTCTCTATTCCTTGCTATGTCTCGCATCTGTGTAAGTATCTCCTAGAGATACCTTGCCGTCAGACAGTTTGCGGTCTTGTAGCGCAAAAAGTACTATCTCTATCCTGTTCAAATTTTTATGGAGTGTTCTTAGACAGAAACGGGACAAGTATGTAGTACATTGTATGTCTGTCTGTCACAGCTGCACCTCATGATTCTCTATTCCTTGTTGTATTTTTACGCGCCGTCGGCGTCACGGCGGCGCGGCGCCAAGCCCATACATTTGGATGAAATACAAAGAATAAATACTGTAATGATGACAATCTATCGTTATTTTATGTATTTTTATGTATTCTTTTATTGTTTTCAAGCATTGAATGTAAAATCTATTTCAATAATTTTGTGTAAAATTGGGTCGAAATTCTCGATCATTTTTTGCAAAACTTTCAAATTTCAAAATTAATATTATACTACCTACCTATTATAATACCTTCGTCTGTTGGCGTCTGCGTGCGTCGGTACCCGTGTCTGTGGGCGTGTCTGTTACCCCGCGTCCCGCGGCGCGAGCGGCGTCGGTTGATGTTTTTAAAATGGCGATTTCTCATAACTTTTCTATGGTAGCCATTTAAAATACTTACCTCACTGGAATCGTTATGAAACAAGCTAATGATAAAATGATAGATAAGACCAGTTCTGCCTTGTAATGTATTACAAATTTCTATTAGAAAAAAGAATTTGTAATTTTTCACCAGTTTTCTCTACAAAATTTGTAAAAAAAAAAAAAATAATGTAAAATTCCAAATTTTTTTTTTTTTAGTTTTTTAAATACATCCTATTTCACAATGTTCAACAGACACAATACAACTCGTCATACATTTTTTTTTATTTACAAGCTTTTCAAAATACGACTCATTTCGGCGACCCGACCGCCGACCGCCAAAAAAAGGTTAAGTTCATGCCATGATTCTGAGAAAACTGTGCTTCAAGTGGCTTTCATTCTTTTTTTATTCGTAAGTATGGTCCTTAAATTTTTTTTACACAGAGTTTTGTTTGACAAACGTGTTTAGTTTATTAGAAATTGAACAAAGAACCAAGCACTTAAAAAGGGGCCCAAAAGGGTGGTCGTAACTTTGTTTTTTTTTTTTGAATTTTTTTTGTGTATTTTTTTTCAAAAAAATTTACAATCTACAGCTACATGACTTTTCCTAATCGATAAACATAAAAAAAAGGTGTCCTGGCATACAAATATATTTCAGAAATAATTATTTGAAATTTGAAAGTTTTGCAAAAAATTATCGAGAATTTCGACCCAATTTTACACAAAATTATTGAAATAGATTTTACATTCAATGCTTGAAAACAATAAAAGAATACATAAAAATACATAAAATAACGATAGATTGTCATCATTACAGTATTTATTCTTTGTATTTCATCCAAATGTATGGGCTTGGCGCCGCGCCGCCGTGACGCCGACGGCGCGTAAAAATACAACAAGGAATAGAGAATCATGAGGTGCAGCTGTGACAGACAGACATACAATGTACTACATACTTGTCCCGTTTCTGTCTAAGAACACTCCATAAAAATTTGAACAGGATAGAGATAGTACTTTTTGCGCTACAAGACCGCAAACTGTCTGACGGCAAGGTATCTCTAGGAGATACTTACACAGATGCGAGACATAGCAAGGAATAGAGAATCATGAGGTGCAGCTGTGACAGACAGACATACAATGTACTACATACTTGTCCCGTTTCTGTCTAAGAACACTCCATAAAAATTTGAGCAGGATCGGGATAGTACAGCCTGAGCTAGAAGAGCCCGAACTGTTTGGCGCCAAAAGTGTTCAAATATTGAATTCAACAGATGCGGACATTTGGAAAATGTATCTTATTTTGAATTCAACACAGGAAAGGTTAAAATACCCTCCTTCAGTATCTAACAATAAGCCAGTATTTGATAAATAAATTGATTGAATCAATTCCAACCGTAGCGGAAATCCCAAATCACATTAACCGTCTGGAAGCAGAAGAAAAAAACGAATCAACGGTACGAGAGGACATTCTAAGATTGATAGCTTGTTCGCGTGTCGCCTCAAATTGCGCCACTCGACTCGACTCTCTTATTCCGGTCGCCCTATTCGTCCCACTTGGTGCATAGGACAGCTTTGTATGTCGAATTAATGGTCTAGGGACGGTCGCTTCCAAACCCGATAAAGTGAATTTTGATGTCCATGGATTTTGTTAAACATTCTTTTTTTGGTACGACGCACGCAGGGACTGTGTGTTTTTGTTTGAGTGACCATGATTATTTGGTGATTTAAAGGTTATATTGCGACATACAAAGCATGGGCATCTCGCACCTTCAATTTGCCGGCGACATCGTCATAGTGGCGGAGACGCTGGAACAGTTTAGTGGAATGTTGCCCAGCCTAAACGTTGCGTCTCGACGTGTTGGTCTCGGCATGAACTTGGAGAAAACCAAGGCCATGTTTAATGAGCACGTCACGCCGCGCCGGGACCAATCTACGTCGAAGGGTCGAGGCTTGAGGTTGTCCAGGAGTATACATATCTTGGGCACGTTATCACGTTAGACAAGGGCAATCTGGACAAGAAAATCGCTAGAAAGATCCGTTTGGGTTGAGCAGCGTTTTTTCAATGCGCCTATAGCATAGTGCGTGAAGACGAAAGTCTACAAACAAACAGTGCGTCCTACCAGCTATGACATACGATGCTAAGACGTGGACACTTACGGTGGGGCTAGTTTATGCCCTTAAAGTTGCACAGCGAGCTATGGAACGAGCCATACTTTACATACGTTTTTCGGCGGAGAGCCGGAGTGGTCGAAATAGCTCGCAGAATAAGCACATTAAAGTGGCATTGGGCTGGCCACATCTGTAGAAGAACCAACGACCAAATGGAGCAAACGGGTTCTAGTGTGAAGACCGCGACTCGGTAAATGTAGGGTAGGACGTCCACCCGCTAGATGGACTAATGACCTGATAAAGATTGCAGGCTGGGACTGGATGCGAAAGGCTCAAGACCGGGTACTGTGGCGTGAACTGGGAGAGGCCTATGTCCAGCAGTGGACTACTATAGGCTGCTTGATTGATGATTTTTAGTACATATTTTAGATATCTACTTACAGTTTATTCTTAAATGTAAATGATTTTTGATGTGCATATAAAATTGTTTTCCACAAAAAGCAAGTTTATAATATTTTTTTATTTTTAAGAAAAATATGTTTGTTGCTATATATTTTATAATTAAAAGGTACAAAAGTGACTTTCATTAGTTGTTTTAACCACTATCAATAATATATTTACACTTACTAAAGTTAACTAATCTTTTCTTCCTCATTGATCATCCAATATACTCCTATTGCTGACCTCAGATCACTCTATTAAATTGGACTAATTAAAAATAACACATAATGCTATTACGTTTTGAGTTTATAGTGTTCCGTCAAAAGAGAGTTAAGTACAAATTCAATTCACCAATATAGACTCAACTCAAAATAATATGACAAAACACACCTACCTTGTCAAGCAATAGGGCAATTACTCGAAAATTCCAATTTTCAGCCCCAAAACATGATTAAAATCAAAGAATCGTACAATTTTATTCAATCTTGCTGCGCACAGAAAACATAATTCTATACAGAACACTTCTACACTGCATAGGGGTCGAGCAATCAGTTTTTTGCATTTTCCCAAAAAAGTGCTTTTTTGAGTTATGCTCTCTTTAGATCTAGGTGTGCGATATGACGAATGAAAGCAATGAACAAGTCTTCTAAGCGAAGTGTGACCGTAAATGTCTTTGTTGAAAACATGAAATACGCTGTAAGTACAAATTTGTGTCGATTAATCTTCTTACTGATATTTTCGACTTATCTTTAATATTTTTTCGGAATTTCGCCATCAATTTATCTACTGTCCCAATGGAGCTTACCTGTCATGTTCACCTTACGTGAAAATGATATATGTTTACATGTAATACGATTTATATTTATGCTTTTGAGATACCAATGCGAAGTTATGTGACGATGTTTGAGAACAATATTCAAATCTCATATGAAAGAACAACTTAATAATAATATAAGAACTCGGTAGTGCTCGATAAATGGGGAAGATTTCCCGTTCATATACCCCATATGAACTCGTTGCAGGAATACTACTTGACCTCTTCTGATGTATAATCGTTTTCATGTGAAAGAGTAACAATCATCCACCTGTACATCGCTGTAGCCTTCAAATTCACTATGCCATGTCTTTGGTTTTACGATTCATTGGATTACAAGATGGTACACTATTCAGTACTGCAGAAAATTTTCAATTAGGTATTAGTATTTGATAAGGCTCGTAGCCCTGTATACAGTCCGTTCACAGTTATATTACCTCTGACTATCATTTCCTGTGTGTTGGCATAGCAGTAAAGTCCCCCTAATAGTGCCAGCCTACGACATTATACCGATTATAGTGGAGATTATAACATCCAACCGTTTGCACGAAGAGTTTTATTTTTCATGTCATAACATACATAATTTTACTAAAACAGTGCTCTTATAACTATACGATTGGATTTGAGATTTATTATTATTTTTATGAATATTTGAAAAGAAACATTCACTACCATCACCAACGGAGGTGAAGTTGCTGCTTTCACAACGTTCCAAATTTCAA
The DNA here is from genome assembly GCA_933228765.1 of Miltochrista miniata. Lineage (NCBI taxonomy): Eukaryota > Metazoa > Arthropoda > Insecta > Lepidoptera > Erebidae > Miltochrista > Miltochrista miniata. Next base: position 13,275,175 of record OW121768.1, read on the forward strand.
TTAATGGTCACACCCAAAAAAAACGATAGCAATAGAAGAAAGTCAGTTTCAACCTTAGATCATCTAACCACAGGATGCGCCTTACTTAAGCATTGTTTTCTGCCATTGCACATGACCATTTGGTCTTTTGGCTTTATAAAAAGCCTGTACATCAGTACATCATTTTATATGATTAAACTAGTACATTACATTGTAGTTGACTGTACAATAACAATAAACACACAACAGCCATTACGCGTTTGTCGATTAATACATTTTTAAATGCAATGAAATTTTATATGTCTTTGTGTTTCCCCCTTCACTTGTATGAAAACTGGCAGAATATTTTTGTATGCGGTGGTTCGCAAAGGCTAGTCCCGTGTTATATGGTCTAAGGTTTCAACTAAAAGTTAGATTACATGGGAGAAACAAAAACTTATTGGGGTAACACAGCAATCAAGATAGGCAACCTAAGTGCTAGAGGTAATATATCTCTGAACGGACTATACTTGGTTACCAGTAAGCGACCTGCTTGATGATATCACCCTTGTAATGTACAAATAGTTTGAGTGTGGATCTTTGTTAGTTATGCTGCACTACTCCACGAATTTAACTTTGGTACACGGGTAGATTATAGTCTGGAATAACAAAACACTTCTTCATAATGGGCCGATGGTTGGTCTTACTGCGCCACTCTGACCAGCTGGGTTTACTCACTCAGCCTACCTTACGTCTTCTTGATAATTTTTAAGATGAACTACATTGATAATGAAAGCGAGTAAAATAGAGGGTTAAGGTTAATCAAAGTATGTCACGCTTGAAGCCATGAGATATTTATGTAGCTAGTCTATACTATACTATAAAAAACCGGCCAAGTGCGAGTTGGACTCGCCCATGAAGGGTTTCGTAGCAACAAGTAACATAATATAAAAGTTCTTATAGTTCGTTGTAGCTTTGATTGATGTTTAACACGTCCGCAGTGGTACTGATTTTTCTAACCAGAAATTGCGGTTGATGACGTATTAAAAAAAAACTACCAGCTCTATCTCGTTCAAACCAATTTTCGTTGGTAGTTTTTATGGCAATATACATCATTTTTTTTTTTAGATTTATCATTCTCTTAGTTTAGAAGTTAGAGGGGGGGGGGGACACATTTTTCGACTTTGGAAGTGTCTCTTGCGCAAACTATTCACTTAAGAAATAAATGATTTTAGGAAATTCAATAGCATTTTTAAAGAACTATCTATAGATATCCCACACGTAAGGGTTTGATGAAAAAAAAAGTTTCAGTTCTGAGTATGGGGACCCCCAATATTTACTGCTTTTTTTCTAGTTTTATATAAGAATTTTAATGCGGTTCACAGAATACATCTAGTTACCAAGTTTCAATAGCATAGGCCTTATAGTTTCGGAGAAAAGTGGCTGTGACACACGGACGGATAGACAGACAGACAGACATGACGAATCTATAAGGGTTCCGTTTTTGCCATTTGGTTACGAAACCCGCTTGCAGCGAATAGGCTCCGTAGCTACTGACCTGATTTGAAACATTCTTTCACTGTTGTGAAGCCATACTATCCCCTGGGTCACATAGACTATATTTTATTCCAATATTCCACGGGAACGGGAGCTACGTGGGTGAAATCGTGTGACGTCCGCTGATAATTATGTAGGTAAATATTTGTTACAATAATTAGGTACGCATATTATTTACAAAAAGTTGTATCGGGAGTACTGGCATTATCCTGCTGAGGACGTACTCGGGACTCCCAGCCGTAGGCAAATGTAAAGACACCGTGGTGTTCACAGTTTCCACAATTGTGGACAGTCTGAAAAAGTCCGGTATAGCATTGATGGCGATTTCCACCGGAAAAATAATTACATTCTAGTTAAAAAGAGTACATAGGTATATGCATGCCTTTATCGCCGAAGGGGTAGACAGAGGCATAGTATACACCCACATTTCCTAACCTTCCCTACCTTCCCTTATAGTTAAAACGAGTTTGTACCTACCGTAAAAAATATTAGAAGTGTGTCAAACAATCTCAAAAGCAGTACATATCAGAGTAAGTCCCCGATGGTTTTGTAATATAAGAATTGGGTATCAAAAGAACTTTTGTTCATTAAATGAAACCCTCAAAAATGGCCCCCACAGACCAACTCCAGTCGCGCTTGAGTTTTGGATTTAATATCATTTTCTACGAACTCGTAGATTGTCAATTAGAAGTTTAGATGATGTTTATGGTTTTACGACAACTTTTTTGAAAATCTGACACGATATTGTTGTGTATGCTACTTTTCTATTGTAATTTTAACAGCAAAGCATGATTATAAAATCTTTTACACTTAATAGATTTACAATATAAAAAAAGGCTAAGTGCGAGTTGGATTTTGACATGGAGGGTTTCGTACCAAGAGTAATGGGCTCCTATTTTGTCCTGGGGACATCCTTTCAAGGGTTTAAGGGGCTCCTAACCGTAGGCTGTTCGGATAAGTGTGGTTTTTAGTCGGTAGGAGTCCGGCATAGCATCCCTGTAGGATTTGTCTCACGTTAAAAAAAGGCTCTTATTTATACTTTTTGTTTAAATTAATCCTTAAATAATAATGATAACAGGGTGCGGGTAAATGAAAACTGTTTCAAGCTATTAATTAGCTCTCACGGACAAACATTTTATACCAATTGAGTTTAGTGTAAAGGAGTTTTAAGGCATTAATTACGTACCTGAAAACCCACCTGTTTATTTACATTGCTTGCCGACTGACTCACGCTACTTGCCACAGTAGATAGAAGACATTACAGTAGGCAGTTTATCTTCATACAATTCAGTTTGTTTTCTAACGTGTAGAAATCCCTCATGGATTATATGCCGGACTCTTACCGAATAAAACCACACGGTGCTCGTTCGCTCTCGTATAAACATCCCAGGATTCATACAATACCCTAATGCTTGGACTGCCGACATTGTTTTATATATTGTACATTGTACATTGGAGAGGCCTACGTCCAGCAGTGGACTGCCATAGACTGATTTGATTGATTGATTGACATTGTACATCTGACTTATGGTTCAAATTATTAAATAATTTCAGGTTTTGTCCTAAAATAGTGTCCGTTGACGCCAATAAGCTTTTCGTCCTTGAATTGGAACTAACAAAACTACTGGCAAAGTTTGTGTGCATTGTTCACCTCTGCCTACCCCCATTGGAACATGTAATGTGTTAGAGAATCACTACGTAAACTCTTATATGGAACACACAAAGTAAACCGCACGGGTATGTGTCTATTCCGGTATACCGTCATAATACCAGAAATCATAATGCCTTTACTTAAAATGCCTGAGCCCAAAATACCCGAAATCGAAATATCAATATTCAAAAGGCAAATATTTATAATATAAATAATTTAAAATGCCTTACGGTCGAATAACCGAAACCCAAAATATAAATTTATCAAATACCTTATCCTAAAATGTTCAAACACGAAATACCTTTTTTTTTAACATGATTTAAATCCTACATGGATGCTATATATCTGTGAATGGTTAACACCTCGACTCAGAGTATCCCGACTCGGATAGGTTAGGTTAGAAGACTAAGGCGGGAGCGAAGCGAAGCGGAGCTCCCGCCTTAGCCTTCGTGGTTTTTTTTTTGATTTTTCGTTAGCCCACTGTAGTACTTTTGTAACTCTGAATCAAAGTGTTTTAACATGAGGTAAATCCTACATGGATACTATGCCGGACTCCTACCGACTAAAATACACACGTATCCTACATAACAGCCTACAGTTGGGAGCCCCAAGTAAGCCCTCAGAAGGATACCCAAGGACCAACAGAGCTACGGCTACACTTAGGTGGGGGGCGGGGGGTGTAAATAAGTTAAAGTCAAATAACAAAACGTGTGAGTGGCAATAAATCTTTATTTCTGAAATCATTCATTTATTAACTACGCGCTATCTATATAATGAACTGGTATAATACCTAATACCCAGTAGGTTAAAGCGATGAACTGGGTAGGTTATGGTTTTTTTTTTAATATTCACATTGTATTCTATTTTCGGTATTTTAAATTAAGGATATTTGAAAATTTGTATTTTGAATTCTGATATAATAATTATTTGTATTTTAAGTTAAGACATTTTAAGGTAAGGTGAACTGAAATAAGGTATTTTGAATGTTAAGGTATTTCGAATTCGGGTATTTTGGTCTAATGCATTTTAAGTAAAGGCATTTTGATTTCTGGTATTTTAATATATAACCGTCTATTACATAATTATGGAAAACAAGTCGTGTCGTCGGGTACAGAATAACTCTACCTCGGTCCGGTAACGGTCCCTCGGGCTTCGATAATGTTACACTTAGATAAAATGTAACCCCTCTATTTATTATTGGTCCCCATTAGAGTTAGTTGTTAAGTTTTTTTTTAATATTCGTCCATCTACTATCTTAGGTTACGATAGAATTGACATATTCATAGTAAATAAAAAAAATCTTAAAATAATCAGAAAAAGTGACTGAATAAGTTCATTTTAAGGGTTTCTAGAAGCTCGGAGTTAATTGACTGTTTATGTATAAATTCACTTACATCAAAACTCTCGAGAAACTGAACCTTGAAATAGAGTTGTCAAATACCTACCTTAAAGTTCTATAACATTGCGTTTTTACCTGCGATCTTGACTACGTTTCAAGAACCCCGTCAAGAAGTACTACTGTATTGCTTCTTTATACTGTGCCCAAGCTACCAGTTAGCGTAAAGTTTGGAAGGGGCGGGGGGCTGGGAAGGTCGGAGAACGGGAGCGGATCGGTTCAGGCGCCCTCATGTGGACGGACCACTCACGGCCCACGGCACACAATTCGTTTGATCTCACCGCCGGCTGTTCTGAGCGCTATTTCTGTACTAGCAAGGCCACAGTCGATGATGACGTTAACAAAGTATCGCCCTCTTGGTAATGACACACCCATTTGAAATCTCTAACCTTCAAATTTTTATTATAGGTTTATTATTTTATTTTTAGCAATTTAAATTGTAGGTAATTATAGAGTCTCATAAGATTGGTAATGACTTTCTTTTATTTGTAGAATGAGCTTTCTACCGCATTCCTCACATAAGTTCCTCCGACCTATAGCGTTCTTTAATAGGGTTTACGAATGCCATGTCGGACTACAACCACTAAAACCATACGATCCCTTCCTATATGTCTAACGCCGAGCGTTTCGGGTAACTTCTGGAAAATATGTCACAGGTTTCCCGGCAGTTCTGTAATAAGGGTTAGACTGACTTTTAAAGGGTAGGCAACGAGTATGAATGTGTTTGACACCTCAAGGCGACAATTCACAGGATACGTTATTTATTCCGAACTAGCAACGGAAAACGTTTCACATAAAAAACATATTTCCTCCATAAAATTTTCGTCTACAGCATCAAGTCTAATATTAGCAGTCTGATGATGCAAAGTTTCACAAAAATGAGCACTTTCTAACAAGGTAGGATGGACAATATGATAATGATCAATACTTTTTTTTTATTACAATTCTTATTTACAAGTAGGTATGTATATTAATGAATATTTACAATGTAACATGCATATGCCGAGTTTTTGATATATCTTCGTAAACAAGGCATGTTGGTAAATAAGCATGCCGTAAACTTACTCGTAAATCACAATTTGTACAAAAATTATAGCTTATCAAAAAACGTTGAGACGCTATAGAATACTTATACCATTATAATCTACTTTAACGATATTCTAACGATGATTGATGATGCATTTGTAATGTAACCTACCTACCTCTTGTTTGATGTTGTCTAAACCATCACTGCGATAAGCACCATAAGCTACAGTGAGTGCTGAGATGAGTTGCATTTACAGGCATTTCCAATCTTCGAAAACGCATTAAGCTATTGGTCCTGAATGCTTTTAACATGCAGTTGCAAGCCCATAATTTCTATAGAGCAGGTAGTCATAACGTGGCTCTGGCTAATTTGAGAGAGCAATAAGTTCAACAGTTATTACTTGGGATTAAGTACGACTGGTGAAAAATGGGCGTATAGTTGTCCTCTGCTCCTCACAGAGAAAACAGCGTGATTTTAATTATGTAACAATTTTTTTCCAGAAATTATGTTCTATAATGCAGGCATTCTATTGTTATGTACATTGCATAACCCAACATAATATCTTAACAATGTTTCCTTTTTGTTTCAGATCGTGGCTAAATATCTACAAGCTGCAAAATATGCCAAAAAAACATGTGCCAGAAGCTGGGATACTCGAATACAATGCCTGCCAAGAACCTAATTTCAAAATGGCTGCGGGTAAAACGAGGGAAACATAAACACTCACCATGCCGCTAACGAGCAAGTAACTACAGGAAAAATATGAACGCGACTAATCCAGATATATTGGTGGCACGAGGCCAACTGAACATACTATACCGAGGGCCAGAGTATTTATTGGAAACTATTCGCGCCACATACAACAATGCCATCGACTTCAATGTTACCTTTGACAATAACACCAGTTATAATATCACAGAAAACCAAGAAGAATGGAATAAATACATTCAACTTCTTCATGACAGATTACTGCTCGTGTCGTTTCTTCTACTGTTTTCACTGACGACAGTCTTCGGTAATATGCTGGTTATCCTCGCTGTAGTACGTGAACGCTACCTCCATACTTCAACAAACTACTTCGTGACATCATTGGCAGTGGCAGATTGTCTAGTCGGTCTCGTAGTGATGCCTTTTTCTGCACTGTATGAAGTATTAGAACATACTTGGTTTTTTGGAGTGGACTGGTGTGATGTTTGGCGATCTTTGGACGTGTTATTCAGTACGGCCTCGATATTGAATTTGTGTGTGATCTCATTAGACCGATATTGGGCTATAACGGACCCGATATCGTATCCAATGCGTATGAGTGGACGAAAAGCAGCTTTTCTGATTGCTGCAGTGTGGGTGTGTTCAGGTGCAATTTCATTTCCCGCTATCGCGTGGTGGCGTGCAGTGCGCGTAGAAGAAGTGCCGGATTATAAGTGTCCATTCACGGATAACTTGGAGTATTTAATATTTTCATCGACAATATCATTTTATTTGCCTTTGTTTGTGATGGTGTTTACATACTATCGTATATATCGTGCAGCGACAATTCAGACTCGATCGTTGAAAATTGGTACTAAACAAGTGATGAGACCAAGTGGTGAATTAGAACTAACTTTAAGGATACATAGAGGTGGGACAATGAGACAAAGAAGTGACACGTGTCACGGTGTGTGTACACCTGAGGAGGCAGATCAGGAACCTCTAACAGCTTTACAAAATAATGGTTTATCTCGCTCCTCAACACGTTTAACTAATGTAACTCACGGTAAACATTTACCTAAAAACTTTTCGCTTTCAAGAAAGTTAGCCAAGTTCGCGAAAGAGAAGAAGGCTGCTAAAACTTTAGGTATAGTGATGGGTGTGTTTATAGTGTGTTGGTTGCCGTTTTTTGTTGTGAACCTCTTGTCGGGGATCTGCTCGGCGTGTATTGCTCACGAGGAGATCGTGAACGTGGTGGTGACGTGGCTCGGCTGGGTCAACTCCTCCATGAACCCCGTGATCTACGCCTGTTGGAGCAGGGATTTTAGAAGGTTAGTACTATACATCAAATTTTATACTTAAAATATACTCGTATTTTTAACATAATGTGTTTCGTGACTTTTATGATATATTATGTGACATGTATGTATCACGAATATCACGATACTGATTAAACTTTGCGCTAAACTTTTCAAATTTATATGGAAGTAGGTTTACCAGGTCAGCAAGTTATTATAATATCGATTTCACAGCAACATGCAACTCTTTTTTCATGTTACTCTGGGTCAGTGATAAACAAACATGGAATTTATTTTTTACATACGTTAGTAAAATGGCTGTGAGTTACAGCCTGTGATATCTATACTTATAATAAAACTGTAGAGGGTCGGGAGTCTGTACATGGAAGATATTTTGAAAATTTTAAGTGTAGGGCGTTCTCTAATCGATACTGAAGCCGAAAATGTAATTTAAAATTTTCATGTCTGTCTGTCTGTCTGTCTGTATCCCGACTAAGTATCACGCCGAAACTACTGAACCGATTTGAATGATACTTTGTACGATGTAAGCTTTTAGTCCGAGGAAGGTTCTTAGATACTTTTGATCCCGATATTTTGCGCGGTTCCTTCAGGAGAGGGGATGAAAGGCAAAATAGGTTTTTAGCTATAATTTCTCACTGCATGGTTCGATTTCAAATATTTGTTTGGTGTCTGAAAGGGAGTACTTTAAGCATTATTCCATACAATTTTCAATATTGAGGGTTATATAGTTGAGAAATTAGGGCATCTCAACTTTCGGTAAATCTAGAATTCAACGTTTCTTTTGAAAGTGAGTATAAACGGGCGTGTTGGCTTAATCATAAAAGAGCTTAATGATTAAGGCTATCTATCTATACTTGGAAGATATTTTGAAAATTTTAAGTGTAGGGCGTTCTCTAATCGATACTGAAGCCGAAATCTATTATCTATACTTATAATAAAACTGTTGAGGGTCGAGAGTCTGTACATGGAAGATATTTTGAAAATTTTGATTGTAGGGCGTTCTCTAATCGATACTGAAGCCGAAAATGTAATTTAAAATTTTCATGTCTGTCTGTCTGTCTGTCTGTCTGTCTGTATCCCGAATAAGTATCACGCCGAAACCACTGAATCGATTTGAATGAAACTTGGTACAATCTGAGCTTATGGTCCGAGGAAGGTTCTAGGATACTTTTGATCCCGATATTTTGTGCGGTTCCTTTGGGAGAGGGGATGAAAGAGAAAATGGTTTTTTAGTTGTAACTTCTCACTGCGTCGTCTGATTTCAAAAATGTTTTCAGTGTCATAAAGGGAATACTCTAAGAAATCTTTCACACAAGTTTCAATGTTGAGGGTTTTGCAGTTCAGGAATTAGAGACATCTCAACTATCGCAAAATCTAGAATTCAACGATTCCTTCGAATTTGAGGGTAAATCTAAACTGGCGTGTTGGCTTAATCATAAAAGAGCTTAATGATTAAGGCTATCTATCTATACTTATAATAAAACTGTAGAGGGTCGGGAGTCTGTACATGGAAGATATTTTGAAAATTTTAAGTGTAGGGCGTTCTCTAATCGATACTGAAGCCGAAAATGTAATTTAAAATTTTCATGTCTGTCTGTCTGTCTGTCTGTCTGTATCCCGACTAAGTATCACGCCGAAACTACTGAACCGATTTGAATGATACTTTGTACGATGTAAGCTTATAGTCCGAGGAAGGTTCTTAGATACTTTTGATCCCGATATTTTGCGCGGTTCCTTCAGGAGAGGGGATGAAAGGCAAAATAGGTTTTTAGCTATAATTTCTCACTGCATGGTTCGATTTCAAATATTTGTTTGTTGTCTGAAAGGGAGTACTATAAGCATTATTCCATACAATTTTCAATATTGAGGGTTATATAGTTGAGAAATTAGGGGCATCTCAACTTTCGGTAAATCTAGAATTCAACGTTTCTTTTGAAAGTGAGTCTAAACGGGCGTGTTGGCTTAATCATAAAAGAGCTTAATGATTAAGGCTATCTATACTTATAATAAAACTGTAGAGGGTCGGGAGTCTGTACATGGAAGATATTTTGAAAATTTTAAGTGTAGGGCGTTCTCTAATCGATACTGAAGCCGAAAATGTAATTTAAAATTTTCATGTCTGTCTGTCTGTCTGTCTGTATCCCGACTAAGTATCACGCCGAAACTACTGAACCGATTTGAATGATACTTTGTACGATGTAAGCTTATAGTCCGAGGAAGGTTCTTAGATACTTTTGATCCCGTTATTTTGCGCGGTTCCTTCAGGAGAGGGGATGAAAGGCAAAATAGGTTTTTAGCTATAATTTCTCACTGCATGGTTCGATTTCAAATATTTGTTTGGTGTCTGAAAGGGAGTACTTTAAGCATTATTCCATACAATTTTCAATATTGAGGGTTATATAGTTGAGAAATTAGGGGCATCTCAACTTTCGGTAAATCTAGAATTCAACGTTTCTTTTGAAAGTGAGTCTAAACGGGCGTGTTGGCTTAATCATAAAAGAGCTTAATGATTAAGGCTATTGTATCAGTCGATATTTATTGTCGATTAATAATTCAGTCCGCGCCGAAGGCGTGGACTGAATTGTTTTAGAATCCACTTAATCTTTAAGCTCTTTTATGATTAAGCAAACAGGGCCGTTTCACACGCTGCTTGATGAGTCTCATTAAGAAGTACCCCTCCATTCGTACACCTTATGTGACGTAAACGAAGTTGCGAGGGTCAGCTAGTTATTAATAAAACACAATGTTACCTTTATACGAACATCGTTCTGTTCGTGTTGAATCTAAATGGCATTCAGATAACAAGATGATTTCATTGCATCTCCTTCTGTAAGAGATAACTTGTGCAATCTTATTCATCAAAAAGTTCAAATCGGATCCTATACCTCAACTTGAGAGCCCGGGATCCGACTTATGGACTTCTTGTAGGAACGATAATAACTAATAGGACTGTTAGTATTTTCAACATTGTTCTGTAGGTCTGGACACATCCCATCAAACAAGTTCGCATATTAGATTAATGAAAAAATCGGACACTCCCAATAATTGTACCTCGTGTGGAGTGGAGGAAGACGTCACGCATGTTTTGATGGAATGTATCCAGACCAGAAGGGAAAGAGAGTCACTCATGGAGAAATTCAAATTTAATTTATACGATGTAGGAATCATACAAAGTATCCTAGCACAACCTACTACATCACTAATAACTGGATACCTATCTCGGATAGTCATGAAGCTCCGCAGTGACTCTCAGCCCTTATTTGAGATTGTAGTAGTTAAGGGTACAAAGGGGTTGACATTTTCCATTAAGAATTGAAACGCCTAAATAAATATTGAATAAAAAAGAAATAAATAAACACATTATTCAGTCCGACGTTTTTGAAGGACGTCTGCGTTCCGCTAATGCAACCAGTATTGGTTGCTCTCAACATTGCCAGAAACGACAGTCAGTAATCAGTCAGCTGAACGAAAATAAACATTAACGTTGATATTTATTCAAACACTTAATTTGTAAATAATTATTCATTACTTATTTATTAAATGTAAATAATTAAACATTACATGAAACATATCTATTGAAAACGGCGTAAATAAAAGAAGCTAAAAAATAAGTGAAAGAAAATACCCATCACGGTCATATTGAAAAACTGTATTCGGAAAAGCAAATTCCGACTGTCTTAAATTTTAAATAATCAAAAAATAACTACCTATACAGAACCTATTGGAAACTGCGTAAATCAAAATCTATGGAAGTAGGGTAATAAAAAAAGCAGTTAGAAATCAGATGGGACGAGTGAGAAACTAAAAATCCCCAACAATTCTGAAATGAAAAAAGCGTCGTTGAAAATAAAAACCCAAATTGAGGATAGGTAGGCTGTAGCGGAATTTTCACTTGACTGGTTCTATTTACACTGTAGTGACGCTTCAATGACACCATGTCTTTAACTGCACCAAACTGAGCACAGTTTGAACACAGCTAGCAAGCTGTGTCCTAATGTAAATATTTGGCGTGTTTGGAAATATTAATCCTCGTCTTATATCAATACATATAATAAAATTTTAAATAATCAATAAAAAATACTTATTAACCATACAGGAAACACCTGCTGAAAACGGCGTAAATAAAAGTCCATGAAAGTTCGATGTTCACAAAAAAAACTACAAGCATAATTGGAAACGAAAAATCATCAACAATTCCGAATCAGAATTCCAAAATAAAAAAGCCTCGTTCAAAATGAAAGACCCAATTGAGCATAGGTAGACTGTAGCGCAATTCTCACTTGATTGGTTCTATTTACACTGTAGTGACGCTTCAATGACACCATGTCGTTAACTGCACCAAACTGTGCTGGCTGTGTCCTAAATTAAATATTTGGAGTGTTTGGAAATGCAAATCCTCGTCTTATATTTTAAATAATCAATAATAAATACTTATTATACTTTATATACAGTAAACACCTGCTGAAAAGGGCGCTAATAAAAGTCTATGAAAGTTCGATGTTCACAAAAAAATAAACCACAAGCATATTTGGAAAAGACAAATCATCAACAATTCCAAACCAGAATTTCAAAATAAAAAAGTATCGTTCGAAATAAAAGACCCAAATTGAGCATAGGTAGACTGTAGCGCAATTCTCACTTGACTGGTTCTATTTACACTGTAGTGACGCTTCAATGACACCATGTCGTTAACTGCACCAAACTGTGCTCCAGGCTGTGTAGTAAATTAAATATTTGGAGTGTTTGGAAATGCAAATCTCGACCGTCTACTGTGGCCTTTAATTTCGTAGTTTCAAGGTTTGCAACTAACTTTGCCTTTGTGTTTAGGTGCAAAACAGGTTGATTTTATCAATAGTCTGCTTTATTTCTTATTTAGTTTTTACTGTGCATTTTCTCTGATCAATGAGTAATAGTAGCCTGCTTGCCAACGGTTTGGGTATAGCAAAGAGAAGGAAAACGCATAGCAAAAACAATCACCCTCTCATTTTTTTTAAAAAATCTTACACGGACTCCTGTCGACTAAAAACCATACGTTTCCTACCTAATGCCTACGGTTGGGAGCCCTGGGTAAGTCTTAGGAAGAACGACCCCAGGATTACATACGCTCACATAGCAATAGACTAACCACGTTAGAAAATAAAGCTATAAGGTGAAATGTGGGCGCATACTTTGCTTATGCACGGGGAAAAGTTTGTACCGGGCTGTGCTGGAAAAATCTATAACAATCGTGTAACCCAAACCAAAATTTCAACAGCTGGAATAAATTATAACCCAAATATCGCACAGCTTGCCCGTTATTAAAATTTGTTACCGACATAAATTGATTAAAATTTCAATGCTAGATCACGTCATGTTAACCCATGATTATCCCTAAATCGAAATTTCCATGTACAGCAGATTCATAACACTAACTTGCACGCGGTGTCAATTATGGGGTATTTCGAGCCCCATGTCGCATGTGTCCAATCGTGTCTGGAATTACAACGAGCCTATAAATCTGATGACATTAGGATATGGATGAGTCTCCATTAAATCATTTTCAAGCGGAAATTTTCCGTTTTGTGGTGGTATAAAGATATATTGAGGAAATGAATTGTTTCTTCCACGGATTGCAAGGGAGGGTTATGACAAATGCGGCTGAAATTTCGAATTTGAAGAATGGTTTTGCTTGGTTTCGATTGGCTTTCTTTACTGAAGCAACCCTGTTATAATTATCTATAATTTTATGTAAGTTAGGTAACTATTCTATGTAGAAGGCTTCATCCGCGTAGAAGCCGTATGGCGTAAACTCATTACTCTCCTTTTGTTCAGTCGTTTAAAAAGTAGCCTATGTCCTTCTCAGAAACTCAAACTATCTCTATACCTAATTTTATTCTCACTACTAACAATATGCCAAATTGAATTGTTTCAGTGGTTTAGACGTGAAAATGTCACACACATACAGAGTTACTTTCTCACGTATTTGTATTGTAAGGATCAAATAGAGATTATAAAAAGATTTTTACCTCTTAGTGTAATTAACATGTCTGCAAAATATAAGATCGCGGTTCTATTCCTATTCAGGATAGATCTCCAGGTTGCACGATTTAAACGATATTATCCACTAAAACATGCGTAGATAAACTCAAAGTTTTAACATTTGAATACAGCACCGTTTAGCGATCCACTATTTTGTGAAATAACGCCTAATAAACTAGAACACTATTAAACTATTTATCATCTTGTTTACATTTTCCGTTTACGAACTCTAATAACATTCTCGCAACTGCACATATATAATTATGACTCAATTATATCCTCTACCATTTAATGTTGAGTACTAAACCACTACCACGATAACTATGTTCCAGTGACCCAGTTTAAAAACACCAGTCATATAGGGTGCTTTTCCACCAGACAATGCTATGCAGCTATGGTGTGATGATGTAAAAAGTTAAGGCCCCCTGTCTGAAAAATGACAAAACACAGGTAAGTACAAAAGTTTTGTTGGCATTTAGCAAACAAAAGTAATTTTTTAAATCGGTTCAGTAGTTTCGAAGCCTAGACGATGCAAACAAATAATCAATTAAATAATCAAATCTTTGCTCTTTATAATATTAGTATAGATGACGGCAACAAGTAGACGCTTGAAATGCGCACAGAACATCAAGTTGTGTATTTTTATTAAATATAAATAATTTAATTAAAATAAAATAAACATTTAAGGGAGGCTCCCATACAACAAACGTGATTTCTTGTCGTATTTTGTTACGGAACCCTACGTGCGCGAGTCCGACTGGCAGGTAGCCGGTTTTTCTGATTTTAGTATTTGTTGTCATAGCGTAGGGTGCGATGGGGCCCTACCACCAACCCCGGGGTCCAAGCCAGCCTCACCTGCGAGTGGTGCACCTGCTGATAAACGGACGAGGTCATGGCGCACAGAAAAGGAAAATTCGAAACTAAACCCTGTACCAACCCGTCTGGCCAGCGTGATACAGTAAGGCCAAATGTCCTCCTATGATGCACACAACCAAACAACGGCCCCCAGTTCCCGGCACTCCCGCTGTTCCCGATCACGGCAGCGGTCGGAGTGACGGCGGGAGGGGGGGTGCTAAGAATCTCCGGGTTACGGGAGGCTGCCATACAAAACTGACCCTGGCTACGTTTAATGGAACTACTCTGCGCCTGGACGAGCGGCTCACCGAACTCGAGGTAGAACTAGGTCGTATTAACTGGCACATACTGGGATTGTGCGAGGTCCGAAGAAAGGGGGAGGACACGCTAACCCTTGCATCAGGCGACCTGTTTTACTTTCGGGAAGGTGACGGAAGACATTCTTCCGAGGGCGGGATCGGCTTTATGGTGAAGAAGGACCTCGTTAGCAGCGTTGTGGAGATCAGCAGTGTTTCGGCTCGGGTAGCATACTTAATACTGAGACTCACCAACAAGTTCACCCTGAAGGTGATACAAGTGTATGCCCCGACCTCGAGCAGCACTGTCGAGGCAGCTGAGACCGTGTACGAGGACATAGCAAAAGCACTACATGGTACTGCCAAGACTCACTACAGCGTTGTGATGGGGGACTTCAATGCCAAAGTGGGAGTACAAGAACGTGGCGAAACGAAGATCGGTCCCTTTGGTGTGGGGCGCAGAAATGACCGGGGCCATATGCTTGTCAGTTTTCTTGAGTCTCAGGGGCTCTTCTTGATGAACTCTTTCTTTAAGAAGAAGCCCCACAGAAAATGGACTTGGCGAAGCCCCGACAAGGTCACAAGGAACGAGATAGACTTCATCATGACGGACAGGAAGTGTATATTTAGAGATGTCTCTGTGATTAACAGGTTCAATACCGGTGGTGATCACCGACTTGTGCGAGCATCTCTGAATTTGGACTTCCGAGCTGAAAGGGCCCGTATGATGAAGCCTACTCTCCGTCCTACCGCGCTCCAGTTAGCCTCAGGGGCTGAGAGGTTCCAGTTAGAACTTCAAAATCGTTTCGATCTGCTGGAAACCACTGGCAATATTCACGATAAGGCCGAAAATGTGGTCAGGACGCTACAGCAAGTGTCCCGAAGGTTTTTTGTCCGGAAAAAGCAATAACAGGTGCTTTAAGCTCTCGCCCGAGACTCTCAAACTAATGAGAATAAGACGGGAAACGCCATCTACGCACTCGTCTTCGTCAGACCAGCGGGATCTAAATCTCAAAATCCGAAAGCTGATACGACGCGACCTTAGACGGTATAACACCAGTATCGTCGAGGCAGCGATCGAGCAGAACAGGGGTACCAAGGTATTTGCCCAACAGCTTGGAAGACCCCGTCTGACGAAACTGAAGACAGCGGATGGCAGAACCGTGACCTCAAGGTTCGAGATTCTCGAGGAAATTGAGAGCTTTTACAGAGACCTGTATGCATCACGGGCAAAAAGGCCGACGGGTCCTACTGATTGTGACCACCGAGCCCCACTATCGCGCCACTAAACCGAGGACATTCCGGACATTGACCAGGGCGAGGTGAGGGCGGCTCTCGGGCAACTAAAAAACAACAAGTCCCCTGGGGAGGACGGAATTACAACTGAACTACTGAAGGCGGGGGGAGCTCCGGTCCTCAACGAGCTGACGAGTTTGTTTAATTCCGTCCTCCAACAGGGACAAACACCTGAAGCGTGGAGCGGGAGTGCGGTGGCTCTGTTCTTCAAGAAAGGTGATAAGACCTTGCTGAGGAATTACAGACCCATCTCACTCCTGAGCCATGTTTACAAGTTGTTCTCGAGAGTAGTCACAAACCGCCTCGCCCTTAGGCTCGACGAGTTTCAGCCAAAGGAGCAAGCCGGGTTTTGAAAAATCTTCAGCACCGTGGACCACATCCATACTGTACGGCAGATTGTACAGAAAACAAACGAGTACAATCAGCCGCTGTGTATGGCTTTTGTGGACTACGAGAAGGCCTTTGACTCTGTCGAAACCTGGGCAGTCCTGGACGCTCTGCAGCGATGTCGTGTAGATTGGCGATATATCGAGGTGTTGAGATGTCTCTACGACAACGCTACCATGACCATCCAGCTAGATAATCAAAAAACCAGTCCCATTGAACTGCGTAGAGGTGTAAGACAGGGTGATGTGATATCCCCGAAACTCTTCACCAATGCGCTTGAGGACATCTTTAAGACACTGGACTGGGAAGGGTGGGGCGTGAACATCAACGGCACGCAAATCTCGCACCTTCGGTTTGCCGATGACATCGTCATTGTGGCGGAGACGCTGGAACAGCTAAGCGGAATGCTGCATAGCCTGAACGGAGCGTCTCGACGTGTTGGACTCGGCATGAACTTGGAAAAAACCAAGGTTATGTTTAATAACCACGTTACGCCGGGGCCAATATACGTCGAGGGATCGAGGCTAGAGGTCGTCCAGGAATATACTTACCTTGGGCAGGTTATTACACTGGGGAAAGGGAACCTGGACAAGGAAATCGCCAGAAGGATACGGTTGGGCTGGGCAGCATTTCGCAAACTGCGTCGAGTCTTCAATTCGCCTTTACCGCAATGCCTGAAGACCAAAGTCTACAACCAGTGCGTTCTACCTGTTATGACATACGGTGCCGAGACGTGAACACTTACAGAGAGGTTGGTCAAAGCTCTAAAGGTTGCGCAGCGGGCTATGGAAAGGGCTATGCTTGGGGTGTCTCTGAGGGATAGACTCCGAAATGAGACTATCCGGCAAAGAACTAAAGTGGTCGACATAGCTCGCAGAATAAGTACATTGAAGTGGCAGTGGGCCGGCCATATCTGCAGAAGAACCGACGGCCGATGGAGCAAACGAGTTCTAGAGTGGAAACCGCGTCTCGGCAAACGTGGGATAGGACGTCCACCCGCTAGATGGACCGAC
Source organism: Miltochrista miniata (assembly GCA_933228765.1). Classification (NCBI taxonomy): domain Eukaryota; kingdom Metazoa; phylum Arthropoda; class Insecta; order Lepidoptera; family Erebidae; genus Miltochrista; species Miltochrista miniata. The sequence goes on from OW121768.1 coordinate 13,292,635, forward strand.
GACCTGGTAAAGGTCGCAGGCTGGGACTGGATGCGTAAGGCGCAGGACCGTGGATTGTGGCGTAAATTAGGAGAGGCCTACGTCCAGCAGTGGACTGCGATAGGCTCATTTGATTGATTGATTGATTGTCATAGCGGCAACAGAAATACATTGTCTGTGACAATTTCAGATCTCCAGCTATCACGGTTTCTGAGATACAGCCTCCCGACGAACAGACAGATAGACAGACAGCCAGACAGCGAAGTCTCATGAAAAGGTTCCGTTTATACCCGTTGGGTACAGTACCCTAAAATCACCACTCGCAACCATCCAAAACATACACTCATAGCAAGAATTCATAGCACGCATTCATAGCTAAAATATAGCTTAGATGAATCCATTTCCAAAACTGCTATGCTAGTTGGCCCAATGATTAAGATTGATGGATACCAAATGCATTCATAGCAACGTAGCATCGAGTTCTAGGACATTCTTCCGAGGGCACACCCGGGGCTCCCAACTATAGCCTGTTGGGCGTTACGTGAGGTTTTTAGTCGGTAGGAGTCCAGCATCCATAATGAATTTTCCCTCACATTAAAAAACAAACTAACGTAGCATAGCACATTATCTCCTGGCGATATCCTTCCGAGGTCTTACGCGGGGCTCCCAACCATAGGCAGTAGGAAGGAAACGTTTGGTTTTTAAGATTATTTTTGAAAAGCAATTAGTATGCTCACTGATCATACATTTTAAATATGGCAAAAGAATTGATATACGTCGCCCCAAGACGTATAAGGTGGAAAATTTGGTTTGGTTTTTAGTTGGTAAGAGTTCGGCATAGCATCCATGACGGATTTTCCACACATTAAAAAAAGAAAATAAAAGCATAGCACATCTCTGGTGGAAATGCACCCTTAGCAGTGAATAGTGTTATGACATGGGGTCCACAAGATACCTACTTGTTAACGGCATAAACGATTTTCTTTTGTACTTCGTAAGCGATGGGGGATATAAAGTCAACAATAAAGCTATTCGTAGTTTGATGCTTTTGTTTGGTAATAACAGGGATTAGAAATTTCTTAAGGCAAGATATTTTTATGTGACTTTTTGATGTGTAGCTTTTGTATCTAGAAATGTCTACGAAAAATTTTACCATCGTTTATTTACGTTGCAAAATCGGAACTGAACTGTAAGGTTCATTTTGATAACTGATTTTCATACACACATACGTAGTAGTCACGCCTTTATCCCCGAAGGGGTAACCATAGCATACGCCCACATTTTACCGTACAGCTTTATGTCCCACGTAAGGTGGTGAGCCTTTTGCCGTGTTATAATGGACAGGCGTAGGTTGTGACGACCCACAGTTGAACTTTTTCAAGTCGCCCATAAGGCCTTCAACTTGGCTTAACGATTGTCATTTTACTTATCATTTCGAGTTTTCCTTTCCTACGCAATGGATCGTTCATATCATATCATGTCATTTATTTGCTTTCAATTATTTTTGTAAAGTATTCCTTTAGTCGCCTAAGACACCCTAATGATGAATTATGGTGGTGATATTTTGCACTCATTCCTGTTGCCACACGGGGCTGCGACTATTATCACTTTCTGTTTATACTAAGCTTAGACTTTACCAACTTTGTATGGTTCGGCTGTATTCTAATAGCCATTGGAATGAAGATCTATTTCACTTATAAGCATGAAAACTGAAGAAAATGACTTTTCTCCAACATATCCGTAAAATGTTCAAAGTTCTCATAAAGGTTCAGTGAACCCACAGCGCAGAATGAATATCTAACAATCTCATAGTACATATCGTAAAGATCGAGAGCAAAAATGACTCTCCTTCTCCTCCAATATGATCGAAACGTCCCTTACATTAATGCTGAACGTATCCTCCACACAATGGAGATTTTTTTTATACCTATGGACGCATGCACAACAGCAGAGGCGCCACACTCGCGCTGCCGACCCTGTAAAAACCTTCTAGGACCTCTTTTGTTTGAAGAACCCCAAACTGTAGGCTTTTGAGAAAACCGAGGCGGGGAGATAATTTCACAACCTAAGCGTGCGCGAGTAGTAAAGACGGTGAATTGTATCCTTAATATGATAAGCCTGTGGTAAATATCCTTCCGAGGGCTTACCCCGCGGCTCTCAACTGTAGGCTGTTAGGTAGGATACGTGTGGTTTTGAGTCGGTAGGAGTCCGGCATAACATCCCTGAAGGATTTTCCTCACGGTAAAGAAATTAAAAATAAATATGACAAATCTCTCCTTTCAAGATTATCATCTCATTACATGAGCACAGTACTTGGCCACAAGTCTCTCCCAAGTACCCAACAATGTATTTTAGGCAAACTTGCGCTATCTAGACGAGTTCGTAAGTACAAGGTTTTATTTCGACACGTTTGCAAAAGTGTTTTTCTAGTCGCCTTTTACGATAGAAATCCGTATTGATCCGTTTACTATTTATCCCGCAAGCACACAAACTTCTCAAGGTTACAATGAGGAAACAAAAATAAGGATAACAATAAAAATATAAATCTTGATTATATTATCCGCTCGTATTCAGCTAAAACGCCATCTAAAATCCCATTCAGAGGAACTTAAATTTATTTGTTTTCTTAGCAAGATCAAGGATATCTACCATTACTATACGCAATAGCCTTTTATTGACTCGTTGATATATGATACTTTGCTATGTATATTAGTCTTCCCACTGACCATTCAAGTATTTTATGTTTGTACCGGTGTCAGCCATCTTGGCGTCGAGCCAGAATTGCTTAAATATACAAAGCTACTGTTTATTGACAAAGGGTTCTGTGTAAATCTGTGACCTGTATAATCTACCCACATCTTTTTTTTGTGTAGGGGTACATGAGTTTTATGCATTGTTTAACTATAATTTGAAAAAGGTTGTACTAGAAAATTTTCATATCCGGTATGAATATTTGCAGAGAACTTATTTGCGGGGTTCCGTTCAAAATCAGTGTATTGATTTTTATAAACTACTTGCTTAAATGTTACCGATTTGTTTTGATATTTATTGTGCCACAGGGTCAGGTGATCAGGGAACATCACTGACTTAACCTGGGGGATTTTTGACGTATGTGGTCGGAGGACTTTAAGCAGGGCTACCGGTAGTCCCATTATGTGACCACGTCATGGTACTTACCGGCTACAAAATGGTTCCGTCGGGAACAAATAAATTTAGTTCTACACCTACACCTTCCATGTTAACATCTTCATAAGAATCTGGCATATCTGTCATTTTTATTTACATATATTTTTTTAAAAAAATTCGGGTTTTTCCTATTCTCTCTACTTTATTATTAGTTGGTAATCTCGACGAGTATTTTACTACGAAATCGACTTTATCTCTTCGGGTCGAAGTAGAAAAGCTATTTAGATAAAACTAGTCCAAGATTGCTTACCTTTCAATGTCGTCTTGATTTCTTGATCGCTACTAGACTACCGATAGAGCCGAAAAGTTTATGCAATTTATTCAAATTCATGTAAGAACTCTTAGGTTCTTCAAAGCCTAAAAGGGAGTAGTATCTTTGATTCGATGAAGAATAATGTAAAAGGCTGTAATTTTATAGACAATTTTTGAATAAAAAGCCGTACTATTTATAGCTTTATTATACATCGTAATAAGCAATTCTCTTTACCCAAAGATACGGCGTGAAGATGTTCGTTTTCATAAGAGTATTTATTTATTTATTTATTTATCCTAATCCCCCGGGCTAAAGTCAGTGATGTTCCCTGATCACCTGACCTGTGGCACAATAAATATCAAAACAAATTGGTAACATTTAAGCAAGTAGTTTATAGGGGAACACCAAAAAATTCCGACGTTCAAAATTCCGAAGATTATAATTCCTAAGAAACAAAATTCCGAATATTCAAAAGCACGATATTCATTTATCCGAAAGTCATAAGTAGGAATTTTAATTTTTTCTAATTTTGTAGGTACGAATAATTAAAAGTCCGTGCTGTTATTTTTCCGAATAAAATTATTCCAAGTTTCAAACCGAAAATTCAATGTTAAAATAATAACTTTCTACGAAAAATAGTTTAAAGTTAAATTGATTTTATGCATAGTTTTAAAAATAAGTTTATTGATTTAGTAATTAAATCTATCTATAGGTATATATATCTAAATATATATAACTCAAAGGTGACTGACTGACTGACTGACATAGTGATCTATCAACGCACAGCCCAAACCACTGGACGGATCGGGCTGAAATTTGGCATGCTGGTAGATTTTATGATGTAGGCATCCCCTAAGAAAGGATTTTGTTAAATTCTACCCCTAAGGGGATAAAATACGGGAAGCGGGAACGGGAACAAATTTTACGCGGGCGAAGCTGCGGGCATCAGCTAGTAGGTTATATTCGTCCAACACAAAAATTAAGTTGAAAAACGACTCGCTGTGATCCTTATCGAATCTTCTTTTACTCACACTACACTCCGGAGTACCAAAGGTAAAAGAAGATTCAGTTGGGTTAAGTAAGGTTAGAACTGTGACCCCCAGTGCACGAGCCGAGCGAGCGAAGTCAGCGTGCTGCGGCAGTGGCCGGCGAGGGATGCGTCTCATAACGTATAAACTCATTTGGTCTATTTTCATTTGATTATCGTTCATAAGATATAATCAACGTGAGATATACCAACTATTGATATAATTTCTTTACATATAACATTTATTTATTCGAAAACTTAATTAGTATAACGTTGTTTGATATAACGTTTATGTAATCGAAAATCATTTGATCTAACGTTTAGTATGTATAAATCCCCTAACGTTTAATATGTAAAAATATCGTCATTATGGTTAAAACTCCGACTCAGTGTACCCCGACTTGGATAGGTTAGGTTAGAAGGCTAAGGCGGGAGCGAAGCGGAGCGGAGCAACAGTGTTAATTTCAACTCGACACCAAGCGTTCAAAGGATAAAGGCTCTTGACAGACAGACGGACGTACAGACGAATGGACAGATGGACGGACGGATAGACGAAACCTTCGGTGCGCGAGTCCGTCTTGCACTTGTCCGGCTTTTTACCATGTCGTTTTTCGCCCTTTGACTTAATGGTACGTCATTCTGTAATCTTTTCCCTGTTATACAGTTTTCTCTTCCTACTTATAAAAAAAAATCAATATTAGAACGATAATAAAGGACGGGAGGGAGAGGCACCCATCCACACACCCTAGATTCGACAATCTTAAAGTACAACAGTTAAGGATAACTACAATTAATTGTAAGGGGGGAATGACGGCATTTGCTGCCATGCATCTGAGGATGCCTCGTGTGTAGGCAAGACACGTGTTGACTTATTAGTCACGTTTTTAAGCAGAGTAGTGTTTATTATTAACAATCTGGAGGGTACAGGTATTTTTCCTATCCAACATCCAAATTTCCTTACCTGAGGAGTTCGATTCGTCATTCCTCCCTGATGTATAACTAATTAATATATATATTCATAACATAACTAATTGTAAGGGAGGAATGACGAATCGAGGATGTGAGATGGGTTCCTCTCCCTCCCCTCCTTTATCATCGTTTTAAGATAGATTACCAATATGTAGGGGTGCTGGGTAGGACAACCTCCACGTGGTGCATCCTGGTAACGTGGACGACGATGTGGGCTTCGCACGAGGCGCACATCGTCGCCCACGGCCCATAGTCCACCAAGGAGGGGGGGGGGGCCTTCATGGCCGGTTTTGAGTTCTCCGCATGCACTCTGTTATGCAGAGCGTACTTAGCGGAGAGCTCTCAGGGCGGCGAGTACTACGCCTCTGAGCGATCAGAGGCGAAGTACACGGTCCCATGGAGACCATCGTTCGGCCGAGCCGTAACCCCGTCTGGCAACAGACGGGCACGGTGGCTCTTTGGAGTTGCGAGGAAGAAAACCTCTATAAAAAATAACCCGAATCTCACGCTCTGACGCCCGGCAATTTGATGCATCGCTGGGGGGAACTCAGTGCCTAGGGCGTCACTCCCACCTTCCCACCTTCCCCATCCTCACATCCTCTCCCAACTTCCCCACTCCCACCCTTACGTCGGCGGACGCAAAACGCAAAACACAACAATGACTGAGGCAAATTACTCGATTGAAACTACCCAGGAGCGCACCCGGACAGTGTCCGGGGAATCGCTTGGCATGACCCGTCATGTCGACCCCTGCCAGGGTTCATCCCAGGTGGTATATGGGAGGGGTCACCACAGTCCTATAGGCCCAAGGGTGTGCCTAAAAACCACCCCCAGTGACGCGGAGGTCGCGTCAACCCGCGCTGGCTCGGAGATGGAGTCGGCTGTCGACATGGGTACCGAGACCGAGGGTGCCCTCGAGGGTATCCATGCCGACGGAGGAAGGAAGAGACCCAGGTCAAGCGGACCAGGCAAAGGCCTGTTCCGCCGGCCTGGGTCTGAATCATCGTCATCCGAGGAGGACCTTCCGCGGAAGGTTGTAGCTACCACTGCGGGTAGAGGCCGGAAAGCCGACCTCTACAAAGCAAAAGGAAAGGTAGCAGAGCCGCCGACATTTGTGCCCCCGCTGACTAGCGGGAGTGTCACGGATGTGCCGGCGGCTAAGGAGATCATGGCGGCTTTTGCCCGCATTTCTGGCGCTGTAAAGGGCGCCAAGAATGTAGCGGGCAGGAGAAGGGTGGTGACGGAAGCCGTCACTGGTGCCACCAAGGCGTTGGAGGAGCTCCTCGAGAGGAGTGTCTCCAAGGAGGAGGGGAAGCTCCGGGCTCGGGTTGCGAGCCTGGAGACGGAGCATGCCGACTCCCGTAAGCAGCAGCAGCTGATGCGGGAGGAGGTTGACAAGCTGACGCAGCTGGTCCAGGGGGCCGGGGAAGCTCGGGGTGTGAAAACCCCCGCTCCACGTGCACCACCTAAGACGACACCATCGATGGTCCAGCTGCTGGAGGCCATCGAGCGACGCCTCGGCGTCCTGGAGGACCGGGCATACCGCCCACCGCTGGCGGCTCCCGTCGGCGCGTCATACGCGACGACGGCTGCACCCAACGGAACTGGTCCCAAGCCAAAGGCCTCCGCCCCCAAGAAGACGGCACCTGGGGGAAGTGGCAACCCCGCTTCCCCAACAGCCAGCGCTCCTGCTGCACCCCAGACTACCTCAAATGATGGGGTCTGGGAGGTGGTAGGAGCCAAGAAGAAGGCGACTAAGGCCGCCAAAAAGGCGGCGAAGGCAGCCAAGAAGGCGGCAAAAGTCGCCGCTAAAGCGGCAAAGGCGGCATAGGCCGCCGCGACGAAGGCGCCGAAGAGGCTTCGAGCTCCCCGCCCCACTGCCGTCGTCATTACGGTGACGACAGAGGGCAAGGCGAAGGGCGTGGGGTACGCCGAGGTACTAAGGCAGGCGAAAGCCTCAGTTGACCTCAAGGCCCTCGAGATTGAGGGAGGGCTCCGGTGCAAGGTGACGCGCACCGGAGCGCGCCTCCTCGAGGTCTCCGGCGCCACCAGCGGCCCCAAAGCGGATGCCTTAGCGGCGAAGCTGCGGGAGTCGCTGAATACGGGCGATGTCAGCGTGTCCAGACCCAACAAATGCGCCGCGCTGCGCATTTCGGGTCTGGATGACGCGGCCACGACGGACGAGCTTATCTCCGCCGTCGTGGAGGCGAGCGGCTGTCCCCGTGATCAGTTGAGGTCAGGCGAAATCCGCTTTGGCCCCACCGGTCACGGGTCGGCAGTCGTGAGCTGCCCCGTCGCGGCGGCCCAGAAAGTGGCGGACGGACGGAGCCTCCTTATTGGGGGCTTCCTGAGGGCGCAGGTGCATCTCCTGCAGCCCCGCGAAGACAGGTGCTATAGGTGCCTGGTCGTGAGGCATATAGGAGTGCAGTGTACGGCGGAAGTCACCATGGGTGATCGGTGCTTCCGCTGTAGTCAGCCCGGTCACACGGCCCTTGCCTGTGACGCTCCGCCTCGATGCTTCAAATGCGTGGCGGAGGGCAAGGAGGCTGACCACCGGGCGGGCAGTAAGTCCTGCGCTGCCTCAAGGCCGAAGCCCCGTCCGTCCGCACGGGGGGGTGAGGGTGTGGGTGCACGCTCGCGGCAGGGTGCGGAAATGGACGTCCATTAATGGACATCCATATCCGCATCCTGCAGGTGAACCTGAACCACTGCACTGGTGCTCAGGACCTTCTGTACCAGAGCATCAGGCAGTGGTCCATTAACATCGCAGTTGTCGCCGAGCCGTACTGGGTTCACCCGGGAAGCCCGGTGGATCTGGACGGCCTGGCGACAATCTTTGGGGGGACCGGCGCGGATGACTCGCGCCTGGCGGTCATCGCTAGGGATCCGGGTTGTGTCGCGGCGGAATACGAGGGTGTGGCTGTCGTGGCCGTCTACATCTCGCCGAGCCTCGACCAGCATCAGTTCGAGCCATGGCTCCCTGAGCTGGACGTCGTCCTCGCTGCATGCCGGCCTCGCCCTGTCCTGGTCCTGGGAGACTTCAATGCCTGGTCGCAGGCTTGGGGCTCCCGGGAAACCAGAGGCAGGGGGAGGATACTGGAGGACTGGGTCACTACTCGTGGCCTAGTCATCCTGAACCGGGGAAAAGTCGCAACCTGGACGCGGCGGGGGCTCAGCTCGGTCATAGACGTTTCGTTTGCGACCCCTGAGCTCGCCCGCCGTGTCCAGGGATGGCGCGTGGTGGAGGAGGAGGAGACATCGTCAGATCACCGATATATTCGGTTCGACGTCTCCCCTCCACCTAACCTGCCGCCAACAATCGCCAATCCCCCGGTACCGCGTTGGGCACTCCATCGCCTGGATCGGGAGGCTCTCCTGGAGACGGCCATCGTGCAGGCCTGGATTCCGACACTGGACGGGCCTGCCGATGTTGATGCCGAAGTGGAGTGGTTCGGGAGAGCCATGTCGCACATCTGCGATGCGGCGATGCCCAGGGCTAGGCCCAGGCTGGGTGCTGCGTGGTCCGTTGCTCAGAGGAGTCGGCGAACGTGTTACGCCGACGACACCTTCGTTACGGTGCGGGGAGCAACGCACCGTGCCGCAGCACTTAAGGCCACGGCGGGGGTTGCTCAGGTCGTGGGTCGGATTCGGCGGCTGGGTCTCGAGGTCGCCCTTCACAAATCCGAGGCTCTGTACTTCCACGGACCTCGGATGGGGCCACCTGCGGGATCCAGCCTACAGGTAGGGGGCGTCAGCATCGGCATCGAGCCCTCGATGAAGTATCTGGGGCTCGTACTCGATGGCCGGTGGAACTTCGGACATCACTTCCGAAGTTTGGTCCCAAAACTGAGGGGAGCATCGGCCGCACTCGCGCGGTTGATGCCCAACATCAGGGGACCCAACGCTCCCTACAGGAGGCTGTACCTGGGGATCGTGCGAAGCATGGCCCTGTACGGGGCTCCCGTATGGGCAGAGACCCTGACGGCCAGCAATGAGGCTAGACTGCTGAGCCCGCAGAGAGTGATGGCCGTCAGGGTAATAAGAGGATACCGCACGATCTCCGGTGAGGCGGCATGTCTCCTAGCCGGGACCCCTCCATGAGACCTGGAAGCGAGAGCCCTTGCGTCACTGTTCAGATGGCGCAAGGAGGCGCTGGAGCGGGGCCAAAGGCCTGCGTCTCGAGAAATCGAGGCCCAGCGGACCCTGCTCCACCAGGAAACCGTGGAGACATGGAAGGTGCGACTTGAGCAACCAAAGGGGGGATTCGCCACAATCGCGGCCGTCAGACCGGTCATGGACGAGTGGCTGGAGAGAAGACACGGTGCTCTCTCCTCGAGGCCATGGTGCGAGCCATGCTCTCCAGCGGGAGTAAGTGGGACTGCGCCGCCTCTTTCTACGAGCAGGTCATGCTCGCGAAGGAGGCGGCGGGCCGGGTGCGGGAGAGAACTCTCCCACCCGAGTTCCGCAGTCGGCGAGGGCGCCGCTGACGTGTCTTCGCCGAGGACTATCGGAATATCTAAAACGGTGAGAGGGCCGCTCACCGTCCTTACAGAAGCAGGCCCATGACGGCAGCGTGACGTGAGCAACTCACGCACGCCCCCCCCCCCCCTTAGAAGCGGGGTCACACCCGAAACCCCCCATTGACGCGGGATTGCACCCGAACCACCCCCTGGGCGAGGCCGCCTTGGCGGCCGTAGGTCTGTTGGGAGTCACGGGACATCCTTCCTGAGGGTTTACCCGGGGCTCCCAACCATAGGCTGTTAGGCGTGGCGTGAGGTTTTTTAGTCGGTAAGAGTCCGGCATAACATCCTATGAGGATTTTCCCTCACGTTAAACAAAAAAAAAAAAAAAAAGATTACAATATGTAACGCCTGATTCCAATTCCTACGGTCGATCGCCGAGTGATCGGAATAACAACTCGGAACTAATTTCAATAATGATTGTTGTTCTATTGTGAATTCAATGTCGCTCAAAATGTATAATTTCTATGACGGAAAATCGTCAAGAATAAAGAGAAAATGCTGAACATAACAAACGTGGTATTGTTTCCTTCTTTTGAGAAGAATTTTCTTTCTTCTTTTTATTTTAATTCCTCTTTTCCTTTTAGATCTCCGCTCTTTGTCATGGCTCATTGTAGTTACTTTCAAAATATTGTAGCTTTATCGAGGGAGTCAAATTCCTTTTCTCCAAGCTGCATAAAATGTATTTGTTACCATTGCAGAAAAGACCTTACTTGCTTTTACGTAATAATACACGTTCTAATTGATATTTCTGTTTGTATGTCCGGAACACAAAAACGACTGAATATTTTAAATTTCGACGTTTGACGAATATTAACTAGAGGTCGGATCTACAGACATAGGCCACATAGTATTAACACGCTACTTTGCCTGAAGACCGGATGAAAATAATTCAAATAAATGTCCATCGCGTTACAATTTTCACGCAATCCAAGTCGCGGGCGATAACTGGCCAGTAAAATAATATATAATTCATTAAAATATTCTTAAGATTTATGTCAATTATCAATTAATCACAGTCTTTTGCTCCGCATCTGAGACACTTAGTATTTTGTGGTAAAAGGGACAATGTCTCTTGATTAATTTAACAGCAAAATAATCTATTAATCATAATCTCTCCAGGAAGCGGAGTGAGCCTCGGATATTTTTCAATGTCTTAATAAATCCACTTCAAAGTTAGGGAAAAACTAAGCATCAATATGATATTGTTCTATAGTACTTGTAGATTAATAAGTTAATTCTGATAGATGGCAGATGTATGGATGTGTGAAAGTAATAAAACAAATATACCTATAGGTGGCGTTGTGTTAGAAACTTAGAGTGTCCTACAGTACTAATTTATATATTATAATTTATTTAAAATAATTTATATGACTGCCTCTGTCGCGCAGTCGGTAGTGATACCGCCTGCGGCGCTGGAGGTCGTGGGTTCGATTCCCACCGGCGACAAATATTTGTGTGATCCATAAATGTTTGTTTCAAGAGTCTGGGTGTTTCAATGTGTAATATGTATGTATTTAAAAGTATATAAGTATTAATATCCGTGGTCTGATACCCATAACACAAGCAGGTTATTCCTAGCTTACTTTGGGATCAGATAGCGTTGTGTGAAATGTCCGTGAATATTTATTTATTTATTTATTTATATGTGCCAAAATTTCTTTCTTTTTCTATGAGTCTCTCTCCAACTATATTCACAGTCTACAGTTCATAATGATCTGCGAATAGACAGTACAACCCGTTCACGGACTACATCGTCTAGTCTATACTATTTATACTTCTTTACTAATATTTTAAAGAGGAAAGATTAGATTGTTTGTTTGTTTGTTTGCATCGAATAGGCTCCGAACTGAACCGATTTTAAAAAATTCTTTCACTGTTGGAAAGCTACACTCTTTGCGGTGAACATAGGTTATATTTAATTCCTATATTCCCACGAGAACGGGAGTTACGCGGGTGAAACCGCGTGACGTCCGCTAGTAGATAAATAAGTTTATTTTGATAGATGGCAGATGTATGAATGTGTCAAAATAATAAAATCCCGTAATACTTATTTATTTAAGCGTTCTTTTAAACATTCTTTCTTAATCTACGAGTGTTTAGTCTATCATCAATCAGATTAACAGTCCACAGTTCTTACGGTCTGTGAATAGAAAGAACAATCAGTCCACAGACCAGGGGTTCTACATCGTCTAGTCTATACTAGGTATATATACTTCTTCACTTATATTATGAAGAGGAATGATTTCATTGTGTGTTTGTTTGCATTGAATAGACTCCGAACCTACTGAACTGAATTTTAAAAAAAACCACTGTTAGAAAGATACACTATCCCCAGTGAACAAAGGTTATATTTTATTCATGTATACAAAAGTAATATAAAAAAAAAAATCCCCGGGAACGGGAGCTACGCGGGTGAAACCGCGTGACGTCCGCTAGTATTTCATAATATTGTTTATTTGCCTACCAACCCAACAAATCGAATTTCAAAAACGTTACTGTACGTATGAGCAATTCAAATCTGCGACTTAGGCATTGAACCTGTTAAGATTCAAATCTCAAAGATGAAGTACAAGTTCAATGCTCTACCGTTGTCTTTGCCTTGTAGTACGTACTACTATTTCAATACATTATATAAATATTTAACTGAAATAAATGTCTTTTTAAGACGAAACTCTAAAAGACTAGCCTCGACCATAACAAAAAGCCGTCTGAAGCCGAGACTTAAAAGCTCACGATATAGTTTGTCAGATCTTTGTGTGAAACTTTGCTCTCACCGGCCTTTGTTTAGCATAAGTATCGCATTGTTCTTGCACTACACTTTTGATAGATGAAGCTTCTTGTGTGAATTTAGTTGGCGACTTCATTGAAGAACATATTTTAAATTCGAGTAATGTCGTCCGTTGCTATTGACCGTGAAGAATAATTCTACATACATACATACATACATATACTCACGCCTTTATCCCCGAAGGGGTAGGCAGAGGCCTATACCGGCCCACATTTCACCGTGTACAATTCGGTCCCACGTAACAGGTGGTGAGCCCATCGCCGTGTTGAAATGGACCGCCGACGTCAGAGCCTCGTCCGTTGTTCAGCAGGTGCACGAGCTTGCACGTGAGGTTGACTTGGGCCCGGAGGTGTTGGTAGGGCCCCACTACACCCTACTATACTACTATAGTATACACTACTATAGTAGAATAATTCTATGGCTGACAATATAATTGACATCATCATTTCTGACCATTTGCAAAGGTAAAGGATTTTGGTGCTTTACACTTTAATAGGTAATTTCTGGTTATTGGCATTTTGTATTATACGGGCAGTTTATTGTAATTTATTTTAATTTTAGTGAACTTATAACCAAACACCCATGTTTGCAAAATAATTCTTAGACTAAAACTACAATTACTTATTGTTACAAATTACAAATCATAAACTTTTCACAAATACATTCCCATATAAAAGCAACAAACAAAATACAGCAAAAAAAAACGATTACGAAACTGAAATTTTGAGGTAACCATAACCTATGAGCGTGGCTTACCAGTTTACAAAAAGTTCCAAAATTGAAAATAAAATAACAGACAAACAACATAGTGCCCACAGGTCGGCCGCTCTGCGGTTCTGTAAACATTACTAGATACTCTTTGATGGTCGCGAGTGTTCGCGGTTTTAGAATTGTATGTGTTGTGTATAAGTTTAAAACTACCTGATTGTTGTACGTCGTGGTTGACTTTGTGTATAGTCAACCACCACGTACAACAATTTGCCACCACTAAAACAAAATACTTAAATTTAAGCCTCAGATTTTTACTAAAGTACGGATCATTTTATTCGACTTATAAATGCTTAACTGCCGAGATCGTATTTGTCAATGTGTAACATTAGTCTTTTCTGTTAGAATTGTGGGGTTCCGTACCTCAAAGGAAAAAACGAAACCCTTGTAGAATAACTTTGTTGCCCGTCTGTCCGAACTACGAACCGAAAACCACGAAAGTCGATTTCTGAGGTTTTATGTTAGCTGCAACTGCGAGATTTGATTCCAAAACTTCTTTTTTGAAGAACAAGAAGTTTACGAAAATCAGTTTAGGAACCCTCGGTGAGCGAGTCCGACTCCCACTTGTCCGGTTTTTTTTATTATATTTTCAGTTCACCAAATTGATGACACCCGCCTAAGCCAAGGAAAAGAATATACTCACCTCTGAAAGATAGCTCAAAGTCAGTTGAAAATAGAAATTCAAAAGAGAATATCAATTAAATGTATGAATTACCAAACTAGGAAACACTTTCTTGGAATCCAAATGCATTAATATACTTCAGCAAATCAGTAATACATCTATCCACTAAATGGCACAATACACATTGAGCTACGCAAATTCAAACTAACGTAGCGTAACGCGTTCGCCATATTGAATGCTTTGTGCATTATGACTGATGCAGGCGTGGTACGTATCAGCCACAAATTAGAACTTGGAAATTGGGAATCAAATATGTCCTACATTTTATGACACAAAATTATGATTTAATTTAGTTTCTGGCGAAAAAGAAGGTGTACAATATAAGTAAGTATGTCGTGTTTTATAGTACACCAAAAACCTATTTAAATAGAATGTGTGAGTTTTTGGTATTACGATTGGAGTCATTATCACGAAGGCAATCTTTTATAGAGGCAATCTTTGATGCAAACTGTATGGTCAAAAATATTTTGGGATAGTTCGGCGTCACTAAAAAGCTCAATAATTTATTTTGTGCTTTTTAGTGCTTTCGTGTTATTATTTCATAAAAGCTTGCCTTTTAATTTTTTTTTACAGATTACGTACGTAATAAGGGGAGCTCCCATACAACAAACGTCAAATTTTTACTACTTTGTCTGGATAATGTATCTTAAGTAATTATTTTATAAAATATATTTAAGAATGAAGTATTTCTATTAAAGAATCATTATTTTAAATATTAATTCGATCACCAGAAACGTTGCTAACAATTGGACAAACTCTTTTTTTTTATGTGTGCAAATCCTGCATTGGATGATTTGCCGGACTCCTACCGACAATGCCCTACACCAGTCTATGGCCTGGAGTCCCGGGTAGACATACCCTTTTAGTGAACGTCATTCGTAGTTACAATGCATTATTGATCATACTTTACTCCTATTTTGGGACATAGCGGTTTGAAAGTCATTCTGGTTGGCTCACGTTACTGTAGTAATAAGTAAGGTAGAGTTTTGAACGTCGCTTTTGCGTTTTGATAAAGTTCAAAGTCATATATTTTCATGAAGTTGAAGTAACGTGTGAAGAACGTCCTATACGTCTGACTGCTGCTACCTGTCATAATACCACAGCCGACAGATCATAGTTCTCTTTATACTGTGTAATACACTGTCAGACGTATAGAGTCAGAGAGTTGTTTTATTCGTCTACAAATAAAACAAATAAATATTTTTCACATAACACGCCGTCTCGCGTCTATCCCAAACTCTTATGTTATGGAATCTAGACGAATGGTAAACATACTTATATATTTTTAAATACATAAATGTTATACATAAATTAATAAATAAATATTCACGGACATTTCACACAACGCTATCTGATCCCAAAGTAAGCTAGGAATAACCTGCTTGTGATAAGGGTATTAGAGACGGGTATTAATACTTATATACTTTTTAAATACATACATATTATACATAGAAACTTAGATTCTTGAAACAAATATTTATAGGTCACACAAATATTTGTCTCAGGTGGGAATCGAACCTACGACCTCCAGCGCCGCAGGCAGTATCACTATCGACTGCGCCACAGAGGCAGTCGAGACATAGAAATCAACCAATCCTCCAAAACAAACAATTGTGGGTCACATAAATGATCTAACCTGGGATTCAAACCCAAGACTGGCCAAGACTCACATCGTAGATCACTTAAAATTAGCTCCGACCAGGCATCCAACCCAAGACCACGGGCAGCCGGCAGTTCACAATCCACCTACATTTACAGCAAATAAATTTAAAAAATAACTGAAATGGCTTGCTATAAATTAATAATACCTACTATCTGATCATTACAGAACGTAAACTGATACACCATTCAACTTAATTAATCGTCCAGTTGAAAATGTAACGTTCGCGGTTGAACGATTTTTTGTACACGAATTATCAAAGATGAAAACATGACGGATTGATGCATTAATTGGTGATTTCGTTTGAATATAAATCCTACTAATATCATAAATGTGAAAGTTTGTGAAGATGTTTGGATGTTTGGATGTTTAGATGTTTAGAAGTTCGGATGTTTGTTACTCAATCACGCTCTAACGGCTGAACGGAATGAGCTGAAATTTGGTACAGAGATAGCTTATAGTCCGGAATAACACATAGGCTTTTCATCCCAGGAAACTATTCCCACGGGAATAGGGAACGGGTACCGAATTTCACGTGGGCGATGCCGCGAGCATCATCTAGTAATGTTATATTTTAATCATTTCGTCATCAACATTCATCAACACATCGACATTCAGTTGAAATTACACATTTATTTATTTATTTCTTAACAATGTCACATTGTATTGAAAATATAATCACAAATCACACATCAAACCCAATCATCATACAAATTATTAACATTGAAGAAGAGAAAAATAGAATAAAAAAATACCTTAAAAAGTGTAAGCTTGTGCTATAAGATCTAGTCAAGGGATATACCTACCTAATACTTTTGAATTTCTAAATCTTGCTTCTTGTAATATTATAAATGCGAACTTTGTGAGTGTAGATGTGTGAATGTGCTATCACACTGCTCTAACGGCTGAAAGGATCGGGGTGAAATTTGGCACAGGGATAGATTATAGTTTGGAATATATCTGTCTCTCTAGACCTTATGCTACTTTTTATTGTATGGTACAAATGTAACAAAATTTAACAGCGAGCATCAGATTATATAATTTCTAAGTATATCTTTTTCTTATGTTAAAAGTCATTACAAGAATAAAATATTCAATTGCTCTGAACCCAAAACATTTGAAACTCCATTTTCTCGACAATATTATTTCAATGCTTCATTTAGAAAGGGTGAGTCGCCAATTATTTGAACAAAGGTGCGGAAAATTACCCACACGATAATAAGCAGTAAAACTGGTATCATTCCAGACCCCTAATTACTACTTAAGTGTAAAGGGTTGTTCTTGGAACTTCTAAATCTGAGAGGATTTTCGTGAAATTGCAGAAAAGTCGCATTTCCTTTTGTAATAATATCTACTAATATATAAATGCCAAAGTTACTCTGTCTGTCTGTTTAATTGCACATCTGGACCACTGAATTGATTTTAATAAAAATTGATACAGTGATTTAAATGAGATTGAGAAAGGACATGGGATGCATAATTTTTAGGGAAAAACTTTTTATGTGAAACTGGTCGGGGAAATCTCACCAAGCATAGCTGCGGGTATTAATTAAATAATCTATACTTAACGTGCTTTTTGAATGGAAATGCTCGCAAATAAATGTCACAAAGTGGCCTCGTAGTCGAGGACGTCACCGAGTCTGCGGGGCAACTAGCGCATCTAGCATTAACCACAGCATTAAAATTGCGTTTTAGATATAATGTAGACCATGCATCGC
Source organism: Miltochrista miniata (assembly GCA_933228765.1). Classification (NCBI taxonomy): domain Eukaryota; kingdom Metazoa; phylum Arthropoda; class Insecta; order Lepidoptera; family Erebidae; genus Miltochrista; species Miltochrista miniata. Next base: position 13,310,188 of record OW121768.1, read on the forward strand.
GATTTTGCGTATTTTCAGTAAGTTAAATTAAAGTCAAAAAATAAAATTAAAGTCAAAAAATAAAAATCTAGGAGCCCGCCTGGCACACAAATGTATTCAGCGTTGCAGAGTGTAGCACTTAGTCACTGTGTCAAGCTGCTGAAAAGCGATTCGTTCGGCGATTTTAAGTGTAGATTCTAGGTGGAACGTTAAAGCTTCTAAAAAACTAAATCGTCGGTAGCTTATGCCAAAGTTAAGCTAAAACTAGCTGCTTTATGCTGCTACGGCAAAAATAACCGTCTTTTCAAATATATTGCCAATGGGCTTTATTACGTAAATACGTGGTGTGCCCGTGTGGTGACGGGATCCCGTGTTGTGACAGTAAAAGAATACACCCCAAATTCATCCCGAGGTTTTCGAAAGAGACTATGACTAAGGGAACACTTTCACAAAAAGATCCATTGCATAGAGAAGGAAAACTGAAAATAAAACCCAGTTGTCAGTAAAATTACAGTCTTTAAGCCAAGTTGAAGGCTTTATGGGCGGCATGTAAAAAATCAATTGCGGTTCGTCATGACCTGTGCCTGTCCTTTTCAACACAGCAATAGGCTCACCACTTATTACGTAGGACATAAAACTATAAGGTGAAATGTGACGTTCAGTTGCCGTTGCACCTCCCTTAATTGTTACCATTGTACAATGCTGTTTACTTTAATATGTTTTCTCTTTTTATTGTAGTTGAAAAAAGCTCCCTGATTATACAAACCAGTTTGGAAGTTATGCGCAAATCAGCGAAAATGCGTGTTTCAGACAAAATTCAGCGCATTCATAGTTAAATAGTTCACTCGTGAAAGCGCAACAGAGTTACGGTAATATTTATAAATGAGAAAGGATTAGACACGCCTACCCAGAGCTTAACCTACGTGTGTTGGCTTATGAGTAGCGGTTAGACCCTCATTTATATCAGTCTTAGTACGTACGTATAATAAGTACAGTAGTCTCACAGAGCTAGAAATAATCTCTAGTAAAATATTGAAACATAAAGTAATCGGACAAAAGCCAATGATTCAGGTCTAGTCTAAATGAAGTGGTCTTTTTTCAACAGAAATCTAGTACGTGAATCACAAACTAAAAAACTGGAGTACTGCAGCTGTCACCTCTGGGCGGGGGCACCTCAATACCAACTTCGTCCTTTTGACTCGGTGCAAAGGCGAGCTATGAGCGTTGTCGGCGATCCCATACTTGCAGGTGATGTGGAACCTCTTAGTGACAGAAGAGACTTTGCTTCTCTGTGTGTATTCTACCGCCTGTATAACGGTTTGTGCTCTGAGAAATTGTTTGACATGATGCCTACGGCTACATAATATCATCGCACCGCTCGCCACAGACGGGGTGTTCATCCTCACATGTTGCATCCGGAGCGCTCGGGCACGGTTAGATCCGATAGGGGCTTTCTACCGTGCACGCTTAGGTTGTGGAATGATCTCCCTGACTCGGTTTTCCCAAACGCCTATAGTATGGGGTTCTTCAAGAGGGGTCTTTACAGGGTCGACAGCGCGAGTGTAGCGCCCCTGGTGTTGCAAACGTCCATAGGCTGTGGTGAACACCTGTACATCTGGTGGGCCGTATGCTTGTTTGCCACCATAGTGGTATAAAAAAAACTTTGTAATCCTTTTTAAATTCGGGGCTCCCAACCATAGGCTGTTGGGCGTTACGTGAGGTTCTTTAGTCGGTAGGGATAGAATTCCGGCATAGCATCCATGATGGATTTTCTCGTTAGAATTTTTTTTTTACTATTACCTAATCATTTCTATTATTGACATCGTATGGATGAGTTTAGGATTCGGTACCCAAATGGTAAAAACGGGACCCTGTTACTGAAACTCTGTCGGCCTTTCTCTAGACTGTGTTCAGAAATCATGATAAATATCTGAAATTTTCACAGATGAGTTATTTCTGTTGCCGCTTTAATAACAAATACTAAAAGCATTATAAATAACAAATAATATTATGGGGTGCTCCCATACAACAAACGTGTTTTATTGGCACAAGACTCGCACTTGGTCGCTTTTTCAACTCACTTTTAATCAATTCTATTATTGAAATTGTTTGCATAACTTTTTACTCCGAAACGACTATAATCCCAACATGTATTTAATCCTATGCATAAAGTTATATGTTTTTATTACAGAACTACGAAACTTTCTCGTGTACAATTAATTTCAAAGCTTTATCGTGGAGCAGCTATTGTCCCAAGGCAATAAATAAAAAAAACTGTCAACAAAATGTAATCAAAAATTGTAGATATGAGTTTTCCACGGGCATGAAATATTACAGTACTAAACGATAAACAAAATATAACTCCCGTTAGAATATCGTTATACTAAGATAATCCATTAAAAAAGTTGTATAAAACCAGCTAAGTGCGAGTCGGATTAAGTCACAAAAGTTTCCGTACAAAAAAAACTGAGAAAAAGTCGTTTGTCGTAAGGGAGTACCCCTTAAACACTATATTTTTCATGTTTTTATTACATTGATGTTATAGCGGCAACAAATATGCATCTGATTCTGTGAAAATTTCTTGCTATCACGGATCATGAGACACAGCCTGGGAACAGACAGACAAACGGACGGACAGCGAAATCTAAGCAATAGTGTTCCGATTTTACCCGTTGGACACGGAACCCTTAAACCCAAAGATTTTAGGAGTTAGAATACGAATTACAGTCTAGATTTATGTTACAAAATTTTCTCCTCGTAATGGAGGCGATCTACAGAAAATATTACGCCCTAGTAATCGTTTAATCCAAGTTCTCTGCTATTCTGATACCGTTCACGTGAATTCAATAGGGCCATTTTATTTTATCGTTTAGTGTCCACTTATTTTGGTAGATAACACTTACAATAAATAATAATTTGTGGGTGAATAAACACGTAATGGAAGGTATGGTCATTACCGTTTACCGTCCATTACAACATAAAGGTACTAAGGAAATCACATAATCATGCATCCAGAAGTATCTTCATGAGAGTGCAAAGTCCTCAAGAAATTAAATATCCCATGAGCTGCCACGCGGAATTCGGAAAATTACTTGGAAGCATGCTAAAACAAGAATATCTTGAAAATCTTTTTTCGAAATAAATTCCAATATTAGCATCAATTTCCATAACTTTGAGTATCGATAGAACGTCAAACAATAGTAATTTTTCACTCGACCGCTTAAGTTCAATACACCACTGAGAAAAGGGAATAAAACTGAGCTTTTGGTCGGTAATCTATCACCCACAGCTATTAATGTATAACACTGTACCAAATTTCAGCCAGATCCCTTCAGCCGTTCGAGCGTGAAAGAGTAACAAACATCCACACATCCACACGCACAAACTTACGCATTAACGAGTATAATATTAGCAAGATATGAGCAACAGTTCTGCCTCGCCTATATTTACCAAAATTTATGACAATTTTCAACTTCTTTTTTCTATTTTCGAGGGACTTTCGCATTTTGTCGTATTTCTGTTAAAGACTCATTGATAAATATCAGCATTAAATAATTTCGCATTAGAACATGGTTTAGATGTTGTATGAAATCAAGCTGAATATAAACGATTAGACGATGTCCATGGTCTTAATCACATTACCATCACAATTTTAAAAGTTCATTAGCTTATTTAATCTAATTAAGTGTGTGTAAATTGTATGTTGACATTGTGTCTAATTAAGTTAAATGAAATGAAATCAACTATAAAAGAGCAAATTATCTAAGTTCATCTTAACAAAGAAATTGTCAAATACAGCATTTCTTCTGCCATCGCAAAACGTTTGAAATATTCACTAATAGACATTTAATAGCTGTGGGCGATAGATTACCGATCAAAAGCTCAGTTTTATTCCCTTTTCTCAATAGTGTATTGAACTTTAAGCGGTCGAGTGAAAAATTACTATTGTTTGACGTTCTATCGATACTCAAAGTTATGGAAATTGATGCTAATATTGGAATTTATTTCAAAAAAAGATTTTTAAGATATTCTTATTTTAGCATGCTTCCAAATAATTTTCCGAATTCCGCGTGGCAGCTCATGGGATATTTCATTTCTTGAGGACTTTGAACTCTCATGAAGGTACTTCATGATGCATGATTATGTGATTTCCTTAGTACCTTTATGTTGTAATGGACGGTAAACGGTAATGACCATACCTTTCATTACGTGTTTATTCACCCACAAATTATATTATTATTTATTATAAGTGTTATCTACCAAAAGAAGTGGACACTAAACGATAAAATAAAATGGCCCTATTGAATTCACGTGAACGGTATCAAAATAGCAGAGAACTTGGATTAAACGATTACTAGGGCGTAATATTTTCTGTTGATCGCCTCCATTTAGGAGGAGAAAATTTTGTAACATAAATCTAGACTGTAATTCGTATTCTATCTCTTAAAATCTTTAGGTTTAAGGGATCCGTGTCCAAAGGGTAAAAACGGAACACTATTGCTGAGATTTGAAAGAAAGAAAGAAAGAAAAAGTTTTTATTCCACATTGATTGACATAAAAAAATAAAATTATAAAAATAAACTAAAATACCTAAAAACACACTATTTAAAATTTACTAAATATAAGCATGTGGAACAATGGCCGTCTCTCAGCTTAATGCTGTGGTGCACGCATACAACGCTGATTTTCAGAGACGGCCTGACGGTTTGCTTAATATTAAATATTCAATAAAATTGCCGTCACTTATTGTATAAATAAAATTAAACATAAATATAAATACTGAGAAAAAAGAAAAAAACAAACACAAAAAGGCATGTAGCCAAACACTAGTCTAACTTTTTAGAGATGGCAACCCCAACGCACTTCCGTCTCCGAGACGCGACGCCACTCTGCTTGCATTGTTTGTTTTGACAGTGATGGAATGGAAAACACAGACATCTCACATTCGAACACTTTGAGTTAGCATTTCGTGAAATTATAAAAGATAAATGTGTTTTACGCCTGTTTCAAATATCATGCCGTGATCGTGCGTCTCAAAATCACCATGCAAAGAAGCAATAACCTCTGTCAGCCGCCATTTAGCGTCCATATATTCTAAAGAAAAACAGAGGCATCCCGGCGTCGCGATGAAACCGAATAGTAAGCAAGCTGCCCCATAACAATAAGACAGAAAATACTGCAGAAGGTAAGGATGAAGTTTTTAACATTTTAACCTTCTCCTTGTACTCGAATATTATATATACTTAATTATTGTTTAATGTTTGCTTACAGTTACACATTATTCTCTATCTTTAATTTTTACATACTGACAAATTATACATGTAATATGAATGCGAAAGGGTCAAGAGTCTGTACATGGAAGACATTTTATAAATTTCAACTGTATACCTGTAGGGCATTGTATCATAGTTAGGTATGTACTGAAGTCAAAACTTATATCTAAGTACCTATACATTTCCATCGTTCATTCTCTTACGTGACGTAAACAAAGCACTAAGCAGGTAGCACGGGTTATTAAATTTCTGTGCACAGTGTGTATATTTTTCCTTTCACATATTAAACAAAATTTAATAAAAAAATCTAGGTATCATTTCTAATTCTCATACATTTAATTATTAATTTCAGGCAAAAGAAAAGAAACCACCCATACTGTGATTTATGTGATTTCGCTGTCCGTCCGTTTGTCTGTCTGTTCCCAGGCTGTGTCTCATGATCCGTGATAGCTAGAAATTTTCACAGAATCAGATGTTTAAGGGGTACTCCCTTACGACAAACGACTTTCTCTCAGTTTTTTTCGTACGGAAACCTTTGTGACTTAATCGGACTCGCACTTGGCCGGTTTTTTACAACTTTTTATGGATTATCTTAGTATAACGATATTCTAACGAGGAGTTATATTTTGTTTATCGTTTAGTACTGTAATATTTCATGCCCGTGGAGAGCTCATATCTACAATTTTTGATTACATTTTGTTGACAGTTTTTTTTATTTATTGCCCTGGGACAATGGCTGCTCCATGATAAAGCTTTGAAATTAATTGTACACGAGAAAGTTTCGTAGTTCTGTAATAAAAACATATAACTTTATGCATAGGATTAAATACATGTTGGGATTATAGTCGTTTCGGAGTAAAAAGTTATGCATACAATGTCAATGATAGAATTGATTAAAAGTAAGTTGAAAAACCGGCCAAGTGCGAGTCTCGTACCAATAAAACACGTTTGTTGTATGGGAGCATCCCTTAATATTATTTGTTATAATGTTTTTTAGTATTTGTTATCATAGCGGCAACAGAAATATATCATCAGTCATCAGCAAAAATTTTCGTGCCAAATCATCTACGATTATACTCGTAGATTGGCAATAGCTAATAAAAATCCTTTCTCATTGCCATACTACGAGTATACTCGTAGTTTGAACTAGGTTCCACTGCCAACTACGAGTATACTCGCACGTACCACTTTGTATGACGGCAATATTTACACGAAAAAAGTTGCTACGAGTATACTCGTATGGCAGGCAACGTGTTAAGGCATACTATCATAGCACGTCATTACATAAAAAAATACATAATCAATTCAAAATGCAACATCTAGTAATGAATTATATCATCCATTGTTTAGGTACTCGTATTTGTGTTGTTCCGCGCGTAACACGCAATATTTAACCGGTTGTCAGTCAGAGCTTTGTTTCACCCTCGTCGCATCCACATTCAGCGCTAACAAAAACCGGCATACGATGTTGTATATCGTTTATCATACCCCGAACATGGTACACACAACGGAAGGTTAAATAAATAAAATGAATTACGTTCCCACTTTTTTCAACAATTGGTTTAATTTATGTCAAGTTTATGGACTATGTATAAATGATAATAGAGAAATATGTATCTATACTATATAAAGAGAAAAGATTTGATTGTATGTTTGTTTTGAATAGGCTTCGAAACTACTGCACCGATTTGAAAAATTCTTTCAGTATTGGGTCGCTACACTATTCCCAGGTGACATAGGCTATATAGTTTATTCCCGTACTTTGTGGGAAATGCGAGCTACGCGGATGAAACCGTGTGACGTCTACTAGTAAGAAAGAAACTACGTTCATAAATGTAAAAACGCCGTGATAACAACCGTACCTTCAATGAAGCTACAGTTGTAGGCAGAATTTGTCGAAAGTCAGTGTACTTTGAAACAAATTATTTTTAGAAAATTCATTGTCACATTATAGAAAGATTATTAATTTTACCTCTAAATAGTCAAATTAGACGAGCTATCATAACGACAAATGAGTTTCAATATAACCACCAATCTTTTCATCATTACCGTAAAAGTATTTCAAAATCATTAATAATAACGTCGATTACTAATCCTTCAACTTGTTTACGTGCGGAAATCCCTCATGGGTGCCATGCCGGATCGTTACCGACTTAAGTCGTTCGAAAACCCCAGATAACCCCTCGAAAGGATGTCCCAGTAATTTCGACAGACCTTTGCCTCTACAGCCTAAACTAGGAGGTTCGGATACTCTTCCACGTTTTTGGGAGTTGTTCGGGTATTATTCCGCTTCTTGGGGCATGTGGCGTGCGGAAAACTTTTACGTCGCCTTGTCGTCTTGGGCTTGCTTCTGTAAAGACGTTGAGCAGGCCCCCCGCCGACCTCGGTCATGAACACGAAAATACCGCCGCTACTAATATTTCACCTTTATTTTTATGATTACTGAGCAGATCAAAAGGGTTTTATAAAGGGCCCCACTCACTAACAGTCCGCCTGCAGTCTCTGATCCTATCGGACGGCCTGCCGTCCTAGACCAATAGCGCCAACACACTAAAGCGATTTTTGCCTGCCGGCAAGGGCCTGCTGTCAGTCTTGCGACCACACACTAACAGTCGGGAGTCGGCAGTTTTCCACCGTACGATCGCCCGTCGGCCATGGTCTGATATCGGTTTGAGGGCCCATACACTACATACAGCAAATGGTCACCTATTTGCTATTCTACACAAATTATTTTGTAATGAATAAATGAATTATTATCACAAGTCAACATGTTATTACGTAGATTCATCGATCTGAAAGTAGGTAGATGGATATTTAATGAATAATATACCGTACCATAAATATTTTTATTCAAAATTTTTGACAAAACTATTATAATCTGGATAACAATAATAAATATATATTTAAATTTTATAATACATAATTTAAAAGTACGTAGGTACTTTTAATCTGTATAAATTATAGATAGGTATAAGATATATAGGGTTATCCCTCTAGATAGCTACCTACCAAAAAGCGTATTTAGCATTTTCATATAAGAGTAAAATCAAAATTACCTTATACAGATCTTTACTGAATGTGCTTTTAAGATTTTTTTTTCACATTGTCAATTGTTGCTGAAGGTATTGTGGTTTGATAAGATGCTAATAATTTGTTTTAAGCATCCTTCGTTCTTCCTTCAATCGTTTATTGTGATGATAATCATCTTTCACCTTCCATAAACATGGGAAACTTCTATATAACTCAATAAACGTAGATACAAATTGAGGTTTGCTGTCCATTTTGACGGTAAAATTAAACAAGTCGAAAATCTTAAAACTGACGGCCTGCAACTGATACAAGACGTCGGTCGACAGGCCGCCGGCCGGCTACCTGCTAATGTGTGGTCAATCGCGCGCCAGGCTTTAAACTGTCCGGCCGATATCTGTAGGCGCTGAACGGAATCGTCGAGCGGCCACACACTATCAGTTCGTATTAGTCGTCCGTCCAAAACCTTCAACAGAACTGTTAGTGTGTGGGCTATTGCGATTAACTGACAGATTGATATCGTCCGGTAAACTGTTAGTGAGTGGGGCCCTTTAAAATGAAAGAACCAAACTGATATGCTCTAAAAATCCCAATCGAAATTCTGAGAAATTACTCTAGTAATAAAAACCGGAGACAAATTAATCACTAGAACAGACTGAGCTCGCCCATTCGTGGGAGCTCTAATTTAACGGTTTGATCAAATTAATGACGCCACGGATTGATAGTTTGCATGCACGTAAACTGCTCGCAATGAATATTTATCACACTTTAGAAGCAAGAAGATTATTGTCGAGGTTAGTTAATGGGTTGAAGTGATGCTCAATATATTATACTCGGGTTTTACAATTAGATAGTGTTCAATATAATATATTATATGTTGTAGGTATGTATTACGTACTTTTTAGGGCTTACCTGGGGCTCCCAACCGTAGGCAGAGTAGGTATGGAACGTGTGGTTTTTAGTCAGTAAGAGTCCGGCATTATCATCCATGACGGATTTTCTTTTTTTAAAAAAAGAACAGCTGTTTAAAAAACGAATTAGTATGACGAATTGCTCAATCTTCATTGAAGGGCAAAGAGTGGAACAGGTGAAAGAATTTGTATACTTGGGTTCCAAATTTGTGAGGGATGGAAAGTGTGACCAGGATATTGAGCGAAGAGTTTTGGCAGGAAATCAAGTGAATGGGGCTATGTACACCTTTATGAGCAGTCAAAATGTGTCCGAGAAGGCCAGGTTGGCTGTACATAGGGGAGTGCTCATCCCTACACTTATGTATGGGAGTGAAAGTTGGGTATGGCAGAAGAAGCATGAAAGCAAAATTAATGCAGTGGAAATGAGAAGTTTGCGAAGTATAGCTGGAGTGACTTTAATGGACAAAAAAAGAAATAGCGTGATAAGGGAAAAATGTGGTTTAACAGAAGATGTAGTGACTAAGATCGAAAAAGGGATGCTTAGATGGTTTGGACACGTGGAAAGAATGGATGAGAATAGACTGACAAAGCAGATTTATGAGGCGAGAATGAATGGGCAAACTGGTAGGGGTCGACCTCGGCGTACGCATGCCGATCAAATCAGAGACCTTCTGGAAAAAGGCAAGGTCAAGAGTACCCTTAACCGGCGAGCGTGTATGAAAACAGTTATGAAAGTAGAAGAAGCGAAAGTTGTATGTCAGGATCGTAGCAAGTGGAAAGCCATAGTCTCTGCTTACCCCGATGGGAGACAAGCGTGATTATATGTATGTATGTATGTATGTATGTATGTTTAAAAAACAGTACCTACGAAGTTGAATAATGTATAGGTACCCAAAAACAACATTTATGGCGAAATAAAAAGCGTAATAAAATTAATATGTATGTTAACATTTTAACTAATATATAATACTGATGCCCGCAACTTCGCCCGCGTAAAATTTGTTCCCGTTCCCGTTTCCCGTAGGAACTTATTTCCGTGATAAAAAGTAGCCTATGTGTTTTTCCAGATTATAATCTATAACACTGTACCAAATTTCAGCCAGAGCCGTTCGTGAAAGAGTAACAAACATCCACACATCCACACGCACAAACTTTCGCATTCACGAGTATAATATTAGCAAGATATGAACAACAGTTTTGCTTTGCCTATAAATACCAAAATTCACGACTATTTTCAACTACATTTTTTATTTTCGAGGGACTTTCGCATTTTGTCGTATTTATGTTAAAGACTCATTGACTGCCTCTGTGGCGCAGTCGGTAGTGATACCGCCTGCGGCGCTGGAGGTCGTGGGTTCGATTCCCACCGGAGACAAATATTTGTGTGACCCATAAAATGTTTGTCTCAAGAGTCTGGGTGTTTCTATGTATAATAAGTATGTATTTAAAAAGTTTATAAGTATTAATTAATATCCGTGGTCTGATACCTACCCATAACACAAGCAGGTTATTCCTAGCTTACTTTGGGATCAGATAGCGTTGTGTGAAATGTCCGTGAGTTTATTTTATTGATAAATATCAGCAGTGAATAATTTCTCATTAAACATTGTTTAGATGTTGTATAAAATCAAGCTGAATATAAACGATTAGACGATGTCCATGGTCATTAATCAAATTACCATCACAATTTAACCAGTTCATTAACTTATTTAATCTAATTAAGTTCAATAAAATGAAATCAACTATAAAAGAGCAAATTATCTAAGTTCATCTTAAGAAAGAAATTGTCAAATACAGCATTTCTTCTGCCATCGCAAAACGTTTGAAATAAGACATATATAGTCTGGAAAAACTCACAGGCTACTTTTTATCACGGGAATAAGTTCCTACGAAGAACGGGAACAAATTTTACGCGTGCGAAGATGCGGGCATCAGCTAGTTATCTATACTAATATTATAAAGAGGAAAGATTTGTTTTTTTGTTATTTTGTTTGTTTGTTTGTTTGTAACGAATAGGCTCCGGAACTACTGGACCGATTTGAAAAATTCTTTCACTGTTGGGAAGCTACACTCTTTGCGGTGAACATAGGCTATATTTTATTCCCGTATTCCCACGGGAACGGGAACTACGCGGGTGAAACCGCGTGACGTCCGCTAGTTAATATATTTAAGTACACTGATAGAGGTAAGATAATATCATTAGCTTCCTGGGCTTAAGTGAAATCTTTTTAATTTACATTACTTATAATGTGAGGCTTGCCACGATAAGGTTTTGAAACTGTATCTTGGCAAGATAATATATTATACTAGCGGACGTCACGCGGTTTCACCGTCGTAGTTCCCGTTCCCGTGGGAATACGGGAATAAAATATAGCCTATGTTCATCGCAAAGAGTGTAACTTCCCAACAGTGAAAAAATTTTTCAAATCGGTCCAGTAGTTCCGGAGCCTATTCGTTACAAACAAAAAAACAAATCTTTCCTCTTTATAATATTAGTATAGATAATAGTTAAAATGTTAACATACACATTGATTTTATCACGCTTGTTATTTCGCCATTAAATGCTGTTATACCTACATTATTCAACTTCGTACTATTAAGACAGCTTTAAATTTATTAACAGCTTTTCTTTTTTTTTTAACTTGTAGAAAATCCATCAGGGATGCCGGACTCTTACCGACTAAAAACCACACGTTCCCCTACCTATGCCTACGTTTGGGAGCCCCGGGTAAGCCCTAAAAAGTACGTAATACGTACAACATATACTATTATATTGAACACTATCAAATTGTAAAACATGAGTATAGCATATTGAGCATCCCTTCAACCGATTAACTAACCTCGACAATAATCTTCTTGCTTCTAAAGTGTGATAAATATTCATTGCGAGCAGTTTACGTGCATGCAAACTATCAATCCGTGGCGTCATTAATTTGATCAAGCCGTTAATTTAAGGCGCCCACAAAGCGAGCTCAGTCTGTTCTAGTGATTAATTTGTCTTCGGTTTTTATTACTCGAGTAATTTTTCAGAATATCGATTAGGATTTTCAGAGCATATCAGTTCGGTTCTTTCATTTTTACAAAAATCTTTTGCTCTGCTCAGTAATCTAGGTGTAATATTAGTAGCGGCGAGGGCGCAGTAGACTTATTTTCGCCTTCATGAGCGGGGGCCTGAGGACGGCGGGGGGACTGCTCACCGTCTTTACAGAAGCAAGCCCAAGACGATAAGGCGGCGTAAAAGTTTACAGCACGCCACATGCCCCAAGAAGCGTGATAATACCCGAACAACCCCCGAAGACGTGGGAGAGTACCCGAACCTCCTAGTTTAGACTGTAGAAACAGAGGTGTGTCTGTACCCAGCGATTGACCATTACCTGCGTGGTAACGAATTCATTAAATAATTAGATCTATATTAGTTCTATCGAGATATGTATAACACGCAATTTGTTCCGTTTTAGTTTTTACACAAAATTACTTCTTCTATAACAGTTACTCAGCGATGTACTTTTAAATTACGCACTTTAAAAAAACAAAATCTAGACAGGCGATTAGATCTACATTAAATCTAACTACTTATGTACTTTTTACTTATAAAATTCTTTACATTAAGTTAAAAAAGACAATTGAAAAAAGTAAACCTAGCGATGTGAATGTGAAAAATTACTTCTTCTATAACAGGTAATATTCAATACTACCCTCAAATTATTTCTTACGACCTTATTTTATTTATAAGCACACTTATTTAAAACTCACATGACAGTAGAAGCTACCTACTTTTCGAAAGAAGATTATGATTTTCAAAACGATATATCTATATTAGATACAAATATAAAATAAAAAATATTAATAATTCCTAATTTGAATTGTAATGGGGACAAAACTGTCGCATTATAAGCGCAAGAAATTGATTAACCACATCGCTAGGTTTACTTTTTTCAATTGTCTTTTTTAACTTAATGTAAAGAATTTTATAAGTAAAAAGTACATAAGTAGTAAGAGTTAATGTAGATCTAATCGCCTGTCTAGATTTTGTTTCTTTAAAGTGCGTAATTTAAAAGTACATCGCTGAGTACCTGTTATAGAAGGAGTAATTTTGTGTAAAAACTAAAACGGAACAAATTGCGTGTTATACATATCTCGATAGAACTAATATAGATCTAATTATTTAATGAATTCGTTACCACGCAGGCAATTGTCAATCGCTGGGTACAGACACACGAAACAGAGGTCTGTCGGAATTACTGGTACATCCTTTCGAGGGGTTATCTGGGGCTTCCGACCGACTTTAGTCGGTAACAATCCGGCATGGCACAAAAAAAAAGTTTAAGGATTAGTAATCGACGGTTTTATTAATGATTTTGAAATACTTTTACTAATGATAAGGATGAAAAGATTGGTGGTTATATTAAAACTTATTTGTCGTTATGATAGCTCGTCTAATTTGACTATTTAGTAGTAAAATTAATAATCTTTCTTTTATTTGACATTAAATTTCCTTTAAATGATTTCTTCAAAAATACATGGATTCCCGACTAATTATGCCTACAACTGTAGCTTTGCCGAAGGTACCTACAGTTGTTTTCACAGCGCTTTTAGATTTATGAACCTAGTTTTGTTCTCACTAGTGGACGTCACACGGTTTCATCCGCGTAGCTCACGTTTCCCAGAAAGTACGGGAATAAAATATAGCCTATGTCACCTGGGAATAGTGTAGCGTCCCATCCCATAGTGAAAGAATTTTTTAAATCGGTTCAGTAGTTTTGAAGCCTATTCGAAACAAACATACAATCAAATCTTTTCTTTTTTAATATATGTAGTATAGATAAATATTTTTCTGTTATCTTTTGTACATAGTCCATAAACTTAAAATAAACAAAACCAATTGTTGAAAAAAGTGGGAACGTAATTCATTTTATTTATTTAACCTTCCGTTGTGTGTACCATGTTCGGGGTATGATAAACGATAATACAACATCGTATGCCGGTTTTTGTTAGCGCTGAATGTGGATGCGACGAGGGTGAAACAAAGCCCTGACTGACAACCGGTTAAATATTGCGTGTTACGCGCGAAACAACACAAATACGAGTACCTAAACAATGGATGATTTAATTCATTACTAGATATATTGAAAAACTTCACTTGTACTGTTCCACAACATTTATTATTGTAATACCTAACCGGTTTCGCCTTTCGGCATTCTCAAAAGCTATTTACTTATTTAGATCATAATTACAGTCCGAACGCATAAACAATATTACGCAAAAACAAAACAAAATAGCCTTTGAGAATGCCGAAAGGCGAAACTGGTTAGGTATTACAATAATAAATGTTGTGGAACAGTACAAGTGAAGTTTTTCAATATGTGTAGCAAGTTCCATCAAGTGCCATCAATCAACAGTATCAATAATCATTACTAGACCTCTATTTAGAATAAGCAGTTCGGTCAAATTAGACCAAAAAATAATTTAGATGAAATTAGACCAAAATACAAAAAGTTGCTTAGTTAAGTTAAGTACACCACCCCATAGGCGTGGAAACGTGTGCATAATAATTTTGACTTTTTGAACCGTTATATTCCAAAAAAGGTACTTAGCTCGATGGAATAAGTATTTTTTTTATACCACTAAGGTGGCAGACAAGCATACAGCCCACCAGAAGGACCGGTGGTCACCGCAGCCTATGAACATTTGTAACACCAGAGGCGCCACACTCGCACTGCCGACACCGTAAAAACCTTAGTATTGGCACATTTTGTAAATAATTTTTATGTTCTACAATTTTTTCTGTAGTATATTGATGATAAAACTTACCGTTTGCTGAAAATCGTGAAAATATATTTTTTTTACCTTTGACCTTGAAATTTTTTTTCCCATACAGGGGGAAAATGTGGAACTTTCAAATATTATTTTTAATCATATTTTAAACAATCTGATTGTGTCTAAAGTGACTGAACTAGAAGTAACTTTGTTCATGTGGTCTTTATTACAAGTTGCAAATTGAAAAGTATATTTAAGATGTGTATGAAACTCGTATACATATATTCGTCACTGTGTATCGGACTATATGGACACTATGGTAAGAACTTTCAGATATCTGTAGTTTTTCATACTCTGTAGCCCTAGCTCACCAGTTAGTATTATTGGATAAATAAATTTGGAATGACCTATCCCCAGCGTGTCAGTAATGGGATTATTGGATAAATAAATTTGGAATGACCTATCCCCAGCGTGTCAGAAACATGAAACGCTGTGAGTCGTCACAACCTGCGCCTCTCAATTTCACAAACAACACGGTAATAGGCTCACCACCTACTACGCAAAGACTTCTATATAAACTGAGGTAGACATGCCCTACGCACCGATTTTTGAAACCTATAAACTGCGCCAATTAGCAGCGTTGCTCGCACTGTTGTGAGTCAAAACTTTGAGCGTAGGTGCTCGACTTGCAATCGGAGTCCATACGCCTTCTCTTTTACTCTTTTTCTATTCGTATATTGCTATTGTGTGTGGTGACAATTACGTAAAAAATATTTATAAGTGAGTGTAGTCTTAGTAATGTGTGTATTTGATTGCTTTTGAAATCTCGTTTGTTAGAGTACGGCGAGTCTACCTCAGTTTATATAGAAGTCTTTGCTACTACATTATGAAATGTGGGCGTGGGCGTATACTATGCCACTGCTTACCCCTTCGGAAATGAAGTCGGGGCTATAACTTAAAGTAACATGCGTAAAGTAGATAGGATGTCTAGAATGAGAAGAGGTCACTCACTACAGTCGCGATTCACACGTTTGTCAATGATTATAATTATTCGAGATGTTTTAGCAACGAATTACTAGCAAGAATTATTTTACATGAAAATAAATAAGTTTAAAAATAGTAGATCATTCAGTTTTTCATCAAAAGTTCAGTAAAAATATTTACATTTAAATGCGATTTGGTTCAAATAAAAATACCTGACTATACCTACAGTTTTATTGAACACTCGCAATTAGAGCTACAAGCTACGGTCAATGGCTTTCACAGTTTGATTATTGAATGGCTTTTAGAAAAAATATCACTGACGCCAAAAAAAACAGCTTGAAATTTGTTTTATATTGTAGCTTGTCGACATAGCTCGCAGAGTATGTGCTTTGAAATGGCAGTGGGTTGGCCACATCTGCAGAAGAACCGATGGACGATGGAGGAAACGAGTTAAGGAGTACAGATCGCGACTTGTACACGTGAGTTTAGGACAACCCCCGCCAGATGGACCGACGATTTGAAGAAGGTCGAAGAAGGTGCCTGGATGCGGAATTGCCTTAAGCTGATCTGATTAATTGATTGTCGATTGTGCTGTTTTTATTTAATAGCTAGTTGACCCACAGAATTTCGTGAAGCTTAGGCCGTCTAATGACTAAAACATACAACAGCCAAATCTGTCCAGGCGTTCAAAAATTTTAGACAGGCAAACGAATAGCAATTCATTTTCTGAAGTTGAATTTTAATCCCTACTTCCCTATTAATATTAAAAATGCGAAAGTAATTTTGTCTGTCTGTCTGTTACGCGTTCACGCCTAAACGGCTAGAGCGATTGAGATCAAATTTGGTATAGACATAGTTCGAGGCCCTGGGAAGGACATAGGCTACTTTTTAACCGACTGCGCAAAAGGAGGGTTATGATTTTACGCGATAACGACTTCTACGCGGTCGAAGCCGCGGGGAACAGCTAGTTCGAAATAAAGCAATGAATGATGATAAAGCAGAATGACTGGGCTTTATCTAAAACTAAAGATTCTATGATCTAGTATTCTAGTTTTATCTTCATTTCGAAAGTGAATCAGTCAATATTTGAGGACATTCTTACACAACATCATCTAACCCAAATTAATCTTATATATGCATGTGCTATGGGATCCATACGAATGATAAACATACTTATATATTTCTAAATATATACATAATACAGATAATTACACCCAGACACAGAACAAATCAATGTGCTCATCAAAAAAAGGAATTTGACCTGGATCGGAATCAAACCATCGACCTCCGCCTCCACATTAACCACAAGACCACGAGGCCAGTCAAGTTGTGCACAACTATGATTTAGTCAATGAATAATTGAAATAGCAACGGAAGTGAGTGACACACTCACACCACCTAATTACTCTCAATTTAAATTCCGATTCTCTTGTGATTCATCCTCCTTCGAATTCTCATCTAAATTTCTTGAACATTACTAGAACTAATAGCACACAATTTATTTAATTAAAAATAACAAAGCACTAAACTTCACACTTGTACAACAATACCAGTTAATGCTACCAACATTTACACAAACTTGTCAGTTCCGCTCACACGTGGACTCTACAGGAAACGGAAGCTTGTCGCTACGCAAATGTAAGGCCTTAAACTGAATGTCAGTGACCAGCGGAGCGACAGCGAAAAGCAGTGGCAAGTGTATAAGAGAGCGAGGGTGCCTTTCTATCAGAAATGTACTATGCTACGTTGTTATGGATGCGTTTGAAATCCACCAATCATATTCGTGAGTCGCACTATTTGACAATATAAACTGTCAACGTTACAGGTGGAAGCATTAGATTTGTGCAACGCATCAATAGCAATGTAGCATAGCATATCTCTTGTGGAAAAGAACAATAAGGTTGCACTGCGCTTACAGATAAGCATACCACGCTCGATGCTTTTGTTATCGCCTGCTTGAAGTTGCCTACTCTCTTGTACTTTACTCTGGCACCGTGCTGTCGCTGTTGTCGCCCCGCTTGTCGCGTCGCTAACATCCAGTTTGAGGCCTTAGGGTTTGACGCTAGTTGCGGCAAACACAGGAAGCTTAGTAGCCGTTCAGTAAAAGTTTTATGTACGTAGTTAGGATAACGCTTTAAAATTCATTTAGGGCAATGTGGAACTCCCATTAAATTTCTAAGTGGTGTAATTTAAACCAAGTTCACACTGATCATTATTATGTTAAATTCAGTAGGCGCAGATGTGATCCTGTTATGTTTGCTAATTAGTCTATTAAAGGTTTAAGGGGTCCTACCTACTAACGTGTCCAAAGACTCTACTACTATCATGTACATACTGGCACTCTTCTTGACCAAAAAAAAGCTTTAACAGTAAAAAGATTTTCTTCATGAAATCAAAGGGATTTATAGGTAAATCCCTTTGATTTTATGAAGAAAATCTGAAGAAGATACAGGTATCATCAACGCGTGTTAGATTAAAAAAATGTTAACCATTTAAAAGAGTTCGTAGACCCAATACTTGTTGTACTACGATCATTTCAAAAAACGACCTCTCTGTAGAGATCGTTTTTTGAAATGATCGTAGCCAGGGTTCAGTCGAGAATGGTGACAGCTTGTGGCATTTACGAGCGCTTCCGAGCTGCTGAAAGTCTTTGGACCGGGCTGCCAATAACATCACACCTAGTTGTTAAAACATGTTGAGGCCTTAATATGGCTTGAAACTTTTCAGAGCCACAGATTTTCCTCTCCGTTTTATCACAGCAACAAAGTCCTACTCAACTTGTTGTCGTGCGAAAGTGTCATAAATATGTCAAACCATATCAGCCTACTTAGGCGTTCTCAACACCAGAGTGTTGAGAACGCCTAGAATAGTAGGTTAACTGTATGCCTGTCTATCACTTTAATCATATAAAGAGAGACCGAAAACCTCGTAAAAAATTAAAAGAGCGGTTTAAATCAAATCACTGTGATGCACAAATATATTCCCAAGGATTTCTGCGTTTCATGAAAATATTATAAAATTACACGTTAGTTTCAAAAGGCTCATAAGTATCTCGCGTGTACTTGAGAAACATTTTTATTTTAAAAACGATGTATGTAGGTACTTAAGAAATTATTTCTATAAAATCCGGGTTCAAATGCAGAGATAATTTTTTTTTAAATTTTCATTTTAAAAAAGATGTAATAACATTTTTTATGCTGTTTCATCACTTTATTTTAGACGCACATAATTATTTTTAAACGTTTTAATTTTGAGCCTGGAACGGTTATCCGAAACTCGTTTGTTCGAATAATCTATTACCAGAATCATTTTTGGCAGACGTCTCCTTTCATAGAAAGCACGGTTGGCAGAAATCACTACTCGTAGAAAGCACGGTTCGCCGAAAAATCTTTCCATAGAAAGCACGGTTGGCAGAAATCACTATTCGTAGAAAGCACGGTTTGCCGAAGTATTGGTTGACAGAATCATTGTTGCACAGATGTCATGGTTGTTCGAAAGCACTGTAGACAGAAACCTCTGTCCATAGATAGCACGGTTCGCCGTATTAATTGTTGATAGAATCATTATTCATAGAAGCCTTGGTCCATAGAAAGCGCGGTTGGCAGAAACCTTTGTTCATAGATAAAACTTCATTCCGAAAGCTTTTTTGATAGAAACCACTTTTTCCAGATACATCGGATCACAGAAAGCAAAGAGTTCGTAAAGTACTGCTGGATAGCTTGATAGTCCTTCGGATACTTTTTTTACCTGTGGTTCTACTCCAATGATTATATTATAGTATCAGGACCTACCTGGGATAATGTTAGGGGCAGCGCAGAAGTGGCTTTAAAAAGGGTAGCAAGCTGGCTCAGTGGAAACCTTCTAACGTTAAACCTTCAAAAAACCTACTTCATACCCTTTGCAATACGCCCAAATATGCTCCCTGATGCATCCTTCACCGTAACAGTACATACATGTTCTCAACCAGCTTCTCGGTGCCGTTGCAAAGCCCTCACTAGATGTGAAGATGTCCGGTACCTGGGTGTACATATAGATGCGGGACTGACATGGAAAAGACATTTGGAAACTTTAACCTCGCGAACTGTTAGACTCATCCACGTCTTTAAACTACTCAGGGCTGCAGCTGATTTTGACACTCTCAAAATGGTATTTAACACCCTGTGTCAATCTGTTTTGGGGTATTGTATTTCAGCCTGGGGTGGTGCACCTAAAAGTAATATTCTGCAAGTGGAGAGAGCCCAAAGAATGATCCTCAAAGTCATGACCCGAAAGTCCTACCGTTATTCCACAGCAAGGCTGTATACTGACTGCAAGGCTCTAACTGTCCGCCAGCTGTATGTGCTTCGGTCAATTTCAAGAAAACACTCGAGCGTCCCTCCATCGAATCCTAAAAAACGTGTTAATTTTCCTGTGGGAACTGCCCACAGAACCACGTTTTCTAAACGCCAGTATTACGTATTAAGCACATATATATATAAAAAGATACACAAAACACTTAACATAATGGACCTGAATAGTAAACAGTTAAAGTCGAAGTTGACAACATGGCTTCTTCAACAAGACTATACACAAACAGAAGACCTCTTAAAATACATTGCATAAATAACACTACCATAGCACATTCACCAACAAATAACTCATGCACACACCCCCACCACACACACACACTCACACACACACACACACACACATTGCTTCCCATTTGGACGAGTAACACAGCCATCACATATAACTTAAGATTTATTTTTCAACCGAACACTGTCTCTTATAATACAGGTCGTCCTAGTGTAAGAGACAGGGTATCTAAAGTATGTTAACATAATTGTTGGTATAATTATATTATCATAATAAACCATCGTCGGTATTACTATTACCGTCACTGTTACTCAATTTACTTGTACTTATGTTAACCATGTATATGTTTTTTGCCAATAAAGTTTATTATATTATATTATTATATTATAATGATAGTATCGAGGGCAAGAAATGGACTTTAGATTGAGGAAAGCTTAAAACGACCAAAGTTATTAGATTATTCTTTGTAACGAGCTTTCTGTGACTCGATGTATCTGGTAAAAGTGGTTTCTATCAAAAAAGCTTTCGGAATGAAGTTTTATCTATGTACAGAGGTTTCTGCCAACCGCGCTTTCTATGAACCAAGGCTTCTATGAATAATGATTATATTAACAATTAATTCGGCAAACCGTGCTATCTATGTATAGAGATTTCTGTCAACCGTGCTTTCGATGGAAGCATTTATCGGCGAACCGTGCTTTCTATGAGTAGTGATTTCTGCCAACCGTGCTTTCTACGAATAGTGATTTCTGCCAACCGTGCTTTCTATGGAAGGATTTTTCGGCGAACCGTGCTTTCTACGAGTAGTGATTTCCGCCAACCGTGCTTTCTATTAAAGGAGACGTCTGCCAAAATGATTCTGTCAATAGATTATTCGAACAAACGAGTTTCGGATAACCGTTCCAGGCTCTTTAATTTTACATACAATGTAACTACGTATCACTTTCATCTTGTTTCACTATCGTATGTATTTATGTATAGCTGTCCTTTTATCCTCGAATAGGTAGGCTGTGACATGCGATACGCCCACTTTGTACTATTACCTGGTATTTAGTTCTGATTGAAAGTCGTATTGAATTTAACAGAAACAGCCTGCACGTTAATCCGAAACTCGTTTGTTCGAATAATCTGTTGACAGAATCATTTTTGACAGACGTCTCCTTTCATAGAAAGCACGGTTGGCAGAAATCACTATTCGTAGAAAGCACGGTTCGCCAAAGTATAGGTTGATTGAATCATTGTTGCACAGATGTCATGGTTGTTTGAAAGCACTGTAGGCAGAAACCTCTGTACATATATAGCACGGTTCGCCGAATTAA
Organism: Miltochrista miniata; assembly: GCA_933228765.1. Lineage (NCBI taxonomy): Eukaryota > Metazoa > Arthropoda > Insecta > Lepidoptera > Erebidae > Miltochrista > Miltochrista miniata. Next base: position 13,332,013 of record OW121768.1, read on the forward strand.
TTGTTAATAGAATCATTATTCATGGAAGCCTTGGTTTACAGAAAGCGCGGTTGGCAGAAACCTCTGTACATAGATAAAACTTCATTCCGAAAGCTTTTTTGATAGAAACCACTTTTTCCAGATGCATCAAGTCGCAGAAAGCTCGTTACAAAGAATAATCTAATAACTTTGGTCGTTTTAAGCTTTCCTTAATCTAAAGTCCCTTTCTTGCCCTCGATACTATCATTGGGGGTAGAACCACAGGTAAAAAAGTATCCGAGGGACTATCAAGTTATCCAGCAGTACTTTACGAACCCTTTGCTTTCTGTGATCCGATGTATCTGGAAAAAGTAGTTTCTATCAAAAAAGCTTTCGGAATGAAGTTTTATCTATGTACAGAGGTTTCTGCGAACCGCGCTTTCTGTGAACCAAGGCTTCTATGAATAATTATTCTATTAACAATTAATTCGGCGAACCGTGCTATATATGTACAGAGGTTTCTGCCTACAGTGCTTTCGAACAACCATGACATCTGTGCAACAATGATTCTATCAACCTATACTTCGGCGAACCGTGCTTTCTACGAATAGTGATTTCTGCCAACCGTGCTTTCTTTGGAAGGATTCTTTGGCGAACCATGCTTTTTCCGAGTAGTGATTTCTGCCAACCGTGCTTTCTATGAAAGGAGACGTCTGCCAAAAATGATTCTGTCAACAGATTATTAGAACAAACGAGTTTCGGATTAACGTTCCAGGCTCCTTTTTGAGCATTTCTAGCTGTCCATTAGGCCTTCATCTAGATTTCATGATTATCATGTCCCTGGGACTTTCTGAAGAACAAAGACCATAAACGGTTATCTGAGAAGGATGTATAATAAGCTGAACTGTATTTTCATAAATTAAATTATGTAAAATTTAAAACAACTTTCTAATTCTTTAAATCGTGTTTTCATAAAAATATATACTTACTAGTTCTCGTTGCACATCCTATTGTAATGTAATTCAGGGATGAAAAGTAGCATTTGTGTTTTTAAAAATTATATTCTATCCCTGTAAAATTTCAGCAACAAAAGTTTAGTCGTAACAGCGTGATTGAATAACAAATATCCAAACAACCAAACTTCTCCATAAACTTTTACACACACACACACACATACTCACGCCTTTATCCCCGAAGGGGTAGGCAGAGGCCTATACCGGCCCACATTTCACCGTGTACAATTCGGTCCCACGTAACAGGTGGTGAGCCCATCGCCGTGTTGAAATGGACCGCCGCCGTCAGAGCCTCGTCCGTTGTTCAGCAGGTGCACGAGCTTGCACGTGAGGTTGACTTGGGCCCGGAGGTGTTGGTAGGGCCCCACTACACCCTACTAAACTTTTACATTTATTTATAATATTAGTAGGATAATTGGGAGGGCCCCAATTTTACAATTTAATAGAAATGGTGTCTGCTTTTACACGCTGACCATAGATACATACGTAATTTCACGCATTTATCCCCGAAGGGGTAGGCAGAGGCATAGTATAAGCCCACATTTCACCTTATAGTTTTATGTCCAACGTAATAGGTGGTGAGCCTATTGCCGTGTTGTAATGGACAGAAGCAGGTGCCTGCGACCCGCAGTTGAACACATAAGGCCTTCAACTTGCCTTAACGATTGTCATTTTACTGTCAAATGGGTTTCATTTTGAGTTTTCCTTCTCTACGCAATGGATCTTTTTGCGAAAGTTTTCCTTTAGTCACGTCTTACGACACCCTCGGGAAGTATAGGGGTGGCGATATTTTGTACTCTTACCCGTCGTACCGCGTGACCCCGTCGCCACACGGGTCCAGACGCCGCTAACCAGTTACACGCTGACTAGTCGGATTGATAAGAAAGCTTGCTTAGAGCTTTCCTCCCCACTAAGGCCTTGTGCATTAGTCAACAAGTGTACCATTTGAGGGCAAAGTTGTCTTTGCCTCCACAGAGCTCAATAACCTTATAGCATTCATATATACCACGGGAAGTAAGTATGCAATATTAAAACACATCAAAATACGTTTCAACTTACAAGAACAAAGACAACAAAACAACGGTACTCGTGCAATAGACAACAATTGAAACCGTTCATTATTAAACTATTCGAAAACAATAGCACGGGATGCATCACAGACTGTTTGTGTTGGTAGAGAGAAGCTCTAACTGCTTGGTAAAGAAAATGTATGCTATAAAAGCTTAGTGGCTTTAAAGTTGCTAAAATTATTTCATTGCTAAACTAGCGGACGTCACCCAGTTTCACCCGCGTAGCTCCCGTTCCCGTGGGAATACAAAAATAAAATATAGCCTTAATATTTCTTTCTAATCTGTTCTGTAGTTTCGGAACCTGTTCGATGCAAACAAACAATCATTCCACTTTATAATATTAGTAAAGAACAACAAATCTTACCACTTCATAATATTAGTATAGATGACGCTCGCGATTACATTCCCGTTCCCACTTCCCACGGCAGCATATTCAATATGTTATCCAAGACATGTTTGTAACAACTGACCTGATCTGGCTGCAATTTGATATACGGATAGATTATACACATAGGCTATTTTTATTCCCTGGAAATTCGCATGGGATGTGGGCATAGGGAAAAGAATTCCACATGGGTGAAGTCGCGGGCATCAGCTAGTTAGTAATAAGGACACTTTTACAGTACTTTCTTTTTAAATGTAATATTCCATAGAGGTGCTAGTCGTGAAGTTTTCATTATATAAACTAGAACTATAATCCTGGTTTCAGGTATTCGTAATATCCGCAAGTACCAAGTCTACGACGACGCTTGGCATTTTCAATTTGCTCTATACAGGCGAAATGGTCTCAGCTATCGAGATATGAGCAGCTTGAAGTAGCGTAAGCATTTCTAAATTTTTGTAATAACGCATTTCGTTAACTTCTTGTATAATTTCTATGTTATGTCTGTGGAGAATAAATTTCATAGAGGGCACCTACATAGCGACTTTAAGCCTAAAAATTTGGCTCGTTTGTACGATGGAATCTAAAAAATAATCTTTTGCTAGATCAAGCGAGTTCAATGGCCAATGCCTTGGTTTTTCGATGGGATCTTAATGTTAACAATCAATCAATCAAATCAGCCGCTCGTAATCTACTGTCGTAAGGAGACTTTTCCCAACCATTTTGGGACAGTTATTAACTAGGACGTATTGGTACATGCATTGTGTTGTTTTGAGTTTTCCTTCTTTTCAGTATGATACATAGTGACAGCTATGGCTATCTTGGGCTATATAGATTTTGGTATAGTTCTATTGCACCATATATAACAAAATATTGAATAGACACTTCTTTGTCCTAAAATAAAATAAATTCTAATTCTGAACTTTCCCTACCTGCTGCCTACGGTTGAAGCTCCGGGTAAGCCTTCGAAAGAATATCCCCTAGTATAAATTCTATCCTAGAAAAAACATTTTACCTTAAAGGTAGAATTAAAAGTTTTAATTTATAAAGCGTTAGGAACAGAAATAAATAATTTGGTGCGTATTTTCGTACCTCAGTAAGAATTATAAATACTCTCGACTTGAGTCAGGTAAAAATCGTGAAACCGTTTACACGAGAACCCAAATTAAATATGTATGGAGTATTTGGAAATGTAAATGTATTCGTGTTAATGAGATTAGCGCTGTGAGTTCGGGATACTAATTTAGTCATTCTTACTTCTGTCGGAATGTTCCGAGAGATTGCTGTGACGTCAGCATTCAGATTGGGATAACAGTCTTGTAATTGGTTGTATACATTTGTGGAGTAGCTTGTAGCCATTCATAATTGAGTAGTGTGACATAGGAATAGTTGTGGGCAAATAATTCATGAAGGTTAGTGCTGTGGGCATGAGAGACGCGTCATTTTATCAGAAATGTGCAACAGTCACACTAAGAAGAAGAAAAAAAGCCGGCCCACAGCGTACCTACCAAAAAATTGGAAAAAGTCTCGTTTGGTGTATGGGAGCCCCCTTGATTATATTAATATTTTTCTAATTTTTCTATTTTAGGTACGGAACCCTAAAAAGATGAAAAAGATTCTTATAGGGACCCTGATCACATGCCTGAATAATAAAGAAATATTTTGAGTCACAAAATACACTACGCCATTTATTCCAAATGTAATCAAAATCTTATCTTTTACCATGGATTACGTATTAATTTAGATAAATTACACCCCGTCACAGAACAAGTCAAGACGCTCATTATACAAAGAGATTTGTCCTGGGACAGATCTTTCCGTTTTTGTAAACAAGTCTATTCTAACCATAGATAACTTGATATTCAATAAAGCACATTTCTACAAGTATTTAACCGACTTCAAAAAAAGGAGTAGGTTCTCAATTCGTCTGTATGTATTTTTTTTTTATGTATGTCAAGCGATATTTCCGTCAATTATAAACGGATTTCAAAATTTATTTTTTTGTTGAATAGAGTTTACTTCTGAGGTGGTCCCATTTTCACCAGGTCAGGATCTGATGATGGGATCCAGGAGAAAACGAGGGCAACCACCGAAAATTGTAGGGACAACTAGTGCACTTGTTAACTTTTAATTAAGTGCTTTAATGTTCTACACTTTAATGAAGGTCTGGAGTCGACCTGATGATAGAGTCGAAAGACAGTCGAGGGCATTCCTTAACAATTTACAGCAGTTACCTTGTGTTTGGGCTTTATTGATTTGTATTGATGAGAACTTTGCACCTAGATTGATAGATCCGCCTTCAAAAAAAAAAGGAACTTCTCAATGTTTTATGTATGTTCACCGATATTTCCGTCAATTATAAACGGATTTAAATTGTTTTCTTTCTTGAATAGGGTTTACTTCTGAGGTGGTCCTATTTAATCAGATCAGGATCTGATGATGGGATCCAGGAGAAATCCAGGGCAACCATCGAAAATTGTAGGGACAACCAGTGCATTTGTTAACTTTTTAATTCAGTGCTTTAATGTACTACAATTTAATGAATATCTGGAGTCGATCTGATTATGGAACCGAAAGACAGTCGAGGGAAATCCTTAACGCTTTACAGCAGCTACCTTGTGTTTGGGCTTGATTGATTTGTATTGATGAAAACTTTTACCTAGATAGATATATTTTTCGGTTCACCCGTCACTTATAATAATGAAAAAAATTTTTCAATAAAAAATAAAACCGACTTCCATCAAATCCTGAAAAATAAAATTTACTTAGCACAAAGTAAAATGTATTTTGATTTATCAGATTTTATTCATTACTAGCTGACCCGCGCAACTTCGTTTGCGTGATGAATGAAGAACCGCTCGACCGATTGTGTGTTATTTATAAATAGCCCGAATAAAGCCTAAACATTTGGTTTGGATAGGTGAGCGCGTTCTTGAGTTATAAAATTACAACGAAAAGTGGTATGGTTTTTAATATAGATAGATTTGTTGTTATGCCGGCAACAAAAATACATCGTCAAATTCATAATGCATAAAATATGAGCCAAGTAAATTTATTTATTAAATACATTTCTTAATTCAATGGCTAAACTATGCTACTTGACACAACTTACTTCTCTTCGAAGCAATTGACATCGTAACTTAGTTGCATCTTCAGGTAGTCCCAGCCTACGACGTTTAAGCAAACCGAACTACTGTAGGCTTTGTCCTCCTAATACAGATGGTCCAACCAAAACGTGGTAACGTAATAACAATGTAAATTTCATCAGCTAAGCGTTCATGTTCATTGTAATGGCTCTTTTCAGTCCTGTCGAATGTAGTCTTCGTAGAGGCCATTCCCGTATTTTACAAAGACTTAGTGAGTCTGTTTCCTGACAGAATGCAGTCAGCACTATTATGTAGAATAAAGTCCATGTCTTCCATGATCACTCTGCTGACAATCTTTGTCGTAAGGATTGAGCGTAGATGGTAACATGCGGTGTTATTTTATTGACCAGTGGATACTACCTGAAGCGTGGTCTTTCATTTTTTCTGGCAAGCCCTCTTAGAATTTTCTTCTTCCTTTCACATACGTATTTTTGTCACCCAAAACTTCCGTATAGCATATTTGGTTAATATTATACCAAAACAGCGCTCTTTATTTAACTTTATGGGTTTGTAGTAAAATCATCTCTTTGAAGTCTGAAGTAAAACCATATCCCTAACATAAATGTCAACGCTTTCACAAATTATGTGTCAAAATAAAAAGTAATTTAAGTATAAAATAAGAGTATTTAAGGAGTATTGATATCAACTCCGGAGAAAATCGACCCCAAAATAATTTACATTCCCTTTTTAGCTCGTTACAGCATAAATTTCAATAAAATACGAAACACGTCTTCAATAAATTATGTTAATAATGCTACATGCCAAATTTTAAGTAGATCGGACCAAGGAATCACGCTGTCCCATACAAACTTTACCCTCCTTTTTTATTCCTTTGGAGGTGGAATTTGCAAAAATGTTAAAATTACTTTTTTCAAATTAAAACAAACAACGCTCATGCTTAGTTTCATCATCGTATCATTAACCGTTTAAGCAATAATTGATAATAACTTTGGGTCTAGGGATCGAACCGCAAACTTAAGTTTGCTTTGAATTCTACATACTTTTCCGGAATGAAAAGTACCCAGTGTGGTGCCCAGGCTATTAAAGAATAATTATACTAAGTTTCATCGTAATCGAACCGGTAGTTTTTGCGTGATGCCTGAACAAACAGACAGACAGACAGACAGACAAAAAAAATTTTTAATCACAATTCTGTGTTCGGTGTCGGTCTAGTAACACCCCCTGCTATTAATTTTTTTGATATTTTGAATGTACAGAATTTTCACTTCTACAGATTTATTATAAGTATAGATAGTATTGAAGTTGGTGCCATGAATAATACCTACATAAACCTATGGGTTTACTTGGCGCCGACTTCAATATGATATTGAATAAAATCTGATAAATCAAAATACATTTTACTTTGTGCTAAGTAAATTTTATTTTTCAGGATTTGTTGGAAGTCGGTTTTATTTTTTATTGAAAATTTTTTTTCATTATTTATTATTATACTGCGCTAATTGGCTCTCACCACACGTTTCCTCTAAAAAGAAAATTAATTTCAGTTTTTTCTTTCAGCAGAAACTATAAATATATTTGATTTAATAACACGCGGAAACCTTCGGCAATCGAAGAAAAACTTTGAATATCGTAATATTAGCGAATATGTGGAACAGTGCAATTTGCGGCACAGTCAAAATGACAAAGCTTCGTCGTTTATACTTGAAGTGCCCATTTGGCGGGTCTCCGTTTGGGCGACCCGAAGAGGTCGTTTACTTTTTTATTTCGAAAGATTACGATGTCAGTAAAATGTAAACTGATTCCGTTTGCCGGAATATTATACCTATTCTTATATATCTTACTGACTGAAGCTTACAACTTCGCCCGCGTTAAATTTGTTCCTGTTCCCGCTTCCCGTGGGAACTTTTGCCCGTGACAAAAAGTAGCCTATAATGTATTCCTGTACCAAATTCCAGCCAGATCGGTTCAGCAGTTCGAGCGTGAAAGAGTAACAAACATTCACGCGTCTACACAACCACACTCACAAACTTTCGCATTTAAAATATTAGGTCACACTTAAAAGAGCAGAATGCTAATCATGACGGTTAACAAAAGAAGAAGAAGAAGGTTAACAAATCAGACTAATATTAATGTAATTATACACTTGACCCCTACTTATAGAGGGGCCAAGTGTATATTTATCTGTAAGTGAACCCACGTACCTAATTATCTGATAATTTTAAATTTGTTTAAATACTGATAACCTAGTTTTGAACTATGAATATTATGCTCCAAATCACGGCGTACAGCCAGTATATGTCAAAAAGGTAGAAATGTATATGTTTGTTAACATATCTCGGAAGTGAATTAGATATATTTTGTTTAATAATATAATCTTCTAGAAAGCGAAAAAAGAAACACAAACAGCCATTAATTACACAGAGGACTCGAAGAAAATACAAGTTATATCCCGTTCGCTCTAAGTTTGCCATTGGCGTAGTGCCTGGTGTAAAGGCGTTGTAGGGGAGGCGACCGGCAAACTTAGAGCGAACGGATAGTACGTGATATTACAACTCTATATTTCTACTATGACTATATGAAGAATGAAGGAGGCGGGCTACATTTTCCATATCGACCCTGGAATGTTATATAGCCGACTAGCAGACATTACGCGGTTTCACCCGCGTAGCTCCCGTTCCCGTGGGAATACGGTAATAAAATATAGCCTATGTTCACTGGGGATAGTGTAGCTTCCCAACAGTGAAAGAATATTTCAAATCGATTCGGTAGTTTTGGAGCCTATTCGATGCAAACAGACAAACAAGCAAACAATCAAATCTTTCCTCTTTATAATATTTGTATAGACTACTAAAGTCGACGTCTGCCTCATTAGCCTTGAGGTCCTAAGGTTACCAAGTTGTGATCTGTGAATTTCACTAAAATCACTTCATCACTTAGAAAGTGAATGATAACCTTTAAAATGTATAGCTGTGAACTATCCCGGTTACTTCGGCTTTCGCAAAAAATCCGCATCAAAATTGAACCACCCGTCGGACACAAGTTTAGCGTGTATCCGGCGGGTGGATCTATAAAGGTTTTTATACAGGTAGTAGTTTATAACTACCCACATTGAAAAATTCCAAACCTTATCTAGTTCTTAAAAGTGATCAAAGAGGTCGTTTGTAAGGTTAGTCTAAGCCTCAGAATACAATATACCTAGTACGACTACGTGACTGAAATTTCAATTTTTATCACTTTATCCCACGCACGCGTTGAAAATTTGAGCCTAGTATAGTAGTAAAGGGTATCAAGAAAAGTTGCAAATTTATCGTGCTTTTTACCCTTATTCAAAGTCGATAGGAAGGGTAATGTATTCAGTACCTAAGTAGTCCATGTATATTGTTTAACTAGTTATTGTACACTCAGGGTAGGACATAGGTCCTACCCTGAGTGTTGAAACTGCTCGACAGATCAACAATAATATATAATTAACCGTCTGTTTGTGAGTTATTTTCCACGAATATTTTAACAATGAATAGCATTTACATTTCTTAGATTTTAGCAACACACGCTGCTGTTGTAAGCTAAGCGCTATTTCAGCACTTATAGTACTAAATAAGTTAAGACACGCTTAAGAAAAGTGCCTAAACTTTCTTTTGCACATTAGCGTAGTTTATCTATATCCTAATTTCATTAGGTTAGGTTCTGCAAAGGGATCTTAAAAGTAAATTGTATATTAATATTTCGACTTAATGTTTTAATTTTTATAATTTAATTTTTTATTAACGTTTTCATTTGACATTTTTGGAATTTTATATTATTTTATTTATCTGATTTAATATACAATTGACATTTCATTAGTATTTACTTCATGACGACATTTCATTATTTATACTTTATTTAAGAATTTAATTTAGTAAATCTGACATTTTATTGTAATTAAAATTTTATTGAACATTCAATTTTATTTATATGCTAATTTAGATTTGTATTTAAATGTCTAAAGTTTATTCCCCATATTTGGGGGAAAATTCTTCATAGTGACAACCATGTTTATTTTTGTATACCCACATGCACAAATGGTTAAAAAGTATCATTAGGTACTAATGTCAAAAGTTAGTGTAGGTAAACACCTTTGAGAATGCTATAATTGCGAAACCGGTTAGATATTATTAAAATTATAATAAAAGTTGTGGAATAGTACAAGCGAGTGAGTTTTCATAATGTATATCAAGTTCCATCAAGTGCCAACAATCAAAAGTATAAAGGGTCTTAAAAGGTTTTTACAGATAATGTGATGTTGCCAACATCCATAAGCTACGGTGACCTCCAGTAAATCTGGTGGGCTTTAGTGGTTTTAAAAAAATCGGAAATCAGTGCTCGTGAAGTTACATTCAATACAATGAACCAAATAGAAAAAATAAAATCCTGAAAACGATCCAACTGCACGATATAAAACTCATTCGCTAAATAGCGCGGTCGTTTTCGAGTACGACTTCCGGATACTTGTTGTATGGCAGCCCCTACATGAGGCCGTACTTAAGGGCAAGCTCTTGATGGAGTATCCTGGCCGCTTGGTTATGTGTGTGCACATACTAAGTGCTTTTGAACAGCTAGGATACTTTTTCATGCATTTGCTTTATTCAACGAAGTAATTCAAACTTCATGTTGTTGGAAAATTTCGATTCGTGCGATGCACTTGTGTCGTTAGATTGTTATTTGAGTGCAATTTAGTTTAGACTAGGGCCTGTATCCGTAGGCCTATAAGGAGATAGGAGCCTATAGAAGGGCCTAGAGTACCTTATGAAGCGGGATAACACCCAAAAAACCCGGCACCCGAACAAGGGGCGAGGCCGTAATGGTAGCCGTAGGTCTGCTGGGAGTCCTTCAGAGGGCTTACCCGGAGCTCTAAACCGTAGGCTGATGTGCAGGATGAGGTTTTTTAGTCGGTAGGAGTCCGGCAAAGCATTCATGAAAACTTTCTCTCACGTAAAAGAAGGGCCTAGAGTTTTTGCTGTAATCAAGCTTATAGATTTGAAAGACTGCAATAGTTAGTAAGTATATCAAAGAATACTGGAATATTTCACAAATGCATTTGTTTCCTTCCTCTTACAACCTTCCTTTCTCGAAGCGTGAAAGGGTGTTTAATGGCGGCAACGTTAATGGTCTTTCCGGCCTGGTATAGTGGCCCTCAATCTTTGGAAATCCCAATGAATTTCAATCAGTACATTGGAGAAAGACTTCCACCGCATTTTTTTTCACATAAATGCAATGCACTTATACTAAAAGATAGAGTGATCTATCACAAAGGTTTAGGTATAATTTGATCCACAGTATGATGCTGGCGAAGCCACTTTGCGAGTACAAATATAAAAATATTACGAAATTTCAGTTACAAATCTGCTGCAAGTGACTGCAACTCCATTTATAAAATGTGTTTATTTCTTGGCCGAGCGCCAGCGGATGTTTTTACAAAGTGGGGAGTAGTCAATATGCGTGAAACCCTAAGTAGGTCAACAAAATCAGCTACCATCAACAAAAACCACCTCATACTTAAAAGATTATCCCTTGACGTTGTCCTATTTAAGCAATTTTCTGTCTCCCTTGGCTTAGACGACCGCAATGGGCCCAGACTTACACCTTACTAGAGATCTATTACGAGGAAAAAGAAGCAAATATCACTCCATTTCTATCGTGTGGAAATCATCATGAATGCTATGTAGGACTTCTACTGGCAAAAACCACATGGTACTTTATCATCTGCCTATATATGGCCAGGAATGCCGGGTACGCCCTCGGAAAATTAACCCCCAGGGCTCCCGACAGGCTTTGTCTACCATCGCAGACTTTCCCCTGGCGTTTGGGCTTAATGCCACTTCTTGAGGGAGAGGGGTTCTATTTAATATCTACCACTCTGGGGATAAGGGCGTGACACATATTAAGTTATGTATATAAATGGGCCATGGGTGAGATGGGCATATCGAAATCGCAATGTGCGGCTGTGTATGGCCTTTGAATTAGATATACCCTTGTAAAGAAACCAATGGAAAAAGAAATCTACATTATAATGTGAGATGAGAACTTGATAATGCAGTATCAAGTTCTTGTGGTTTTCACCCTCTTAATTTCACCATCTGACTTTTTCCCATGCCAGGGGAATTGTTGTAGATCGTTAAATATCAGGACAATCATTTTGGAAGATTGTTTTCTTTCGAGATTTCATTGTCTAAAAGCCATGACCTCGTACGATAGTATACAGCTTAATAAATCTAGCTTGAGCTCTAAAAAAAAACAGTAGGGCCCATCGATCTATAATGTCGTGTCCTACTAGATGCGGCGATCAGAACAAGCGTCGTGTACCACTCAACTGCGGTGGATGCACTAATCTCTTGGTTAGTTCAATTTGTGCCATAATACGAATGACAAGCACGTGACGGCGACATTTTAATTTATTGTGGTAGAATCATCAATAAAGTGTTGTAAACGAATTGTACAGAGGTAAAAATATTAAAGTTAATGTTAAGTAATATAATTCTACAACGTTTAGACCGTATTATTCATACTGAAATATGTGTTTTATAGCACCTGTTGGATGAGTCCATTAGTATCGCTCTCGCTCAAGCCCGTACAAATCTAGAACATATTCACTGTATGGGCGTTCCTGTCTATCGGTAGAATAAATTATGTCAATGGTAGGGCCAAATACAATCTTATATTAGAACACCCAAAAGTTTAATATGTAATGCAGTGTACCTAAGTACATACGTATCAAATTGAAAACATCTTTTATTGAAGTTATTTTCTTCAGAAAACTTTATAAGTTGAGTAGTTGCAATACTTCAACTAAAATCCTTCAATATTACATTTTGTAGCAACGAAGTAAGAACGCTCGGACAATTGAAATTTCATTACGCATTGCCGGTGCTTCTCTTTGTCCCTGAAAATTAAAGCATGCGCCGTCCGTCCTGATAAAATTTTAAAAATAATAAGCTTTGTCCAGTTTACAAGCTAAACTAAGCCAGCCAAACATTTTCTTGAAGTAAGCATAGAATAGTATCAATAACATTTTCTTTCATTGTTGAGCTTAAGGAAGCTTTTTTTATAATGTAGATTTTGGCATGGTTTTATGCATATCCTGAGAAATATTCAACACCCAGCTACAGTTAGTTATTATTATATATCTACCATACAGATATAAGCAGCTCACCTCTTATAAATGTATTTATTTTTTAAGCGACTTTGACTCTCTACCGAATTAGGTACATAACTTTTCACTCAATCCATTTCGGAGGTATTATTTATCATCATTTAGATCGAACGTTGTGGTAATGTTTCCCGCCCGAGATGATTTTCGATTCAAATCTTCATACTCTGCAAAATCAGATTAATTATTTTACCTAGCTTACGGGGAGGTTTATGTCCAGGCAAATTGATGAGTGAATTTTCCTTACTAAAACCACAGACATAAAATTCTGCAACTACATCAAAAACATAAATATCAGCTTCAGCGAAAAAAAAACAGTTTTGTATATATTAATTTTAATTAAAACTTTTACAAACCATGACGGCAAAAGAGGTGTTATCACACAGTATACTGGCAGTGTAGATATTTACATGACAACGGGGTTTGATTAAAGAGCGCCCGGATGCGAGGCTGTGTACTGGTGTTGTTTTAGACGAACGGCTGGCGGTACACGGCTGAGCTAAACTCAATATTACTCTTCATTGTCAGGCGTTTGGAGACGGTTTGGAGGTGGTTTGGAGACGGCTTTGTTTAGACTATTATGTTTAATTGACCCTAGTGAGTTTGGTAGGTTGTTGGTTATTTGTCTGTGAAATGCTGTCAAATGACAAGTGATTAAAATAATCACACCTATCACCGAAAATGAATTACATATATACATACACGTACCCTATTGTTATTTTTGATGGTTTTAAGTAATAGGTCGCATGACTATTGCTATCATCGGCACTTGTACAAGAGATAATTTATAGCCACTCTGTAATCTAAACTAAAATTCCAACAGACAGAATAAATGTTACACATTCATAAATGCAATCTCTCCGGTCTAAGCGTGGGGATGAGTAATGAAACGCACGTTTTTTTTAACGTGAGGGTAAATCCACCATGGATGCTATGCCGGACTCCTACCGACTAAAAAACCTCATGTAACGCCCAACAGCCTATGGTTGGGAGCCCTGGATAAGCCCTCTGAAGGATGCCCCAGGACTCACAACAGACCTACGGCCACCACTGTGGCATTGGCCAGTGGGCGGTTCGGGTGCTATCCCGCGTCTTTGGGGCGTTTCGGGTGTGATCCCGCTTCTAAGGGGCATGCGTGAATCTCTTTACGTCACGCTGCCGTTATGGGCCTGCTTCTGTAAGGACGGTGAGCAGCCCTCTCACCGTCCTCAGCACGTTATGAACAGCACGTTATAAAAAAAGGGTAAGTGAAAGTCGCAGTCGCGACCAAAGGGTTCCGTATATTATATTCAGTAGATATTAGTATTTGTTGTTTTAACAGTAATTTTAATTGTTTTAATATAAATACATCAAAACGTTCAACAGTCTAGCTATCACGTTTAATGAGATACAACTTGGTAACAAACAGACTGGCAAACAGAGGACAGATGGACAGTGACGTCTCAGTAGGTAATTAAAATAAATCTATACATATAATAAAATGATGGAAAAGTCAAAACTGTACATTGGAAATATTTAAAAAAAAATACTTGCTGGGTGTTCAACATAATATACCAAAGCAAAAAATATAGTTAGAAATTTTTTTGTTTGTTTGTCGGTTTGTCTGTTTGTCTGTTTGTCTGTTTGATTTGCTTTGTCCGGAAGGATCTCGAAAAGTACTCAATAGATTTGATTCAAATTTTGCACAAATATTCACTAGGGGTAGGGTCTTAAAATAGGCTATATATTATCACGCTACATATCCTAGGGGCTAAGCAGAGAGCAATCAAATTGGCATTATAACATAATTTTCACGCGTACGAAGTCGCGGGCAACAGCTAGTAAATAAATATTTGTGGATATTTTCACACAACATCATCTAGCCCAAATTAACAAACACGCTGGTGGAGTGCACGGCGTGGGTGCAACAGCGCCAGGTCCTCGTAGTGGGTCTGGACGTGGACACTCTCTCGCTCGAGATCATGATGCCAGCCATGCTCTCCAGCGGGAGTAAGTGGGACTGCGCCGCCTCTTTCAGCGAGCAGGTCATGCTCGTGAAGGAGGCGGCGGGGCGCGTGCGTGAGAGAACTCTCCCACCCGAGTTCCGCAGTCGGCGGCCTGGGCGCCGCCGACGTGTCTTCGCCGAGGACTATCAGCCTCCATGACTGGGGGTCTGAGGACGGTGAGAGGGTCGCTCACCGTCCTTACAGAAGCAGGCTCATGACGGCAGCGTGACGTGAGCAACTCATGCACGCCCCCCCTTAGAAGCGGGATCACACCCGAAACCCCCCAAAGACGCGGAATAGCACCCTAACCACCCCCTGGGCGAGGCCGCAGTGGCGGTCGTAGAACTGTGGATCTCCCCGGGACATCCTTCCGAGGGCTTACCCGGGGCTCACAACCATAGGCTGTTGGGCGTTACGTGAGGTTTTTTTAGTCGGTAGTAGTCCGGTATAACATCCATGAGGATTTTTCCTAACGTTAAACAAAAATAAAAATAGGTAAAAAAAAAATTTAAGTTAAACGGTTTTATGTTAAACATACATTGCAATGTTTAAGATAAATGTACTAAAAACCAAAAAATAATAAAATAGATACAGTCGTGGGAATTATAAACATATGCATAGACTAGACTAAAATAAAACCGTGGGGCACGTCAATTCAAAACAAAATATCGACTTAATGTGCGATAGAAGAATCGTTTAATTCGTCGTTAGGCAGTTCGCCCGCAGACGGTGAGGAAATTACTCACTATTTTCTTGCTCATGGAAATTCCAATAGTATACACTCCATGTAAATAAAAGAAATGTTTCAACAAGTTTATCGTTGGACATTCACACTGCTGGCTGGCGAGGAATCGTTTCACTGCTCGTAGTTTGTCTTTAATCGACAAAACATATGATAAAAGTACTACTCGCTCACCACTATGAAACCGCGAAAACTCGCTTATAATCGAGCTTGCTAGCTTGTTTCCACATTCTAGCCGTACTTATCACACGCCCATCGTTATCGGTTGAACAACTGCCTAATAATAGTGTAACATTACAAAATAAACATTTTAAATCAAAGGCCGCCATCTTGGATTTCAATTTTTTATAGTATCTATATTGTATTCTGCTTGTTGAGACCTTTCATTTGATACCCATATTGATAAAACCTACGTTAGCCGCCATTTTGTAGCGGCCGCCATCTTGGATTTCAATTTTTTATAGTATATTGTATTCTGCTTGTTGAGCCCTTTCATTTGATACCCATATTGATGTGATTAATAATAAATAAATTATCCGCCATTTTGTAGCGGCGGCCATCTTGAATTTATAAAGATAATGAATAAACATAATTGTATTGTCATTAAAATCCAAAGTGTATACAAAATTTCAGATTAATCGGTTGACAGGAAGAGGGTGAAATTTGAATTACTAAATTTGACCCAAGAATAAATAATAAATAAAACAAACGGGGTGAGCTAAATAAAACCGTATAAAAAAGCCCAAATTAAGCTAATACAAGCTTGTGCCATGGGATATAGACGACTGATAGACATACTTATATATTTCTAAATACATACATATACATAGACAACACCCAAATTCCGAAACAAGCATTTGTGGTCACATAAATATTTGGACCGACCGGCATCACTACCGAATTCACCACCAAAGCAGCCGTTAATTAGTCTTTAGCGTCCGTACTTCCATAATCTTACGGATCTTACGGACTTCATATGTTTCCTAAAATTACATTCATCAGGAAGTTGACTTAAAAAATTACATTACAGAAAGTCGCGCATAGAAGTTTCTCGTACAAATGAACTTCTCATTTTCAAAAGGGGACACCATAGAGCAACACGACTTGAGTATAACTTTTATCGCGATGGGAGGCGCCATACTGAGACTTCCCCAAAGTCATTCGGTCAAAGTTTATTAGAAGTGGTATATGAAATGATTTATAAAAACTATAGATACCTACATCATCAACACTAGAAAATGGCAGAACGAAAAGAAGGAATTTACCTGACTTTCGTCGTGTGACGGACCAATTAGTGTCGCGACTGTAGGCGATTTGCGAAAGTTCTATTATCACTGTTTTATATTCTGTTATTAAAGAAAACTCGTGAAAAACATGCCTTCGTGTATTTTCAGACATTTAAATAATATAATTACACCGCCGCTGTAACATATAAAAATATGTCATTTTATATAAGGATTTTTTTTTTATTTTCTGAACACCGGTCCCGCCATTTAAGGTAATGAATGAACCAAAGAGTACCACAGAGTACTAGATCACTACGTAAGACTAATGACTAGTGGGAACAACTCACGACTAACTTCACGTTCAGTAAATTTGTGCTGTATTTGAAAGCCGTAATGTTCCTGCATGACGTGTCTAATTGTATTACGTCATCGGGTTGTCTGAAATCATGAGTGTATTGTTTTAATTGTTATGTGTAAGTTCCATAGTGACAGCTGATTCCTTTTTAACCGACTTTAAAAAAGGAGGAGGTTCTCAATTCGTCTGTATGTTTTTTTTTTTTCAAAATATGAATACGTTTTTCCCCCGCAACCTAATATGACAGACATATTTTTTATAGAGCAGACATGCTATGTCTACTCGCCTTCCTTCCTGACCCACTGCACAACTCAGATGCTCAACTTTGTACTGGTCGCGTTGCTCTATGCGTGATACTAAATAGAATTGCGAGGCATCATTGAATTACATATCTCCTTGGCGGGTTTCATGGCGGAGACAAAATACGATTTCATTTCTATTGAAATTATATTTTATTCAGCAGTGTTTGACGTCGCATTTGTGTCTTTGTATCTTGTAATGATACTTATTATATTGTAAGATAAGTAAAGATATGAAATTTCTTTTTAATAATTTATATTCCTTAATTAATATATAAATCTGAGAGTAATGTGTCTATTTATTGAGTTTTCATGCCCGAAATACTAAACCGATTTGACGATTTAGATGATTTATAATACAGTACAGAATAGTGTTTAGGAAGAAACTTACACCTGCAACACCGTTTTTACTAGCGCAGGTGTGAGGCAATTTCTACGAGCAAGGGAATCCCATGTGATAAACCTAGTTCATGTAAATAAATAATATTATATTATTACAGAATATAACACTTAGGCTCTTTTTGTGAGAAATAAATAGGTACGGGAATACCTTAGTACACAGGTAAAGCTGTGACAGTTAGCTTAGTAATATTCGTTCTGAAATATTTTAAAAAATCAAAATACCGATGTTCAATGTATATATTTTATACCTACATTCTACACTAGATATTATAAATTTTTGTTCTTTTACATTTATCAATAACATTTTCTAGATTATTCATGACTTACAACGATACTGTGTTTAACAGAAAAACCGTTTTGTCATAAGAAATTATTTCATTTGTAATAGTCACTTCTAAAAGAGCTTAGAGAAATTACATTTGATATGTATCTGTTATATTAAGGATTCAATTAGATTCAACTGTCAGATATGAACGTTCTTTTTCTTTTTCGCCAAAAATTATGGCTGTGTGAAGAATAAATATGTAACTATAAATGGCGTAAATGTATTGTGATTCTCAGATAGCGTTACTGATATTAAGTCAAAGTAGTTGGATACAAATAATCTTTGTCTATCAAATCTTATTATTCTTTTGTAGTCCATTAATGGACGTTTAATATTTTGATACTTTGCAGTAAATCGCTATGAATCTAGATATAGAATTCCATTCCAAAATATAGAATTCCGTAATCAACATCTTCAAAAATACCTATACAGTACATCTTTTTTAAGAACATTAACTTCAATATACTTGTGTCGGAGAACGGCATGAAGCCGTTCACGCGCCAACATTTTTGCCATTAGTGATGTTTAGCAAATTATCCCTGGTACAGCCAGGGATAATTTGCATACGGGTAATAAGACCAGTCCCTATATTGTCGCAACGATAACATCTCCAGTCTCATCGTAAAGATCCTCCATGCTTTGGTGCGGACGGACGAACGCGCGTACGCACCACGCGCTGCAATGTGTAAGGAC
Organism: Miltochrista miniata; assembly: GCA_933228765.1. NCBI lineage: Eukaryota > Metazoa > Arthropoda > Insecta > Lepidoptera > Erebidae > Miltochrista > Miltochrista miniata. The sequence goes on from OW121768.1 coordinate 13,350,753, forward strand.
GAAACACAGCAATTAATTGTATATATTAGCTTATGACATGTACCATGACAATGTTGAAAACTTTATAGCGATGATAATTACCGAGAACCTTTAATTTCTCAAACAAATATACTACAAAACAACTTTCAGAGACTCTGTTTTCGCTCCCAAAGTACAGATAGGTACTTGACAGCTGTTTGTTTTGCGAACTATCCTCAGTAAACACTGTAGACGAGCTAAGATACACTGAGTGCCCTTCAATGGGGGTGCGGATAAATAACCGTAATACTGTAACATAAAGTGACCCTTCAATCACATTAGAAGCAATTTGTTATTTACCTTAGAAAATGTTACTAGTTTCTTATTTATTTCTAAAAATTATATAATTTACCAATACATATAAACTTGGTCCCTACCTACTCATCATAGGCTCAGGCGCAAAATGTCTCTTTCGCAAAATGTCCCCTGGTCGTAAAACGTCTCTTTCGCAGAATGTCTCTTTCGCAAAACGTCTCTTTCGCAGAATGTCTCTTTCGCAGAACGTCTCTTTCGCAGAATGTCTCTTTCGCAAAACGTCTCTTTCGCAGAATGTCTCTTTCACAAAATGTCTCTTTCGCAGAATGTCGCGCCAGGGACTTAAGAATGAAATGTCGATTTTCAAAACAAAATCATTTATTAAAATTATAGGAATTATTATATAATAATATTACGATTTTTTTCATCATTTTCTTCGTAAATTTGCTGTATGGGGCGAAAATCTTTGCACACAATCTCTTTTAATAATGTTATGTGTTTTTCAATTATATTTTAAACTCCATTGGTTCACAAGTATACACTGATTTCAGCTTCATGATATTTTTTCACGGACATATTCACGGACATTTCACACAGCGCTATCTGATCCCAAAGTAAGCTAGGAATAACCTGCTTGTGTTATGGGTATCAGACCACGGATATTAATGCTTACATACTTTTTTAAATACATACATATAATACATAGAAACACCCAGACTCTTGAGACAAACATTTATGGGTCACACAAATATTTGGGGGGATGTAGTGTGCCTTCACGAAGAGCGATACCTGTGCTCGGGCCCTCCCCGTAAGTAGCGGCGAAAGCGAAAACGCGAAACAAAACACTACCGATGAGTGCCGACAGGGCTAGGGCGTCCCCCCAAGGCGACGCGTACCGGTATGCCCCCGTCGGTACGACTGCATGCGCACGCGGCGAAGGGGGCCGCCACCCTTCACGCAGCGCCAACTCTGGCGGGATGCGAGGAGCCGAGTGCCGGATAGGCACGTGGAATGTGCGTGGTGGTATGGAAGGTAAGATGAATGAATTGATGGATGTAATGAAAGAGCGATGCCTGGATGTATTGTGTGTCACAGAGACTAAGCGGAAGGGGAGCGGCATCGACGATCTTCCTGGCGGAATAATTGCTTTGTGGTCCGGAGTGGACCAAGAGGATCATGCCAGTAAGGGAGTGGGTGTCTTGCTCTCCTCCCGTTTGGCCTCTGGAGTGAAAGATTATGGATTGGTAGGCCCAAGACTCCTGTGGGTACGTATAAAACTGGGGATCACGAGAGTTTTTTTGGTCGCAGCCTATGCTCCCGTCAGCTCGGCTAATCCCCAAGTGCTCGCGGAGTTCTGGGAATCCGTTAGGGACGTCCTCGATTTGGCTGACGGGAATGAAAAGTTGATCATGTGTGGTGATTTGAATGGATGGGTGGGGACCAAGCGAGATGGCTTCGATGCTGTCCTTGGTCCGTATGGAGATAAGAGATCGAATGATGCTGGTAAGTCAATCTTAGACGTATGCTTGGAACGAGACCTCCTTGTGGCGAACAGTTTATTCCGTCACAAAGATATCCACACGTATACATGGAGACGGAAGGAAGAAAAAAGTGTGATTGATTTGATTTTGATAGACAATCGTCTTCGACAGGCTATAAGGGATACAAGAGCCTACAGAGGCCCCACTCTTGAAACTGATCACTACCTGGTGGTAAGCCGGTTTGTTGGTCTTTTCAAGAAGTGGAGGCACTGGCGAGTGCGTGTCCCTTTCGGAGACTATGAAAGGATAAAGAGTGAAAAACTGGAAGATGAAAGCGTAAGGAGTATGTATGTTGGCTTAGTCAGTGAAAGGCTTGCAAACGCGAGCCTTTCCGACTTAGATGTGGATGAATGCTGGAATATTATGAAAGAAAGTATAGTGGAAAGTGCAAAAGAAGCATGTGGGAGTGCAAAGAGACATGAACATTCGAAAGGTGATGCCTGGTGGGATGCAGAAGTTCAATCCTGCGTAGCAAGAAAGAAGAAAGCGTGGTTGGATTATGTCTCATCTTTGCAACTGAATGACAGTATGAAAGACACGAAGAAAGAAATTTACCGCCTCTGCAAGAATGAAGCCAAAGCTTTAGTGAAAGAGAAGCGTGAAAGGATAAATATGATTGCGGAAGAGAAGCTGACGAGGAACTTCGAGACGAATACCAAACTCTTTTGGAGGGAGGTCAAGAAGTCTCGGAGCTGTTCGTCAGTTTCCAGAATGGATAAGATAAAGAGTAAAGCTGGGGACATTCTTGCGGACCCCTTAGAGGTGTTAGAGCGGTGGAATGAGTACTTTGGAGAAATGTATGAATATCTCCCGGATGCGGGCACTGCGAGGGAGGCGATAACTGATCTTGCGGTGCAAGCATCAAGCGGAGATATTACTTTGGAAGAGATTGAATGGTCGATACGAAGCTTGAAAAATGGAAAGTCTGCGGGAATTGATAGGATATCTGCTGAAATGATCAAATTAGGTGGTCCTTGCGTCCGGGACGCCTTCTGGTCATTGAGCAATCTATGCTGGAAGACTGGAAGGGTCCCAATGGACTGGAGGCGTGCTATCGTCGTGCCCTTGTATAAAGGCAAGGGCTCACGTATGGAGTGCGCCAACTATAGGGCCATCAGTTTGATCAGTATAGCAGCTAAAGTGTATGGCAAAATTATTGAAAGGAGAATGAGGGTGGAATCTGACGGATTACTGTGGGAGGCGCAGGGTGGTTTCCGAAATGGAAGGGGATGTATGGACCAAGTTTTCTCGCTCCGCAACATTGTAGAGAAGCAGCTGGCTGTAGGCCGGAAGGTTTTCTGCGGTTTTGTGGACATGGAGAAAGCATTTGACAGAGTTGTACGGAAGGATCTCTGGGATATATTGCCAGGATACGGGATTGATGGTGCGCTGCTTCGTGCTGTGCAGTCTACATATGTGGGATGTACGGCATGTGTGCGGGTGGGCGGCAGCCTGTCTCCCTGGTTTGACGTCAACATTGGCGTCAGACAGGGTTGCGTGCTGTCGGCTCTGCTGTTTGTCCTGTACCTGGACGATTGTCTTAAGAGAGTAAGATCGATGAATGTTGGATTGCGAATGGGTGACTTAGGCCCTTCGTACACTAGGCTACGCAAATCTTCGATACTAATGTTGTCAACTTATGTCGCGAATATTTGGTAGCGCACGAACCGTACACACGAGATATCTCAAGACGCAATTTTGTCTATTCTGCTACTGTAGACATAGCGACAACACGTCTCAGACTAATTTAATTTACGAAATGTCTGACACAAGTGACGAAACTATGATTTTGGCTTACTATCTTTACTAAAAGTAAAGAAATCGTCGTAATAGGAAATACTGCGTTCAACCATATAAAAAAAAAATGTAAAGTGTAGACTGTTCGTAGCTACAAAAAATTACAGCAAACAGATACTTGTCCAGTTTAACCCTTCCAAGACACAAGCGTGTATATTCACTGCTAAGAAAACCCCATTTACTGTACCGCAATAATTCCAGGGCACATCTCTCACTATCTCTGAAAGCATTGGGATCCTTGGCGTTGACATTTCCAGAGAGGTTCAATTCCGGAGTCATTTGGTGGACGAGGCTAAGCCGGCGTCCAAGAAGCTCGGTGTGCTCAGTAGAGCGCGGCGGTACTTTACTGCAGCGCAAACATTGCTTCTGTATAAGTCGCAAGTGCGGCCGCACATGGAGTACTGCTGTCACCTCTGGGCGGGGGCACCAGAATATCAGCCTCGTCCATTTGACTCGGTGCAAAGGCGAGCCGTGAGAGTTGTCAACGATCCTATGCTTACAGGTGAAGTGGAACCTCTTCGCGACAGGAGAGACTTTGCCTCCTTATGCGTGTTCTACCGCCTGTACAATGGTGTGTGTCCTGAGGACTTATTTGATATGATGCCCACAGTTACGTTCTATCATCGCACCGCTCGCCACAGACAGGGATTTCATCCTCACACTCTACGTCCGGAGCGTTCGAGCACGGTTAGATCCGATAGAGGCTTTCTTCCACGCACGCTTAGGTTGTGGAATGATCTCCCTGCCTCGGTTTTTCCAAACGCCTAAAGTATGGGGTTCTTCAAAAGGGGTCTTAGAAGGTTTTTACAGGGTCGGCAGCGAGAGAGTCGCTCCTTTCGTGTTGCAAACGTTCATAGGCTGCGGTGACCACCGGTCCTGGTGGGCCGTATGCTTGTCTGCCACCTTAGTGGTATAAAAAATACTAAATTCAAATTGAATATTTATGTCAATTGTTCTGCCATCTTGGAAATCGCAGCGACATTAGTAGCGACGATCTCGACCGGCAGGTAGCGCGCGACTGGCGTCGGCGACGAATGAACAAAATGTCGGCGACGCATGTCTGTGTACGAACCTCTTTGAATTTGTATTGCGGTAGTCGCTTAGAGACCAAAATCTTTGGGTATCGAAGATTTGTGTAGCCTAGTGTACGAAGGGCCTTACTTGTGAACTGTTTGCTGTATGCAGATGATGCCGTGCTCATAGCCGAATCGCCATCAGAACTACAGTCACTAGTCACAACGATGAAAGATGATTGTCTAATGAGAGGCTTACATTTGAACGCGACTAAAACGAAAGTGATGGTATTCGAAAGAGAAGAGGACAGAACGAATGCCAGGATAACTGTAAATGATGTAGTGCTGGAACAGGTGGATGAGTTTGTATATCTTGGATGTGCATTTAGCAGGGATGGACGGTACACCGCTGATGTAGAAAAGAGGGTAACTGCGGGAAATAGTGTGAATGGAGCGTTAGGCAAACTTTTAGGTACCAAGGCCTTAAGTCAAAAGGCCCAGCTCGCAGTACACAATGCGGTGCTGATACCTACGCTAACGTATGGAAGCGAGAGTTGGGTATGGCAGGAAACGCATGAAAGTAGAATAAACGCGGTCGAGATGCGCGCGCTACGCAAAATCTGCGGAGTAACGCTCGCAGATCGCGTTCGGAATGAAGATGTAAGAAAGAGAGTTGGTCTGAAAGAGAGTGTCGGTGTTAAAGTAAGGAAGGGCATGCTACGATGGTTCGGGCATGTGGAACGAATGGGAGATGAAAGAATGACAAAACAGATATACAACGCGAAAGTGGATGGACGTAGGAGTCGGGGAAGGCCACGACACACCTACCACGACCAAATTAATCATGTGTTAGTGGAGGGTGGTGTCAAGAGCCGTAGGAACCGACGTGCATGCATGAAAAGAAAAATGAAAGTTGAAGAGGCGAGTGAGGTGTGTATGGACCGTGCCGTGTGGCGCTCGGTTCTTTCTGCCTACCCCGCAAGGGATTTGGCGTGAAGATAGTATAGTATAGTATACAAATATTTGTTTTCGGTGGGAATCGAACCCACGACCTCCAGCGCCGCAGGCGGTATCAGTACCGACTGCGCACCAGAGGCAGAAACGTTAGGATGGACGAATCGAGAGTGTAAGGCGGGTTCATCTCCCTACCCTCCTTTATTATAGCAAGACATCAATTGTTTAGGACCCCTACATATGGTTAACTGGAAGTGCTGTTGCCTCTCTCCTAATTTACCTGAACAATATGAAGTATTCAGTTTCCAGATCGGTCAAACCGTTTGGGAGCTAAGCGTCTAACACAACCACTCAATGAATTCAACAAGGCGGGGAATAGGGGTTATTTAACAAGTGATAATAATAATATAATTCCTATAATTTTAATAAATGATTTTGTTTTGAAAATCGACATTTCATTCTTAAGTCCCTGGCGCGACATTCTGCGAAAGAGACATATTGCGAAAGAGACATTCTGCGAAAGAGACGTTTTGCGAAAGAGACATTCTGCGAAAGAGACGTTCTGCGAAAGAGACGTTTTGCGAAAGAGACATTCTGCGAAAGAGACGTTTTACGACCAGGGGACATTTTGCGAAAGAGACATTTTGCGCCTGAGCCCCTTCAACTTCTCGCAGAAATATACCCATAGACCACAAAAAAAAATTCAGGGACTCTGTTTTCGATCCCAAAGTACAGACAATTGACAGCTGTTTGTATTGTGAACTATCCTCAGTAAACACTGTAGATCAGCTAAGATACACTGAGTGCCCTTCAATGGGGGTGTCGGATAAATAACCGTGATAGCTACTCTAACTTTGAGTGACCCTTCAGTCACACTAGAAGCAATTTGATCAAAGATATTGATTGCACTTTACCTTAGAAAATGTTACTATTTTGTTAGTTAGTTCTAAAAATAATATGATGTACACTTTACACTTATACTGGGTCCTTGTCCCTACCTACTTATTAGTTTTATATATTAACCTATGACCTGTGGCGTGACAATGTTAAGAATCTAATTTATTACCGAGTACCTTCAATTTATCACAGAAATATATATATATATATATATATATATATATATATATATATATATTTATAAGGTTAAATAAGTTTATTCATTCATAAACAATAATAATAAAATCAATTAAAACTAATATCATCACACTATTAGGGTTATACAAAAAACATATAAAATTATAACTACTTAAAATAAACTAACTATCTATCAATATACAAATTGGGTCCCTTCGGTAAGGTACCTATGACGCAGGCAGCATTCCCACGCTGAATAGCTATGGAAAGCCTTTGCGCTAAATAGCTACCTGCGTAGGGATCACGCGTTTCTTCCCTCAGACGCTTACTCAGTGCCGTGAAAAGACCCTGTGCACCGCGACCCCATGGACCCAGTGTCTCGACACCAAATGGAACGAATTCATATTGGGCACCGAGACAACTGTACTTGCCGATCTTTAACCGCTCACGCGCATTAGCCGCCGCACCAGCTCTTTTGCTAGTAGCCGGGAGGTAGGACGCCGCAAGAGTGTCGGTGCAAGTGGCATCCCACACTAACGCACGTCCCATTCTCCAGGGTACTAAAGTCATCCCGTCGGGTCGCTTACCATCATCGCGTATAATTTGGGGTTCTAATACCGCGGGAATATGAACGGTGATAAGTGCCCGTCTCAGGATGTCATTAAGAGCGGCGTGACAGGAAAAACGGCCAGCGGAAAATGAACAAACAAGTCCATGGAGTCCTAGGCAGCACACATGAGCTCCACACGATACACACGAGTGTTCAACACACAGCTCTGCACCCAACCGGAGACCGACCGCTATGCGGAGTGTAGTGGGGTCAATAAAAGTACCGGTATTGGGAGAGGGATATGCATGCAGCCAGTATCCAGACTCGGGTCGAGAAACTGCCAAAAGTCTGGCTCGATTGATGCCTGATGAGTTTTCAATGATTTCATTGAGAAGAAAAGAAGAAGCCATAGAGTCCCAGGCCCTTTGTTTTTTGGGTGTGGAGGGTAAATTTAGACTTGGTCCAGCTAGCCAAGCGTTCAAGGCTTCGTCCAGACTCGAAACCTCACAGTTTGAGACTATAGAAGACTTTACCTGTGAGGTCACGAGTACTGAATATTGAAGACAAGAAAGCCGGTAAAGCTACACTAGAAAGTTTTCGGGTACCCAATCCACCGAACCTAATAGGTAAGGAAGCGTGAGTCCACGCTTGCTCGTTCAGCTGAATGTTCAAAATATTTTCAACTTGTGATTTTAAAACATTTTCAATTGGTAACATAAGATTAGGAAATTTCCAAATGGGGCAGCAACGGAGTAGGTAAGTAAATTTAGGTAAAAATAAACAAAATTTTAGCATAAACAAAGCAGAGTGACTGCTAATTTTGAGAATACGGTCTGAATATTTATTAAATTTTGATACCGACTCCCTTAAGAGAGGTGGAATGGCATCGTCGAAAATTGGGGATCCCAGGAGATACAGACTGTCCTTGGTTAACATTTTAATATTAGGGCAAACCAAGTTAAAATTTTGATAAATTTGAGAAGCCAAAGAAGTGTCGGTTTTATTTGAAATGTATAATTCACATTTCTCAAAATTTAAATTTAAACCAATGGTATTAAATTTAAATATATATATATATATATATATATATATATATATATATATATATATATATATATATGACAGAAGAGGCAGAGCAGGATTCTCTGAAGGATGCATGACATCAGCTACCCTGATGTCAACTCCTTCATTACCATCACTCATGGTAATAAAAGAAAAAGTTCCACGACAGAATTATTTTATTACTTCAATCTTACAATGTCTGAAGTTTAAACTAGCTCAAATCAGAATAAAATAAAATAAAGAAACCCTATGATGTTACTTAACTTATTTCTTCTATGTCCGTAGTCCATCAATGCCTCAGCACAACCCACAAGATGGACGCGTTTTTGGTTCCTTAGCATTTACAAAACCAACTCATATTTACCGTGTTGGTAGAACCGACCTTACCTATTTGGAGGATATAGTTTCTAGCCAATGATAGAGAACGGCCACGAAAGTAGTTGGTTTTGTAAATACTTTACAACATAAATTAATGTGCTAGAATACAAATAGATGTTGAATTAAATTTTACTTAATAAATGACAATTACTCACGCTTTGTAAGTATTTTCATAACTACATTAGCAAAAGCACCATTAAAGTAAAAGTACACAAAATGACAATCATGACCGTACTTATAAATCAATTTACTCATTAATAAAAACATGAACTATCTGATTCGCGTTATTATTCCAGATATATTGTGCTGATAATTTTAGATATCAATAAAACGCTCATTAATTAATACAATGCAATTACAAACATCTGTATCAGTTTTTTAATAGTAATTGTGGTTGCAAGACAAACTGTTTTAAAACCTTTAGCAGGAAATCATGACAATACTATTTACAGTTTTCATAACTTACAAATAATTTCAGGATTCCGTAATAATATGATAAATCATTTTATGAATTATTGAGCTCGCGCCGACACGGCCATACTGATAGGCAGTGCGCGCTCTGCACTAGCCTTTATCTGAAACAATGGTATTTTTATTTTAAGATGGGCATCTGTAATCAGTGCCTAGTGTGGGATATAAGTAATAGATATCTGTAGCTTCAGAGTACCATGTGGGTACCCAGTGTTAGTATTCTTATAAATATGTGTATTTCTGTTGTAGTATAACGTTGTTGTATATAGTTGTGTAAGTTTATAAACACTGTGCTCTGGGCGGCCATATTACGCCGTGGTACACAATGTTATAAAGTTTGAAATCACTGTGCTCTGGGCGGTCATCTTACGCCGTGGTACACAGTGATATTAAGTCTATAATCGCTGTGCTCTGGGCGGCCATATTTCGCCGTGGTACACAGAGATATAAACCTATTATGTCAGTTGTCTGGCTTCTCAATAAGTCAGCAGCTGATTATGAGATATGTCATTGACCTCTCACTAGGCCAACAACTTGATCTAGTCCAACAACTTGATTATGGTATGGGTCATTGACCTCTCACTAGGCCAACAACTTGATTATGGTATATGTCATTGATCTCTCACTAGGCCAACAACTTTATTATGTTATGTTATGGATAGTGTGCTGTGGATCCACTATTGCAGTGTACTGTACAGGGACTCTGAAAACCAACTATTGTATTGTTTGTGATTATGACAATGCTGCCATGTCGTTATTTATCTCAGAATCTTCCCCGTTGCAAACACATGTTATTAGGATAGTACAAATCATGCTCACCTTATGGAAATGTGTGATGATCTCGCGAAGTGGATGGTCTCGGCTCGGTAGGTGGAGCGCCCAACGTTGCCGGAGACTGTAGGGTGTCTTCATCTGGTCCCGCCGACACGGTTGTCTGTTGCCCAGGTGCTGGAGCCAACCGTAGCTGGTCATGAGCGACCTTGCGTGGTCGTCCTCGACCAATCACTTTCTTGACAAGGTAGCGGTCGTTGTCCAGGACCCTGCACACTTCATATGGGTCGCTGAACTTAAGGTCTAAACATGTTTGGTTACGAGGATTATTTTTAATAAGCACGTAGTCTCCTCTTTTAAAAGCCTTAATACGTGCCTTGTTTTTGTCAAAACGTTGTTTTTCATATTCAGCTGCTGTCAGCATCTTCTGGCTAATGAACCTTTCCAGTAGTTCCATGTCAATGGTCTGCTCATCGAGGTTAATCAAAGGTAAGAGTTCGGGTGGAACACAGTGTTTGCGTTGTGTGAGTATAGTAAGTGGTGCTACACCAGTTGTTTTGTGTGGTGTACAGTTAAGTGCCAATTGTAAACTGTCAAGAGCTGTATGCCAGTTTTCTGTTTCGTAGTTATTTATCATAACTAAGGCATTTTTCAGCGTAGCTACCACACGTTCGACTTGGCCATTAGCTCGGCTGACTCCTGCTGAAATTGTATGAATAGATATCCCGATTTGGTCACAATAGTGTTTGAATTCTCCCAGGAACTCACGACCACCATCAACAATGATTTGGCCCGGTGTACTGAATGTATAGACGGTTCGCTTCAGAGCCGCAAGAGTATTTTCTGGATTTTTGTTATTGGAGTAGTGGAGTAATACATATTTGCTAAAAGCATCGATAGTTACGATCACATTTTCATGATTGATCGTGGTGCCTAATTTTTCTGTAATATCCATATGAATGACATCAAATGCGGTAGTAGGTTTTCGAATTGGATGCAGTTGTACTTGAACTGCCCCAGTCACCCCCTTGAAAGATCGGCACACGACGCAATTGTTAACGAAAGTTCTAATACAAGAATAAGACTAATAATAATACTAATAAGAGTCTTGTATTTTCTTTAAAGTCTTTTCCCAGCCTGGATGTTTTAAGGAGCTGTGGTAAGTGTTAATAAGACTCCACTGAAAAGCTCTTGGTACAACTATCAATCTTTGTAGACCAAAAACTGGATTACACAATTCCTTTTTAGGGTATTGTTTTCAAAAGAATACCCGTCCACCTGTTCACCACGTGTTAGGGAATCGATAATAGGGCGAAGAGTACCATCTCGATGTTGCTCTACTTTTAACCATTCTATGTCACGTGTCATGACATTTACTTGTAAAGTAGCGGGATTACGGCTGAAGAAATCGGCATGTTGAATATGTTCACCCTTTCTGTACTCCACTGTAATTTTGTAGAAAGACCCACCAGCGGTATACCCTCGGAAGCAGTTCCTTTTTGTGTTTCGAAGCTTTTAAGGCATCGCAGTCTGTTATAACTTTAAACTTACGACCGTAGAGGTACTGTTTGAAATGTTTGATTGCTCTCACCACTGCCAGGGTCTCGAGTTCATAGGAATGGTAGCGGCTCTCCGCGTCAGTTGTTCGCATACTCTGTAAGCTATTGCATGACGACGGCCCTCTATGACTTGCATAAGTACAGCTCCGTATCCCATACTGCTTGCGTCCGTGTACAGCTCCGTTGGTGCATTTTCTTGAAATAGAGAAAGAACAGGGGAGGAAGTTAACTGTTCAATAATAATATTACGAGCTATGTTATGCCGGTCGTTCCATTCCCATTTTGCGGTCTTTTTAGTCAGTTCATACAATGGTATCATTACACGCGAAAAATTGGGAATGAAACGTCGGAAATATCCTGCCAATCAATGATATTTAAGTAAAGATATGCTACCTTCATACAAAACAGCATTCAGTTATTGTTGAGTTATAATTTCACGTGCTTACCTATCGGTACCTAATAGATTTCATCTATGAATGCGAAAGAGAATACAAAACATTTAAAACAGAGAGGGATAGCTATCTGTGTCCTTTTGCACACAGCCGCCGACCACGACACGTCTTGTTTCGCTCGCAGCTATTAGCCGACTCAATGGAATTGTAACAATTGTGTGACTTTGTCCGCAACAGTTTTTGAGCGGTAATGCGATATCTACATCTTTTTTACTATAACATCATTGCTGCCAATCCATTGAATTAGCGGACCTGTTTTACGGTTTGAGGTACAGGCGATTTAAGCAATGCCTCAATCTTACGAGGGCTCGGATTCACTTTACTGTCAGTGATTACATTGCCTAAATATTCTATGGAACGTTTGAAAAATGAAGATTTTTGGGCATTAATAGAAAAGCCTGCGTTTTGTAAGCTATGAATATTCTTTCCATGTGAATAATATAATAATAATAATAGAATAATCAGCAATTTTTACAACCATTGATTTTTTCATTTTACCTACCCGTTACCATTTGACACAATGGATCGATCTCGTTTATAACAGTTTTCAAAAGTATGTCCAGCTTTCGTACAAAAAGTGCATACTGGTTTACTATTCTTTAAATTACTACTAGGATCCGTAACTTTATTTTGCAACGGTTCATTGCTATTAAAAGAATCATTTTCCTTTCTAAAACGACAATCGCGAGTGTAATGATTATTTTTCTTACAAATACGACACTGCTGTACTTGATCATTCAACCGAATACGTTTATTTGCAATTTGCGACAGGTTCGTACTGGAATGACTTCGCTTTGATCGTATTGAAGATGCGACCGATATCAACTCCGGCACCGACGATGCATGAGCGTTCATGAGCTCGATTCTAAGGCGTTCGTCATTAACACAGCCAATCACGGCTTCGACAGCGTCGTCATTTCCTAACTTATCTTTTGTTATACGCTTCCATAAGACCCAAGCTTTGGTCAAGAACTCCGCGATATCTTTGGCATTATCGTAAGAATGTTCACGAAATCTTACGACGTCACGCGAATACCTATTCTCAGGCTCAAAAGTCAGAATTATACTATCGCGCAGTTCTTGCCATGAGCGTGTCGTAACAATCCAATTATCTACCCATAATTTAGCACGACCTTTTAAAAGACTACCAATCCTCATACGGATTTCATAGTCTTTCAAATTATAGATATGGATTGCATTATCAATATGTTCACACCATTCCCTGACGTTGACATTGAAATCGGGGTCAAAAGAAGGCAAAAATATGTCAGTTATTTTAACTTTGTCTCTCTGTTGCGCAGATAAACTATCAGACATTGTCTTCATTGTTTTCATCATTTGCGTGAAAAATTCTACAGATAAGTTACTTGTATTTAATTGATTGACTGTATCAGGAGGTCCAGCAGAAAGAGGACTGCATCCCACTTCTGATGACAGAAGAGGCAGAGCAGGATTCTCTGAAGGATGCATGACATCAGCTACCCTGATGTCAACTCCTTCATTACCATCACTCATGGTAATAAAAGAAAAAGTTCCACGACAGAATTATTTTATTACTTCAATCTTACAATGTCTGAAGTTTAAACTAGCTCAAATCAGAATAAAATAAAATAAAGAAACCCTATGATGTTACTTAACTTATTTCTTCTATGTCCGTAGTCCATCAATGCCTCAGCACAACCCACAAGATGGACGCGTTTTTGGTTCCTTAGCATTTACAAAACCAACTCATATTTACCGTGTTGGTAGAACCGACCTTACCTATTTGGAGGATATAGTTTCTAGCCAATGATAGAGAACGGCCACGAAAGTAGTTGGTTTTGTAAATACTTTACAACATAAATTAATGTGCTAGAATACAAATAGATGTTGAATTAAATTTTACTTAATAAATGACAATTACTCACGCTTTGTAAGTATTTTCATAACTACATTAGCAAAAGCACCATTAAAGTAAAAGTACACAAAATGACAATCATGACCGTACTTATAAATCAATTTACTCATTAATAAAAACATGAACTATCTGATTCGCGTTATTATTCCAGATATATTGTGCTGATAATTTTAGATATCAATAAAACGCTCATTAATTAATACAATGCAATTACAAACATCTGTATCAGTTTTTTAATAGTAATTGTGGTTGCAAGACAAACTGTTTTAAAACCTTTAGCAGGAAATCATGACAATACTATTTACAGTTTTCATAACTTACAAATAATTTCAGGATTCCGTAATAATATGATAAATCATTTTATGAATTATTGAGCTCGCGCCGACATATATATATATATATATATATATATATATATATATATATATATATATATATATATATATATATATATATATATATATATATATATATATATGGTAATATATGTACTGACATTTTTGATTTAATGCGTAGTAATAATTCTTGTTATAAATTAAATTCTGAGACAGAATCGTGTAATAATCTTGACTGTAGGTCATTAATTGATAGGTATTATTGCGCTATTGTTTCTACTTTGCAATCGTCTGCTGAGCGTACTTTTTATGACAGAAGGCCCAGAAATCACACCACAATAGGTTGGAACTTTCATGTCAAAAAATACCACACATTATCCCGACAAACTTTCTTGCAGTGGGTGGCGTGTGGTCGGCCGTGTTCGGCATATTATTACGATAGCATGCGTTTTGCGCGCCGTGACTTTAAATTAGCGGTTAGAAACTTAAAAAATAACCAGGAGCGGATTAAATTAGATATCCTTGCACAGCATGCAACCTCCAAAAATTTTGTGTCCTTCTGGAAAAACATTAAAAAGTTGAGCGGTAAGAGGGGGAGCCCTGTCAGTGTGGAGGGGGAAACTGAGGGTGTACGTATCGCTAATAAATTTAGGGAACACTTTACGGTGTCGCAGCCCACTGGACATAACCAGACAGGGGCGTTCGAAGACTTGAGTGGGGGCGCGGAGGCGTTCCACGTTACTACGGAAGACGTCCTATGTGTACTCCAAAGTATGAGGCGTGGAAAGTCTCCGGGCCATGACGGCCTCAGTATAGAACACCTACTTTACGCCGGGCCGCATATTTCGGAAGTGCTGGCTGATTTCTTTAATCTCTGTTCAAAACATTGTTACTTACCGGCAGATCTTATTCGTACCGTGGTCGTTCCCATAGCCAAGAACAAGACGGGTAATATATCTAGCATGGCCAACTACAGGGCCATCTCACTAGCAACCATAGTGGCCAGGGTATTTGAACGTCTCATACACAAAGAGTTACACCCGTCTCTAAAGATTGACGATGGCCAGTTTGGATTTCGTGAACAGCTGTCTACGGATACGGCTATCTTCTCACTTAAGCAAGTGGTTAAGCATTATGCTGGCCAAGGAACCAGTGTGTATGCCTGCTTTCTGGAGCTAAGCCGCGCCTTTGACGTCATCAACCACGACCTCTTGTGGGAGAAGTTGGCAAACTGTAGTGTGTCGCCTGGCGTTGTTGGACTTATTAGATACTGGTATCTCAATCAGTCTAACAATGTCAGGTGGGGCAATGCATTATCTGAAGGATATAGGCTGTCGTGTGGGGTCAGACAGGGGGGTGTGACCTCTCCCGATCTGTTTAACCTGTATATTAATGACCTGATTGAGAAACTGAGCGGGACGCCAGTGGGGCTTAGATTGGGTGACCGGTATGTTAACAATCTGAGTTATGCTGATGATATGGTTCTGCTCAGTCCCTCAATCAAGGGTCTCAGGAAGTTAGTACTACTTTGTGAACAGTATGCAAAAACGCACGACTTAATATATAACTTTAAAAAAACTGAACTGATGGTATTCAGATCGGGACGGGGACCACACACCGTTCCCCCGGTCTTCGTGGGCGGTGGACACCTAATGGGGCTAGAACGTAGGTGTAGTGCCTCCGGTATGTTCACTGAGGCAAGAGTGAACACATTCAATGCCATACAGAGGGGCCGGATTGCATCATTTATGGCCAGGATTGGCATATGTGGGAATAGTATTGTTCAAGGTTTAGTGGATCGCCTATTTACCAGTCAGATATACAGGCGTTGGTTAGAGATAGCAGCATGAGGATGTTTCTCAATGTGTATTCTATTGTTATTGAATTAATTAAAATGATTATGATTATGTATTTATTGCCAATGAATTATGTGAATTTATTAGATTTTTTAAAATTATTTGACTGACATTTTTTTTTTAAAGCATATAATGATAATGATAGTGTAATATTTTTATGATGATGTTATTGTATTAAATTAAATATTTTATTGATTTACTAACATAGGTTAAGAAGATACTAACACGCTATGGATCTATGGTCTGCAATAAATGTTTATTTATTTATTTATTATTATTTATTATATACCCACAGACTACTCAGCAAGTTTCAGGGACTCTGTTTTCGCTCTCAAAGTACAGACAATTGACAGCTGTTTGTATTGCGAACTATCCTCAATAAACACTGCAGACGAGGTAAGGTATACTGAGTGCCCTTCAATGGGGGTGCCGGATAAATAATCGTGATAGACCATAACTTTGAATTACCCTTCAATCACATTAGCAGCAATTTGTTCAAGGATATTGCTCTTTACCTGAGAAAATGTTACTACACTCGAGAGCAATGAATCCGGGTCACTTAAAGAATGTTAAAAATCTCGGAAACTAAAAATGATAGGTTAATGCAATAAATTGTATTTAATAGACAATGTAATACTCCTTAAATGAAAGTAAAAAAAATATGAGTCACCATACATTTTATTAACACAAAATTACATAAAGAAAAAACTGCTGATCTCTCCTTAAAACAAAAATAGGAAACATGAAATTTTTGAACTTTATTACGATTTTCTTGAATTTTAATACTTCGTATTGCCTCCTCGTGCTTCCATTACTGCGTTTACGCGGTTTGGCATGCTGTACACCAAGTTCCTTATACGATTTTGGGGAATATTCTCCCATTCCTCTGTGAGAGCAATTTTGAGCTCACGAAGCGTGATTGGGGGAGGGTTTCGTTGTTTTACGCATCTGCCTAGCTCGTCCCAAGCATGCTCGATCGGGTTGATATCCGGGCTGCGCGCTGGCCACTCCATACGAGTAATGTTCATCTCTTGAAGGTAGTCATTCACAATCCTACCTGTATGAGGTCGGGCATTGTCATGCATAAATATAGCATCCTCAACTAAATTGACCATAAATGGACCAACGTGATCATTGAGGATTTCTTCCACATATCTTACGCTAGTTAAAGAGCCGTTTTCTATGATCACCAGCTCTGTGCGACTTTCAGAAGAAATTCCGGCCCACACAAGTACAGACCCACCACCGTAGGCTACTTTTTCTTCGATGCATGCTTGCTTGAATTTTTCCCCTGGTCTTCGATACACTCTGTGTCTTCCATCGTGCTTGTAGAGCATAAATTTTGATTCGTCGGAGAACATAACTTTTGACCAATCTTCAATACTCCAATTTACGTGGCTCTGGGCATACCTTAGTCTCGAAATACGATGCCCACGCTCCAGTTTAGGGCCGTTTGCAGGTCTAAGGGGTTTTAAGTTAGATTCAGCAAGCCGACGTCTTACTGTCCATGCACTTGGGTTACTTCCTCCGAGGCGTCGAAACTGATTGGTGAGTTCAGTTCCTGTGAGAAAGCGATTTCGAAGATTGGTGTTCACCAAGTATCGGTCTTCTCGTGCTGTGGTACACCTGGTTCTGCCCGTTCCTGGTCTGCGTAGGTTAGAACCAGTTTCTTCGTAACGTCGGAGAACTCTTTGTACTGTTGACAGCGACACACCGACAGTCCTGGCTGTATCGCGCTGACTCCGGCCGGTTTCCAGCATTGTAAGTATTCTGGTGCATTCTTCAGGCGTAAGCGACATAATTTCAGCTTGATTAATGAATATAGAGCACTATCAACATGGTTTATGTACCCACATAAATGACAGATTACAAACAAAAGCAACACCAAATGCTGTAATTTCGTAGTTCCATCTTCGAAAGTGGCCCTTTTTCAAATTTGATTTTTTATGATATAACTTTACAATAACTAAGAAGTTTTAATACCTTCATTTAAGGAGTGTTACATTGTCTATTAAATACAATTTATTGCATTAACCTAGCATTTTTAGTTTCCGAGATTTTTAGGATTCTTTAAGTGACCCGGATTCATTGCTCTCGAGTGTAGTTTGTAATTTAGTTCTAACAATAATATGATGTACACTTCACACTTACACTGGGTCCCTACCTACTAAGTAGATTTATATATGAGCCTATGAATTAGATCATCTAACCACAGGATGCGCCTTACTTAAGCATTGTTTTCTGCCAAGCCAATAGACCATTTGGTAAAAGACCAAATGGGCTTTATAAAAAGCACTGTACATCAGTACATCATTTTATATGATTAAACTAGTACATTTCATTGTAGTTGACTGTACAATAAAAATTAACACACAACAGCCATTACGCGTTTGTCGATTAATACATTTTTAAATATAATGAAATTTATGTCTTTGTGTTTCCCCCTTCACCCGCTATGAAAACTAGCAGAATATTTTTGTATGCGGTGGTTCGCAAAGGCTAGTCCCGTGATATATGGTCTAAGGCCTATGACCTGTGGCGTGACAATGTTGAGAACCTAATTTATTACCGAGTACCTTCAATTACACACAGAAATATACCCATAGACTTCAAAGCACTGTTTTCGATCCCAAAGTACAAACACTTGACAGCAGTTTGTATTGCGAACTATCCTTAATAAATACTGCAGACGAGGTAAGGTATACTGAGTGCCCTTCAATGGGGGTGCCGGATATATAACCGTGATAGATACCGTAACTTTGAGTTACCCTTCAATCACATTAGAAGCAATTTGTTCAAGGATTTTGCTCTTTACCTGAGAAAATGTTCCTAGTTTGTTATTTTATTATAAAAGTAGAAAAATAATATAACCTACGTGTCTAGCTCCGGGCGCAGAATGTTTTCCAATATTACGAAACACGAATACCTACAATATTACAACGCAAGATTTTTATGAACAAGTTTACAATATTACAGCGCAAGTACAGTATTATAGTGAATTCTAAGATATTTAAACATTGTTTAAAAGTGTAAATAGGCACAGAAAATTCAACAGTACGTAGGTGAACATTTCATAAGAAAATTTTCTGTTTTGTTATTAACTCTGTACTGCACTAAAAGCGTTGCAAGCAAAATTGGATGAATAAAAACGATGCTTATGAACACTCTAGCACGAGCTAGTTTATATGTTCGAATTCCAGGCCACAATATTTAGACATTCTACAGAAAAAGACATTTATATTTGAGAGGAAAATTATATCATATACAACAATAACTCTAAACCAAAAATGATATACGTTTCTTTCGTCTAAGTACTCCCACCTGTTCTGTTGAGTACTTCTGTTAACAAAACTACTGGTTTTTTTTCCCATTAGTTCTGTCCACAGAACAAATGGTAATGCAATTCCCACGTCCGCCCGTCCGTCCGCCCGTCTCTGAAAAATAGATATTCAGTTTAAGTCCAACTCTCACTTTTGGCGGTTAATTGACTATATCAATGCTTTAAAGACATTCTTGTCGATTTTTATACTAATTAAAGTTCATAATTAATATGCAATACCTTATCCAAACCAAAAGCAGTTTTAAAACTATGTATTTTAAAATATCATATTGTCTGTTTGTTACAGAGCATTTTTAAGAATCCTGTGCGTCTGCTGTCCGAGAAAGTTAAGAAGAAAATATCAACCTCAACTTCGCTTCAAACAATCCCAAGTGAGCAATTTGTATTATTTACTTAACAAAAGTATACAAAGATTAAGCTTTTTCTTTACACGAAAAGTCCTTAAGGAAAAGAAGTTTATAATTTTTCAGTTGCAAATTGAAATGCTTTTTCTTAGCGTATCATGAATTTGTTCTTTTAATTTCAGTTGCGCACCACTCGACGTTATTACTCATCGAGCGAACTAATGGGCATACAACAAATCAGACAAAACTCCTGCGAACAAACTTTCATTTAGCGAATCAGTACAATTTTGTATCGCTCCAGAATCTCCTTCAAATTCTAAGCGCCTTGACGATAAATTTCAACTTATAACTTCCATTTGTCTATATGTAAATGCTGATGGTATTATGATGAGCAATAATAAATTAAATCAATAATGTATCAGACGAGGTTCTTCGTCGGTTGCTTATCAAATTGTGCTGTGAGATCGTTGAGGTACGTGGTGACTTGTTACCAATGCACATGTTGCACTTTGTCTCGGTGTCCCTCGCTGCCTTACGTGTTACTGTCCTCGTCTGCACTTGTATCCTTGTCAACTGAAATATATAATAGCCCATCATTTGCAGCCTTAATATTGTTTCAATCTTCTTCTTTAATTACGACGATATTCCTTGAATGAACCTTTGCATGACAACACAACACTAATTATTCACATTTCCCTCGAAAATTGCAAAGTTGCATGTCTGTAAAAACTTTAATCGTTTCTTTTGATTACGTGGGAAATATGCTTTTTTAATGTTTATGTGAAATATTTCAGTATTTCGTCCTCACCTATACTGTATTTAGGAAATTCCTGAGAGAGCTTGGAGTTAGCAGTGGTCACTGCTGCGTAACTGATTTACAGTATGGAGTTTCAGGGATTTGTTCTGAAAAGTCTTACATGTATTCTTCTAAATGTGCTTTAGTTAGTCACCTGCGTTTGAATCGATCCAGTCACTGTGTTATCTGTGTATCACAAATCTACAACATTTGCATGATGTCAACAAACTTCTGCTCTGCTTTGAGTGTCCCAACAAAATCTCCTATCGCCAATTCCACGAATTCAATCACCTAAATTTATGTTTGATGCATTTACGACCTTAGGAGTAATATAATTTTGTTGTTTTTCAGTACCCAGTATCAACGATGATGTATTCGTCGGTTTCTCAGCACGAGATGTGTCGTTTGTGACATCAAGCTCGCGCGGGTACATTCCGCGCGCCCAGGGCTAGATGTTCCTGATGCAGGGATCGCCGCTCACTGCGCGCTAGCCGCCGCAGTGACCGGCATACGTGCGACACATACCGCATGAGGTCTTTAGAACACACGTTCGACGAACCAATTCAATGCGTCGAAAGGCACGTTAGTTCTGACAATGTTCCATATTGCTTGGACTCAGAGTCTGTCAGTGAAGTGAGTTTAGAAAGTGATAGCCGTAAGCCGTCAATCAAGAAAAATGCAAAAAAGCAAGTGACTTATCAAACCAAAGCTGAAGTGATCTCAAATTAAATGTTAGAATAGAATATAATAAGTGTGTATACATGTAGATTGTTTGATATGTGTCTAGCTGATCGATTAAGATTGTCTCGAGCTTTGGAAATATGTACCCAATTGATCACATATTGAGTTAGGTAAACAATAAATGTCAATAACGTCGTTGTAGATCTGTTAACACAAAGTGAGGAGCCGACGTCCAAAATTTTCCAGTACCTACAGGTCACCCACAGAAACTTGTTTTTGAGATAATTATTATAGTTCAGGATGTAGGCTACCTCAGTACCAAATTTCAAGTAAAAGTAATAGGATTTATTGAGTGTTTTGTTTTTACGTGGCAAAATAAGCTGCACTCTGTCGATCTACAGTGATACGGCCCTACCACTTCTAAGATTCAGGAGTCCAAGCGATCTCAGCTGCAAGCACCTGCTGAAAATCATGCTTAACTTCGACACCTTTTTGTACCCACATGGTGACAGGCTGTTGCTGGAAGGATGAAGGGTGGGTGTTCTGGCCTTACTATATCAGATGGGCTTGTGCAGATTTCGAGTTTTCTTTTTTCTTTTTTCAAAGTTAGCTAAATGGTGCACCGGCCGGCTCGTAAAATCCCATGGTACACTAAACTGCAATAAATTTGCATATTTATTTCATTGACCACGACCAACTATG
Organism: Miltochrista miniata; assembly: GCA_933228765.1. Taxonomy (NCBI): domain Eukaryota; kingdom Metazoa; phylum Arthropoda; class Insecta; order Lepidoptera; family Erebidae; genus Miltochrista; species Miltochrista miniata. The sequence goes on from OW121768.1 coordinate 13,372,599, forward strand.
GGTCATGTGGGTCGTGGTCCTCCTGGAATGAAACAACTCCACAGTACGTAGTCAGTTTGTTCTTTAAATTTATCGCTGACTACCTTTCTGCCATATCAGACACTAACAAAATATTCGGCTCTCCCAAAATGGCTCAAAGTAGACATAGCTCCACACCTGACAAACGAAACTTGCTAATGACTCAAGTAGCACCGACAGACATGTCGAGTTCCCAATTGGATATTAATAGCTCGGAGGTATCAACCACACCTGCCAACTTTGTATCTAATTTAAGGTTCTGCAGGAATTTATAGAATCTATAGCTTCTGTGAATTGTATTGAAGGCTGGCTTCGTTATTCAGTGGTTAGAGTTCTTGATTTTACGAAACTAAAAGCCATGAGTTCTATTCCCATTCAGGATTAATTTATATTTAAGTGCTATCTAGTCATCTATATAAAGAAGAAACTTAATGAACGTTCTCAGTATTCTTGGTAATTTCATTATACTTATCAATTATTGTTTACCTACTCAATATTTGAAAAGTTAACTAAACTAACCTGGATATGGAAATAGATGGACGTTTCCAATTATGCCAGTTAAAACCTCCTTATGCCATAGCAACCACTTAGTTTGTCTTCCTTTGGCATTAAAAAGAAACTTTGAATTTCCTGAATCTTACTATCAAAGGCATGAGTTGAGCTTACTGATGAAATGTAAATAGCTTTTTGTTTTGATTTTCTTAAATATCGAGACAATTTTAATAAGTCGTATATTAGTATCGTTTCACGTGAAATAAATCAATCAGGAGCTGTGATTTACTGAATAGATGTGTATATAAGTACTAATATATGTATATAGTACTCTGTCTAATGTATATATGTAATTTTCTCATCTCAAATAATTCTTACTATATCTTACCTATAGTTTTAATTACTATGTATGTACATTTTTTAAAGGGAATTCAGCGCTTTATAAGGTTGTAAATATCTTTGGTAAGATTATTGTGAATAAAGCCAATGAATCCTAGATGAATTCGCAGTTCAACAAACTAGAACAATATTTTAATTATAGATAACTAGATTAGAACTATCAAATTACACCCAAGCAACACTCAAGTTGACTTTTGGATAAGCAATTCCCTAAATTACAGATTCGGAATATCAAAACTTTTATTATTTGTTTTTTTTTTGTTATAGTCTTTGAAGCAATTTCCAAAATTTTGTATTAAAACAGTACTTATAAAATGAAGTTCACAGAATAAAGTAGGCTATTAAAGTTTATAATATAGAATTAATCTGCACATTATGTGGATAATAATGATTGGCCCTTAATTTTTACATTCGATTTAAAACGTTAAAGATTTTCAAGCCAAAAATCATGAACATATTTTTTGCGTGGTAAAATAAACGCCAAAGGTTTATCAAAGCTTTAATTCCAGTTTCCACTGAAGTGCTGAAACTGCTAGACAAGTGCCACCAGTCGTCGCACCATCAGCTTCATGCTTTCGTTCTCAAATGACTACCCCACGCCTTCACGCATGTTGCACTGACTTGCCCAAAGTCGGAAAAGTATTCTAAACTAAAGGATATAATAAAAACTGCCCTAAAGTTTATCCTGTTCCAAGTCAGGCTAGTTTTCACTCTGCATAGGAAGGCAGCTTATGTAACCCCTAGCTTAGTTTTTATTGTTCATTTTACAACAAACAAGCACACCCAGATGTTTAACTTTCCATCAAAGTCTTTTGGAACTTTACAAAAAATTCTGAACTACGATAAAATGTAGATACCATGTTGTACCATGATAAATATTATGTCCCGACTTTCACGGCCAAAGTTGAAACATGTACACGGCTTGTTAAAGTACTAAATATAATAGCGCAAATAAATAACGAGGAGTATAAAAAAGCCTGCCAAGTGCAAGCTGAACTAGCCCACAGAGGGTTCCGTACCAAAAACGATAATACACGTTTTGGATACAAAACACTAAAAAGAAACTATTTACAAGCGTTTTTGTGCTTGGGAAAATATTATGCTACGTCACTCCCAATATGCTAAGTTACATGGCAGTCATTAAGCTAAGTTGAAGCACTTATGTTGCGTAGTTCGAAAATTTTCAAAAACATGAAGCCGCCTGCCTGCCTCTGTCCATTTCAACACGGCAATAGGCTCACTACCGCTTACGTGGGACAAAAACTATATAAATGGGCATAAAATATGGGCATAAATGAGTACTATGCCTCAGCCTATACCTGCGCAATAAAAGTGTGACTATGTTTTCTATATGTCCCACAATGTGTAGATTAATCTAAAAATATTGAAATTATTCATTAATTATATGAACTGTCAAAAATTCCTTTTGCTCAAAATTTAAGAACTGATTGAAAAATATTATCATGTTCCCTTTTTTAGCAGGACTACGATGAACGTTTTTATTTGGTTTGGTAGGTTAAATTTAATCCTTAGTTTTGAGTCCTGGGACATCCTTCCGAGGGCTTACCCGGGGCTCCCAACCGTAGGCTGTTGGGCTTTACGTGAGGTTTTTTATTAGTCGGTAGGAGTCCGGCATAGCATCCATGATGGATTTTTCCTCACGTTAAAAAATAAATAAAAGGCGATCAACTTTCCAGTCTAAGTGCGATGCGTATGTATGAACTTTCACATTATCAAAAATGTATAAATATAAATTGTATAATATAAATAAATACATTAATATGTTGTATACGATATGTTGTGAGAACCATTAAGTATTATGTCTAGCCAAGTTTGTATCTATTCATAGTTCCTTTTAGAATAATAGCCTGTGCATCTTGTTATTGTATAATAATATAAATAATTATATGTATTTAATAGAAAGGTATTACCGATACAAATTTATGTAACTATTTTATTTCTTCGATAATGAGTAAATTTATCAAGATAGTTGTGATATCAATCAATTAGCAAAATCCCATATTAGACAATAAGTAAAGGAAAGGACTGCTCTTTCCCAAAAATTATGACTAGATTTTTTAAAACTTCCATAAATTTATCTGTCCTAGTTATCTTTAATTTTTAGATTTTGCTGTAAATCATCAAATCATTTCACAAAGTTTTTTCTAAAATGGAAAATATATATAGATATATAATCGGTTATAAAACCTCCACGGAACTTTTTGTTTCAGTTGCATGATAAACTCCTCGTGGTGTAAGCCCTTCCATTATTATCAATGAGTTTGAAATCAAGCCACCATCTTTTTTTAAAATTTATTTGACATTAAATATTGTTTGATCGCTTCTTTTATTCCTATTTGCCTTCCGTACTCAATGCAACTTCGAAAAGTACCAGTTGGGAAACCATAGGAACGTGGTATTTAAATCCGTGGCATCCTCAAATATAATTATACAGTTCTCATACAAGTATAATAATTTCTACAGACCCAATTTAAACACATAAATTGACATAAATGTAGGCGTTTTAAACCATTGTGTGTAAGCTAACAGCCATATAAATCTGCATTATATTAAATCCTTCTTGATAATACCAGTGTGCCTGTCTTACACTAAATCGTTAGAATTTTAGAGCGGATTCGCGAAAATCGTAGTAAGACTATACCAGAAAACAACTTATACTGAAATAGTCTATTTCAGGATGTATCATAATTACGTCTCCTTCAGTAATGGTTACCATACTTTTATGTTGTGCTTACTTTTAGCCCCTCTCTATAAAATAGATTGCAGAGGGCTTATGGCGAAACTTGTGTCTGTAGTCTGTGACTTTGTTGCATTAAACTATGTCACTAGGTCATGTGGATCATCTGTTCCAATTTTGAAATAAAACAAAAATGACAACGTCAATCGGATTGAACTTTCACTTTCACAATAAACGTTTTAGAGAGGGGCAGTCGGGTGAGACCGTCTCACGGTTTCTTGTTGTAATAAGAACAAGTTATTCTCTAGTATAGTCTTACTTCAATTTTGCTTGAATCCCTCCTGTACTGTACTGTAAATGTATAATTAATATAAAATAGAATAGATACTATACGTAAGTATATACCTATGTACAAAATATCTCAACGTTTATGTCAAATGGATTTACACCTAATTATTTTTCACAAATTATGTATTTGGGCATGAACTTAAAAAAAGTATGAACTTAATTTTGAGTTATATAATACATGAAGCATGTAAATGGTCATGCAATGACGATGGTTTGAGGTTCAATTCAATTTTATTTATGGCCGTCTATGTTATTAACAGCAAATTTGAGTATTTGTGTATAAAAAAAAATCTTTTATTGATTTTCCTTTTGAAAAAATAAGTCATAATTAGAATAGCTCCATACGTAATATTTTAAAAAAATATAATTATCTAATATAAAAGTATACTTCTCGCTATTGCTAAGTAATATTTCAATATTGTGAATAAATAATCTATTGTATGTAAAATTTAATAAAAATCGGTTGTCGTATAAATTTATATAAAGTATATTTTCTATTAACGTTACTTGTTTTATTAAAATCCCTCGACTATACTATATGTTTGCTGTAAATTCAGCTTATTTAAACACTAGGGGACGTCACGCGGTTTCACCCGTGTAGTTCCCGTTCCCGTGGGAATACGGGAATAAAATATAGCCGCAAAGAGTGTAGCTTTCCAACAGTGAAAGAATTTTTCAAATCGGCCCAGTAGTTCCGGAGCCTATTCGTTACAAACAAACAAACAAAAAAACAAATCTTTCCTCTATATAATATTTGTATAGACAAACGTACATAATAATATGAATAAGTAAAAAAATATAAATCTTTGTGGACATTCTGACACATCATCCATTAGCCCAAATTAAGCTAAAATAAGTTTGTGCTATGGGATCTATACGACTGATAGACACACATATTTTTAAATACATACATATAATACATAGAGAACACCCAAAGTTCGATACGAACTTTGTGGATCACACAAATATTTGAACCGACCCGGGAATCGAAACCGGGACGTCGCGCGTCGGCGCGGCAGGCGGTCACACTACCGAATGCAAAGACTTCTATATAAACTGAGGTAGACGCGCCGTACTCTAACAAACGAGATTTCAAAAGCAATTCTCAACTCAAACACACACATTGCTAGGACCACCACTCACTTATAAATATTTTTTACGTAATTGCACACCACACACAATAGCAATATACGAATAGAACAAGAGTAAAAGAGAAGGTGTATGGACTCCGATTGCAAGTCGAGTACGTACTCTCGAAGTTTTGACTCACAACAGTGCGAGCAAGGCTGCTAATTGGCGCAGTTTATAGGTTTCAAAAATCGGTGCGTAGGGCATGTCTACCTCAGTTTATACAGAAGTCTTTGACCGAATGGGCCACCGAGGCAGTCAAAACATACATAATTACATACTTAGTCACGCCATATTGGTACGCCCACATTTCACAAGTTTATTTTGTTACATATAGGTGGTGAATCTATTGCCGTGTTGAAATTGACAGGGGTAAGTTGTGGCTACGTGTCGCTATAATTTTTTACACCACTATCTGGTGTCATTTCACCCCTGGGCACCGATTCTCGCTTCACACGTCATGAATGCGTGGACGCGTCGCTTGTCTCATATTTTAAGAACGGCGAACAGGAGACGGACGACGTTTCACCTGTAAATTTGCGTCCACGCATTCACGTCGTGTGGTCGAGAATCGGCGCCCTGGGAGGTCATTGGTATCATAATTGACATCTAGGTCCTAGAGTCTGACACGGTATTAACTGACACAGGGTAAACTGTTGTTATATTTGGTGAACTTCAAAATTTTAAAACTGAACTTACTTTTTCTGTTTTGTGGAACTGAGTGAGTAGGTACCTATACTGGTTGAATTTATAGTCGTTCTGGACCCGAGAGGGGGTTACTCGGAATCAATAATGGAACCATTTCGGAGTGTCAAAACAGCTGTGCAGGTTATAATAAAAAAATGACTTCTATGTAATCTTTATCACTCGTTCGAGTTGAAACATTAGTAGTGCTTCGATTATTCATTGAACTTTTCAATGAATGAAACTCCGAAACCCATAGGTACCTACGCCGCGGCGCGTGTCTCCATGTGATCAGTTCATTGACCGAATGCATCGTTTCGATAATAATAGGTACTTAGATAATAATAAAGGACTCCAATTTCTCCTTCATACATTACGCGGGCTTAGGAACGTCGGAAATACTTTAATATTGTTCTATTTTACGGTGAATTAATAAGGTTTATGTAATAATAATGAAAATAAACACGAACAAATAGGGAGTATTTCCGGCGTATTTAAAAAATTGGAGCTATTTACAAAATAATCAACTTAAATACCTAGACCTACCTATTCACAGTTTATTTACACTTCCCTGTACTTTAGCAACTGCTCAAAATGGAGTCCAGAACGTTCGATACACAAACGGGCACGTTTTAGGCTATTGTCTTTTAGTTTATTCAATGTGTCTCTGTCACTTTTCACTATTTCAAAGGCGTCCACTATCGCACTGCGTAATTCATCACGATATTCGTACTCTCGAGTGTAAACTAATCGTTTTATTTCCGACCACAAATAAAAGTCGATCGCGACAACAATACTGCGCGCGAGTTATAGTCGAACTGCGCGCCGCGGTCGCCGGTCGGCGCGGTCGGCCGAGCGTATTTACCTACCTACAAGACGTAACTAGTCGAGTACCTACCGACGTTACTTGGCAACGAGTCCACGTGGACCGATGCGTTCATGCGTTGTGATTGGTCGAATTTTCCCGGCGCGGTGACTCTTCTAACTGATTGGAACGTTAGACATTGAATGAAAAATTGTAGTAGAAAATCGTAGTAAACGTATTTCGTGAAATTTAAAGGAATAACCAGGTGTTCTCGTTTTGATTTTGGCAAACGATGTAGATTTTGACATTTTCGTAATTTTTTATTGTTGATTTTCAAATTGACAGTGCCGATCGGTTCTGTTATCGAAACTGGGCCTAAACCTTTCCGTTCCAAAACGACTATAAATTCAACTAGTATAGATACAGGTCACTTCTATGAATCAGTAATAATTAGAAAAAGAGAGTTCACATGATAAGATTTCTGATGAATGCAACCACTTCACAAATACGGATATACGCCCTACTGTTACGTAGACTTATTGGTTATATTGGCCATACCCAAATCATCGTTTCATCGTGTTCAACACCACCTGGACGTGGTGCACCTACTGACTGAAAGAACGAGTCTCTGGCGTAGAAGGAGAAGGAATGATCTTCACGAATAATAAATGGCGAGAGAAACGAAACCATAGCATCCATCATGGGGATACCGTGCTCAATAGTGAAGATTCTTTATGGTTTTCGGGTATTTTCCTTAAGTAAAATAAAAATAAAATAAAATAAAATTTATTCCCTTTGAAATTTTTAAAAAAAAATATTTAGGTTCGTCAAAATTTTTGTGACTCTACCGGGGGTTCGGATATGCTACAGACTGAGAAGAACACCCCAAGAAACTCAGTCCGGTCCCTCTTATTCATCTTAGTAACTAATACAGTTTTTTTTTTAATGTAGAAAGGAGCAATTCGTGTCACTGCCAGGCAGCCTTGTCTTCTAGAAAGTCTTTTATGCTATAATAAGCTTTCTGGCACAATTTAAGTTTTATTAGTTTTTTAAATTTATTAACTGGCAAGTCTATTTGTGACCAGTGTTATCATCAATATCATCAATACATATAATAAAATCGTAACAGGTCGCTGTCTGTACATGGAAGATAAATAAGAAAAAATATAATAGGGGGGCTTTATGAACGCAATAGAACCCAAAACAATGATTTTTAGAATTTTTGTCTGTTTGTCTGTATGTCTGTATATCTGTTTGTCTGTACGGTTGTGCACGCTAATCTCAGCAACCGCTCAACCAATTGCAATGCGGTTTTTTTTATTGTGTTGAGGTTTGCTCCAGTTAACATTTAGCGTTTGTTTTATGTAAATCGGTTTAGAAATAAAAGAGTTATAACACTTTTAAGAATTAGATATTTTGAAAATTTTAATTGTAGGGGTTTCTTTGAATGTGAGTGAACCTAAACTGGCGTGTTGGCTTAATCATAAAAGAGTAGATATAGAAATAGACTTAATCATTAAGCTCTTTTATGATTAAGCAAACAGGGCAGTTTCAGACGCTGCTTGATGACTCTGATGAAGAAATACCTTTCCTTTCATACACCTTATGTGACGTAAACGAAGTTGCGGGCTCAGCTAGTATATCAATAAAGCTGAAATGACTAGAGTTGTACTTTTAGAACTTTTAATTAGACGCGAAAAGGTCAAAAAGCCATAAAGAATTGTGCCAACCGTATGAGTTTAGACATTATCAAAAGTAGTACCTACCTAAATACCTAGATATGTGTGGATTCCCACACTTATTTCCATTTTAGACATAACGGGAACTACACAAAAGAACCGGCCTAGTGCGAGTCGGACTCACGCACGGAGGCTTCCGTACCAAAAAAATAACTAAAGTATTATCACGTTTGTTGTAAGGGAGCCCCCTTAATTATTGTTATTTTGCTGTTATAGCGACAACAGAAATACATCATCTGTGAAATTTTCAGCTCTCTAGTTATTACAATTATAGACAGTTAGACGGACAGCGAGGTCTCATGAGTAGGTTTTTACCCTTTGGGTACGGAACCCTAAAAATGAGATGATAATTGTGTAGAATAATCACAGCGTCATATAATTGTAATTGTATTACAATTGTTCTCACTTGAGGCACTTTTTGAGCCCATTCAGTTTTGAATTGAAAACTTTATCACAAAACCTGTAACTTTGTAAAGTTCCGATAAATGTATTTTATTCACGCATTATAATAAAAGACATCATTAAAAGTTCAATTACTTTCAAACGCTTCCAGCAATTCGAATGTTAAGTTCCTAAGAATATTATAAAGGAGGACGAGTGAGAAAAAAGTTACAATTCTATTGGTACATACCTATTATAATAAATCGAATTGAATATAACTTCCTTTATGGAGTCAAATGAAAACTTATTTTCATTTTATATTGTAATTTACAAACATTTATACGTGAAATTTAATATTTTATAGGTCTATCTTAACAAGTAATCTACTTTTTATCTAAATAAATGAGTTTAATTCTCATAAACACTTATCATAAAATAGATAAAGGTCTTTAGAACAATATTTTACGTGTAGATTTTTTCTTAAAACCCCTCAGGTTTTATAACAGTAATATAATGTATTAGAATCGAATGAAATACGGCAAAAGCGTACGCTGCAATCGTTTGAATTGCCTTAGGATTTGTCAAGGTCGAACTTGCAACCTTAAAAGAAACAGACGCAGCGGGAATTACACCTATAAAAACTGTAAGGTATTTCGAAAACGAATCAACGGTTAGGTAGACGGTGTTTCTTCAAAACATTCTCTAGACAGGTTCCTATAATTCCTGCCTGTCTCGCAAACCATAGAGAAACGCAACCACTACAAAACTCATAGGTTATATTGCTCAATGCATTGAACGTACAAAAGCTTAGGCTATGGAGCTATAAAAGAAACAAAATTATTTCTTTAAATCTTATAATAAAACTTCAAAGTGTGCATTATATTTATTTGACATAGTTTCCCGCCCTCTAAGCATTTTAGCTTGAATATTACTTGTCTCAAAGTGGCGCATTTATAACACGAGTAGCACCTGCGGGGACGAAATTTTCTCCGCCACGTTGACTTGAAAATATACTGTAAGAATTATGTTTTCGGTAGCGTTACATTCAAGATTTTTACCTCTAAGCTTCACGTTATTATACACCTTTAGAGGGCAAATATTGTTTCTGTTCCGGTTCGGTTGCCCTTGGGAAGTTATTCCCGGAATAAAAAGTCGCCTATGTATTATTCTAGACTATAATCTATTCCTGTATAAAATTTAAGCCAGTTCCGATCCGATAGAATCTACACATCCACACAGGTGAGGCCGCAGTGGTAGCCGCAGGTCTGTTGGGAGTCCAAGGGTATCCTTCCGAGGGCTTACTCCGGGCTCCCAACCGTAGGCCGTTATGTAGAATACCAGCCTACGATTAAAAACCACACGTTTTTAATCGGTATAAGTCTGGCATAGCATCCATGTAGTATTGTCGTCAAGTTAAAAAAACACATCAACACACATCCACAATAACTATCTTTCGCATTTAAAATATCTGTAAGATATAACACTTGAGCAGAAACTATGTCTATATAATGTAGGTATAACGCTTAATATAACGAAATATAAGCTAATGTGATTTAGAGATATCATGGGAACACGAAGCACGGCCCAAGGGTTGCGAAAAAAGGTACTGAAGTAGGATCTTAATTTACGTGGTTGCGTTTATCACCGTAAATAATGGGCAAAGATTTACGGACTCGAGAATAGATATTAGAGATGGTCTTTTTAATTTACGTATCCGACATTAATGCTATGACTACTAGCGACTAAACACCAACACGTTCCCTACCTAACCTACTGCATATGGTTGCGAGCCCCAGGTAAGCCCTCAGAAGGATATCCCTAGGATTACCAACAGACCTTAGCTACCACTGCGCCCTCACGTATGGGTTCCGGGTGCTATCCCCGCCTTTGGGGGTTGTTCGGGTGTTATCCCGCTTTTTAGGGCGTATGGCGTGCGTGAATCTTACACATCACGCTGTTGTCTTGGGCCTGCTTCATTAGAGATGGTTTTTGTCGACCACGAGAGTTCTTTGAAAGCCGCGATGTGGTATGTTGGTGTATTTGACGGCTCAAGCAGCGACGGAATAGTACAGAAAAAACTTGGTACTCCCTCGTGCCGCAGACGTTGACTCTATAGCTGCCAGATCTAATTAATCAGGGTTTCGTATGTATTTTTTTAACCTTTCGCGAATCTGACTCGGACTTGGCCATTTGTAGTTAATTATTTACCATGGGGTCCCAATGCGCAAAAATTTTTCAACAACTTGAAAAAGCGTTTTGTATAGTCGACTGGTGACCCCAGGGCTGGCGGTTTTCTCGCTCAGCGAATAGGTATGGCTGTAAGGGGGAATGCTGCTCGTCTTTTGTGTACAATGCCACGGGGACCTTATTTAGGTTTAGTTTAGATAGTAATAATGTAAATATTTAGAAATTATAATAATTACGTTTTTCTGTAATTTTTAACGATAAAAATGTTAAAAAAAATAATATATAATGTATAAATAATAAATAATGTAATTCTTCATCTAGGTGAGCGGCTTCCTGAATTTGGAGTCTGGGGCCCACTTTTATTGGGTACTAGGAGCAGCTTTGATTTTATTATAATTCTGGCATTGCTGCAAGTCTGTCCTCTAACATCACAGATCTTTCAAAAAAATATGTAATAATGTTCTTTACTATATAGATATTTGTAGGGCCCAGTACACATTTGTATAGTAAAATGTCTGGAAATACTCTTACTTTAGAGATACTGCAATACTTTCTTAAAACAACTTCATTTCATTAGGACAGGAATGCAGCAACCCCTTTGAATTACTCTTCAGAATTTCGCGCAAAAGCTCTAAGCATTTTGGACGGTAATTTTTCTTTACGTTCCATTCGTGGCATTTTCAGAAACATTTATCTAGAAAATTCTTTGAAACATAAAGCAAACCGTACATAAATTTGCACCCTTGAAAAGCAAAATGATTTTGGTAATTGCTCAAAATAACTAGTAAATGAAATCACCGATAATAATTCCTTTTAACTTTGACTCTTCCTGTAAACCACAGACAGATCCAAAATAGGGCGGCGTGAGGTAAGAATATCACACGGCCCAAGAAGCCCAAGAAGGCCCAAGAAGAACACACCCAACCAAACCTCCTAAGAAGCGATATAACACCCAAACTTTCAGGTGAGACTGCGACTGTGGTTGTAGCCGTGGTTGTTGTGGTGTGTTGTGATAACAAGTAGTGTGGTTTTAGTTCGTTAGCGTCCAACATGATATCCGCAGTCATATTGGTATCATCGTCAGTTATTTTTGTCCGAGACATAAATTTGTGTGATTCATAAATGTACGTCTCGATAATCTGGGTGTTTCTATAGAAGATAAGTATATACTTAAAGGTATATAAGTATTTACTTCCATGGTCTGATACCCATAACACAAGCAGGTTATTCCCAACTTACTTTGGGATCAGATAGCGTTTTTTTTTATGTGTGGAAATCCTACATGTATGCTATGCTGGACTCCTACCGTCTATGGCCGGAAGTCCCGGGTAAGCCCTCGGAAGGATTTCGCAGGGTTCCCGGAAGAAGTTGGCTACCACCGCGTCCTCGCCTAAATGGTTCGGGTACTATCCCGCGTCTGGGGGTGTTTGTTCGGGAAGGGGGTATAGTTGGGTGATAGCACCCAACTGGCCACTCGTCTGATCTGATCTGATCCTCATAGTAGTGGGATAGCCCACTACTATGAGGATCAGATAGCGTTGTGTAAAAATGTCCATTAATATTTAATTATCTTCAAATGTCCAAAAATGCACCACAGTATCTTTTCCTCTAAAAAAAGTCAGATTTTAGACGAGGACTTCAAAGAGCTATTACAAAACCCTGTATAAGTCGCCCTCACACCTGAGCGCTCAAAGTGACAATACGACGGAAGACAGAGGAGCGTCATTACACGTGCTCTGGTATTTTACTGAAAGCGCTAACTCAGAATGTCTGGATTTCAGCTCATTTAATACCTACATTTCTTTTCTCTAGTTTAGGTATAACCTCATGGCGGAAACTCCATACAAATGATTCGTTTTAGCCCCTCTCTATAAAAAGAGTGCAGAGGGGCTCATGTCCAGATTTTGTCTATAGTCTGTGTGCCTGTTGCATTATATATTATTATTATATCATCTGTTCAAAGTTTGACATAAAACAAAAAGGACAACGTCATTTGGATTGAACTTTCACAATAAGCGTCTTAGAGAGGGGCAGTCTGGTGAGACCGATCTCACGGCTTCTTGTTCAATGCTGTGACAAAAACTCGTTGTTTGTGTACAGAGATTGAATCAGAATCACCTCCAACTATATTGACAGCTGTGGCGGGGTGGGGAAGATTGCTTCGTGAGGGGCAGGGCGTTGCCTATCTGTATGTGAATACTACTATAATATCTTTGGTATAACGTTACTTGTAAAATATTTTCCCGCCAAATATATTTGTTTAAGAATTACCACAGATGAAGGAATGGTGTTAGTAGGTATAGGAAAAATACTCGTAGTCACTTTACCTACCTAGTCACTTCACTTTACGCTGTAAGACGCATTTAGCTAAAACCACATAGATTAATTATGTAAATACTTGATATGCACCACCTGTGACAACACTTACACTTCCGAGCAGGAGTGCATCAGTTCCTTTTTAGGGTTTCGTACCCCAAGGGTAAAATACGCGATCCTATTCACGAGTCTTTGCTGAACGTTTGTCTGTCTGTCTGTCTGTCCGTTACGAAGCTGTATCTAAGGAACCGTGAGCCCCGTGCCGATATAACAACAAATACTAAAATCTGAAAAAAAGTGGGGATTAAGGGGAGTTTCCAGACAATAATCGTGCGAGTCAGACTCACGCACAGAGGGTTCCGTACCAAAATACGGCCAAAAATCAGGTTTGTAGTATGGTAGCCTCCCTTAATCCCTCTCATGACGGACAGACAGACAGACGGACAGCAAATTCTTATGAATAGGGTCCCGCCGTTATTACCCTTTGGGTACGGAATCCTAAAAAACCGAATGTTTAGAAATTTACTTTGAGAAATGCTTGAAATCTACATCTTGGATATAAACACTACAACTTCGATTGAATCTTGGGTTTTTTCTACGAAATAGAGGGTGATCTCAAAATAAATAACAGATAAAAGCAGCTTACTGCCTCACGTAAGTCGTAAAATTCGACTGACAAAAAGGGGTTTTCTCCAATCCTAATAAATAAAGAAGACTTGTACTATGCGCTAATGGCCCACATAAACTTCAAGCTGCTGTATTCTAAATGTCAATTGTGATTTAAGATGTATCTGTAGCGCAAGACAATATAAGTCTGTTTTTCTTTCAAATAAAATGTTTAATAGTGACTCAAAGTAGGTGTTTCCTACCAGACAATGTATGTACAGACGAATTCGAGAATGCATGGTCAATCCGAAACGAAATTGCTTTGCACTGAGAATTGACGCCATCTCTCGGATAACATTGGAAGTCAAGTATTAGCGTTGGCGATTTTTTTAATACCTCACACAGGAACGCGATTATTGTCAAAATAGCAACTCATTAATCTTTTGAGTAATGTAAATATGCCATCTAGTACATCTAGTGGAGTTTTTGTGAATTTGGACTCAAATGTGCATGGGATTATAGATTTTAAGGGGCCCATGCAATATTGGAGGTGACTGTACATCGGGAAATGTAAAAAATACTAATAATATAAATGACATAGCCAGATGAAATACATTAGATAGACGAGTGGCCTATTGTTGCATAACAGATTGACTTGATGCAGCATGACCGAAAAAAAACTAATAATATATGTTACTAATTTCAATTTAAAAAATATTTATAATCTCGCAAGGTAGATTAGAATCACACAGTAAACATTCATTCTCCTATTTCACATTTGACTAATACGGTTGTGAACAAGGTACTAATTGTATTACTGTGTTATGTCTTTTACAAATATTTTTATGGGTTCCAAAATGGTTATTCTTGTTGGACCATCACGATACCCCCTAGTATCAGTAGTCCGATCGCATTTTTGAAAATATAATGTATGTACAAAAAAAGTTACATAGTTTCGCTTAGTTAAGTGATAGACACAATGTCAACACTAGACATAAAAATAACCTTGCTGTTTCTCATAGCAAATTGCATAAAATCAGTAACTCTTTCATTGATAACTGTATATGCTTTTATAACAGTTTACCTAACGAAATTTAGAGTACGTCCCTAAATAAGTACAAAAAGTTAATAAAAATTTAACTATAATACAAGGCTACTATACAATTAATGATTATTTGCTGGATAAAGAAGCCTGGAAATGACCTGCTCTACTGGATTCTCAAAAAAATGTTAAAATGCTTAGTTTGTAGATTCTTTGATATTGTAAATATAATATTCAATAACATTAATGTTAACCTCTTTTTTGGAGATTCTATATCCTTAGATTTATTTGTATTAAAATAATAATATAATAAGTATGTGTACGCATTGTATATGTGTAAGTATACCTATACAATTTGTCATCTATTGTGTGTGAGTGATCGTATTGCTTTTTCTCTGTTTTTCTTTTTTTTTTCTTTCTTTATGTGAAAACTTGTAATTGGCCTTCACATGTTCAACGATATACGCACTTATAATGTGTTCTAGCTGTAAGTTTTCCGTAAATATAAAATAAAATAAAATAAAACTTTTGAAAGTGCCGCGATACGAAATCAGGTTTATAAGTAAATAACGAAAAAAACGTGTAAATAGTTTTATTTAAGATGTGTACCAAATTCAAAGAAGATAAACCAACAGTATAAATAGCCGAATAGTTTATTTATTTGAGAGTAGTTCGGTTCCCTGCCTTTACTTCATGATGTTAAATGTTCATGCCCCGTGCGAGGAATCTGTAAATACTTAAAAGAAGCAAGAGATAGCCCAGTCTGCGCAGACAATCACTTAGCAAACAGCCTTCTAATTCGTTTAACGTTTCATTTATCATTAGCTAGGATAGACTTGAATAAAAAATGTTGGAAGTTGAATAATATTTTAAATGTTTCTCTCTGGACTGCCTCGTTGGTCTAGAGGTCGAAATTTGCAACTGCTGATCACGAGGTCTTGGGTTCAATTCTCACCAGAGACAAAAATTTGTGTGATCCATAAATGTTTGTCTCAAGAGCTGGGTGTTTCTATGTATTATAAGTATGCATTTAAAAGTATATATGTATTAATATCCGTGGTCTGATACCCATAACACAAGCAGGTTATTCCCCTTTTTTTTTTTTTTTTTTTTTAACGTGAGGGAAAATCCTCGTAGGATGCTATGCCGGACTCTTACCGACTAAAAAACCTCACGTAACGCCCAACAGCCTATGGTTGAGAGCCCCGGGTAAGCCCTCAGGAAGGATGTCCCGTGACTCCCAACAGACCTACGGCCGCCAATGCGGCCTCGCCCAGGGGGTGGTTCGGGTGCAATCCCGCGTCTATGGGGGATTTCGGGTGTGACCCCGCTTCTAAGGGGGGGCGTGCGTGAGTGCTCACGTCACGCTGCCGTCATGGGCCTGCTTCTGTAAGGACGGTGAGCGGCCCTCTCACCGTCCTCAGACCCCCGGTTATGGAGGCCGATAGTCCTCGGCGAAGACACGTCGGCGGCGCCCAGGGCGCCGACTGCGGAACTCGGGTGGGAGAGTTCTCTCCCGCACCCGGCCCGCCGCCTCCTTCGCGAGCATGACCTGCTCGCAGAAAGAGGCGGCGCAGTCCCACTTACTCCCGCTGGAGAGCATGGCTTGCACCATGGCCTCAAGCGAGAGAGTGTCCACGCCCAGACCCACTACGAGGACCTGTCGCTGTTGTGCCCACGCCGCGCACTCCACCAGCGTGTGGAGCGCCGTGTCATCGCTGCGGTCCTCGCAGTGCTGACATTCGGCCGTGGTTTCCCGGTGTTTTCGCCACAGATACCTACCGAAGAGCAGGTTATTCCCCTAGCTTACTTTGGGATCAGATAGCGTTGTGTGAAATGTCCGTGAATTTATTTATTTATTTATTATTTAGTTAATAATTCTTTTTAATTCGATGAAGACGTATTTTCCATTACACTTATTTTCGTGCGTTTTTAAGTTATTTTTTTAGCATTGTTTCTATGTCTCTAGTATGTAATACTACTGTATTATCTTTGCTAGTAGTTAAGTAATTGTTTCAAGCACTATAATCAGCACCTTCACTTCAAATAAACTAGCCTTCGAGCTGAGAACTCTTAACTTATAAAATTTCTGGTTTTAATTTTCGCCCCTCTCTATAAAATAGAGTACTGAGGGGCTTATGTCGAGACTTTTCTATAGTCTGTGACTGTCGCATTAAACTACGTCACTAGGCCACGTGGATCATCTGTTCAAAGTTTGTAATAAAACAAAAATGAAAACGTCAACCGGATTGAACTTTCACAATTAACGTGTTAGAGAGGGGCAGTCTGGTGAGAACGATCTCACGGCTTTCTTGTTAGATGAATCCTGCACTAGAACACGCTGTCATCCTCTTCTACAAATTTTGATATATTTTTCCATCAAACCATTCCATGTGATTTAAAACATACAGTAGGCACAGAACGTTTTAATGGGTACCGCAAATTGGCAAGAGTGCTTCCACTAACGGCGTAATGAATGCCTCGAAACTTTTTGTGCTATTTTTTTCATTGGGTTTTGCACTCTTTGCTATTTGAATTGACCAATTATATTTATTTCTCCTAAACCACTTTTCTAGACGAGTTGGCAGAAACATCGGTTCTTAGTTTGGGGGGGGGGGGGGTGATTGGCTTTAGTGTACCACGCTGACCAGATAGGATTGCCTTCTCTTCGCTATGACCTCGTGTATCAGTCAGCGGGTGCACCGCTTACCGATGAGACTGGATGTAGCATTGAAGATCTCAGTAGACCCCATCAGGTGTATCTATCAAGATACATCAATCCATCACATCACCCTATGACGGGTCTCTCACAATTTTCATTGTTTTGGAAGGGTGATTGAAGTGGGTTGGTAAAGGATTCTGTGTTGAGATTGCCTTCTCTTCCCCATAAACAGACAGATCAAATCTTTCCTACTTATAATATTAGTACAGATTAATAAATATACTTAGAATAAATTTAAAAAAGCAACACGGTTATTTTGATTGAAAGCTTAATAAAAATACTTTCGTTTCATTCATGATGAAGTTGATAAAAACATTTCCGAATATTTGAAAGGTTTATTTATCATAGTTTGTTATGTAGGCTCCCTTCCAGTTTTATCTTTTTTATATAACTCGTCTAAATGATCTCGTTTAGTCTTATCTTAGCTTGAGAGAATTTTATTAAAAAAATACCACGGACTACTTCGAAATAAGAAGATTGTTTTACTTACATTGATAGCAATGTAAGTATAATACGTGATGTCACGAGAATATGATTTTTACATCAAATAAAATCATTAAACTTTGAAAAAATCTTTTTTTTATATTTACAAATGATGCCTGTGAATTGACAATACTTTCCACATCTAAAACATCATACAGTGCAGAGCATATATCTAAATGTGTTTAGAATATCATCCCACAATTTATTTCTACCTAAAATCCCACAGTGAAGTTTTCACATTAGAATTTCAAGATTCAGGAATGTACCGAAAAGTGACATAATAATATAGTCATCACAACAATAAACTTACAGGGTGGAACATTCGTACTTACATCAAAGAAAAAATCAGGCTTATGGAGTCTGCTAAGTAACAAGCACAAATCATTAGATTATTCTTTAAAAATCCACTGAAACTAAATTGCATGCCTCAAATAAAACTAAACTACAAAGTAGTAGTTTACATGACGATAGACCATTAGGAAGATCAGCACTATAAATAGAAAATTCCAACAAGCAATTTCGTCACTTAAGCAGACTGCATAAAGTTGAAAATCGAAGACATTCATGTTGTAGTTTGGAGTACGATTGTCGGAGACAGGCACTCCCATCTTCGTAGCAACTTCAAATGTCTCGGCACGTAGAATTGTTTGCTCTTAGTGCATAAATCCGTCAGTTAAGCCCGGGTTAGAACACGGTACTTACAGCTCCTTATAGTTGAAAATCGAGGGATGGATATCGAAGACTTAACATGCCTCTAGTAGTTTGATAAACTTATGTTGTATAAAATATATTATTGTCCTAAAAGCAACACAATCAAACAAGTATTACTAGATTATAAGATTTGATAATCTACTTAAAATTACAATATAAGTCTTGATTTTCTTTGAAAAGTAAGGGCGTTAATGTAATCAGTAATCATTTATTTATTTCCAAGAATATGGTTACAGATCTTATTTACATAATAAATAAATAAAATAAATATTCACGGACATTTCACACAATGCTATCTGATCCCAAAGTAAGCTAGGAATAACCTGCTTGTGTTATGGGTATCAGACCACGGATATTAATACTTATATACTTTTAAATACATACATATTATACATAGATACACCCAGACTCTTGAGACAAACATTTATGGGTCACACAAATATTTGTCCCCGGTGGGAATCGAACCCACGACCTCCAGCGCCGCAGGCGGTATCACTACTGACTGCGCCACAGAGGCAGTCAAATTGGTACATAAAGGGTACAGCATATTCTGCCACTTAGGGCGTGCAAATAGGTAATTATTCATAAATTCAAATAAAATATTCTGGGATCAAATAACTAATACAGTACATGCAGTTTGAACATAATCAATTCGGTAATGAATTTGGAATGTTTCAGGTATGAAAAAAAGTAATCAATTAAATGAGTGCGTGTACTGTCCTTATTAATTTAATATACAAAACTTGAAATCTCTGGAACGGGATCGGAATTAAACGCGAGCGAATCCGCTGTCATCAGCTAGTAAGTAAGTAATAACCTTCATGTATTTACACCAATAGCCACACGATACAAACATACGTGAGTAGGGTGCTTAGCACAAAAAATATTTTCTCTCCAAATACCTACTGTTTGAAACCCACATAGTTCAACAACGCTTACAGCCTATAAATTAGGTTACTCTCCAGCTCGTTCTTATTGTGATATATTTGGATGCCTCCTATTAATCAGTTACCTCTGTTGGTCTACACTTATTTATTTACCAACATTATAATTAGGATAGTGTAATTTGTTTGTTAGTTAGTCCTTCATGTCAAAATTTCTTAACTTATTTTAACGTATTATACAACACCGTGGTAGATGTCTGGAAAACTTGAAAGGAGAAATGTGAGTAATATTATAAATGCAAAAGTTTGTGAGTGTGGATGTGTGAATGTTTGTTACTCTTTCATGCTCTAACAGCTGAACGGATTTGGCTGAAATTTTGTTCAAGGGTAGATATAGGTCTGGAATAACACATAGGGCACATCTGCAATAACACACTTTTTATTCCGGAAATTATTTCCCACGGGAAGCTGGAAGGGAAATAAAAATTGACGCAGCACCCAGTCGTAACCGATGTTCCACAGGAGCAGCCCAAATACCGATCCCTGTGAAACACCGCACGACACATCTCGCCGACCCAGCCCTGGCCAGCGTCACCGAGGATAGTGTAGCTTCAGTGAAAGAATTTTTCAAATCGGTTCATTAGTTCCGGAGCCTATTCGATGCAAACAAACAAACAATCAAAATCTTTCTTCTTTTTAATATTAGTATAGAAGTAGCGAGCAAAGCGCCAAACTGGAGACCGGTTTTAGTTACTGTAATTAAAGGAAAGAAATGGGGCAAATCTATAAAAAGTCAGTGATGCTTTGGAAACAACACATTATATCCTTCTTATTTTACGAGGATCTTAAGGGTCGGGATCAAGTCCTGGGTCATCCTTCCGAGGGCTTACCCGGGGCTCACAACCATAGGCTGATGGGCGTTACGTGAGGTTTTTTAGTCGGTAGGAGTCCGGCATAACATCCATGAGGATTTTCCCTCACGTAAAAAAAAAGGGGTCGGGATCAAAAAGTCGACTCTCAGTTTTAGACGTGGCTGCACTCGATATACATATAAGTAACCGCCGAATAATAATCGTCTACGGTGGAACTTGAAATTTATCGTGAAAACATTTAGATAGATTTTTTATAATATCTACACCTGATAAAGTATTCATTTAAATAACGCTTTCAGTCGAATCGGAAAACGTTCTATCTTGTATGAAAATCTAAGCAGGCACTGTATGAGCGAGTACATTGATATTCGTACAAAGAATACGAAAAAACGGTGTATGTGCCGGAATTTTGTAACGTGTGTTACCAGTTTCCTACCGGAATTTTTGCTTTCACCCAATGACGTAATACAATTAGACACGTCATACACGAACATCACGGCTTTCAAATACAGCACAAATTTATTGAATGTGAAGTTAGTCGTGAGTTGTTCTCACTAGTCATTAGTCTTAAACCCCGTAGATATTAGGTACTCTGTGGTTCATTCATTACCTTATATGGTGGGACCGGTGTTGAGAAAATAAAAAAAATATTTCTGATGTAAAATGACACATTTTTATATTTTACAGTTGCGGTGTAATTATTTAAATGTCTGAAAATACACGAAGGCATGTTTTTCACGAGTTTTCTTTAATAACAGAATATTAAACAGTGCTAATATAACTAACAGTCGCGACACTGATTGGTCCGTCACACGACAAAAGTCAGGTAAATACCTTATTTTCGTGTTGCCTTTTTCAGTGTTGATGACGTATCTATAGTTTTTATAAATCATTGCTTTCACCGTTATAAATAAACTTCATTATCTCCCTTTTCTGTAATATTCAGTACGAAGTGCGAGTTGGACCGCGAAAAAAGGTTCCGTATCTGTTTAGTACAAAACTGTTACTTTAAAAACTTTTTATTTCGTTAAGTAAGTAGGAAATAAGTTTTCAACTGATCGATTATTAATTGAAAATTTGTGAAATAAATAACTGATATATTTTTCCTGATATGGCAAAATCATTTTAGTCTTTAAGGTCACTTGATTTCATAAATGGAACCATTAGTAAAGCAAAACTCCAATATTTTCAAACGGCCAATTTACCGATACCATAGAATAGACGAAATATAATAATAGTATCCTCTCTTTACCCAATTTTATTTTAGCATTATGTCGGCGTGAATAATATGCATATCCATTAAAAAGACAACGGTGTAGTACTAGGATATTTAAGCTGATTGAAGAAAGACGGCGGACAACGGTTCGTTGTTTACAACGGGACCCTAAAAGGGCACGGGATGTGACAGCGCCCTTGCTCGATAAGCCTGGCATTGTGGCCATCTATTTATACTTGTAGTCTAAAAATAAATAGTTATCGAAGGATCAAGCCGCCATTTTAAGGTTAACAGTCCCCTTTTATGGATAAAAGAAAACGTGACCTCAATTTTACCTTCAAGTATATATAAAAGGTAACCGTGACTTACTTTTTTATATTACTGAAGTGGCAAGGAAGAACGTCTAACAATATAAAGCACATATTTCTGAACAGATTTTGCTGAAAATGGTCATATAGATTGTCTTCAAGACAGTCATTCAGAATAGATTTTTGTAAACACTTTTCTTAAAGAAGTGTAACAGAATTTCGGTATTTATACGAAGTGTTGATACTACTATACCACTACTGTTTCTAAGCTTTAAAATTTTCTGCTAAGCCTGTGTGAGTTACCCCTGAGATATCCATTCTTCATACTCCCTACACAAGGCTCCCGGCCGTAGACAGTCGTTGAGCATCATGTGATTTTAGCCGATAGGACTATGATAAAGCGATAGCATACCTACGGTATTACATCACAGGGCGGAAACTCTCAGTCGGCGGCGAGGTCGTCGCAGGCTGCTATACGCCCAAGACTACCGACCTCCATGACCGGAGGCCTGAGAACGGTGGGTTGGCTGCTCGCCGTTCTTACAGAAGCAGGCCAAGACGATGGCGAATATCTCTTTTCCCCTCATAGTGGTGATAGTGGTGGGACAGTACCCAAATCCCTCCCCCCCCCCTTCCCCAAGTAGCGGGTCAACATCCTAACCAACTACCCAGACGCGGGATAGCACCCGAACCCCATAGGCGAGGTTGAAGTGTTCGCCAAAGTCTGCCGAGAGCCCTGAGACATCCTTCCGAGGACTTACCCGGGACTCCCGGCCGTAGACAGTTGTAGGGCATCGTGTGGTTTTTGTCGGTAGGAGTCCGGCATTGCATCCATGTAGGATTTCCACACGTAAAAAAAAGGGCTGAAACTCCATACAAATGATTCGTTTTCAATTCTGTCACGTACACTAAAACCACGCTATGTTCGTACAGAGCTTGAATGTGTGTATGACCAATAAGGCTAAGCAAATGTTCCCTCAAAATACCCGTCAACTATAATGGCAGCCGTGGTGGGACTGGCGGGGGTGGGGAAGCTTGGTCAGGGGGGGCTGGGAGTTGCCTATCTATTATTTCCACTCGAAAAAAAAACAGCCCGATTTATATGCAACTAGTTGTTAACACTCGCGGTATCCACGGTTTTCCTTTACTCCGGAATTCGTTCCGGTCATAATAATCTTCATCAGGAAGTCAGTTATTTGTATACCAAATATTCAGTCAAATGTTTGTTACTCAGTCACGCTCTTACCCCTGAACCAAGGGAGAGAATAACCCGCAGAGTTTCTTCTCAGGTGGGTCGCGTTGTGAACTGGTGGTACTTCTTTGGTTTATATTCGAGACGTTTTACAAGTGCATCTGTATATGTCTAAGTGAAATAATTTTATTTTTGTTTGTTTGGTTAGAGAGTGACCAAATAATAAACATCTTCGCAAACTTTCACAATTATATTATAAGTATTAGGGTCTCCTAGGTATAATTTTTAATGATTCTTACTCAATTTTCCTGGCAATAAAACGCTTTAATGCCGGGGCCACATTAAAGAAAACGTCAATGCCCATAATCGCGATAAATATTGCGCTAATTATGGCGTTAATTCTTAACGTCACCATTTGAGTAGTGTGGCCGCTTCAACGTAATAATTCTCGCGTGAATGCCCATTCTTGGCGTTAAAATTGACGTTAAGTGTGACCGAATTAAATTTTACAAAAATACCTTAGCTCCTTAAAAATATACTGATATGTATCTATATAATTATAATACTGGCACAGAGAAAATATACCGATAAAAATACCGATTATCAAAACGTGTTTATTCTTTAATTACTACCTTATTTTTATAAAAGAAGAACCTAGAATTTACATTTAACATTTTATTTGAAGGATTGAATTCAACGTCCTTCACCTGCAACACGCTTCGTAAAAAAAAATTACCGAATGTTATTGCAACAAACCCTACAAAGAAAAAAATCATTGCGATGAGGAATTGGGTTTTTATTTTTTCAGGTCCTTAGCGAGCTCCGGGGCAACCTCCCATCTTGCTCCCCCGAGGAGAGCCGCCGAACGGTTCTCGACGGGAATAATCTTTGGAATTCTTTGGCTTTTGGCCGAAAGCCAAAGAATTTTCCCGGCTTTCCGGATTCTCGGCTATAGGGAGGAGGCATACCACTAGGTTTAATGGGTAGGACGGCCCCGTTCCGGGACCGGGAGCCCCACACCTAGCTGTTTTACATGATAATTTTGCAATCCAATATGGCCGCCGCGCCGAAATCACAAAATTTCATGATGGGTATCGTTTAAGGGGTTTTTTGGTAGGCTGAGTACGAATCTTAGGTCAATTTTGCAATCCAAGATGGCCGCCTTACACCGTTGTAAAATTTCATGCTGTATGTCGTATGAGGGGTTTTTTGGTATGCTGAGTACGAATTTCAGGTTAACGTTTGCCATCCAAAATGGCCGCCGTGCCACTGTTGTGAAATTTCATGTTGTATAATCGTTTATGGGGTTTTTTGGTATGCCAAATACGAATTTCAGGTAAATTTTGCAATCCAATATGGCTGCCTCGCCACCGTTGTAAAATTTCATGTAGCATATCGTATAAATGGAATTTTGATATGCTGAGTACGAATTTAGGGTTAATTTTGCAAAATTATCTTGAAATTCGTACTCAGCATACCGAAAACCCCCTTAAACGATACCCATCATGAAATTTTGTGATAACGGCGCGGCGGCCATATTGGATCTCTAAATTAACCCAAAATTCGTATTCAGCATACTAAAAACCCCTTAAACGATACCCATCATGAAATTTTGTGAAAACGGTGCGGCGGCCATATTGGATCTCTAAATTAACCCGAAATTCGTACTCAGCATACCAAAAAACCCCTTAAACGATACCCATCATGAAATTTTGTGATAACGGCGCGGCGGCCATATTGGATCTCTAAATTAACCCGAAATTCGTATTCAGCATACTAAAAACCCCTTAAACGATACCCATCATGAAATTTTGTAAAAACGGTGCGGCGGCCATATTGGATCTCTAAATTAACCCGAAATTCGTACTCAGCATACCAAAAAACCCCTTAAACGATACCCATCATGAAATTTTGTGATAGTGGCGTGGCGGCCATTTTGGATTGCAAAATTATCATAAATTTCGTACTCAGCATACCAAAAACCCCCTTAAACGATACCCATCATGAAATTTTGTGATATCGGCGCGGCGGCCATATTGGATTGCAAAATCATCATGTAATCACCTACAGAGATAGATTATAGTCTGAAATGGTACAAGTTTTATCCCGGGAATAAGTTCCCATGAGACGCGGAAAAGAGAACAAAATTTCACGCAGGCGAAGCTGCGGGCATTAGCTAGTCTATAATAAATGTTACATTACACGCGAATGCTCGTGTCGGTCAGGGAGGTAGCATCGTAACGTAATGCTCGAGTCGAACCTATAAATGTTACATTACACGCGAATGCTCGAGTCAGTCAGGGAGGTAGCATCGTAACGTAATGCTCGAGTCGAATCTATAAATGTTACATTACATGCGAACGCTCGTCGGTCAGGGCGGCAGGCCGTAACGTAATGCTCAAAGTCGAATCTAATTTGTTACATTACAGGCGAATGCTCCCGGTGAGAGAGCACTTTTACCCTAACCTTTTATTCAAAATATACTCAAAAATACTGACTTTTACCAATATACCCATTCATATACTGATAACGAAAAAAGTCAATAAAATATACCGAAAAAGTATTAAAATACTGAAAACGGTCACACTCTCACGGTGCGCACTGACACACGTAGTGTGGCCGCTTCAACGTAATAATTCTCGCGTTAATCTCTTTGATGTGCCGCCACTTGAGCTTTCGCCTAACGTCAAACGGCAATGTGAATGCAGTTGTCGAATTATCGCGATAATTCGGTGGCTACACTAACGTTTAACGTCCATCAACGCGATAATTAATGGCATTTCCCCTTAGTGTGGCCCGAACATAATTGTGGAATGAGCTCCCACCCTCGACTTTACCCAAACGCCTGCAGCACGGGGTTCTTCATAGGGGTCTTAGAAGGTTCTTGCGGGGGTCGGCAGCGCGAGTGTAGCACCTCTGGTGTAGCAAACGTTCATAGGCTACGGTGACCGCCAGTCCATCTGGTGGGCCGTTTGCTTGTCTGCCACCTTAGCGATATGAAGAAAGTATTCTGGTAGTAAGAGGGTAATTTAAAAATATAAGATTCCAAGCAAATTTCATGTTTTAGGGGAATGAATGAGATTCTCATTCATTTTCATTAATTTGACATTAAATCGCCACCAGCCTTATTTACATATTCAGTGGGCAGACTAATTTTACTGGTAGTGACTTTGTTCTCAAGGGCTTATTGTCTTACCGTTGGACTAAGACAGTTAAGTCCATAAGGACCATCCATCAATATGTCTGCACCTCTAATTTGACTAATGGAGCATCCTGTAGCTAGTTGATAAATGTGTTCAAACTTCTAGCAAGCTGACAAATTTTGTGTCATGACTTAGTTAAACTTATTCGTAATTAAATAGATACTTACTTAATTCTAAATTTATTTATCAATTAGCTTTTGCCCGCGACTTCGGTCCCGAGGCGAATTTAACGAATAACCAATCGGCTTTGACCTGTCCAATGCATAGGGCTTGAAGTAAAACAGAGGTCAAGCTCTATTATCATTTCCGCTGATCCGATTTTGATGAAACACTACAATATTTAAGTTGAAAAACTACCTACAAAATTCTAATAGCACAGTTATGATCAAGCTACTAAATTTTGCTCCAACCCCGAACAAATAAACAAACAAACAGACACGAAGAAAAAAATTACAGACTTGAACTCAGAAGCCCTAACTCAGTCGATTACAGTTATTATTTTAAATTTATCTTAAACTAGCGGATGTCACGCGATTTCACCCGCGTAGTTCCCGATCCCGTGGGATTACGGGAATAAAGTATAGCCTATGTTCACCGCAAAGAGTGTAGCTTCCCAACAGTAAAATTTTTTTTCAAATCGGTCCAGTAGTTCCGGAGCCTATTCGTTACAAACAAACAAACAAAAAAAAAACAAAAAAAACCAAAAAAGCAAAAAAAACAAATCTTTCCTCTTTATATTATTAGTATAGATGTACCGTCACAGCTATTTTTACAATTTTATAATAGTAGAGAAGAGAAGAGAAGGTTAGACATTTTTTAAATAGCGTCTATAACCAAAAATGTTTTATAGGGATCTAGACGGCTGATAAACATACTTATTAGAGCAAGATCCCTGGTCCAAATTTTCAATTGATTGCTATCAAGCAAATTTTTTTGAGTAGTGTCAGTTGAGTTAGGTGACTGAAATTTCTTCTTCAAGAATCCTCGATGGAAGTAGCTAGCAGGCTAGCAGGGATAAAAAATAACCCAGGATGTATGAGTACTCATTGATGACCTCGTTATCAGTTGATACATATTGAAGCGACTATTTGGTTCTAGGGTATCCTTCCGAGGGCTTACCAGGGGCTCCCAACCGTAGGCTGTTAGGCAGGATACGTGAGGTTTTTTATTCGGTAGGAGTCCGGCACAGCATCCATGGAGGATTTTCCCTCACGTTAAAAAATGGGTATTGTTCAAATCTTCCTTGATTAAACAAATATTTTTTTACGACGATATTGTATTCTACAATTTAAACGACGACGAATTCAATGTGTTTGACAAAACGTATCCTACAGTTTCAACCAATATAATTTGTTTTACTTTATTCGAGCTTTCGGGTCCCGGGGAGGCTTACTGAACTTGGTCAGCCGTATAAGCACCCGTATAAAAGGGTTTTTTCAGTCAATTACACAATTGAAATATTTCTCTCAAAATAAAAGAACCCGTACAACTGTGCGTTATTGATATTCTTCAGTCTGTTTAAAAAAAAACGAAAAGAAAGTACGTTCGTTCATTAATTTAATACAAACTTTTCATGACCCCTTTAGGTAATGAGATGTTTTGAACTTTTTTAACACTAATAAAACTTTCAATTGTAGACAAGTTGTATTAATAACTTTACAATAATGGACTTCTGGCGTGAATTGTTTAGTTTAGTGCTTTTATGATCGTTTTATTTAACTGTATTTGATTGTACCTAGTAGTCTAGGTACTTAAGTCTCATGAGAGACAAAACGTCTTTAGTGCTAACTCCGGCTGAGTTTATTTTATAGCGGCGTTTTCCCTGAAAGAAAACGCATATTAAAATACTTACCTAATTCGAAGCTTATATAATGAGATAGGCATATCCGTTACCCGTAGGCTTATCTTACTCATGTTTGATGACGTATTTCCGTCGACTCACCAGCAGATGGCGCCACCTGTGAACTTATAAAGGAACATGGCGTCCACTTTGTCCTCATTGGCTTTTATTCACCAGGCAGATTTAAAAAGTAAGCTTCGAATTAGGTAAGTATTTTAATATGCGTTTTCTTTCAGGGAAAACGCCGCTATTAAAAGTACTTGACCGTAATTCGAAGCTTATATAATGAGAAATGTTTGTTTTCGCCTGGTGAGTGACGGAAACGCCAATGTGATTCTAATTTATTATTAGGAAAATAATATTTTACAATGTTGTATGTATGGTATCTAGATTTATAATCTTTACCATCTTGAACAACTTCATATGTAATCTTAAACAGACTAAATAAGGAATCTTATTTAAGGAGTAGTAAGTATTCCTTCTATTGACAGGATTAAATAATTGCGAATTATTATTATACTTGATTGGTGGTAGTAGCTGACATTATTACTCGACGATAAAAATTTTTGAAATCCATCGTCAATTACCTCGTGTTAAGGATTATTTTGATCTTACCACCACCACCAATTCTTAGAAGCTGCTGTTGACCGGGTAGTGCCGGGGCTAGAATAGTTGGAGAACCTCTAACAGTCATAAATAAACTATTAGACTGTAGTCTCATATCGGATACTCTGATATCCTAATTTCTATCTAGAATAAAGGATTCAATTGATTAGTCGTAGGTGTTATCTTTGTTTACAATAGTTTTCCAACCAGATTGTCTGAAATGAAAATGATCAGTTTCGGACTCTTGATTCGGGCCTAAAAGTAGTACCTATGACGTGAGTTAATACAATCGAGTAAAGTTAGATCGTGGTTGCGGCGACCTAAGCATAAAATCACTATGACGAGAAACCTGAAAAATGTTCTCTTTGTATCAATACTTGGTAATATTGAACTAAGTCATCAATCCCAATATCAATGAATATGTGACTTAACTTTCTTTACATTTTTTTTAAAGAAATCGACCAAGATAATATGTTTAACCAAAACATGCGAACTATGTGAAGTTGATTAACGGTTTCTATATTATCAAGAACAGCAACAACAGATTTATGTAACAGAATCGTATTATATAATAACCATGAATAAAATGCAAGTCGGTTAAAACTGTAAAATTTATAAGTATCTTGAAAGGTAGGCCTCAAGGAGCTCAATAGTAGAAGTTTTTGATTTAATATCTGTTATTTACCTCTTCGCCCCCCCCCCCCCCCCACATTTCCACAGATTCTCTATGTGAGGTGGTGGGAGACCTGTCGAGGTGTTTAGTAGAAGGAAAAAAATAATGTTTATTAGGTTCTTTTGCCGGTTCTGCAGAACGAATGGAGCTTACAGAGCTCTCGCTTTGAGATCTGCCCTCTATTATTACCTTGTGCCATCGCGACACCACAAACACTCCTGTTGCCCGATGAAGGTGTGACAGCATCTTGGGTATTAAAAATGGTGGTGAAAGTAATATCCACACATTACAAACAGGCCTATCATGTGTAGTGTTCTCCATTTCATAATAGGAATATTGTTTGTAGGCAATCTTGCCTTAGTGGTGTTTGAAGCAGGATGCTCCCAAAAAATACCCGGAGGAGCTGATACATATGGTATCGGCTCGGAATGCAGTGTATGGTGAAGTCAATTTGATGTCGGACCATTACACGCAAGCTGACGAGTTAAGTTCGTCAAGGCAATTGATTTGATCTCGTCCCTCTGGGGGGATGGACTATAACTGCTTTGAAAGAGTACAGACTGTAACACTGTACCGGTATATGATTACGAATCATGTGTAAGATTATCAACATCTCTATTGATGCAGTGCAATCTTTGTTATTCTAGGCCCTCGAGCCTGTTAGAGAAATGTTTTCTAGCTGGGCTCCCAAGCGAAATCTGACGCGTCCGTGGTAAGAAAGCATCTCGGATGGAAAGCTTGTAAAATTGTCGAGAAGCGGTAATTGCGGACCCACTATTGGAGTTCCACTTGTACCACTCCGTGCACTACTATTTTCTTCAGTGGGTTGTCGGTTAGGGGATTGACCGAATGTGACGCTGAGGTAAAGCTACCTCTAGGCACTGCGAAAGTGGTAAAAATTCAAAAGACCCACCAAGTTTGAATTTTCTTTAAAAGAACTAAGTTTCTTTGATTTGGAATTAAATAAATCTTCCTTTTATGTCTAATAACTTTTCTTTTCGTATTGGACTTTCAGGTAGTTCTATGTCTATCGCATAACGATATGAGAGGTTTCTTTGGGAACCTATTATTGTTTTCTCCCAATTGTCTAACCATCCCTGGGTTTGAAGAGTTTTCAAGGCTATTTGTACGTGTTTGTGAAGAGTAACAGGATTTTGATGCGCAAAATGAGATTTTGTGTAGGTAGACGAGTATTTGAATAATCTTATTCTATAGAAATCGAGGCACCCAGATGGTGAGAAACGAAAATGTTTTGGGTGCGGCTTACCCGAGCGGAAGACAAGAATGTGCTCTGAGAAAGAATAATGTACACTACGTCAGCTTTATCATGAAAATAAGCTTGACTGAGATGTATTTTGCACATCCAATCTCGTGGTTGGAGGAAATCTGGTAAACGGAACTTGCTGAAAGATAGAATTATTCTGGCTTCACAAAGGCGTACAATGTCCTAAAACTGAATTCTGGGCGGATGACCCATCGCTATTTGAAGTTAGGAAAAGTGGAGAAACCAAACTTGGTGACAAAGGAACTAGTTTTAGAGTGCCTTGAGCATTCATCTTTTGAACCATTGCACAATGTGGTCATTTCAGTTAAAAAGGAAACCTGTATGGATTCTTAAGTATTTAAAGCAAATAGTATTCCACCTTAGTCAAGTTTTCCATAGCATTTTAACATAAAGTGAAAATTTACAACTTTGTCAGGACGGGACTTGAACAGAGTTCGGTGTAAATTTAAATGTGGGAAGGTTATCAGTTTTGAGCAGGATTCGAACCTGCGTCCTTTCGAATACCGTGCAGGACGGATTGGAGTTTCTGGATAAAGGGAATGCGGAACCCTTTTATAAATTTAAAACTTTTGGTACTCTCGTTCCTTACCAACGTATTTTGTACAGAGTTAACTGACCGACATAGAATGACAGGGTCATATCATTTAGTGTTTCCTTTGCTGGTGTGGGCAGAGGATGTTAGACCTCTCCTCGTCTCTTTGAGAGCCTCGAGCTCGGAAATTTCGTAATTGAAGGGACATCCTTGCATGGTTACTTAGTATGTTATCGTACGCCTGGTTACTATCGTATATTACAATTATTATAGATACACAATATTGTACATACCCCTCGAGGGCGGTTACTGGTTAGTGTTTCCTTTGCTGGTATGGGCAGGGGATGTTAAACTTCTCAGTCTCTTTGAGAGCATAAAGCTCAGAAATTTCTTAATTGAAGGGACATTTACTGTCGTATGCCCAATTATTATGGATATTGTACACACCCCTCGAGAGTGGTAACTGTAATACAGGCCTAAAAAGGCTCTTGGTACAATGGAATCTGGACTCTATTCGATGGAGATCTGATCTTGACGCCTGATCCTCTCGAAGGCTGGCGTAATGATTTGAATGAACTTTTTTCGGGGTCATCCTTTTTGGACATCGAAGACCAAAATGCATGCCTTCCCGAGTGCCGTTGAAAAGGCTTCAGCCTCGAAAATGTATGTGTTTGAAGACGATATTTTATCAAGGTTCATTTTTAAGAATTGGGTCTTTGACAATTATGAGAATAATATATGAAATCAGATCTATGGCCGCAAGCCATTTGTAATAAATTGATAAAAGATTTATGGAAATCCTATTATTAAAGTAGGTCTTCAATTTTGTCATAAATATTTTCGAAGAAACTTAAGTTTTTCAAAAGATTCTCTTTGTTTAAAAATACAAAAGGTTTTGGCAGCAAAAGCCTTTTGGCAGAAAGAACCTTGTCAGCTTTTTCAAAATGTAGCAGGGATTCGAATTGTCGGATCTCCCCGTTTTTGTTTAGGTTGACGAACCCAGGACTATGATTTTACAATAGTGGGTATCAGCATATTATCTTATCAAGGCAATTTGTCGCCAAAACGTGTCTATCAACCTCTTAGGTTATACTGTGTCTTAGGATCTTGGGTAACCGAAATCTCTTTTAATGCTGTCCCTATATAAAATACGAAGCAAGGATGATTGTTTCTATCATCCTCGTAATTTAACCTCTGATCTGTGAAGAAATTTACACTTGGTCAGGACCAGTGTTAGGTAATAAGAAATAACTCACCTATTTCCATCATCCTTATCTGGTTTAGTGGAAGTCGGCTTCTTTTACTCCACTTACGACAATGCACGTGGTGTCGCGATCGCCCTTATTTGAAGTTCGAGCTAAATGAGCTGGAACTGTAGCTATTTGACGTACCTAATACAGTAACTGGAGCTCAGAGCGCGCTTCTGAAATACTCCACTTGGAATTAGCTCACTTTCTAAGGATGGAGGATTCATTTCTATCAAGAAACCAAACTAAAAGAAATAGTATTATGTTAGGTACCTACCTAAAATTTAAGTACTACTTTCATGGTGAACATTTAGTTATTACTTTGACACACTCGTACGTATTCAGAAACTTGGGATGATTACGATTTTACCCATAATAGGCCATATTTTTACATGTATAGGAACATCTAGTAATTAATGTGCCTTTATGTGGGTAGGTATAAAAATATTTTGAAAATATTTTCTATATTCGGCGGTACTTACGCTGTACATACACGAAGCAAATAATATCTAAAAAAAAGTATTAGTACCTATGAATACAATCTATAAAATCAGTTTGATATTAGCTGTAACTAAAGATATTAAATAAAAGAAACTGCAACCTCGAAAGGTTTACGTGCTATTTTAAAATAATAGGGTATTTCACGTTATGACGTATCACACTCATATGTGATCGTAAAAATATGAAGTAAAAACATACCTGAGACTTAAACGAACGGTTAAACCGTTAAATATGTCTGTAGGTTCACTTACTTCAATCACAAGTCACTTGTTTTAGATTCACTGTATATTCAAACGAACGGCAAAGCCGTTAAATAATTATTTCTGTAAATTCACTAACTTCATCCCAAGTCACTTTTTATAACTTTACTAGGTATATAACTAGTAACTAGAAAAAATAAATGCACTAGCAGGTGTTCCTGCTATAACCTTTTGCTACGGGAATCAAAACGCCAATGAGGACAAAGTGGACGCCATGTTCCTTTATAAGTTCACAGGTGGCGCCATCTGCTGGTGAGTCGACGGAAATACGTCATCAAACATGAGTAAGATAAGCCTACGGGTAACGGATATGCCTATCTCATTATATAAGCTTCGAATTACGGTCAAGTACTTTTAATGTTGTATTGCTAAAACTTTAAAAGCTTATTTTTATGTTGTCACCTTGTATTGAATTATTTTCGCAACTTTAGTAGAATTTAAGTGATAATAGAATAAGTTTGTAACTCAATGAATGCGATTAACATATATGTGCAGTGCCAAGTAGGAAATATGAGCGTGTAGGCCGACCTCTATCAAGAAAAGGGTGTAAATACGCAGAGAAGTTAATATTTTACCAGACAAAGTCACATTGATCACGTTGACTAAGTTTCAGTTCATAACTCTTGTCGTAGTTTCTTAAAAAATAAAACGAAGATTTTCTAAGCACTCTTTAATAATAGAATGAAAGGTCTAACAAACGCAAATTTATTACGCCTACTGAAAGCTGAAACCTTCAACAGATCTACAAATTCTGCGTTGAATATGAAAATACTGTGTGGGCTCGTACGAATTCTATTTATAATATGTTCAGAGTACGTCATAATTTCGCCCCTTCTAGTTAATATTTAGCCTTCCTGCGTAACAAAATATAAGCCTATATGTAGAAACCTATTAATATTGTAAGTGTTTAAGTCTATTAAAATGTTTTTTACTCAAAATTACGCTCAAACTAAACAATAAAATTAGACAGGCATGACCTAACCACCACGTTTACTGTGTGGGACAAAATACACGTTAATTAGTAGGTGAAATGAATTGGCGTAGCATGCCTTAGCCTATCCATTTCGGACTTAAGGCGTGAGTAATAAAAATGAATACATACTATAAAGTAAATACATAATTATTAAATTACATATTATGTATTTCTATTAATTTAAAATATACTCCTCTTCAGCTGAATGAATTCTGTTTGTTTTAACGCAGGTACGACAACCGTATAATTGCCGACGCAATGATTGACGATGCAATAAACGAGTGCAGAATTTATCTGGGATAGTGTTCTAAACTTCAATCTAATCCCACCTACTGTGTTATTCGATTTTAAACGATAACTCTCAAACCATGGTCAGAAACATAGTAGTGGTTAAAGCAGAAAATTAATACTTTTAAGACTCGAAAATTCCGAATACCTTAAAAGCATTTGTGTGCGAAATATCTTAAGTACTCGTGTACAGCGTATTGGCCGACACACACTTGGCCGTTATTTTAATAACCCATTACTTCACCACAAAGCATTGCGGAGAATGAATGCTTATTTTCTATAGAAAACGTAGCTTTTCTTGTTACGATATTCATGAAACCTCAGTACGGAGAACTAAGTGCAGTTCTTTATTCATAACCTTAGGAAATGGAGCTAAATATTAAAGCAGGCTTACAATTTCAAATATAAAGCCACGCAAATCTGTGCTTATTGTAATAACTTCTTTGTTATTCACTACTTAGATGGTATCCACAGCTACGCCGCGAGAAATATTGTTACCGTTCCCACTTTCCAAGGTAACTTTTTCCCGGAATAAGATTCAGACTCCATAAACTAATAACTGTAATCTATCTAAGAACTATAATATATCACTGTACCGATTTTCAACATTCGTTCAGCCAAGCTTGACATTTTTCCGTGTTAACTTAGAAGTTGGATTTATTTCCTGCACCAAAGGACCATAGACCAAAAATATAAGGTCTTAATGTAAACTCTATATTTAAACCCGTTCGATATATTATATACAGTGTCTTGACCGTGATCCTATAAGGGTTCCGTTTTTTGGTACGGAACCTTAAAAATGTAAATTACAAAAGTAAAAGTGATAAAAGTCTTTGTACACTTCCAAATGCTTACGTACTTCTTCGACCTTGGCACGAGTCCAAAAACAACTTTCAGGATCAATGTCTTAAATATTACCTTGTTTGTTACAATTTTCTTCGAAGCACATACAATATATATATACTGACAGTAGGCAAACTTCGCTGTGTAAAGTGATTTACGATAAATCGTCCTGTAATAGCCTTTAACGGTATACGAAACTTTTTTGATATGGTAACGTTATAGGCTTACAATTTTTTATGCTTGAGGTTAACATGTATAACGAAATCTGAATATATGACTTTCGTCGAACAATTATTTTGCTATGTAGATACGACCTACAAAATCGGTTTCAAGGTCTTATTCATCCCTGGAACATCCTTCCGAAGGCTTACCCGGGACTGCCGGCCGTGGACAGTTGTAGCCGTTGTAGGTAATCGTAGGTATGGCTGTAGTCGGTAGCAGTCCGACATAGCATTCATGTGGGATTTCCACACGAAAAAAAAGGTCATTATTGTTGTCTTCATTCCATATCCCTAGATTTTTCCAATCAGAACACTAGAGCTTCTGTGAGACTAGGAGACTTTTCCTTCCAAGTTGACAAGTAAATTAGCTTTAACTTGGCTTCACTCAAAGTTATCTCATTACTATACTTCTAAAAAAGTTTTAAGTACCTTAACTATGTAAGTTTTCTATCACGTACCTACCTTTTATTTAGATTAATAAAGTTTGATAATGAACGTTAAAAATCAATATTTACAGAATAAATGTGACTAAACTAATGACACAAAATTATTATTACCTACCTACTTACTTTAAAAAATACTTAGCCCGAATCCATACTAATATAATAAAGCTGAAGAGTTTGTTTGTTTGTTTGAACGTTAGGATCTCAGGAACTACTGGTTGGATTTCAAAAATTGTTTTACAGTTTCATAGTCCATTTATTGAGGATGGGTAATAGCTATATAACATCACGCTAAAGCGAATGGGAGCGGAGCAGCGATGAATAATGTTTCAAGAAGGGGGAAAATTATTTCTTTTGAAAGCTTTCGTTACGTACGCTGCTAAATGGTTAAATTTACGTAAAAATTGTGTATCACAAAATTGTTTCTCTTAAAGTTCTAAAAAAAGTCCTAATTAGCATATGTCTATTTTTGAAGGTTCGCTTGCGATGCAACGCGACGCGATTAAGTAACTGCGACGGGAAAAATTATAATAAAAACCATGCCCATCTCTTTCTCACTCTCATGTGACGCAAACGAAGTTGCGCGGGTGAGCTAGTACGTATCTATAATAATATTGTAAAAAAGAAAAATTTGATTGCATCAAATAGGCTTCGAAACTACTGAACCAATTTGAAAAATTCTTTCAGTGTCGGGAAGCTACACAATCCCTGGGTAACATGGGCTATATTTATTCCCGTATTCCCACGGGAACGAGAGCTGCGCGGGGGAAACCACATGACGTCCGCTAGCTGATAATATAACTTTATTGTCCTTTGTTCGTCGATCAACAATACCGTATTGTTTTATCTGCCGTTGTGTTAAAGGCAAAATCGACAAAACCGAAAACGGAAAATAGAAAATTTTAAGGGACTGCAAATAAAATAGAATATCACGATTTTCTATTTGTCTATCCAATATTCTCTATAGGAGAAGTCACGCACGGGACTCGACAAACGTTCGGAAACGTGCCTCGCATTTGACATCAAAGTGACAGTGCCTGATTGGCGCCATCTGGACTAGGCTTTAGATTAGTTTTGTTGAGAAGCCACCGAAACTCGCGAAATCTCAATGAGGAATAAATAGCTAGCTACACTATTACATATTATAAGGAGAAGAAATTGTTTTTTTTTTAATCCTTAATAACGCCAACTACTAAACTGATTTCGAATTTTTTTCGCTATTAGAAAGTAAATAATACTCTAGTAATATAGGTAATGTTACTTTACTTTACCTATTGTCATGTTAATACCTAAAGGCTACTTTCCACTTTGATTAGTGCGAGTGCAGGTGATTAATTGTGTAGTAGTAATGTCAATGATTAGTACAAGTGTCTGTTGAGAGTAGTGTCCAATTGTGTTTAGTTTCTGCGCTTAGTTAAAGTGCGATCAAGAAAAAATATTATCAAATAATAACAAGAGAACATCGAACTAAACATTAGCTACTAAACAACGAGCATGTCCAATTGTGTTTAGTTGCAGGCACGCTGCGAGTGAAGGGGGTGGAGGGGCGCGCGGGACGCGGCTACTCGCAAAAAAATAGAACGCTCTTCTATTCATTTTACTTCGCTGATTAGTAATCACCTGCACTAATCACTAGTGGGCCACACGGGATTAGTACTAATCATTAAACACCTGCATTAATCACCTGCACTCGCACTAATCAAAGTGGAAAGTAGGCTTAAGGGAGAGTAGAGAGTCAACCCCTGAGTCAGGCCGCAGTGGTAACCAAGGTCCAGGATGCAATGGATGGGTTCAAGTGCCCCAGGATTCATAACATTAACACACAATTACAAGGTATTCATGTTAACCCGACGGTAATTTGGCCCAGAGCGCTAAGGAGAAAGCCGACCTTTTGGGTTTTCTCTTTGCCTCTAACTCGACCATGAGCGACGGGGGTGCTTTGCCGCCGGATATTCCGTGGTGTGGAACTTCCATGCCGGAAGTAAAATTTACGCAGCGGAATGTCCGACGTGAGCTTCGATCCCTGGACGTTCATAAGTCGAGTGGGCCGGATGGTATACCCGCGGTGGTACTGAAGCAGTGTGGTCCAGAGTTGTGTCCGGTACTTACACGTCTTTTCACGCTTTCATATTCCAAGCAACAAGTCCCGGCGTCGTGGAAGATCGCGTATGTGCATCCTGTGCCCAAGAAGGGTGACAGGACCGACCCGGCCAACTATAGGCCTATAGCCGTCACCTCCCTTTTATCTAAGGTGATGGAGCGTGTAATTAATACACAGCTCCTGAGGTACCTAGAGGAACACGACCTGCTCAGTGACCGGCAGTACGGTTTCCGTCACGGTCGCTCGACGGGCGATCTTCTGGTGTGCCTTACATACCGATGGGCGACGGCTATCGAGAGTAAGGGCGAGGCTCTAGCAGTAAGCCTTGACATCTCTAAGGCCTTTGACCGGGTCTGGCACCGTGGTCTTCTTACGAAATTGCCCTCATATGGACTGCCCGAGAGATTATGCGGATGGGTGTCTAGCTTCCTGGCCGGTAGAAGCATCAAGGCCGTCGTTGACGGCAGCTGTTCAGACTGCATGGCCATAAACGCTGGAGTACCGCAAGGCTCAGTGTTGTCCCCTACTCTGTTTCTGCTGCATATCAATGACATGTTGTCTATTGACGGCATTCATTGTTATGCGGACGACAGTACGGGAGACACTTGTTACACG
Source organism: Miltochrista miniata (assembly GCA_933228765.1). Classification (NCBI taxonomy): domain Eukaryota; kingdom Metazoa; phylum Arthropoda; class Insecta; order Lepidoptera; family Erebidae; genus Miltochrista; species Miltochrista miniata. The sequence goes on from OW121768.1 coordinate 13,411,461, forward strand.
GGCCGCCCCGGTATCTCTCGGGACACAGTGAAGGAAAATCGTGAACAGCTTGTGTCTGAAATCGAGGCTTCTCTTACTAGAGTGTCCGATTGGGGTGGACAAAATCTTGTCCAGTTCAACCCTTCCAAGACACAAGCGTGTTTTTTCACCGCTAAGCAAACCCCAATTACTGTAGCGCCGCAATTTCAGGGCACATCTCTTTCCATCTCCAAAAGTATAGGGATCCTTGGCGTTGACATCTCCAGTGACGTTCAGTTCCGTAGCCATTTGGAGGACAAGGCTAAGCTGGCGTCCAAGAAGCTAGGTGTGCTCAACAGGGCGCGGCGGTACTTCACTGCTGCGCAAACACTGCTTCTGTATAAGTCGCAAGTGCGGCCGCACATGGAGTACTGCTGTCACCTTTGGGCGGGGGCACCTGAATATCAGCTTCGTCCATTTGACTCGGTGCAAAGACGTGCTATAAGAGTTGTCAACGATCCTATACTTATAAGTGGTGTGGAACCTCTTCGCGACAGGAGAGACTTCGCCTCCTTATGCGTGTTCTACCGACTGTACAATGGTGTGTGCTCTGAGGAATTGTTTGATATGATGCCCACGGCTACGTTCTATCACCGCACCGCTCGCCACAGACAGGGAGTTCATCCTCACACTCTGCGTCCGGAGCGTTCCAGCACGGTTAGATCCGATAGGAGTTTTCTTCCGCGCACGCTTAGGTTGTGGAATGATCTCCCTGCCTCGGTTTTCCCAAACGCCTACAGTATGGGGTTCTTCAAAAGGGGTCTTAGAAGGTTTTTGCAGGGTCGGCAGCGCGAATGTGGCGCCTCTGGTGTTGCAAACGTTCATAGGCTGCGGTGACCACCGGTCCTTCTGGTGGGCCGTATGCTTGTCTGCCACCTTAGTGGTATAAAAAAAAAAAAAAAAAAAAAAAAAAAAAAAAAAAAAAAAAAACAATGAATCCTGGGGATATCATCCCGAGGGCTTACCCGGGGTTCCCTACTGTAGGCAGTAGATAGTGAACATGTTGATTTTTAAGCAAGTTTTGGTTAAGAGTCTTTATGCAATAGCATTCATTTAGAATTTTCCTCACGAAAAACAAGTAAAAAGGAAAGTATCAATAATAAGAAATGTAAAAAAATATTCATTGTCTACAAAATGTAGTCACACATTGTTCGAATATGCCAAAGTGAGAGTACATGAACACTTTTCACTTCTCACGTGGCCTGAAATCAGTGAAGCGCTCATGCAGACTCCCCTCAGAGCTTACAACGACGTAATACGCTCCAAGGATCATGCTATTTTCGTGATAACATATGAATTTTTGGAGATACGAGAGCATTGTCTAAAATACTTCTATTACATATAGTTACGCCTTTATTCCCTAAGGAGTAGACAGCAGCAAAGTAAACGCCCACACTATCCCCGTATTACATAGCTTATTTTTATTCCCGTATTACGCGGGTGAAAACGCATGACGTTTGCTAGTACGATAATAAAACCATGAGAAATTAAAGGTGTCAAGTCAGAATGTCTGATTATAGCATGTTATTCTTCTATATATTGATTATTGAATGCCATTTTGATGCAGTGGTAAGTTTAAGCAACTGCCGTGATGTAGTCCCGAGTTCGAATCAAAGGTCGCAACAAATATTTGAGTCATTGAATGTTTATTTCGAAATTTGTGAATGCGAAAGTTTGCGAGTCTAGATGTCTGGATGCTTGTGACTCCTACAGTGGCTGAACTTTTCATCCCTTGAGTTAGTTCATATGCGGTTAAAATATAGTAAGTTATATTTATCAGTTGTCAAAGTTCCATATCAATAGCATAAATTTAATAGGGCGGCCCTGTATTTTTTTTAAGCCCTCGTAAGGATACCCCAGGACTCACAACAGACCAACGGCTACGGTTTATCGTGTAATAAAAGTAAAATCAAGTTCATTTATTGCGAGAATAAGGGTTTAAAGAGACCAAAGCTGATGTTTATGTTATGAAGTTTGAATACAATCCTTTTAATTTGTGAGAAATTATTGTCATTTTTAAGATTAAGTAGTTAGATACCTACTTTTCATCAGTTTTTGTAGAAAACTTTACATGTAAAAAATAAACACAAGGTATCTATTTCATATTAACGTAAAGTCTACTATACAAATTAGCATAGTATTTCATTATTATACAATTAGCTGAACCCGCAACTTCGTTTACGTCACATAAGGTGTATGAAAGGAGAGGTATTTCTTCAGCAGACTCATCAACCAGCGTGTGAAACTGCCCTGTTTGCTTAATCATAAAAGAGCTTAAAGATTAAGTCTGTTCGAAAACAATTCAGCCCGCGCCGAAGGCGAATTGTTTTAAAATAGCCTTAATCATTGAGCTCTTTTATGATTAAGCCAACACGCCAGTTTAGATTTACCCATTTTTAGATTCGTATGTCTATGTACGATTCTTTAAAGTGATATAACTTTTTTATTTATAAACCGATTGACATGAAATAAACACTAAATGTTAAGTGGAGCAAACCTCGACACAATAAAGAAAAACGCATAGCAATCGATTAAGCGGTTACTGAGATTAGCGTGCACAACCGTACAAACAAACAGACATACAGACAAAAATTCTAAAAATCATTGTTTTGGGTTCTATTGCGTTCCTTAAGCCCCCCTATAATATTTTTCTTATTTATCTTCCATGTACAGACAGCGACTTGCTACGATTTTATAATATGTATTGATTGATTGATATTAAATCTTTTAAAATAATAATTTCCATGAGTTCGAATTATTGAAACTAATATTAAAACACCTATATAATTATGTTGGTTTGGCAGCACTAAAGCAGCGATCCTATTGTGTTCCAAATAATATATAATACGTTGTCCTTATTCATAACAGCAATAGCTTATAGACCACCTCATTTCTCCCGAAATGACAGTAAGGAAAGAAAATCACTTTGATTTCTCTGAAATATAAGAATCAAATATTACCTGCGTTAGATAGGTATAACTATGTTAATATACAAGTTCAATTTGAACAAGCCCCAATGCTAATGATATTCAAACAAACGCAAATGAAGCTGAGTGACTAAGCGTAGTTTGCAAATTTGGTGATAAATTTAGATTCATCGCCACAATCATAAAAACTTCCTTATAGATACGCAAACATTCAGAGACTTCCTTAACTTGGTTAGGCTAGATTTTTTTATCTGGTCATTTAACGTCTAACAAATTGAATCTCCACAAGACTTGAAGTTGACGGCCTAATGATGTATCTCTTTACGCTCCACTTGAAGAACCAATAATATTGTAAGAGGAAGGAAACTCGAGCACTGACAGATCATTCTAGTTTTCTATCTTGTATCTGAGAATCGTTCTTAGAATTCGTTTTCTCTTGAAAACGAGAAAATCAAAACATAAAAGGTTGCGAAAAACCTTACTGTAGCAGGCCCACAGGCCAGATGGAACGGTACCGATTTTTTTTATGAGCTTTTCTTCTTTTCGCCATGACCTCGTCCTTTATTTGGCAGGCGCACAAGAGGGGTTGACTTCTAAAAAAATTAAAAAAATTAAATGCCTATCACACGGTCAATCTTTTAAAATAGTAGTGTTTAAACAGCACATCTTTCCAAACTAACAAGTTGTCGAGTCGCAAATAATTTCCTAGATCTGATAGTACTAAACGTTGGTGCCTTAGGTAAATCTCTAGCCTGTGCAGGTTAAACGGTTTTGATCCGATAATTGAGCCTCTCAATCATCGCTTTCCGCAAATCGGTGCCACATCTATCTGCTTCCGCCCTTATTGCTTATTGCCGCGTTCTTGCTGAGATTGCTGAATGTATTTATAGATCGTAATCTTGTTATTTGCATGCTAGTTGTTGATCTATCGAAAATAGTGAAAGGGTTGTCTGTAAAGCCTTTATGAATTTTAACCCCTCTCTAGAAAATAGAGTGCAGAGAGGCTTATAGCGAGAGTTTTTCTGTAGTCTGTGACTCTGTTGCATTAAATCTATTTAAAGTTTGAAATAAAACAAAAATGACATCGTCCATCGGATTGAACTTTCACTTTAACAATAAACGTGTTAGAGAGGGGCAGTCTGGTGAGAACGAGCTCACGGCTATCTTGTTATAATTACATAAGAGAGATTTAAGCTATCGAATTTTGACAATATGTCATTTAAACACAGTTTTACTTATTTACATAAGTGAATCGCCACGGATGCTTTGCCAGACTCGAACCAACTTATTATCGACTAGCGGACGTCACGTCACGAATAGAATATAGCTTATATTCACCGGGGATAGTGTAGCTTCCCAAAAGCGAAATAATTTTTCAAATAGGTTCAGTAGTTTTGGAGCCTATTTGATGCAAACAAACAAACAAGCAATCAATCAAATTCATTCACTCAATTTTTTTCAATTTAATCATTTTTTCTCTTTATATTATCAGTATAAAAAGCCTTATTATCAGATAATCGAAAAAACAGAATTAAGATGGAACTAAAAAATAACTATCTGCGATAGTAAAAAGATAGTTAGACACGGATAGTTTCTTTTTTAGTTCAAATTGAGTACATAAATATTCAAGGCAACTATTCGCGAAAGTAAGTAGCATGATTAACTATTTTGATACTTGCTCATCCAGTTTACCAACCACTACAATAATAAAAACGTAATATTATAATTTAAACCCTAAAATAAAAGCAAAGTATTGCTGCAAATATAATCAGTATAAATTATAACACATCAATGCCCAATAGAATATTCTTACTCTTATCGGAAAATGTACAGACCTACACCAATATCTTTATGGCATAATTAAAAAACATATGCATTAAAAGTCTGGTAAAACCTAATCCCACTAACAATCATAACAAGATGTACTACAAAAACAGGGCAAGTACTTCGGGTACTTGCCCCGGTTTCTAGTACATCTTGTTACCAAGATTTATTAGCAAGAAACTGCTGGCCTCTGTGGCGTATTTGCCCCGGTTTTTATAAGGCAGAATGGCAGACAACTCAAAATGATCTCATTAAAAGAACGATATTTATCTCATTGTGCCACAATCCTATTGAGAAGATAACATTAATTAAGGACAACTGTCTTAAACTCATTCTTATTCAATACACATACGAGGAAGGAAAAGGTCTTGTTATTTCTTTCTCTATTGTCAATGTGGCAAAATGTCAATATATATTTTTGGAAATATTGTTATGCGAAGGAAACTCACAGTCAGAATTTTCTTCGATTCATGCAAATAAGTATTACGTTTGTTATATTTATTGTTTTCCGTTTCGAAGCTAGGGTCGGAACAACATTTGTATAATATTATATTATACCTAGTTTGTTTATCAGTTGTCTGTATCTTTACATTTATTTGTTGAAGTAGTTATTTCTGTTTATTAACTTGCCAAAATTTCGTCACCCACCTGATAAGTCACGGCTACAAATAAAGATTGAGAGTCACATTCTCATGAAAAAATTGCTATACTACGAGGATATTTCATGCTCTGCTTGTAGAATGTACTACTTTTCTCTTGTATTTCTCTATACATATGTATAAGTGTTGTGTGTACAATTAATAAATAAATAAATAAATCAAGAAGAATACTAAGTTGTTAGGAGTTTCACTATATTGTGTACAATAAATGAATTACAACAATATTGTAATGTCACAAACTGCAAAGAGTCAATTTTTCAACTATGATTAACTTCGAAATATACGAAGATACCCCCAAGATCAACTTCCCAAAAATTCTTTCTGGAAATCTAATCCAGTATCAAGATCTGTGCGCAGAGTTCACATGTAACCAGTTTTGCGAGAAACCCGCAGCGTCCGCTGGGAGCCAATTGGCATCTAACAAGCAGCCATCGAGGGACTTAAGTTGTTAAGCCGTGATTTAATGCTGACCCAAAGATTTGGATAATTTTGTACGCGTTTTTGGTGTAATCTCTCAGAGATACGTAGTTTCCATATACGTGTAGCTAAACTTTTTTCATTGTAGTTGTAGGTAGAAGCGTACTATGCAAACAGACACATACGAAAGTCCACCAAATTAAGTTACACTATTTTTGGTTGAAGTGGTAGGCAGAGACGTACTATGCAAGCAGACACATACATAAGGCCATCAACCGCCTCTATATAGGTAGGTACCTATAAAACCAATACTAATAATAATTATAAAAGCGAAAGATTTTAAGTATGACTCTATGGATATAAGTTCTTTACTCTTTAACGCTCTAACGGCTGAATGGAATCACTTGGGTCTCCCAAAAGTAAAACGTAGGGATCGTGTGGCTTTTTAGTCGGTACAAGTCCGGCATAGCTTCCATGGAGGATTTTCCTCACGTTACAAAAACACTTGTACATAATAAAGCATCAAGTACTGTCTATGTTATTACTATGATTAATTGATTACCACTATGATTATTTGACTGTGGACACTATTGAGGATTCCTCAATCAAAATTAATGTACTTCAATCATATTACCCTTCAGTCATGAGAGAATAATGAGACTTATAAACTACAATGCTCTGAGAATTAAATCTTATCTACACTAGAGTCTTAAAAAGAGAAAAAAAAACATTTTTCTTGTTTTCATTGAATAGGCTTCAAAATTACATAACCGATTATAAAAACTCTTTCACTTTCGAGAAAGTACACTATCCCTGTGTGATATGTGCTATATTTTATTTCCATTTTCCCACGGGAACGGGAACTACGCGGGTGAAACCACTTGACATCAGCTATTTATTAACAAAGCAAATATTTGCAAATTGCACTGTTTGCAAATATTTGCTTTGTTAATAAATAGCTGATGTCAAGTGGTTTCACCCGAACTGCCAATTAACGGTATGTGTAATCCTCTCAAGTAACAATTAATTGCTTCAGTAACATAAAGGATACAGTCGGAGTTGGGTAAAGTTAATATTGACCATACCACTAAATTATTATGTAACTAGCTGTGCTCCACGGCCTCGCTTGTCACATATATTTTGAGAGCCTCGGTGGTGCCTTCGGTAGTGTACTTCAAATGTTTATATCGGATTTTGGGTGTTTTCTATGTATAATATTTAGAAATATGTAAGATTGTCTATCAGTTGTCTATATGCCATATCACAAGCTTATATTACTTTATTTGGACTAGATCATATTGTGTTAGAATTATGTAATACTATAATATTATAATATTTTTGTCTTTACTTAGAATGTCCAATAATTTATTTATTTATTTTAAATTTCTCTATCAAACCCTGTAACACACTTTAAACCTATAAGAAGCGCTCGTGGCCCCGCTAACTTTGTGTCCTGTAATGTAAACGATCACTGCGGTAAGCAATATTCGTTATGGCCGGTCTTTGGATGGGTGACCGCCACGGGACATGTTTGTAACATTTATTTGCGAGCGTTTCTGTTACTCGAAAAGCACGCTATGCTGTTAGTCTTGATTGTCAGTAAACATGGCAGTTGTTCAAATAGATTTATCCGTTAGTGCTAATTTACTTTCATTAATAAAATTAAAGCTGTCAATTTGAAGAACTAGACACTCCAATTTTAGATAATGGAGTCGTAAATCGTAATAAATCGTTCTAAACGTTAAGGTTGGATAGATATAGTAGTATATTGGTAGTATATATAACGAATTACGGTCACGGCAAACGAATGTGTACGGTGTGTAAACAGACCTATAAGATTGAACTACTTAAAAGAAACATAAAAGAAATCCTTTTCTTTTACCGACTTCCGAGTAACAATAATATAATAATTCCGAGTTTCCATATTACCTACACTTAGTAAAATTTTTGAAAAGCTAATGCTTAAACAGTTGCTCAGTCACTTTAATAAACATAATTTACTACACAGGAAACAGTTCGGGTTCACAAAGGGTTGTTCAACAGTGGATGCGGGAGTTGCTTTACTTAAGAGTATTTACACGGCTTGGGAGGATTCGCAGGATGCACTGGGTGTGTTTTGCGATTTGTCTAAGGCCTTCGATTGTGTTCACCACGAAACTCTGATCAAAAAGTTGCGCCACTATGGTGTCAGGAATAGAGCTCTCGACCTCATGACTTCTTATTTGAGCAATAGAATTCAGAGGGTTGAAGTAAACGGTATACGATCTCCAGGGACTCCAGTTGTGATGGGTGTCCCGCAGGGTTCAATCCTTGGTCCATTTCTCTTTTTAATATACATAAATGATTTACCTTATTATGTTAGGGATGAACATGAGATTGTTCTGTTCGCGGATGATACTTCTCTGACATTTAAAATTAATAGACAGTTAATAGATTATGACGATGTTAACAGTGCACTTTCAAAAGTTGTTTATTGGTTTAGCTTTAATAACCTTCTTTTAAATGATAAAAAAACTAAAGTAATAAAGTTTTCGACACCTAATGTGAGACAGGTGGCGACCAATGTACAACTGAATGGATCCGGACTGGACTCTGTGGAGACTACAGTATTTTTAGGCATTACAATTGACTCGAAGTTGCACTGGGGCCCGCATATAGAAAAATTGTCAGGTAAATTAAGTTCTGCTGCATATGCAGTTAAAACAATTAGACGGCTCACTGATGTTGAAATGGCTAGAATAGTCTATTTCAGTTATTTCCATAGTGTTATGTCATACGGAATTCTTCTCTGGGGAGATTCAGCGGACATCAATAACATATTTATATTACAAAAGAGAGCTGTGAGAGCAATATACCAGCTAGGTCCTAGAGTTTCTCTAAGAGAAAAATTCAAAGAAATTAATATTCTAACTGTTATATCACAATACATATATGAAAATTTAATTTATGTGCATAAAAATAAGGACCAATTTCTAAAAAAATGTGATATACACAATGTAAATACCAGGCATAAAGATAATCTTGTTTTACATGCTACTCGTCTACACAGTATAAGCAGTTCTTTTGTCGGACAATGTATAAAGTTTTATAATAAACTTCCCAAAGAAACTAGATTATTGTCAATAAACAAATTCAAAGCTACCATTAAAGCCAAATTATGTAGCAAGGCATATTATACAATTCAAGACTATATAGATGATAAAAATGCGTGGGTTTAAGGCGCTCCAAGTCAACACACAAAAAAAAAAAATATGTAGGTACCTACCTAGACGAATTTTGTTTAAAAAAGGATATTGCTTAATAAAAACTCGCGTGTACAAATCTCATCACACAAATCATTCAACAATTACACCTCTGTAGTTGTTGAATGATTTGTAATTTCCTACTGGATGTTAAAAGAGTGGCTGGAGTTTTATTGCCAGGTTCTTTTTTTCTCCAGCTCTACCTATTGCTTTGCGAATCTGGCAGTAAATGTAAATGTAGAAGCAATCATTTGGACGTTCATAAGCGTTACATTGTGACCTATATGAATAAAGATTTTTTCATTTTCATTTTCATTGCAAAGGCTTACCTTTCTAATTCAAGGAAAATAAGCGTAGATTTCGCTTACCGCCAAGCATAGAGCAATACGACTCTACTTTTATCAGCAGAGGAAGCACCATACTTAGACTTTGCCGTCTAACATAGCGTACTCCAAAAGCATTACGCTTATAACACGCTTATTAAAAATACTATGAGTGCATTATTTTAATTGTTTTGTCTAAGTTTCATAGTGACTGCCGATTGCTTTTGTAGTGGTGATAACATATGACAAACAGAAGCAAACATAATATATTTACTCCTCTTGTACTCGTCGCGTTGCTCTTTGCCGCCAAGGTTCCAAATTGTATCGAACTTATTTGCGAAGCTCATCAATTTCCATTACCCGTTTCATTTGTTTGCTAAATGGCGTCGGTTTTAAAATGCCCGAGTTACTGGTCAGTGAATTTATGATCGTATTTATAGCATAGAAATAATAAAAGGTATTGGTATTGCGTTGGTAGAGGAAGTTTCCGTCTATTATTTGTGAAAAAATTGAATTGGTCCAGAAGTTGCAATACTACAGTAACTCTGTTATTCAGATATCCGCAAATGGAAGCCCCCTCACATTAGCCCACCGCGCCGATTCAACTGTCGTACGACTTGAAATGAAATGTTTTTCTAATGAAACCATACTTGCAGACTTCCATGAAAAAATGGTTTCAAGTTTTGCCGTTACCGAATAAGAGACAGATGATGTTCAGAAATCGCCACCCAGACCGACAGTCGTCAAAATTTTGAAAATCTTTCTGTCTATCCCTGCCAAAAAAGGGAGAGACTTTCTTGTGTTTAATATTTATGTTAAAGTACGAATAGATATAAAACGTATATTAGAAGGTATTTCTAAAGATATGCTCTGTCCAGTAAAATCTCTGAGAGCTTAGAGCTTTTTGAAACCCTCGTCAACCTTATTCAGAATATCGTGTGATTTTATATACAAAGAATTCAAAGCATCTAGTACCATCCAAGTCACAGATAATAAAAGATAATCTATCGTGGAAATATTCACCCAGACCCTATTAAAATCGATTCTATTAGAATAAAATAAGCCCCTCTTCAACGATTTTGATAAAAAGGAGTTTATTTTTTCTTAAGTCAAATGTTTTTCCATAACCATTCATATATTTTTCAATACCAGTCCGTCGATTTGCGGCATGATGGCGTTGAAAAGGAAAATTGAGCACCTTAACTGAAAAAAAATAAAAATTTTCTTCCTACTCTATGGGCGTAAAGACTGACAAATTACAACCTTTCTTGCTCTGGAACCCTGAGATTTTTTTAATATCTTACTATTCCTTTGGATTATATTAAAGTTTGTTGCAGGGTCATCAATCAGAACAAACATCTCTCAGATTAAGATCCCTTTCTTATTCCAAAACATAACATTACAGTAAGGCTCGTATACCCCAAGGTGTAGGTAACTAAACGTATAGTATACCACGTAATAAATAGGTAGTGAGTTTATTATAACATACAATCACGCCCATATCCCTGAAGGGGTAGGATAAGTGAAATTACCCTCGGAAACCTATTGTCATCAGAAATACATGAGAAAATATAAAACCATTCTGTAATCGAAAATTAAAATTCCAACTCAGAAATACTGCACATTAACAAATTCTATCTCTGCGGTGCGAATTCTGAAAGTTTGTAGCCATAGATGTTTTTGCTAATTCACGTTTGGATGGCTATACGAATTTGGCTGAAATTTTATTCAGGGATTCCTTCTCCAGCCTAAGATCTCCTCAGCCAATTGACTATTTAGACCAAATCTCGGAAGCTACTTTTTATCCCTGTAATACGTGCCCATGAGAAAGAAGAACGAAATCAGAATTCCACGCCAGCAATGTCACGGGCATCATCTAGCTAGAAAATTACAAAATATTAAACAGAAATAAATTCTGTTGTTCCCAACGAAAACACTTCGCTTAAAATCCGCATACGAATTGGAAATTTTCTTGACGTTATTAAAATTTTATGACAAGTCCCTAACATTTATCTAAGTACTTGTTTTGTGGTTCTATTGTCCGTGGGTTGCATGTTAATTTTATACTCTTGGGATTTTGTTCTCATTTTGGGTCATTATGCGTTTTAATATCAGTCTAACAAGTGTATGAGATTAAGATAATGTTTTGTAAGACATGATACAAAATAGAACGTCGATGTTGAAATGGTATACGACTGCCGTGCTAAAGACTTAGGTTTGAATTCAGAAAGAAATAAAATTGGGAGGTCTTCCTCAAATGTTTGTATTGAATTTTGGGTGTTGTTTCTATGTGTATGTATGAATCTAGATATATGGAAGTAGGTATATTAGTAATTCAAACCCATTTAGTTCATGTTAGCTTCAGACCAGGTTTTGCTCAAAACCTAACTCAAAGTACAATCAAAACTAGTAGACCCCAGGATTCAAATCCAGGTTATGTAGTTACGAAACAGTAATTATTATAAACGTACTTTGGTATGTACGTGCTATGCTGAAATAAGTTACTAAACAACAATTGAGGTTTATCGTACATTCGTCATCAAGCCTTACAGTGCAAAACGTTTCAAAATTACGACAACTAAATCCTGGTTACCTAGCAAATGAAAAACTATACTCAAAATTAAATGAAAGTTACTTTTTCCGTTACAAATAAAATTTACTCTTCTCATAACTATCTATTTTTCTGCCCTACCGTCTAGTGCTTAAACAGTGGTGACTACTGAGAAACACTGCCAAAAAACAATAAGCTTGGAATGTAAATGAAATATCCGTTCCTTCAAAGGGAGCACATTTGCAAATTTAGACAAAAACTTACAAAGATACTTACCTAGTCCTTGTGGTGTGTCTGGACGTGGACACTCACGCTCTAGACCATGGTGCGGGCCATGATCTCCAGCGGGAGTAAGTGAGTGGGACTGCGCCGCCTCTTTCTGCGAGCAGGTCATGCTCGTGAAAGAGACGGCAGGGCGGGAACGGGAGAGAACTCTCTCACACGAGTTCCACAGTCGGCGGCTTGAGTACCGCCGATGTTTCTTCACCGAAAACTATCAGCCTCCATGACCGGAGGCCTGAGATCGGTAAGAGGGCTGCTCACCATCCTTGCAGAAGAAGGCCCATGACGGCAGCGTGACGTGAGGAATTCACGCACGCTCCCCCTTAGAAGCAGTATCACACCGAAACCCCCCCAAAGACGCGGGATAGCACCCGAACCACCCCCTAGGCGGGGCCGCAGTGGCGGTTGTGGGTCTGTTGCGAGTTCTGGGACATCCTTCCGAGGGCTTACCCGGGGCTCCAAACCATAGGCTGTTGGGTGTAACGTGAGGTTTTTTAGTCGGTATGAGTCCGGCATAGCATCCATGATGGATTGTCCCTCACGTTAAAAAAAACGTAGTCCGATAAAAATATCACCGAGCAACTAAGTTGCTTGTAAAAACTCAGTCCACTTTAAAACGTTAAACCGAAATAGCACAATTTGTATCGAGCAACGCAGCTACCGCGAGACAAGCTCCTGTTGCCAGGGATTCTCCATTTCCTCACCGAACGTATTTCATAACTAGCTTGACCTGCTTATCAACAGTTTTATTGCGACTTGGATAAATATTATAGGAAAATTTGAAAAGTTTTTATTAAATAAAGAAGGGAGGAGAGTTTTATTTTTATTGGAATAGTTTTAAAATCCAGCCGCTCTGTCTTAGAATAACGATATAATGTTGCTGTTTCGAGTTTTGGCGACCAAGTCATCAACTCCGCTTGCACCTACCTATAGATAAATTCTTGGTGAATCTTTTATGTTACCTAACCATGGAGCAAATAGCTTTGGATTCTGAATCAATAAAATATTAACTTCTGGTTAATTCTCACAATATGCTTATATTGCAAACTCTAAATAAAATTTATTAAAACTGTAGAGGGTCGAAAATCTGTACACGCAAATTATTTTGAGAAATTTATTTGTTGAGATTCAATATTCGATACTGAAGCCGAAAATGTATTTGTTTTTTAATTTATCTGTAGCCCAAATAAGTATTAAGCGAAAACTACTGAATGAATTTAAATAATACGTGGCATAAGCTGAGCTTATGATTCACGGAAGGCTTAAGAATAATTTTGATTTCGATATTCTGCACGGTTTCTTTGGGAGAGGGGATTAAGATTAAAAGGTTTTTCAGTTGTAATTTCGTAACGCGCGGTCCGACTTTTTGGCATTAAAAAGGGAGTTTCTATTGCACGGATTGTTCCACACAAATTTCAATATTATAGATTTTGTTGTTCAGAAATTAAAACTTTCAATCTTTTGTAAACCTTAAAGAAAGGGTCTCGTTAAACTGGGCGTGTTTGCTTAATCGTAAAAGGGCTTTTAATAATAAATGTTGCATATCTAATATACCTACATAACCATACTTGAACATAACAGATTCTGATTAAATTTAGAACATAGATGGAATATAATTTAGAAATGACAGTGGCGGCACCACGTTGTAGAACCGTGGGCATTAGATAGTTATATAAGCTTGGGATTTTTCACTATCAAACAACCTACAACATTATAATCTATATATATAAAAATGTTGTGTGCGTTTGTGTATCTATTAAAAACTCAAAATTTACTGAATCGACTGTGCTTAAAATTGGACACGATATACATTAGGATTCAGAGATGGTTTTAGGCTACTTTATACACTTTTATCATAACAGCAATAAGAATAAAATAGCTTTAAAAAGTGATTTTACCAATAGATGGCGCTGGTCGTTTTTTTTAAATTATATTCGGCCAGCTTCATAACAAAATATTATAAACAACCTATTTAGAAGGTACCTACCAGATTGATGTTTTTTAAGAGAAGTTTGATTGCGGCCTCCTTGCATTCAGAATAATAAAAGAGAGTACTTACCTAATAAAGAGGTCAGTTTGTTTTGCATGTTATTTTTGAACTTTTTGGACATTCGGAATTTTGGAGTTTTGGACTTTAGACTTTTGGAATTTTGGAAGTTTGGAGTTTTGGAGTTATGGAGTTTTTTGACTTTTGGAATTTTGTAGTTTTGGAATTTTGGAATTTTGGAATTTTGGAGTTTTGGAGTTTTTGGAGTTTTGGAATTTTGGAGTTTTGGAGTTTTGGAGTTTTGGAGTTTTGGAGTTTTGGAGTTTTGGAGTTTTGGAGTTTTGGAGTTTTGGAGTTTTGGAGTTTTGGAGTTTTGGAGTTTTGGAGTTTTGGAGTTTTGAAGTTTTGGAGTTTTGGAGTTTTGGAGTTTTGGAGTTTTGGAGTTTTGGAGTTGTGGAGTTGTGGAGTTTTGGAGTTTTGGACTTTGGACTTTTGGACTTTTGGACTTTTGGACTTTTGGACTTTTGGACTTTTGGACTTTTGGACTTTTGGACTTTTGGACTTTTGGACTTTGAACTTTTGGAGTTTTGGACTATTGGACTTTTGGAGTTTTGGACTATTTGACTTTTGGACTATTGGACTTTTGGACTTTTGGACTTTTTGACTTTTTGACTTTAGACTTTTGACTTTTTGACTTTTTGACTTTGGACTTTTGAACTTTTGAACTTTTAGACTTTTGGACTACTTACTCCTATGTTATTTCATGATATTTCTTTCGAAAAATAAGGTCATGAAGAAGTTTTGCTTCTTACGTGTGTACAATAGTACACGCACACATTTTTTTTTAAATGTACCCATCATTTAGTTTGTTACTCATTTCTCATAGGTACATAAAACCACCATAAAAAAGTCACAGCGAAGCGTGGCAGGGTACCACTAGTTATAAATAAATATTCACGGACATCTCACACAACGCTATCTGATCCCAAAGTAAGCTAGGAATAACCTGCTTGTGTTATGGGTATCAGACCACGGATATTAATACTTATATACTTTTAAATACATACATATTATACATAGAAACACCCAGACTCTTGAGACAAACATTTATGGGTCACACAAATATTTGTCTCCGGTGGGAATCGAACCCACGACCTCCAGCGCCGCAGACGGTATCACTACCGACTGCGCCACAGAGGCAGTCAAACACTTTATTAAATTAAATTTAAATACAAAAAAAAATTGAATAAACAATTTAAATCTTAATGTATAAACTTAATGGCCCCCATAGAGCTATAGCAATAGGTTTCCGTTAGCACAAAGCTTAAACGTTTCCATATGAAAACTTTCATTTAATGTTATCGCTAACTCTACGAGCTACAAGCTACGTGCTACGTTCGTAGCACTCTCGTAGCACCGTAGCACCTGTGACATGTAATTGAAAAGTAAATCTTACAAAAGCAATAATTAAAGCTTTGAAACCTTAGGATAAAAGAGTTGAAGAAAATGCTGAGCATGATATATTTACATTGAATGTCATGCCTAATTCCAAGGGAGGTAAGCATCCCCTCCATGGGACCTGGAAGCGAGAGCCCTTGCGTCACTGTTCAGATGGCGCAAGGAGGCGCTGGAGCGGGGCCAAAGGCCTGCGTCTCGAGACATCGAGGCCCAGCGGACCCTGCTCCACCAGGAAACCATGGAGACATTTAAGGTGCGACTTGAGCAACCAAAGGGGGGATTCGCCACAATCGCGGCCGTCAGACCGGTCATGGACGAGTGGCTGGAGAGAAGACACGGTGCTCTCTCCTACCGGTTGACACAGATGCTTGCCGGGCACGGTAGCTTCGGTAGGTATCTGTGACGAAAACACCGGGAAACCACGGCCGAGTGTCAGCACTGCGAGGACCGCAGCGATGACACGGCGCTCCACACGCTGGTGGAGTGCACTGCGTGGGCACAACAGCGCCAGGTCCTCGTAGTGGGTCTGGGCGTGGACACTCTCTCGCTCGAGGCTATGGTGCGAGCCATGCTCTCCAGCGGGAGCAAGTGGGACTGCGTCGCCTCTTTCTGCGAGCAGGTCATGCTCGCGAAGGAGGTGCGGGAGAGAACTCTCCCACCCGAGTTCTGCAGTCGGCGCCCTGGGCGCCGCCGACGTGTCTTCGCCGAGGACTATCGGCCTCCATGACCGGAGGTCTGAGGACGGTGAGAGGGCCACTCACCGTCCTTACAGAAGCAGGCCCATGACGGCAGCGTGACGTGAGCAACTCACGCACGCCCCCCCCTTAGAAGCGGAGTCACACCCGAAACCCCCCATAGACGCGGGATTGCACCCGAACCACCCCCTGGGCGAGGCCGCATTGGCGGCCGTAGGTCTGTTGGGAGTCACGGGACATCCTTCCTGAGGGTTTACCCGGGGCTCTCAACCATAGGCTGTTAGGCGTGGCGTGAGGTTTTTTAGTCGGTAAGAGTCCGGCATAACATCCTATGAGGATTTTCCCTCAAGTTAAACAAAAAAAAAAGAGAGGTAAGCATAGACAAAATTTTCGTATCTAAATTACACTTAAGTACAATTTTAGGATTCAGTATCTTAAAAGGAAAAAATCAGGCAAAGTGCGAGGGTTCCGTACCAAAAAATGGAAAAAGACACAACTGTTATTTTTATAATTTTTGTGATTTATGTATTTGTTGACATAGCGGCAATGAAAAAGAAATACATTATTTGTGAAAATTTCAGCTCTCTAGCTATCACTGTTCCTGAGATACAGCCTTTTGACAGATAGACAGACAGATGGACAGCGAAGTATCATGAATAGGGTCCCAAGCTGCCTCGTCACTGTCCGACAGTATAACACATTTAGCATTAATGTTGACGGGATATTTACTATGTCTAATTGTGTGTACCCGCTCTTTAATAATTAGAGATACATTCTTAAAAATTCTTCTTTTTTAGTGTTATAGTTATAACGGCAACATAAATACATACTATGTGAATACTTCAGCGGGTCATGAGATGCAGTGTGACAGACGGACAGCACAGATTCAGTAAAATAAGGTACCGTTTTTATAGACGACCAAATAATACTTACTTTTTAGCATAGAACATGAAAATGAAATTAAAACATCATACAATTAGGGCTGCAAGTTTCAGCATCATAACTAGATGGCGTTGTGCAGTTTATTTTAATCGCGATATGGTTTCGTTACAAATGATCACGTATGAAAGGTCCCACGCTCTTTGTCATCGACAATTTGGCAATGCGTATTCAAATTTTTGGGAGTGTTTAAATAACACTAGTAACGCTATACTTACTCTTATACCTCGAGCAACTTCGTTTACGGGCACACAAGTGAGAGAACTAGAAATGTGTATTATATTTGAATTCATGCCTCAGTCGCTTTTTTGCTGCTTTTTAGCACGGTATTGTCTGCCACCTCAGTGGTAAAAAAACAACATCCATTTATAAAAAAAACTGTGTTAGATTTTAAGATAAAATTTGAATAAGCAGGAATGAGTATCTTGAGGAGTTCACGGTCTCCATTGGAACCCTCAGTAGTGAAATCCATTCTAAGGTTGTCTGAAAGAGATCGCAGTTCTAGTAAAACTTAAAAGTTCAAAACAACGTTTAATGAAAGAAATGTGTCAATATTTTCATTCATTGGCAGACTATAAAGCTGAAGTGGACAAATTGGTAGATTGCGTTACAATAATACACGCCTGCGTGGAATTTGTTTACCGTTCCCACTTCCCATGGGAACTTATTCACGGGATAAAAAAATAAAAAAGAAAATAAAAATAGTAATTGTTTTTTTTTTTCAGACAATTACAGCCCATTTTTTTTAAAAGTAGCCTATTTATTACAGACTAAAATCTATCCTTGGACGAAATTCCAGTCAGATCTATTCAGCCGTTAAAGCTTGAAAGATTAACAAACACCTGGTCCTAGACTTCAACACATCTATACTCTCAGAAACTGAACGACGACGAGTTACGAGTATATGCTATGAGTAAGATATGATACTCAAATGATATAAATTATGAAAATAAATTAAATTGTAACATTATTAACGATTTCTTTTTAAACACATTCATGAGATTAATATAAAAAGGATTACGTTGAGGGTTTATTTTATCTAAAAATCCTTAACGTGTTCCCAAAGCGTCGAGATAGACAAACGACCCTTTTGTTGACAGCCACTGAATTTATTGCAGACATTGGGCAGTTTCTATTTGAAATGTTTGTTACTTACAAATGTATGTACAAGGTTATATATTTTCTCTGAAATTTTACTTAGTTACGAGTACCTGAATGAATGTTGAGAATCGATTGAGAGGTTCATTTAATGTCTGAAATAATCCTATCCTACTTATATTATAACTGTTAAAGATTCAAATGTAGCGCTCGTGGCCCCGCGGACTCAGTGTTCTGTAAACGTTCGCTGTAGTCAGCAACTTTTACTACGATCAGTCCTTGGATGGGGACCATCCATATGACCACTTTGGTTTTTTTTATACCACCAAGGTGGCAGACAAACATACGGCCCACCAGATGTACCGGTGGTCACCGCTGCCTCGGGACGTTTGCAACACCGGAGGCGCTACATTCGCGCCGCCGACCCTCTTAAAGTCTTCTAAGACCCCTTTTGAAGATCCCCATACTGTAGGCGTTTGGGAAAACCGAACCGTTTGTGACATTTATTTGAGCGTTTCCGTGCTTCGGAAGGCACGTTAAGCTGTTGGTGCCGGTTGCCAGTAAAATGGCAGTCGTTAAGTCAAGTTGAAGACCTTTTTAGGCGGCTTGCGGCGTGACCATATAGTATTATGTATGTATGTACTTATTTATTTTTCTCTAAAATATTATAAGTTACGAGTTCTTGTCTGAATGTGAAACGAGATCCGAATGCCACGCCAGTTAAACATCGAGCATTACCTAATTAGATTTTTTTTTTGTTTTTAGCTTTGCTGCCGACAAAGGTTTTTAAATTACAGTGATTTCGAAACCTTAGTCGGCACCATGATCATGGAAAAACTGTGCTGAAATATCTGAAACACAAATTAACACTTTTTTAAATAATATTCCATAAACTCTAATACTGAATTCAGTCTTTATAAAACTTTACATAAGTACAATTTTGTGCTTTGACTATTACCCTTAGATTAGGTATTACAGAACTACATAAATATGTCAATACATACATTTATTGTTAAAAATTACCGAGAAACATAATTATTACATATCATATATATTTACATTATTACTATCTAAACTAAACCCAAATAAGGCCCCCGTGGCATTTAGCCCAAAAGACTAGCAGCATTAGCCCTTAAACATAAACTAAACTAACATAATAACTTTAACTACATAAATAGATTTCTAGTTCAGGTTAGAGAGGTATCTACGTATAAATGTCTAAAATTCCATCCAAAACCGGCAAACTGCTGTATGGTGAATTTCAAATGTGCGGTATTCAAATGAACACCGCAATCCTCGCACCAATCAAGACAATGCTATACTATCGGGTACAAACTGTCCTTTTGGGGACTGGGAGGGATAATTGAAGGTGCATGTCGTTTGGTGTCCGTTTTTAGACAGGTAATACGTATGTAAGTGTTGATTATACCAAGATAACCACATTTGATCAATCTATAGCTTGAAATTAAATTTAATTTTGAAGAAGTCTATTTACCTATAGCAAAAATTATTCGTAAAGAAATGAAAACTGGACGTTGTTGCTTGAATACTCTACTTTCTTTTTCTTTTTTTAACGTGAGTGAAAATCCATCATGGATGCTATGTCGGACTCCTACCGACAAAAAACCTCAAGTAACGCCCAACAGCCTGTGGTTGGGAGGGAGTCCCTGGTAAGCCCTCGGTAGGATGTCCCAGGACTCCCAACAGACCCACGGCCGCCACTGCGGCCTCGCCTAGGGGTTGGTTCGGGTGCTATTCCGCGTCTTTGGGGGGTTTATTTATCACCCTGACGGCCATTGCCCTCTGCGGGCTCATCAGTCTAGCCACATTGCTGGCCGTCAGTGTCTCCGCCATACTTCGCACGATCCCCATGTATGAATACTCTACTTCTCAGAAAATAACTGTGCGTATAGTGTCGCAGTATTTTAATATTTATGTTAATCGTTTTTTATGGGGTTCTATTCCTATACAAGTTTGCAAGCGTGTTTGTATCAGACTTTTTTATAAATAGACTGGTTAGGGTCCCGTTGACCTCCGTGTCGGCTTCTGACTTAGACTATTTAGCCACTAAGAAAGGCAGTTTCTTTTGTTAAAATAAATAGTCGAAGATTCTGATTGTTTTTTCTTTCATAGTTTGTTTTTACTTATTCTGCAATTCTTGGTAATGTCAAAATCCTCAAAACAGAAATGATGTATCGTCCACGGGTTCTCGAGTAAGAAGTGTTAGAACAAACCCGTCTTTGTTTTATAATAGTAGATTTCTGAGAAGTTTGATCGATAGTGCATTTCAAAGGTACTGTAAGGCTTCGTTATAAATTCAACAGGTAATTTATATTCCCACAATACGAACTGACGGGTCTTCCCCTTAACTAGTTGTCTTATTTAGTTGTTGTGGTTCTCGGAATACAATATAGGTATTGAGCATTGTTACTTACTTAAAGCGTTTGTATCACATTTAAGTGTATGTTGTCAATTTGTGCTTAAGAAACTTATTTAAAAGTTGATAGCGCATGAACTACTAACGGTAACATTGTTTAAAATTAATAATAACTTTGTCAACTGACACGATTTGTTGTCCATTACGATCTGCTCGTGACAATATTTTTTTAAATATTAGTGTGTTCGAGATCCGAAGACTAAAATCATTTAGTTATTCAGAATTGACAGTGATTGTTCTAGCACAGGCAAAACGGTATGTTTTTTCCAAATAAGTCAAAAATTGTAAAGTAGTACTTGAGTGACACCTAGCCAGGATGGAGAGCTTTCACTCAAGCTCAAACTCTAGCTTTAGGATTCCAGATTCCAGGATAACGTTCTTGGGGATATGTATACGAAAAGAACCTCTAAATGTCCTGGAGTCATCCTTCCGAGGGCTTACCCGGGGCTCCCAACTGTAGGCATTAGGTAAGAAACGTGCGTTTTAAGTCGGTAGGAGTCCGACATAGCATCCATGTAGAATTTTCCTCACGTTAAAAAAAGGGCACGTAAAATTTAGACCTTTTTAAAAACACTTTTACTTGGAATGTTGCTGTTGTTGCTCTATAAAAGGGGAATTTATGTGAAGGCGAGATTAAACCGCAGAATATAATCTCGAACTCAGGCTTTTGTTGTGTTGCACGTAGACTGTTCTGTATTTAAACGATAACGTTCAATTATACATTTTCTTGTATTCGCTCATGCTCGGTATCCAACTCTCATAAGCATTTCAGTTCAAGAATAGATATAATGTATAAGTAGATACTTACTTTAAAATGACTCTTGACTTTTCGACATAACTTTACTGGTTACATACTTTCTTAGGCAGTATTAAGAAAATAAACGTAGATATTATCACTCTGATTGACTCCGGGATCAAAATCTTACCGACCCTTATTTTTTATGGGAAATGCGGCGTGAGTATGTGTATGCTTAGACTTTGTAAACTCGTTAGCCAGAGCAATAATATTGTTATAGACTACTACGCTCTCAGGGTGTTGAATATTATCTCGTTATGAGATAACTACTCGAAGGTAATCTGTATTTTCCTATACCTACGTTTATATAGGTACGTAAGACTACTTACGTACCTACGTACGTCTTTGAAATTAAAGACGTTTACTAATGCTTACGGGATATAAGCCTTCATTTTAAGGTTACCTACATTAGTATGTACAGCCTCTCTCTTCTTTACTCTATACAAAACTTTTGTGACACCTCACGGCTATGTGCGACACAAACAACATCTGTTAGCGGAGAGGCGCTAAAAGAAGAAGTATATAAAACTAGCTGTGTCCCAAACTTCGCGTGTGACATACTTCGAACTCCTGTTGCTCCTCACACCTCTTATCAATAACCGAAATAGTTCACTTTCTATTTACGATTTCTACTCAGCTCCCCATGATGTTACCATGAAGTCCACGCAAAGCTGTCCTACTAATCCCGTAGCACGGTATATGCCGTGCCATTCATGAAGACCGGCTCAACTTCTTTTTCAAATCGCTTACATTGCAAGTTTGCAGTGTTCCACATGTATATTCTTTCTGTCGATACACACTAATCGATGATTGCTAATTATAATCTGTAAAATATAGCTTGATCTCTGTGAAATTTCTACAAACGTAAACAAGAATAGACTATAATGTCAACGTCATAAAGCTTTTGAGATTGAAATGCAGAGAGTGAGAACACACAGGTGAAAACTGTAAATAACAACTTTATGCCTTTAAAATTAAAGTCAATTGTGTTTACGTTTGTAGAACTGTTACAGAGATGTAGCTATATTTTACAGAGTATAGTACCTAATAATACAAAATACTGTGAAAGATTGCAAACTTGTATTGTAAGAAATATGAGAAAAGAGTGAAGCACGTCTTTGTGATTGCCAATCACAAAGACGTTACGACCTTAAGTGAACAATGATCTATAATGCATTTCATCACTTCAAAAACAACTGCTCAAAATGCCGCCATCTATAAGCAAGCGACTCAGAATAATTTCACAAAGACATTCAGAGACACAATTGTTACACAACAATAGCCATACTGTTTACTGTAAACTTTGTAGACCAAATACCCCAGAGCATAAATTAAACTTCGTTGGCAGTACGATGTACAGCTATATTTATGGGTTAAGCTTCATTGCACGTTGCAATACGTATGCTAACATTTTGCAGGAATATAAATAGTGAGAAAATTTGTAAAGATGTTTGAGAGACTTTGACTTTTGAGTATTTACTACTCAATCACACTCAAGAATCAATTTGGAAAAAAGCAAAAAATCACCCTGAAAACCGCAAAAATCCGTGACATAGCAAAGTTTTTCCCTATCTAACTTTCCTTTAACGTTTTTATTCTCTGAACCAAATTTCTTCAGAATCGGTTTCGGCGTAAAAATTACAAAGAGACAGGGTTACTTTTGCATTTATAATAAATACAGGTTGGAATTTAAAGATGGTAGTTAGAGGTAAAGTTTCCTTAATATTGATATTGGCAAATTTTGCTGAAAGGAATTGATCTTCCTTTAATTTAAGATACTATGTTGTTTAAAAGAAATTGTTCCTATTAAAGACTCTTTCGGTTGGTGTCTTAAAATAAAGGATTTTTTTTTTCATATCTCCCAGGTTTTATACCTGGTTCAAGCAAGTGATATTTCAAAAATCTTTAAATGCAGTTTTACTTACTTTTGAAAATAAAGGAATGTTTCCTTTCTGCAAAACTTGCCGTTATCAATATTAAGGGTACTTTACCTCCAACTACCGTTTTTAAATTCCATCCTGTATAGTTATTGTAGTGATCAGCTGAAACTACGCCCGCCTGTATTACAATAATCCAACCTTCAATTTGTACACATGTTGCACAATAAAGTCTATGAAGTTTAACAATCCACTACTAGGTATGTAAAGCCCGGCAAAGTGATAATTCGTATCAGCACAACATTTACTGCGCTTTGCGCATGACTTTACGATAAATGAACTGCAGCGTTGTATGAAATGCAACCAGTTTAAATCCGGAACATGCACTGAAAGTATTTGTTCTCGTACAAACGTGCGTTCGTACGTCTTCCAACTACGTGACTGTTAGTCTAAAACTTTCAGCCGTTTCTACTTTGTTTAACACAAAGAATCGTGTTTCATTTATGCTGTAATGTAACGAATATTCTTATCTATTCTAATATTATAGATCTGTAGTTTGTTTGTTTGAACGTAAGAATCTTAGTAACTACCAGTTGAGTACCAAAAATTCTTTTATATTCCGATAGTTCCACTTCTCTATGTGCTATTACTATAACCTATCCCTGTACCAAATTTCAGCCAGATCCGTTTAGCCGTTAGAGCGTGAAAGAGTACAAAACATCTAGAACTTCACGCGTCTTCACTAACTTGCACTTTAATAAAATCGGTGATTATTTTTGTTCCATACACACACTGCGATAAGCGTTAAAATGGCGGGAATCAAATTTGATGATGTTACAAAATAATGACAGCTGTGGCGGGGTGAAGAAGCTTGCTCAGTGGGAGGCAGGGAGTTGCCTGCCTGTATGTATTAATATTATATTATCTTTGGTATAACGTTACTTGAAAAATATTCTCCCGCCAAATATATTTGTTCTAGAATTACCACAGATGAAGGAATGGTGTTAGTAGGTATAGGAAAAATACTCGTAGTCACTTTACCTACCTAGTCACTTCACTTTACGCTGTAAGACGCATTTAGCTAAACCACATAGATTAATTATGTAAATACTTGATATGCACCACCTGTGACAACACTTACACTTCCGAGCAGGAGTGCATCAGTTCCTTTTTAGGGTTTCGTACCCAAAGGGAAATGTACGGGCCCCTATTCATGAGACTTCGCCGTCCGTCTGTCTGTCCGTCACGAGTCAAAAAAGTGGGGTTTAGGGGAGTTTCCAGACAGTAAACGTGCGAGTCGGACTCGTGCACAGAGGGTTCCGTACCAAAAACCGGCAAAAAATCAGGTTTGTTGTATGGTAGCCTCCCTTAATCCCCCTCGTGACGAACCGACAGAAGGACAGCAAAGTCTTTTAAATAGGGTCTCACCCTTTGGGTACGGAATCCTAAAAATCGGAATGTTTAGAAAGTTACTTAAAGATATGCTTGAAATCTACATCTTGGATTTAAACACTACAACTTCGATCGAATCTCGGGTGTTTTCTACGAAATAGAGAGATCTCAAAATAAATAACAGATAAAAGCAGCTTACTGCCTCACGTAAGTCGTAAAATTCGACTGACAAAAAGGGGTTTTCTCCAATCCTAATAAATAAAGAAGACTTGTACTATGCGCTAATGGCCCACATAAACTTCAAGCTGCTGTATTCTAAATGTCAATTGTGATTTAAGATGTATCTGTAGCGCAAGACAATATAAGTCTGTTTTTCTTTCAAATAAAATGTTTAATAGTGACTCAAAGTAGGTGTTACCTACCAGACAATGTATGTACAGACGAATTCGAGAATGCATGGTCAATCCGAAACGAAATTGCTTTGCACTGAGAATTGACGCCATCTCTCGGATAACATTGGAAGTCAAGTATCTAGCGTTGCCGATTTTTTTAATACCTCACACAGGAACGCGATTATTGTCAAAATAGCAACTCATTAATCTTTTGAGTAATGTAAATATGCCATCTAGTACATCTAGTGTAGTTTTTGTGAATTTGGACTCAAATGTGCATGGGATTATAGATTTTAAGGGGCCCATGCAATATTGGAGGTGACTGTACATCGGGAAATGTAAAAAATACTAATAATATAAATGACATAGCCAGATGAAATACATTAGATAGACGAGTGGCCTATTGTTGCATAACAGATTGACTTGATGCAGCATGACCGAAAAAAAACTAATAATATATGTTACTAATTTCAATTTAAAAAATATTAATAATCTCGCAAGGTAGATTAGAATCACACAGTAAACATTCATTCTCCTATTTCACATTTGACTAATACGGTTGTGAACAAGGTACTAATTGTATTACTGTGTTATGTCTTTTACAAATATTTTTATGGGTTCCAAAATGGTTATTCTTGTTGGACCATCACGATACCCCCTAGTATCAGTAGTCCGATCACATCTTTGAAAATATAATGTATGTACAAAAAAAGTTACATAGTTTCGCTTAGTTAAGTGATAGACACAATGTCAACACTAGACATAAAAATAACCTTGCTGTTTATCATAGCAAATTGCATAAAATCAGTAACTCTTTCATTGATATGCTTTTATAACAGTTTACCTAACGAAATTTAGAGTATGTCCCTAAATAAGTACAAAAAGTTAATAAAAATTTAACTATAATACAAGGCTACCATACAATTAATGATTATTTGCTGGATAAAGAAGCCTGGAAATGACCTGCTCTACTGGATTCTCAAAAAAATGTTAAAATACTTAGTTTGTAGATTCTTTGAAATTGTAAATATAATATTCAATAACATTAATGTTAACCTCTTTTTTGGAGATTCTATATACTTAGATTTATTTGTATTAAAATAATAATATAATAAGTATGTGTACGCATTGTATATGTGTAAGTATACCTATACAATTTGTCATCTATTGTGTGTGAGTGATCGTATTGCTTTTTCTTGTAATTGGCCTTCACATATTCAACGATATACGCACTTATAATGTGTTCTAGCTGTAAGTTTTCTGTAAATATAAAATAAAATAAAATAAAACTATTGAAAGTGCCGCGATACGAAATCAGGTTTATAAGTAAATAACGAAAAAAACGTGTAAATAGTTTTATTCAAGATGTGTACCAAATTCAAAGAAGATAAACCAACAGTATAAATAGCCGAATAGTTTATTTATTTCAGAGTAGTTCGGTTCCCTGCCTTTACTTCATGATGTTAAATGAACATTTAACATCATGATGAATAATATATGTTACTAATTTCAATTTAAAAAATATTAATAATCTCGCAAGGTAGATTAGAATCACACAGTAAACATTCATTCTCCTATTTCACATTTGACTAATACGGTTGTGAACAAGGTACTAATTGTATTACTGTGTTATGTCTTTTACAAATATTTTTATGGGTTCCAAAATGGTTATTCTTGTTGGACCATCACGATACCCCCTAGTATCAGTAGTCCGATCACATCTTTGAAAATATAATGTATGTACAAAAAAAGTTACATAGTTTCGCTTAGTTAAGTGATAGACACAATGTCAACACTAGACATAAAAATAACCTTGCTGTTTATCATAGCAAATTGCATAAAATCAGTAACTCTTTCATTGATATGCTTTTATAACAGTTTACCTAACGAAATTTAGAGTATGTCCCTAAATAAGTACAAAAAGTTAATAAAAATTTAACTATAATACAAGGCTACCATACAATTAATGATTATTTGCTGGATAAAGAAGCCTGGAAATGACCTGCTCTACTGGATTCTCAAAAAAATGTTAAAATACTTAGTTTGTAGATTCTTTGAAATTGTAAATATAATATTCAATAACATTAATGTTAACCTCTTTTTTGGAGATTCTATATACTTAGATTTATTTGTATTAAAATAATAATATAATAAGTATGTGTACGCATTGTATATGTGTAAGTATACCTATACAATTTGTCATCTATTGTGTGTGAGTGATCGTATTGCTTTTTCTTGTAATTGGCCTTCACATATTCAACGATATACGCACTTATAATGTGTTCTAGCTGTAAGTTTTCTGTAAATATAAAATAAAATAAAATAAAACTATTGAAAGTGCCGCGATACGAAATCAGGTTTATAAGTAAATAACGAAAAAAACGTGTAAATAGTTTTATTCAAGATGTGTACCAAATTCAAAGAAGATAAACCAACAGTATAAATAGCCGAATAGTTTATTTATTTCAGAGTAGTTCGGTTCCCTGCCTTTACTTCATGATGTTAAATGTTCATGTGCCCCGTGCGAGGAATCTGTAAATACTTAAAAGAAGCAAGAAATAGCCCAGTCTGCGCAGACAATCACTTAGCAAACAGCCTTCTAATTCGTTTAACTTTTCATATATCATTAGCTAGGATAGACTTGAATAAAAAATGTTGGAAGTTGAATAATATTTTAAATGTTTCTCTCTGGACTGCCTCGTTGGTCTAGAGGTCGAAATTTGCAACTGCTGATCACGAGGTCTTGGGTTCAATTCTCACCGGAGACAAAAATTTGTGTGATCCATAAATGTTTGTCTCAAGAGCTGGGTGTTTCGATGTATTATAAGTATGCATTTAAAAGTATATATGTATTAATATCCGTGGTCTGATACCCATAACACAAGCACGTTATTCCCCTAGCTTACTTTGGGATCAGATAGCGTTGTGTGAAATGTCCGTGAATTTATTTATTTATTTATTATTTAGTTTATAATTCTTTTTAATTCGATGAAGACGTATTTTCCATTACACTTATTTTCGTGCGTTTTTAAGTTATTTTAGCATTTTTTCTATGTCTCTAGTATGTAATACTACTGTATTATCTTTGCTAGTAGTTAAGTAATATTGTTTCAAGCACTATAATAAGCACCTTCACTTCAAATAAACTAGCCTTCGAGCTGCGAACTCTTAACTTATAAAATTTCTGGTTTTAATTTTCGCCCCTCTCTATAAAATAGAGTACAGAGGGGCTTATGTCGAGCCTTTTCTATAGTCTGTGACTGTCGCATTAAACTACGTCACTAGGCCATGTGGATCATCTGTTCAAAGTTTGTAATAAAACAAAAATGAAAACGTCAATCGGATTGAACCTTCACAATTAACGTGTTAGAGAGGGGCAGTCTGGTGAGAACGATCTCACGGCTTTCTTGTTAGATGAATCCTGCACTAGAACACGCTGTCATCCTCTTCTACAAATTTTGATATATTTTTTCATCAAACCATTCCATGTGATTTAAAACATACAGTAGGCACAGAACGTTTTAATGGGTACCGCAAATTGGCTAGAGTGCTTCCACTAACGGCGTAATGAATGGCTCGAAACTTTTTGTGCTATTTTTTTCATTGGGTTTTGCACTCTTTGCTATTTGAATTGACCAATTATATTTATTTCTCCTAAACCACTTTTCTAGACGAGTTGGCAGAGAGATCGGTTCTTAGTTTTGGGGGGGGGGGGGGGGGGTGATTGGCTTTAGTGTACCACGCTGGCCAGATAGGATACCTTCTCTTCGCTATGACCTCGTCTATCAGTTAGCTGGTGCACCGCTTACAGATGAGACTGGATGTAGCATTGAAGATCTCAGTAGACCCCATCAGGTGTATCTATCAAGATACATCAATCCATCACATCACCCTATGACGGGTCTATCACAATTTTTATTGTTTTGGAAGGGTGATTGAAGTGGATTGGTAAAGGATTCTGTGTTGAGAATGCCTTCTCTTCCCCATAAACAGACAGATCAAATCTTTCCTAATTATAATATTAGTACAGATTAATAAATATACTTAGAATAAATTAAAAAAAGCAACACGGTTATTTTGATTGAAAGCTTAATAAAAATACTTTCGTTTCATTCATGATGAAGTTGATAAAAACATTTCCGAACATTTGAAAGGTTTATTTATTATAAGCGTTTGTTGTGTTGGCTCTCGCCCATTTTCATCTTTTTTTATATAAGTCGTCTAAATGATCTCATTTTGTCTTTTCTTAGTTTGAGAGAAATTTATTAAAAAATACCACGGACTAGACTTCGAAAAGAGAACATTGTTATATACTTACATTGATGTCAATGTAAAATAATAGGTGATGTCACGAGAAATTGATTTTTACATCAAATAAAATCATGTACCTTTGAATTTTTTTTTTAATTTACAAAATGATGCCTAAATTGACAATACTAACACATCTAAAACATTATACAGTGCAGAGTATATTTCTAAATGTGTTTTGAATATCAGCCTACAATTTTTTTTTCTACGTAAAATCCCACAGTGAGGTTTTCACATAAGAATTTCAAGATTCAGGAATGTACCGAAAAGTGACATAATATAATGTAGTCATCACAACAATAAACTCACAAGGTGAAATTTTCGTACTAACATCAAAGAAAAATTCAGGCCTATGGAGTCTGATATGAGTAACGAGCACAAATCATTAAATAATTCTTTAAAAATCTACTGAAACTAAATTGCATGCCTCATATAAAACTATACTACAAAGTAGTAGTAGGTATACATGACGATAGACCATTAGGAAGATCAGCCACTATAAATAGAAAATTCTGTCAAGCAATTTTGTCACGTAAGTTCACTGCATAAAGTTCAAAATCGTCGACTTTCATGTTGTAGTTTGGAGTACGATTGTCGGAGACAGGCACTCCCATCTTCGTAGCAACTTCAAATGTCTCGGCACGTAGAATTGTTTGCTCTTAGTGCATAAATCCGTCAGTTAAGCCCGGGTTAGAACACGGTACTTACAGCTCCTTATAGTTGAAAATCGAGCGATAGATATCCAAGGCTTAGCATGCCTTTAGTTTGATAAATTTATGTTGAATAAAATATAATTATTATTGTCCTAAAAGCAATACAATCCAACTAGTATTTCTAGATCATAAGATTTAGTGATCTAAATCTTATGATCTAGAAATACTAGTTGGATTGTATTGCTTTTAGGACAATAATAATTATATTTTATTCAACATAAATTTATCAAATCATAAATTTTAAGTAGATCACTACTTAAAATTACAATATAAGTCCTGATTTTCTTTAAAATATAAGGGCGCTTGAGGTATGAAAAATCTGTACTACCTTGTCCTTCCATCTAGAACCTTTGAAAATGCCGTGCAGCGGAACCGGTCAGGTTTATAATAATAAATATTGTGGAACAGTACAAATGTCGTTTTCAATATGTGCAGCAAGTTCCACCAAGTGCCATCAATTAACAGTATAAATAATATGAAAAATCTGTCATTATAAATTAAATTTACACAACTTGAAATTCCTGGAACAGGATCAGAATTCCACGCAAGCGAATCTGCGGGCATCAGCTAGTAATTAAGTAAGTAATAACCTTCATGTATTTACACCAATAGCCACACGTTACAAACATACGTGAGAAGGGTGGCACAAAAAATATTTACTCTCCAAATACCTACTGTTTGAAACCCACATAGTTCAACAACGCTTACAGCCTATAAATTAGGTTTCTCTCCAGCTCGTTCTTATTGTGATATATTTGGATGCCTCCTATTAATCAGTTACCTCTGTTGGTCTACACTTATTTTTTTACCAACATTATAAGTAGGGCAGTGTAATTTGTTGGTTGGTTTGTCTTTCATGTCAAAATTCCTAAACTTATTTTAATAATAAAATAATTAATAAATAAATATTTGTAGATATTTTTACGCAACATCATCTATCCTAAGCAGTTCAGTTGTCTAGATCCCATAGCATAGGTTTATATTAGCCCAAATTAAGATAATATAAACTTGTGCTATGGGCTCTAGATAACTGATAGGCATACTTATATATTTCTAAATACATAGGTACATACATAGATAACACCCAAACTCTGACACAAACATCTGTAGATCACACAAATATTTAGACCGACCCGGGAAACGAACCCGGGACCTCAGTGCGGCAGGCGGGTACACTAGGTACTGATTGCGTCACCGAGGCAGCCTATTCCACAGTCCACAGTGTTGTATAATATATTACACAACACTGTGGTAGATGACTGGAAAACCTGAAAGAGGAAATGAGAGTGTATAATTTAATATAGCGAACAAAGCGCCAAGATGGCCATGTTTTAATTACTTTAATCAAAGGAAAGAAAAGGGGGAAATCTATAAAAAGTCAGTGATGCAGTGGGAAACACATCTATATTTGTATCCTTTTAAGGATCTCTGTGGTCGGAGGCATTTTTTTTTTACGTGAGGGAAAATCCTCAAAGCATGTTATGCCGGACTCTTACCGACTAAAAAACCTCACGTAACGTCCAACAGCCTGTGGTTGGGAGCCCCGGGTAAGCCCTCTGAAGGATGTCCCGGGACTCCCAACAGACCTGCGGCCGCTACTGCGTCCTCGCCCAGGGGGTGTTTCGGGTGCTATCCCGCGTCTTTGGGGGGTTTCGGGTGTGATACCGCTTCTAAGGCCCCCCCTTAGAAGCGGTATCACACCCGAAACCCGTGCGTGAGTTGCTCACGTCACGCTGCCGTCATGGGCCTGCTTCTGTAAGGACGGTGAGCGACTCTCTCACCTTCCTCAGACCCCCGGTCATGGAGGCCGATAGTCTTCGGCGAAGACACGTCGGTGGCGCTCAGGCCGCCGACTGCGGAACTCGGGTGGGAGAGCTCTATCCCGCACCCGCCCCACCGCCTCCTTCACGAACATGACCTGCTCGCAGAAAGAGGCGGCGCAGTCCCACTTACTCCCGCTGGAACATATAGCATATGATGTCAACTCTCAGTATTAGCACGTGGATGCACTCGCTATGCATATAAGTAACCGCCGATTAATAATCGTCTACGGTGGATGAAGTAGCTTGAAATTTAGAGGGAAAATGTAACCTGTTAAAGAATCCATTAAAATAATGCTTTCAGTCCAATCAGAATACGCTTTATCTCATATGAAAATCTAAGCAGGCACATTGATATTCGTACAACGAATTCGAAAAAGCGGTGTATGTGAGGGAATTTTGTAGCGTGTGTATTATGCTTCCACCATTAAAAATAAACCTTACACTTCGTTATCTCCCTTTACTGTAATGTTCAGAACAAAGTGCGATTTGGGCCACGAAAAAACCTTTCGACGCATATGACCAGATACGCAAATGACCCGTTACGCAAGTGACCAGATTTCAAATACGCTAATGACCAGACACGCAAATGACCCGATACGCGAATGACCAGAATAAAAACGCATTCGACCAGAAACGCAAACGACCTGACATGTTAATCGTAATCGACCAGATACGCCAACGACCAGAAATTAATACGCTATCGACCAGGTATTGACAAAAGTTCCTTTTACTAAGATGTTTGGATAAAACAAATGAAGATCGAAAAAACAAATGAAGATCGACAAAACAAATGAAAATCGACAAAACAAATTAAGATCGGTAAAATAAATAAAAATCGAAAAAACAAATAAAGATCGAAAAAACAAATGAAGATCTCCGTTATACTTTCGATTGTTGGCACTTGATGGAACTTGTTATAATACATTATGAAAATTCACTTGTACTATTCCACTTTTATTTTAATTTAAAAATACCTGACCGGTTTCGCTTTTAAAGCATTATCAAAGGTTCTTACACTAATTTTGACATAACGTAATGACGTTTTACAAACATTTGTGCATGTGGGTAAACAAAAATAAACATAAAAATTCTGCTGTGTGGCTGTGAAGAATTTTCCCCCAAAATGATGAATGACAAAAGAGTGGAGTGTATGCATTGACTTGTGCAGGGTGCAATAAAAAATATATAGGACAGACAGGAAGGCCTTTCCAGACAAGAGTCGCGGAACATGCAAGTGGCTGGCGACTAAAAAAGACCGAGTCTAATTTTGCAGAACACCTGCTGACGGAAAACCATTCCTTTGACCCAAAATTAGACTTTAAGGCCTTACACATTTGCGATAAAGGTCGAAAACTGAATGCTCTTGAGGTCTTAGAAATTAATAAATTATTAAAGGGTAACCGAGACATTTTGTTAAATCAACAGTTAGACATAAATAATTCACCATTATTAAAATATTTTCAGTAGTGTCATCCACAGGATCGCTTGAAAATTATACATTAATAGCTATTTCGAATTGTTAATTTAATTTTTATGATTTTATATTTTATAACATTTATTTGACATTTTTGTAATTTTATTTTATTTATGTGACTTATTATACAATTGACATTTTATGAAAATTGAATTTACGTGGACATTACATTATTTAGAAATTTAATTTATTTTATTTGACATTTTATTGTAATTTAAATTTTATTGGACATTTAATTATATTGTTATTTATTTTGAATGCTAATTTAGATTTGAATGTTCAAAGGTTTCCCCATTTTGGGGGAAAATTCTTCACAGCCACACAGCAGAATTTTATGTTTATTTTTGTTTACCCACATGCACAAATGTTTGTAAAACGTCATTACGTTATGTCAAAATTAGTGTAAGAACCTTTGATAATGCTTTAAAAGCGAAACCGGTCAGGTATTTTTAAATTAAAATAAAAGTGGAATAGTACAAGTGAATTTTCATAATGCAAATGAAGATCGGCAAAATAAATGAAAATCGAAAAAACAAATGAAGATCGGTGAAACAAATGACGGTCGGATAAACAAATGACGATCGAAAAAACATATACAGATCATTAAAACAAAAGTCTATAAGCAAGTTGACAAGGTCCAAAATTACTTGCAGCCATATTTTGTAATCTAGATGTGTGTACCATTAAAAAAAATAGGTGCAAGCAATTCTCGACCTTAATTACACAAATCTAAAAATGTGCTTTTAGGCGCTTATAGAGATCACTGATCACGAATTTATAAAAAATAAATAGATATTATGAATGCTAATAAGTTCGAAATTCGCTTAGACCCATTTTTTGTTATCTAAATGCGATTGCCATTCAAAAAAATAGGTGCAAGCAATTCTCGACCTTATGAACATGCATGAAATGTATTTATTTTTTACATATTCATGATCAGTGATGTCTATAAACGCCGAAAAGTACATTTTTAGATAAGTGTCATTAAGGTCGAAAATTGCTTGCACCTATTTTTTTTAATGGTAATCAAATCTAGATTACAAAATATATGGCTGCAAGTAATTTTTTACCTTATCAACTTGCTTATAGACTTTTGTTTTAATGATCTGCATATGTTTTTCGATCGTCATTTGTTTTGCCGATCTTAATTTGTTTTTTCGATCTTCATTTGTTTTTTCGATTTTCATTTGTTTTTAGATCTTCATTTGTTTTTAGATCATTTGTTTTTTGATCTTCATTTGTTTTGTAGATCTTCATTTGTTTTCTGGTCGTATAAGTATATTTTAAAATACTGATAAAATGCAAAAAAGAAATTCAGGTCATATGCGTCTCTGGTCTTATGCGTATTTGTTAAATACTGGTCTCTTGCGTAAATAAATTTGGGTCATATGCGTATCTGGTCGTTTGCTTATGAAAATATGGTCATTTGCGTGTCGGGTCATTTGCGTTTCTGGTCATATGCGTCGAAAGGCGAAAAAAGGATCCATATCGGTTTTGTACGAAACTATTACTTCAAAACTTTTTATTTAGCTAAGTAAGTAGGAAATAAGTTTTCAATGTATCGACTATTACTCGAAAATTTGTGAAGTAAATAACTGACATATTTTTCCTGTTATGGCAAAATATTATTAGAAGCGAGAGCCCCTGCGTTACTGTTCAGATGGTGCAAGGAGGCGGTGGAGCGGGGCCAAAGGCCTGCGGCTCGAGAAATCAAGGCATAGCGGTCCCTGCTCCACCAGGAAACCGTGGAGACATGAAGGTGCGACTTGAGCAACCAAAGGGGGGATTCGCCACAATCGTGGCCGTCAGACCGGTCATGGACGAATGGCTGGAGAGGAGACACGGTGCTCTCTCCTACCGGTTGACACAGATGCTTGCCGGGTACGGTAGCTTCGGTAGGTATCTGTGGCGAAAACACCGGGAAACCACGGCCGAGTGACAGCACTGCGAGGACCAGAGCGATGACACGGCGCTCCACACACTGGTAGAGTGCACGGCGTGGGCGCAACAGCTCCAAGTCCTAGTAGTGGGTCTGGGCGTGGACACTCTCTCGCTCAAGACCATGGTGCGAGCCATGCTCTCCAGCGGGAGTAAGTGGACTGCGCCGCCTCTTTCTGCGAGCAGGTCATGCTCGTGAAGGAGGCGGCGGGCCGGGTGCGGGAGAGAGCTCTCCCACCCGAGTTCCGCAGTCGGCGGCCTGGACGCCGTCGACGTGTCTTCGTCGAGGACTGTCGGCATCCATGACCGGGAGTCTGAGGACGGTGAGAAGGTCGCTCACCGTCCTTACAGAAGCAGGCCCATGACGGCGTGGGTCCCGGGACATCCTACCGAGGGCTTACCCGGGGCTCCCAACCACAGGCAGTTGTTTAGTCGGTACGAGTATGTACGAGCCGGCATAACATCCTCTGAGGATTTTCCCTCACGTAAAAAAAAAGAAGGCAAAATGTTATATGTTCTTCTACTGTGACTTTGTCATTTTTCACTTGATTTAATAAATGGAACCAGTATTAAAGCAAAACTCCAATATTTTCAAACGGCCAATTTACTGATACCATACAATAGACGAAATATATAATAAGTATCCTCGCTTAACCCATTTCGAAGCGCTCGTGGCCCCGCGGACTCAGTGTTCTGTAAACGATCACTGCAGTAAGCAACATTTACTATGGCCGGATATGGATGGGTGACCACCACGTGGACTTTGTGACATTTATTTACGAGCGTTTCCGTGCTTCGGAAGGCACGATAAGCCGTTGGTCCCGGTTGTCAGTAAAATGACAGTCGTTAAGCCAAGTTGAAGGCCTTACGGGCGCGGGCGGCTTGAAAAATTTAAACTGTGGGTCGTCACAACCTGCGCCCGGGTCGGCAGCGCGTGTGTAGCGCCTCTGGTGTTGCAAACGTCTATAGGCTACGGTTACCAACCTTCCGGTGGGTCGTAAGCTTGTCTGCCACCTAAGTAGTATAAAAAAAAAACCCAAATTTATTTCACCATTATGTCGCTGTCGGCGTGAATAATAGGTGAAGGCATATCCATTAAAAAAACAACGGTGTAGTACTAGGTTATTTAAGCTGATTGAGGAGAGACGGCGGACGAACGTTTCGTTGTTTACTGCGAAACCCTAAAAGGGCACGGAATGTGACACCCTTGCTCGATAAACCTGGCATTGTGGCCATCTATTTATACTTGTAGTCTAAAAATAAATAGTTATCGAAGGATCAAGCCGCCATTTTAAGGTCAACAGTCCCCTTTTATGGATATAAGAAAACGTGACCTCAATTTTACCTTCAAGTGTATATAAAAAGCAACCGTGACTTACTTTTTTATATTACTGTTTATATTACTGAAGTGGCAAGGAAGGACATCTAACTATATAAAGCACATATTTTTATTGCTGAACAGATTTTGCTCAAAATGGTCATTTAGATTGTCTGCAAGACAGTCATTCAGAACAGATTTTTGAAAAAACTTCTCTTAAAGAAGTGTATCACAACTTCGGTATTGATACGAAGTTTTGATACTACTATACCACCACAATTTCTAAGCTTTAAAAATTTTATGCTAAGCCTGTGTGAGTTACCTCTGATATATCCATCTTTCATACTCCCTACCCAAGGCTCCCGGCCGTAGACAGTTGTTTAGTATCATGTGGTTTTAGTCGGTAGGACTACGGTATAGCGGTAGTATACGGTATTATATCACAGGGCGGAAACTCCATACAAATTATTCGTTTTCAATACTGTCACCTACACTAAAAACACGCTATGTTCATACAGAACTTGAATGTGTGTATGACCAAAAAGGCTAAGCAAATGTTCCCTCAAAACACACGCTATTTATAATGACAGCTGTGGCGGGACTGGCGAAGGTGGGGAAGCTTGGTCAGTAAGGAGCAGGGAGTTACCTATCTGTATGTAATAACGTTATATTATCTTTGATTATATTTTCACACGTAAAAAAAAGCCTGTGTGATTTATTATGCAACTAGTTAACACTCGCGGTATTCACGGTTTTCCTTTACTCGTTTTCTACCGGAATTCGTTCCGGTCATAATAATCTTCATACAGGAAGTCAGTTATTTTTATATCAAATTTTCTGTCAAATATGTGTTACTCAGTCACGCTCTTACTCTTGAATCAAAGGAAAGAATAACCCGCAGAGTTTCTTGCTAGTTCTTTTCAGGTGGGTCGCGTTGTTAACTGGTGGGGTACTTCTTTGGTTTATATTCGAGACGTTTTACAAGTGCATCTGTATACCTATGCCTAAGTGAAATAAATTTATTTTTGTTTGTTTGGTAAGAGCGTGACCAAATAACAAACATCTTCGCCAGTGTCACAATTATATAAATATTCGGGTCTTCAGTAATGTAATTAATGGTTTCTACTCATTCTTGTGAATGAAACGCTTAAATTGTGGAATGAGCTCCCTGCCTCGATTTTCCCAAACGCCTGCAGCACGGGGTTCTTTAAAAGGGTTTTTCAGAATGTTCTTGCGGGGGTCGGCAGCGCGAGTGTAGCACCCCTGGTGTAGCAAACGTTCATAGACTACGGTGACCGCCAGTCCATCTGGTGGGGCGTTTGCTTGTCTGCTACCTTAGTGATATGAAAAAAACCTTCCCGATAGTAAGACGGAAGGGTAAAAATAAACGATTCCAAGCAAATTTCATGTTTTAGGGGAATGAATGAGATTCTCATTCATTTTCATTAAATTGGCATTAATCGCCACTAGCCTTATTTACATATTCAGTGGGCAGACAAATTTTACTGTTAGTGGCTTTGTTCTCAAGGGCTTATTGTCTTACCGTTGAACTAAGACAGTTAAGTCCATAAGGACCATCCATCAATATGTCTATACCTCTAATTTGACTAATGGAGCATCCTGTAGCTAGTTGATAAATGTGTTTAAACTTCTAGCAAGCTGACAAATTTTTGTATCATGACTTAGTTAAACACGAACAAATAAATAAAAAACAGACACGAAGAAAAAAATTACAGATTTAAACTTAGAAGCCCTAACTCAGTTGATTACAGTTCTTTTTTTAAATTTATATTGAATGTTCCGTCACAGCTACTTTTACAATTTTATAATAGTAGAGAAGAGAAGAGGAGGTTAGACATTTTTTAAATAGCGTCTCTTATCAAAATTATGTTATAGGGATCTAGACAGCTGACAAACATACATAATAGAGCAGGGTCCCTGGACCAAATTTTCATTTGATTTCTATCAAGCAAATTTTCTTGAGTAGCTTCAGTTGGCTGAAATTTCTTCTACAAGAAACCTCGTTTGAAGTAGCTAGCAGGCTAGCAGGCCAGCAGGGGTAAAAAACAATCCTGCTGTAGGTATGAGTAGTCATTGATGACTTTGTTATAATAAATAAATAATAATAAATATTCACGGACATTTCACACAACGCTTTCTAATCCCAAAGTAAGCTAGGAATAACCTGCTTGTGTCATGGGTATCAGATCACGGATATTAATACTTATATACTTTTCAAATACAAACATATTATACATATAAACACCCAGACTCTTGAGACAAACATTTATGGGTCACACAAATATTTGTCTCCGGTGGGAATCGAACCCACGACCTTCAGCGCCGCAAGCGGTATCACTACCGACTGCGCCACAGAGGCAGTAATTGTCATTGCACGTTATCAGTTGATACATTATCAAGGCACGTTATCAGTTGATACATATTGAAAGGACTATATTTTTTAAATACCCCCCCCCCCTCTAACTTCCTAACTTTTAAACTAAGCGAATGATAAATCTAAAAATAATATTGATGTACATTGCCATAAAATCTACCAATACTAATATAATACTAGTTGGTAGTTTATTTTTTAATACGTCATAAACCGCAATTTTTGCCTAGAAAAATCACTACCACTGCGAACGTGTTAAAACATCAATGAAAGTTACAACGAACTACAAGAATGTTTATATAATGTTACTTGCTGCTACGGAACCCTTCATGGACGAGTCCAACTCGCACTTGGCCGGTTTTTTTGGAACGACTGAATTGTATTCTATAATTTAAACGACGAATTCAATGTGTACGACAAAACGTATCCTACAGTTTCAACCAATATAATTTGTTTCACTTTATTCGGGCTTTCGGGTCCCGGCAGGTTTACTGAACTTGGTCAGCCGTATAAGCACCCGTTTATAAGGGTTATTTCGGTCAATTACACAATTTAAAAATTTCTCTCGAAATAAAAGAACCCGTACAACTCCTTTCGACGCATATGACCAGATACGCAAATGACCCGATACGCAAGTGACCAGATTTCAAATACGCTAATGACCAGACACGCAAATGACCCGATACGCGAATGACCAGAATAAAAACGCATTCGACCAGAAACGCAAACGACCTGACATGTTAATCGCAATCGACCAGATACGCAAACGACCAGAAATTAATACGCAATCGACCAGGTATTTACAAAAGTTCTAAATAAAACAAATGAAGATCGAAAAAACAAATGAAGATCGACAAAACAAATGAAGATCAAAAAACTAATTAAGATCGGCAAAATAAATGAAAATCGAAAAAACAAATGAAGATCGGTGGAACAAATGACGGTCGGATAAACAAATGAAGATCGGTGGAACAAATGACGGTCGGATTAACAAATGACGATCGAAAAAACATATGCAGATCATTAAAACAAAAGTCTATAAGCAATGACAAGGTCCAAAATTACTTGCGGCCATATTTAGTAATCTAGATGTGTGTACCATTAAAAAAAATAGGTGCAAGCAATTCCCGACCTTAATGACACATATCTAAAAATGTGCTTTTAGGCGCTTATAGACATCACTGATCACGAATTTATTAAAAATAAATCGATTATATGAATGCTCA
Organism: Miltochrista miniata; assembly: GCA_933228765.1. Lineage (NCBI taxonomy): Eukaryota > Metazoa > Arthropoda > Insecta > Lepidoptera > Erebidae > Miltochrista > Miltochrista miniata. The sequence continues at coordinate 13,451,967 of OW121768.1, forward strand.
TAAGGTCGAAAATCGCTTGGACCCATTTTTTGTAATCTAGATGCGATTGCCGTTCAAAAAAATAGGTGCAAGCAATTCTCGACCTTATGAACATGCATAGTATGTATTTATTTTTTTACTTATTCATGATCAGTGATGTCTATAAACGCCGAAAAGTACATTTTTAGATAAGTGTCAATAAGGTCGAGAATTGCTTGCACCTATTTTTTTTAATGGTAATCAAATCTACATTACAAAATACGGCAGTAAGTAATTTTTTACCTTATCAACTCGCTTATAGACTTTTGTTTTAATGATCTGCATTTGTTTTTCGATCGTCATTTGTTTCGCCGATCTTAATTTGTGTTTTCGATTTTCATTTGCTTTTTCGATTTTCATTTGTTTATTCGATTTTCATTTGTTTTGCCGATCTTAATTTGTTTTTTCGATCTTCATTTGTTTTTTCGATCTTCATTTGTTTTTTCTATTTTCATTTGTTTTGCCGATCTTAATTTGTTTTTTCGATCTTCATTGTTTTTTCGATCTTCATTTGTTTTTTTGATCTTCATTTGTTTTGTCGGTCTTCATTGGTTTTCTCATCGTACAAGTGTATTTTATAATACTGATAATGTGCAAAAAGAAATTCAGGTCATATGCGTCTCTGGTCTTATGCGTATTTATTAAATACTGGTCTATTGCGTAAATAAATTCGGGTCATATGCGTATCTGGTCATTTGCTGATGAAAATATGGTCATTTGCGTGTCGGATCATTTGCGTTTCTGGTCATATGCGTCGAAAGGGTACAACTGTGCGTTATTGATATTGTTCACTTGTTTTGAAAAATAAACGAAAAGAAAGTACTTTCGTTCATAAATTTAATACCTGCAAACTTTTCATGACCCCTTTAGGTAATGAGATGTTTAGAACTTTTTTAACACTAATAAAACTTCAATTGTAGACAAGTTGTTTTAATAACTTTTCAACAATAGACTTTTGGCGTGAATGGTTTTGTTTAGTGTTTTTACGACCGTATTTGATTAACCGTATTTTATTGTACCTAGTAGTCAAGGTACTTAAGTCTCATGAGAGACAAAACGTCTTTAGTGCTAACTCCGGCTGAGTTTATTTTATGTTGTATTGCTAAAACTTTTAAAGCTTATTTTTATGTTGTCACCTTGTATTGAATTATTTTCGCAACTTTAGTAGAATTTAAGTGATAATAGAATAAGTTTGTAACTCAACGAATGCGATTAACATATATGTGCAGTGCCAAGTAGGAAATATGAGCAGTGGCGGCCGTAGGTCTGTTGTGAGTCGCGGGACATCCTTCCGAGGGCTTAACCGGGACTCCCAACCACAGGCTGTTAGGCGTTACGTGAGGTTTTTTAGTCGGTAAGAGTCCGGCATAACATCCTCTGAGGATTTTCCCTCACGTAAAAGTAGGAAATATGAGCGTGTAGGCCGACCTCTATCAAGTTCGCCAAAGAAATGGGTGTGAATATACGCAGAGAAGTTAATATTTTACCAGACGAAGTCACATTGATCACGTTGACTAAGTTTCAGTTCATAACTCTTGTCGTAGTTTCTTAAAAATAATACGAAGATTTTCTAAGCACTCTTTAATAATAGAATGTAAGGTCTAACAAACGTAAATTTATTACACCTACTGAAAGCTGAAACCTTCAACAGCTCTACAAATTCTGCGTTGAATATGAAAATACTGTGTGGGCTCGTACGAATTCTATTGATAATATGTTCAGAGTACGTCATATTTTCGCCCCTTCTAGTTAATATTTAGCCTGCCTACGTAACAAAATATAAGTCTAATCTACTCTAAAGATCTAATCTAAAGATAACAAAATATAACAAAATATGTAGAAACCTATTAATATTGAAAGTGTTTAAGTTTATTTAAGTACCCGTGTATAGCGTATTGGCGGACATACACTTGGCTGTTATTTTAATAACCCATTACTTCATCACAAAGAATTGCAGAGAATGAATGCTTATTTTCTATAAAAAACGTAGCTTTTCTTGTTACAATATTCATGAAACCTCAATACGGAGAACTAAGTGCAGTTCTTTATTCATAACCTTAGGAAATAGAGCTGAAATTTTAAAGCAGGCTTACAATTTCAAATATAAAGCCACGCAAATCTGTGCTTATTGTAATAACTTCTTTGTTATTCACTAGATGGTATCCATGGCTACGTCGCGTGAAATTTGGTTACCGTTCCCGCTTTCCATGGTAACATATTTCCGGAATAAGATTCAGACAAACTTTAATCTATCCCTGTACTAAATTTCACCCAGATTCGTCAAGCCAAACTTGACATTTTTCCGTGTTAACTTAGAAGTTTAATTTATTAACTGCACTAAAGGGCCATAGACCAGAAATATAAGGTGTTAACTTCAACTCTATACCTCAACGCGTTCAATAGATAAAATTTCTTGACCATAATCCTATATGGTTTCCGTTTTTTTTTCCTTTTTTGGTACGGAACCTCAAAATGTAAATTAAAAAAGTAAAAGCGACAAAAAGTCTTTGTGCACTTCCAAATGCTTACGTACTTCTTCGACCTTGGCACGAGTCCAAAAACAACTTTCAGGATCAATGTCTTAAATACACTCGAGAGCAATGAATCCGGGTCACTTAAAGAATCCTAAAAATCTCGGAAACTAAAAATGCTAGGTTAATGCAATAAATTGTATTTAATAGACAATGTAATACTCCTTAAATGAAGGTATTAAAACTTCTTAGTTATTGTAAAGTTATATCATAAAAAAATCAAATTTGAAAAAGGGCCACTTTCGAAGATGGAACTACGAAATTACAGCATTTGGTGTTGCTTTTGTTTGTAATCTGTCATTTATGTGGGTACATAAACCATGTTGATAGTGCTCTATATTCATTAATCAAGCTGAAATTATGTCGCTTACGCCAAGAATGCACCAGAATACTTACAATGCTGGAAACCGGCCGGAGTCAGCGCGATACAGCCAGGACTGTCGGTGTGTCGCTGTCAACAGTACAAAGAGTTCTCCGACGTTACGAAGAAACTGGTTCTAACCTACGCAGACCAGGAACGGGCAGAACCAGGTGTACCACAGCACGAGAAGACCGATACTTGGTGAACACCATGCTTCGAAATCGCTTTCTCACAGGAACTGAACTCACCAATCAGTTTCGACGCCTCGGAGGAAGTAACCCAAGTGCATGGACAGTAAGACGTCGGCTTGCTGAATCTAACTTAAAACCCCTTAGACCTGCAAACGGCCCTAAACTGGAGCGTGGGCATCGTATTTCGAGACTAAGGTATGCCCAGAGCCACGTAAATTGGAGTATTGAAGATTGGTCAAAAGTTATGTTCTCCGACGAATCAAAATTTATGCTCTACAAGCACGATGGAAGACACAGAGTGTATCGAAGACCAGGGGAAAGATTCAAGCAAGCATGCATCGAAGAAAAAGTAGCCTACGGTGGTGGGTCTGTACTTGTGTGGGCCGGAATTTCTTCTGAAAGTCGCACAGAGCTGGTGATCATAGAAAACGGCTCTTTAACTAGCGTAAGATATGTGGAAGAAATCCTCAATGATCACGTTGGTCCATTTATGGTCAATTTAGGTGAGGATGCTATATTTATGCATGACAATGCCCGACCTCATACAGGTAGGATTGTGAATGACTACCTTCAAGAGATGAACATTACTCGTATGGAGTGGCCAGCGCGCAGCCCGGATATCAACCCGATCGAGCATGCTTGGGACGAGCTAGGCAGATGCGTAAAACAACGAAACCCTCCCCCAATCACGCTTCGTGAGCTCAAAATTGCTCTCACAGAGGAATGGGAGAATATTCCCCAAAATCGTATAAGGAACTTGGTGTACAGCATGCCAAACCGCGTAAACGCAGTAATGGAAGCACGAGGAGGCAATACGAAGTATTAAAATTCAAGAAAATCGTAATAAAGTTCAAAAATTTCATGTTTCCTATTTTTGTTTTAAGGAGAGATCGGCAGTTTTTTCTTTATGTAATTTTGTGTTAATAAAATGTATGGTGACTCATATTTTTTTTACTTTCATTTAAGGAGTATTACATTGTCTATTAAATACAATTTATTGCATTAACCTATCATTTTTAGTTTCCGAGATTTTTAACATTCTTTAAGTGACCCGGATTCATTGCTCTCGAGTGTATTACCTTGTTTGTTACGATTTTCTTCGAAGCACATATAATATATATTTACTGACAGTAGGCAAACTCCGCTGTGTAAAGTGATTTACGATAAATAGTCCTGTAATAGCCTATAACGGTATACGAAACTTTTTTGATATGGTAACGTTATGGGCTTACAACTTTTTATGCTTGAGGTTACTATGTGTTACGAAATCTGATCATATAACTTTCGTCGAACAATTATTTTGCTACTTAGTTACAACTTTCTCAATTGAGTTCAAGGTCTTATTCATCCCTGGGACATCCCTCCGAGGTGTTACCCGGGACTGCCGGCCGTGGAAAGTTGTAGATAATCGTAGGTATGACTGTAGTCGGTATGAGTTTGACATAGCATCCATGTAGGATTTCCACACGAAAAAAAGGTCATTATTGTTTTCTTCATTCCATGTTCCTAGATTTTGCCAATCAGAACACTAGAGCTTCTGTGAGGAGACTTTTCTTCCAAGTTGACTAGTAAATTAGCTTTAACTTGGCTTCACTCAAAGTTATCTGATTACTATACTTCTAAAAAAGTTTTAAGTACCTTACCTATGTAAGTTTTCTATCAATTACCTACCTTCTTACTTTAAAAAAATACTTAGCCTGAATACGTATCTATACTAATATTATAAAGAGGAAAGATTTGATTGCATCGAATAGGCTCCGAAACTACTGAACCAATTTGAAAAATTCTTTCATTTTCGGGAAGCTACACTATCTCCGGGTAACATGGGCGATATTTATTGACGTATTCCCACGGGAACGAGAGTTACGCGGGTGAAACCGCATGACGTCCGCTAGTTGATAATATAGCTTTATTATCCTTTGTTCTTCGATCAACAATACCGTATTGTTTTATCTGCCGTTGTGTTATAAGTAGGCAAAATCAACAAAACCAAAAAACTGAAAATTTGAAGGGACTGCAAATAAAACAGAATATCACGATTTTCTATTTATCTATCCAATATTCTCGAAAGGAGAAGTCACGCACGAGACTCGACAAACGTTCTGAAACGTGCCTCGAATTTGACGTCAAAGTTGTTGAATATATAAAACTAGCTGACCCGCGCAACTTCGTTTGCGCCACTTAAAAGAGAGTATTACCTGTTCCCGTCGCGTAGCGTTTACTTGTCGTTAATATTCAATACTACGTGAGAGAGAGTAAGAGAGAGAGAGAAAGGTTTCTCGTCGCGTGTATTCCCGTCGCATTATTTTTAAGAACAATTTCGTTTATAAAAGAGGTATCCCGTGGCATTATTATAGAAAAAAATTGATTGCCATTAAAATGGTTATTGTGCACCAACCCAAAGATAGACATATGCTATCGCGCAATTTTTTTAGAACTTTTTTAAGAGAAACAATTTTGTAGTACATATTTTTAACATAACTATAAATATTTACGCAGCACACGCAACGAAGCTCTCAAAAGGAATAAATTTTCCTCCGTTTTTGAAACATTTACTATTACTGCTCCGCTCCTATTTGTTGTAGCGTGATGCTATATAGCCTATGACACTCCACAATAACGTAGCTTTCTATTGGTGAAAGAATTTTTTAAATCGGTTCAGTAGATCCCGAGATTACCCCTTACAATTTAACAAACACACAAACTTTACCTCTTTATAATATTAGTATAGATAAATGTATTATGTAGCAAAACAATCTATGAAAATGTAGTATTGTCTACGCTAAGTATTAGTACGTTTTTCTGCCATCACGGCGCTAGGTTATATTTCGGTCTACTTCCTCTGTGATTGGTTTGTTAGACAAATGTAGTAGTTTTTCCTTTAATAAAGAACGTGTCGTTTTATAGAAATCTTACAGGATTTTATTGAAATATTCTTCCATTCCAATTGTTTATGGGCCCAGGAATACGTTTAGTAAATAATTTCACTAGAGAATCTTGTAAAGAGCAGGATTATTAACGATATAGTTAACCTACAAAATGGAGGTTACGAACGCAATGAAAATCGAAAAGTTTGATGGCAGAAATTTCAAACAATGGAAATTTCAAGTAAAATGTGCGTTAGGGTCAAAAGGTTTGAACATAGAAAAGGTAAGATCCAAGGAAGCCAGTTCGCAAGTGCAATGGGATAAAGATGACGGCATGGCGATGTTCATTTTAACTTCGTCAATGGATTTAAATCAGATATCCTGGTAGAAAACTGCGAGACTGCTAAAGAGGTAATGACAAAATTAGAATCTATTTATGAACAAAAATCAGAATATAATAAAATGTTAATTCATGAAAAATTCTATCAGTATTCATATAGCACCAGTGATACAATGGCACAACATGTATCTAAGGTGGAAGGCCTGGCAAAACAGCTTCGGGAAACTGGAGAAAAGATCAGTGACACAGCTGTAATGACAAAGATTCTAAGTACATTGCCATCAACATACCGTTCACTAAGACAAGCATGGCTGTCACTTGATGAAGGGAGTCAAACCATACAAAACCTCACCTCACGCTTAGTAGATGAAGAAGCTAGCTGGTCCAATGATATCGGAAGAAGTGAGAATGCATTAGTGACTTCCAAAGTTAATTCCAAAGGAAAGAATAAAAGAATACAGAAAACTTCTAATGAGGAAAGTAATTCAAGTCATAGATTTATTTGTTATAATTGCAATAAAAGAGGTCACTTCGCAAAAGATTGTAGGATGCCAAAGAAGAAGTATCGAGAACCTCACAATATGTTAGCATTCAGTGCTGAAAGAAACTTGTTCGAACACGATGAAGATACTTGGATCTTAGATAGTGGAGCCTCCATGCATATGACCTTCCGACGTGTCACAGTATAACAATTCAGTCAAATTGGGTAACAAACAGAGCATTAAAGTATGCGTTGAAGGCACCATACTAATAGATAAACAAGTCGAAGGTATATGGGAGAGATGTAAACTTAAGAATGTTCTTTACGTACCTGACTTGCGCAGAAATATGTTTTTTTTTTTTTTTTTTTTTATACCACTAGAGTGGCAGACAAGTATACGGCCCCACCAGATGTACCGGTGGTCACCGCAGCCTATGGACGTTTGCAACACCAGAGGCGCCACAATCGCGCTGCCGACTCTTTAAAAACCTTACTTCATGAAAGACAAAAACGAGGTATTTCAATGTTTTATTAACTATAATGCTATTGTGAAAAACAGATTTCAGCATGATATACATATACTTCATACCGATAATGGTGGAGAATATGTGAATCAAGAATTTGCAGTATTTTTAGAGAATAAGGGAATAATGCATGAGCGTACTGCTCCGTACACCCCACAACAGAATGGGAGAGCAGAGAGAGAAATGCGTTCCATTATGGAATCTGCAAGAACAATGTTATATGCAAAGAATATTCCTTTATACATGTGGGCAGAAGCTGTCAACTGTTCAATATATTTGTTAAATAGAAATACTTCAACTCAGACAGGAAATGTTACACCATTTGAATTGTGGCATGGAACAAAACCTAACTTACAACATATAAGAATATTTGGTTCTATTGGATATGTACATATACCAAAAGAAAAACGAACGAAACTTGTAAAGAAAAGTGTGAAAATGTTGTTAGTTGGATATGAACATGAAAATTATAGAATGTATGATCAGTGTACCAAGAAGATTACAGTATCGAGGGACGTGAAGTTTGATGAATGTAGTATACCCGAAGAAAAACAAAGTTTTGTAGAATTGAGCGTTGATGAAAAAGAAATAAGAATTATAGCACTGTCTATTCCAGAAAGTGATTGTCAACGTCAATATGAAGTATCTGAACAAATATCTTCCGATGAAAGTATGCAGAGTTTAGAATATATACATCCCACCAAAAGGTATACTAGAACAGGAAGAACAGAGCAATATTACATTACGTCCTCGTCGAAATAATAAGTTAGAAGTTAATTTCACAGAATTAGAAATACCCAGTACTTATGAAGAAGCCATAAACAGTCCGAATTCCCAGCAATGGAAGAAAGCTATGACTGAAGAGCTTCAGTCACATGAAAATAATCAAACTTGGATACTGACTGACCGAACTGAGAAGAAACCTGTTTCCTGCAAATGGGTGTTCACTATAAAGAAGAATAAAGATGGAGAAATAGTTCGATACAAAGCACGACTGTGTGCTCGAGGATTTACCCAAGTTAAAGGCTTAGACTATAATGAGACTTTTTCCCCCACTAGCAGGTACGATTCCATAAGATTATTACTTAGTGTAGGGTTTCGGTGAAGGGTTGCGATTAATAAGTGCTCTAAGACTTTATGTTTAAGATATATAATTGTAGTCTGGTACCAGTTACACTAAACAAGATAAATTACTATACGATATATAAAAGGACTTAACCCATAGCGTGCGGGGAGACGACTGCTGCGCCCAGCGAGTGTTTGCGCCTCGGTATATAAAATTAACGCGTCAGCAGTGTCCCTACAGTACTCCCCCCAAATTTTTACAACAAAAATTTCTAACTTTAAAACATTTCAGTAAATGAAGTTTAGGTACGATAATTGCATTCACATAAACAATCATTAGGTACAAAGAATAAAACTAAACGTTATCGTCGTTCATTGCAAAACACATAGAGTATAATGTTACTTGAGCCGTCGAGCGGTTCCAAGAAAGTTGAATCGACATATTGTACAATCACTGTTCCTATGTTGAACTATAACAATAAATTGAATGAAATCTAAATCATATCATTACGCTACCTATGTACCGGTGCAACACTTTAAAAATACTAACAAAATTCACAATTTAACACGCACTTCACAATCTTGCCAATTTTGTTCTTCATAAGATGCTGTTGACGCGTTCTGTATGAAGAAACAATTTGCTACTGTCTATTGAGTATCTGCCAACGAAATTCACCAATATTTCACAATGAGCAATGGACCGAATTCTTCTGGATGCTGTAGGTTGCGCTATCCAACACTGAAGCGGTATGTGTCGTCGCGTTCACGTGTGATGCACCATTACGTCGCGTGCACACTGTGCCAAAGAGTGCCACCGACGTGTCCTCCAGCCATCCATGTTTCTCCTCGGGTATGCGGCGATTCTCATCTTGATGCGGAATTTCTCACGCTTCCAAGTAGTAACGCCTGATGCCTCGTCCCGGAAATGCCATGTCGCTCGTATTCCGTCTCCTATGGTCTGCTTTGGCCGCTACATAAATTTGCTAACAAAGCAACCATGTTGAGTAGTAATGAATGTTCTTGCAAGCAGACTGATCCTCATGCAATATTTTTTTTTTTTACGATCAACTTGGGTTAGGTCACTAGTCCTGTTGGTCACGGCAAACAGGACGAGTCGTCTCCCATGGACTCACCTCTGGGTACATTTCTGGCTGCCACGCATCGTATCCGTCGGTCACGTTGCTGCGATATTCGATAACAACGCGTGCCCTCGCGCCAAGCAACAGTAGGCTCCGTGTCCATTTCGGGGTCACCAATTGTAGGGTTTCGGTGAAGGGTTGCGATTAATAAGTGCTCTAAGACTTTATGTATAAGATATATAATTGTAGTCTGGTACCAGTTACACTAAACAAGATAAAATACTATACGATATATAAAAGGACTTAACCCATAGCGTGCGGGGAGACGACTGCTGCGCCCAGCGAGTGTTTGCGCCTCGGTATATAAAACTAACGCGTCAGCAGTGTCCCTACACTTAGCATCGCAGCGAGAGACGACTTACAGATTGAGCAATTCGATGTGAAGACAGCTTTCTTGTATGGTGAGCTCTCCGAGGAGATATACATGGAGGTGCCAGAGGGATTAGAAACGACGTCTTCTAAAGTATGTAAGTTAATCAAATCTATATATGGTCTTAAACAATCTGCTAGATGCTGGAATGAGAAATTTGTTTCCTTTTTAACTACTTATGGTTTTAAAGCATGTCCATCCGATAGTTGTGTATTCGTTGGATATTTTAATGATGTCAAAGCGATACTTATTCTTTATGTTGATGATGGTTTACTGCTGGCCAAAGATAAAGTTGTTTTGTCTATTATATTAAAGAATCTTAAAAAAAAGTTTGATATTAAGATTCTAGAATGTAATTCATTTATCGGAATGGAAATAAATATAGAAAAAGATAGTATAATAATAAGTCAAAAACAGTATATTAAGACAATAATAAATAAATTTAATATGTCAGATGCTAAGAGTAGTAGTACTCCTGCTGATAAAGATAAGATAAATGTCCATTTGTCTAAGAATACTGGTAATGTGCCTATTAAATTCCCATACAGAGAAGTAGTGGGAGCATTGTTATTCTTATCATCTGTGTCTAGACCAGACATAGCATATGCTGTGAATATTGTAAGCAGATATGTGAATGATCCAGGTCCTTCGCATGTTACAGCAGTAAAAAGAATCCTACATTACTTAGTAATTCAATAGAAATGTCTATTGTTTACAAAGGTAATAGTGAATTGGTTGGCTACTCTGATTCTGACTTTGCAGGTGACTTGGACACTAGAAAGTCAAATACAGGTTACATATTTGTTATGAATGGAGGTCCAGTCACATGGTCTAGCCGTAAACAAAATACTGTGGCATTATCCATTACTGAGTCTGAATACATGGCTGCCAGTGAAGCCGCTAAATAATTTTTGTGGATAGGTCAATTTCTATGTGACATTGGTGAATCACAAGGCACAGTCACTCTAAATGTTGATAATCAGAGTACAATTAAATTGATCCATAACCCTGTGTTTCATAGAAGAAGTAAACACATAGATATATGGTAATTTTATTAGAGAGAATGTTACAAAAGGTATTATTGATATTAAATATGTAGAGAGTTCAAATCAGTTGGCTGATTTCTTAACTAAAGCTTTGCCTGTAACTAAATTTCGTGCTATTAGAGATAAGATTATGAAAAACGTTTAAGAGGTTAATGTTTGTTGAAAGCTCTCAACATTCTTTTATTTTTAGAAAGTTGTTAAACTATTACCTATAGAATGTAATGATAAGTCTTTCTACTTTATACATTTAAGTGGGAGTGTTGAATATCAATCAATACATATAATAAAATCGTAACAGGTCGCTGTCTGTACATGGAAGATAAATATGAAAAAATATTATAGGGGGGCTTTATGAACGCAATAGAACCCAAAACAATGATTTTTAGAATTTTTGTCTGTTTGTCTGTATGTCTGTATGTCTGTATATCTGTATATCTGTTTGTCTGTACGGTTGTGCACGCTAATCTCAGTAACCGCTCAACCGATTGCAATGCGGTTTTTTTTATTGTGTCGAGGTTTGCTTCAGTTAACATTTAGCGTTTGATTTATGTAAATCGGTTTAGAAATAAAAGAGTTATAACACTTTTAAGAATCAGATATTTTGAAAATTTTAATTGTTGGGGTTTCTTTGAATGTGAGTGAACCTAAACTGGCGTGTTGGCTTAATCATAAAAGAGCTTAATGATTAAGTCTATTTTTAAACAATTCAGTCCGTAAGCGTAAAGAGATACATCATTAGGCCGTCAACTTCAAGTCTTGTGGAGATTCAATTTGTTAGACGTTAAATGACCAGATAAAAAAATCTAGCCTAACCAAGTTAAGGAAGTCTCTGAATGTTTGCGTATCTATAAGGAAGTTTTTATGATTGTGGCGATGAATCTAAATTTATCACCAAATTTGCAAACTACGCTTAGTCACTCAGCTTCATTTGCGTTTGTTTGAATATCATTAGCATTGGGGCTTGTTCAAATTGAACTTGTATATTAACATAGTTATACCTATCTAACGCAGGTAATATTTGATTCTTATATTTCAGAGAAATCAAAGTGATTTTCTTTCCTTACTGTCATTTCGGGAGAAATGAGGTGGTCTATAAGCTATTGCTGTTATGAATAAGGACAACGTATTATATATTATTTGGAACACAATAGGATCGCTGCTTTAGTGCTGCCAAACCAACATAATTATATAGGTGTTTTAATATTAGTTTCAATAATTCGAACTCATGGAAATTATTATTTTAAAAGATTTAATATCAATCAATCAATACATATTATAAAATCGTAGCAAGTCGCTGTCTGTACATGGAAGATAAATAAGAAAAATATTATAGGGGGGCTTAAGGAACGCAATAGAACCCAAAACAATGATTTTTAGAATTTTTGTCTGTATGTCTGTTTGTTTGTACGGTTGTGCACGCTAATCTCAGTAACCGCTTAATCGATTGCTATGCGTTTTTCTTTATTGTGTCGAGGTTTGCTCCACTTAACATTTAGTGTTTATTTCATGTCAATCGGTTTATAAATAAAAAAGTTATATCACTTTAAAGAATCGTACATAGACATACGAATCTAAAAATGGGTAAATCTAAACTGGCGTGTTGGCTTAATCATAAAAGAGCTCAATGATTAAGGCTATTTTAAAACAATTCGCCTTCGGCGCGGGCTGAATTGTTTTAAAATAGACTTAATCATTAAGCTCTTTTATGATTAAGCAAACAGGGCAGTTTCAGACGCTGCTTGATGACTCTGATGAAGAAATACCTTTCCTTTCATACACCTTATGTGACGTAAACAAAGTTGCGGGCTCAGCTAGTATAAAATAAATGTATTATGTAGCAAAACAATCTATGAAAATGTAGTATTGTCTACGCTAAGTATTAGTACGTTTTTCTGCCATCACGGCGCTAGGTTATATTTCGGTCTACTTCCTCTGTGATTGGTTTGTTAGACAAATGTAGTAGTTTTTCCTTTAATAAAGAACGTGTCGTTTTATAGAAATCTTACAGGATTTTATTGAAATATTCTTCCATTCCAACAGTGCCTGATTGGCGCCATCTGGACTAGGTTTTAGATTAGTTTTGTTGAGAAGGCCACCGAAACTCGCGAAATCTCAATTAGGAATAAATAGCTAACTATACTATTACATATTATAAGGAGAAGAAATTGTTTTTTTTTTTAAATCCTTAATCCCGCCAACTACTAAACTGATTTCGATTTTTTTCGCTATTAGAAAGTAAATAATACTCTAGTAATATAGGTAATGTTACTTTACTATACCTATTGTCATGTTAATACCCAAGGGAGAGTAGAGAGTCAACCCCTGAGTCAAGCCGCAGTGGTAAACAAGGTCCAGGATGCAATGGATGGGTCTAAGTGCCCCAGGATTCATAACAATGAATCCTGGGGATATCATCCCGAGGGCTTACCCGGGGTTCCCTACTGTAGACAGTAGGTAGGGAACATGTTGATTTTTAAGCAAGTTTTAGTTAAGAGTATTTAAGCAATAGCATCCATTGAGAATTTTCCTCACGAAAAACAAGTTAAAAGGAGAGTATCAATAATAAGAAATATAAAAAAATATTCATTGTCTACAAAATGTAGTCACACATTGTTCGAATATGCCAAAGTGAGAGTACATGAACACTTTTCACTTCTCACGTGGCCTGAAATCAGTGAAGCGCTCATGCAGACTCCCCTCAGAGCTTACAACGACGTAATACGCTCCAAGGATCATGCTATTTTCGTGATAACATATGAATGTTTGGAGATAGGAGAGCATTGTCTAAAATACTTCTATTACATAGAGTCACGCCTTTATCCCCGAAGGAGTAGGCCGCTGCAAAAGTATAGGAGAAAATTTTACGTTTTTAGATTTTTATTTCATTTACGGTGAACGTATTGAAATTGACAGTGCAGGACAACTATCGCTCAAAAGGCCTTCAACTTGGCTTAATGTCTAACATGTTACTGACAACTGGGACAGTTTTACCATCCCTTCAAAGCACGATAACGCATAATAAATGAAATGTTATAAACTGAAGGTGCTACAGAAGTTCAAAGTATTTCATGGGCAGAGCCGAAGGGTACAGCTAGTTATGTCTATAAAAACCTTAATCCATATCTATACTGCCTCGTTGGTCTAACTCTAGAGGCCAAAATGTGCGACTCCGGATCACGAGGTCGTGAGTTCGATTCATAAATGTTTGTCTCGAGAGTGTAGGTGTTTTAATGTATGATAACTATGTATTGAAAATTACGTACTTATTAATCCGTGGTCTGATACCCATAATACAATCACGTTGTTCCTAGCTTACTTTGGGATCAGGCAGCGTTGTGTGAAAGTCTCGGTGAATTTATTTATTTATTATTATTTAAATTATCTTTACATTATTATTATTATCTTTACATTATTATTATATAGAGGAAAGATTTGAACCTTTGTTTGGATTAAATAGGCTCCGAAACCAAAAAGTAAAAACAAGCTCATTTATTCCGAGAATAAGGGCTTAAAGAGACCAAAGCAAGTAAGTTTACAATGCAAAGTGCACCCGCATCGATCGATTCACCTTGACCCCCGTTGGAAAGCGTTTTGAACGACCCGTCTTAGATAATACTTGCGACGACAAAGTTTAAATCAAATTATTTTTAATAAAGTTTGTATAAAGGCGGGCTTTTCATAATGAAGGTTGAATACAATCTTTTTAATTTGTGAGAGTCTTTAAATTATTGTAATTTTTAAGATTAAGTAGGTACTTCTCAGTTTTTGTAGAAGACTTTACATGAAAAAATTAAACACAGGTATCTTTTGCATATTAGCGTAAAGTCTAGTTGGTATACCCTATATCTATATATTGGTTCTGCAGCACTGAAGCAGCAAACGTAATGTATTTCACATTTTTATTATAGCCTCCCTATACACAAAATCAGTATCTTACAGACAACCTCAGTTCCCCGAAATGATGTTAGGGTAAGTAAATCTGTCTGATGTCTCTGAAATATTAAGAATCAAATATTACCTGCGTAAGATATAGATAACTATGTTAAAATACAAGTTCAATTTGAACAAGCCCCAATGCTAATGATATTCAAACAAACCGCAAATGAAGCTGAGTGACTAAGCTTAGTTTGCAAATTTGGTGATAAATTTAGATTCATAACCTCAATCATAAAAACTTCCTTATAGCTAGATACGCAAACGTTCTGAGACTTCCTTAATTTGGTTAGGCTAGATTTTTTTTATCTGGTCATTTAACGTCTAACAAATTGAATCTAACTGTCCACAAGACTTGAAGTTGACTCCACTTGAAGAACCACTGTTGTAAGAGGAAGGAAACTCGAGCACTAACAGATCGTTCTAGTTTTCTATGTTGTGTCCGAGAATCGTTTGAAAAGCTTTGGGCTTTTCGGGAAGAGAATAGCAGAGAGAAATGATAAAAAGGATTAAAATTATAACAGACGATTTATTCAAATAGAAACTCGGGGTCGTGGGTGTGGTCAAGTAGCAATTATGCAAGTGCGACTTCCGATGGTCTTCGCAGGGTTCCGACTTATCTTAGTTTTGGCCTTCCTGAAGAATGCTGCAGTTGCTGATGTAGCCGTGCCGTCCACAACTTCGGCTGGCACGGTGTTTTCTACCCGGAGAGTATAATATTTCCTGTAGCCCGTAGGGTGAACTGTTTCTTCGAACCCGTGGGGTGGATGATCGCTTGTTGCCCGTAGGGTGAATCTCTGGAACCCGTGGGGTGGACGTTCCTGCTTGGAACCCGAAGGGTGGACCCCAATGATGGGGTAATTGATGCTTGCAGCTAAACCACTGTTTACTTAGGGAGTATTTTGCTCCCTATAACTTATATTTTATTTCGATTAAATATATTTACTGACACACAGACGCCTTCGCGACGAGTATAATTTAATTTTACGAAAAATGGTTTCTTGAACTTCGCGCGCGGTCGTATTTATATCTTTGTACAGCGCCTCTGGCGGCAAGTCGGGTCCCTACGTCTGACGTCACTTGGTAACGTCAGTGCTGTGTAGATGAGACTAGTTGTCGGCAGATGGCGCTTTCATTTAGTTTCACTAAATTTCAATTTTAATCATCTAATATTAATATCAATATCTGCACCCGTTGTTTCACAACGTTACACGTTCTTAGAATTCGTTTTTTTTTGAAAACGAGAAAATCAAAACATAAAAGGTTGCGAAAATCCTTACTGTAGCAGGCCCACAGACCAGATGGAACGGTACCGATTTTTTTATGAGCGTTTCTTCTTTTCGCCATGACCTCGTCATTTATTTGGTAGGTGCACAAGTGGGGTTGACGTCTAGAAGAATTAAAAAAATAAAATGCCTATCACACGGTCAATCTTTTAAAATTAATATCTCTTCTCTAATCTAATCTTTTAAAAATAATTTAAATAGCAATCTTTCCAAACTAACAAGCTGTCGAGTCTTAAATAATTTCCTAGATCTGATAGTACTAAACGTTAGTGCCTTAGGTAAATCTCTAGCCTGTGCAGGTTAAACGGTTTTGATCCGATAATTGAGCCTCTCCATCATCGCTTTCCGCAAATCGGTGCCGCATCTATCTGCTTCCGCCCTTACTGCTTATTGCCGCGTTCTTGCCGAGTAATCTCGTTATTTGCATGCTAGCTGTTGATCTATCGAAAATAATGAAAGGTTTGTCTGTAAAGCCTTTTTCAGTTTAATAATTTCTAGAGAGATATTAGCTATCGAAATTTGACAATTTCTCATTTAAAAAATACGGTTTTACTTACTTATCTTACGTGTGAAAATCGCCACGGATGCTCTTGACTTATTATCGACGAGCGGACGTCACGCGGTTTCACCCGCGTATCTCCCGTGGGAATACAGAAATAAAATATAGCCTATATTCACCGGGGTTAGTGTAGCTTCCCAACAACGAAATAATTTTTCAAATAGGTTGAACCTATTTGAAAAATTATTTATCTTTAGTTTCGGAGCCTATTCGATGCAAACAAACAATCAAATTTTTTCTCTTTAGAATACCAGAGATAACCTTATCTATATATATAAAAATCAATGCCACTTTTCGTTGTAATTTTATAACTCAAGAACGGGCTCACCAATCCAAACCAAATGTTTAGGCTTTGTTCGGACTATTTAGTAGATGGTTTATGTGAAGTTTGCACAAAATCGGTCGAGCGGTTCTTCATTTATCACGCTAACGAAGTTGCGCGGGTCAGCTAGTTTTCAATAAATTAGGAGTCCCTAAATTAGGTGAAGCGGTACTTCACGTCACATCAGAGATATTTACAGTACAAGACGCAGATTCGCTCCTGCGTCGAATATCTACTGTTCTCACCTTTGGGATGACTCCGCGAGGTACTTACTAGACGTGCTTGACGCTACGCAGAGACGTACTATCCGAATGATTGGTTGTCCTGAGGTGACGGGAGGCCTCGAACCGTTAGCGCAGCGAAGAACCATAGCGTCTGCTTTCTATCGAATGTATCACGGCGAATGTTCTGAAGAGCTCTTCCACCTGATCCCACCCTGTCCTTTCCGAACCAGAACAACTATCCACGATAGTAAGTAAAGTAAATATGCTTTTAGACGCAGACAGTTTCTTTTTTAGTTCAAATCGAGTACATAAAATACTCAAGGTAACTATTCGGGAAAGTAAGTAGCATGATTAACTTTTTTGATACTTACTCTTCTAATTTACTAACCACTGTATAATACAAACGTAGTATAATTTAAACCCTAAAATATAAGCAAAATATTGCTGCAAATATAATCAGTTATAAATATATAACACATCAAACCCCAATAGAATATTCTTTCTCTTTTCGGAAAATGTATAAATGTACAGACCCACACCAATATCTTCATTTCTTAAGAATGTGCATTACTTAGTCTGGTAAAACCTAATACCACTAACAATCATAACAAGATGTACTACAAAAACAGGGCAAGTACGTCGGGTACTTGCCCCGGTTTCTAGCACATCTTGTTACCAAGATTTATTAGCAAGAAACTGCTAGCCTCTGTGGCGTATTTGCCTCGGTTTTTATAGGGCAAAAGTCGAATGGCAGACAACTCAAAACGATCTCATTAAAAGTGGGCTATTTATCTCACTGTGCCACAATCCTATTGAGAAGATAACATTAATTAAGGACAACTGTCTCAAACTCATTCTTATTCAATACACATACGAGGAAGGAAAAAGTCTTGTTATTTCTTTCTCTATTGTCAATGTGGCGAAATGTCAATATATATTTTTGGAAATATTGTTATGTGAAAGAAACTCACAGTCAGAATTTTCTTCGATTCATGCAAATAGGTATTACGTTTGTTATATTTATTGTTTTCCGTTTCAAAGCTAGGGTCGGAACAACATTTGTATAATATTATATTATACCTAGTTTGTTTATCAGTTGTCTGTATCTTTACATTTATTTGTTGAAGTAGTTATTTCTGTTTATTAACTTGCCAAAATTTCGTCACCCACCTGATAAGTCACGGCTACAAATAAAGATTGAGAGTCACTTTCTCATGAAAAAATTGCTATACTACGAGGATATTTCATGCTCTGCTTGTAGAATGTACTACTTTTCTCTTGTATTTGTCTATACATATGTATAAGTGTTGTGTGTACAATTAATAAATAAATAAATAAATCAAAAAGAATACTAAGTTGTTAGGAGATTCACTATATTGTGTACAATAAATGAATTACAACAATATTGTAATGTCACAAACTGCAAAGAGTCAATTTTTCAACTATGATTAACTTCGAAATATACGAAGATACCCCCAAGATCAACTTCCCAAAAATTCTTCCTGGAAATCTAATCCAGTATCAAGATCTGTGCGCAGAGTTCACATGTAACCAGTTTTGCGAGAAACCCGCAGCGTCCGCTGGGAGCCAATTGGCATCTAACAAGCAGCCATCGAGGGACTTAAGTTGTTAAGCCGTGATTTAATGCTGACCCAAAGATTTGGATAATTTTGTACGCGTTTTTGGTGTAATCTCTCAGAGATACGTAGTTTCTACAGTCACGCTTTTTTCTTTGATGTGGTAGGTAGAGATGTACTATGCAAACAGACACATACAGAAGTCCATCAATCGCCTCTGTATAACCTATAGAATCCATACTGATATTATAAATGCAAAAGTTTGTGGGTATGGCTGTATTGATGTTAGTTACTCTTTAACGCTCTAACTGCTGAACGGATCCTTACTTGGGTCTCCCAAAAGTAAAACGAAGGGAACGTGTGGCTTTTTAGTAGGTAGGAGTCCGGCATAGCATCCATGTCGGGTTTTCCTCACATCAATGGTATGTGCTCTGAGGAATTGTTTGATATGATGCCCACGGCTACGTTCTATCATCGCACCGCTCGCCACAGACAGGGAATTCATCCTCACACTCTGCGTCCGGTGCGTTCCAGCACGGTTAGATCCGATAGGTGTTTTCTTCCACGCACGCTTAGGTTGTGGAATGACCTCCCTGCCTCGGTTTTCCCAAACGCCTACAGTATGGGGTTCTTCAAAAGGGGTCTTAGAAGGTTTTTACAGGGTCGGCAGCGCGAGTGTGGCACCTCTGGTGTTGCAAACGTTCATAGGCTGCGGTGACCACCGGTCCTTCTGGTGGGCCGTATGCTTGTCTGCCACCTTAGTGGTATAAAAAAAAAAAAAAATCACAAAAACACTTGTACAAAATAAAGCATCAAGTACTGTCTATGTTATTACTATGATTAATTGATTACCACTATGATTATTTGTCTGTGGACACTATTGAGGATTCCTCAAACAAAATTAATGTACTTCAATCATATTACCCTTCAGCTATGAGAGAATAATGATGAGACTTATAAACTTCAATGTTCTGAGAAATAAATATTATCTAAACTAGTATTATAAAGAAAGAAAAATGTTTTCATTGAATAGGCTTCAAAATTACATAACCGATTTTAAAAACTTTTTCGCTTACGAGAAGCTTCACTATCCGTGGGCGACATATGCTATATTTTATTCCCATTTTCCCACGGGAATGGGAACTACGCGGGTTAAACCACTTGACATCAACTATTTATTATACAAAGCAAATGTTTGCAAACAGTGCAGTCCCTACCAATTAACGGTATGTGAATATTCCTCTCAAGTAACAATTAATTGCTTCAGTAACATAAAGGATACAGTCGGAGTTGGGTAAAGTTAATATTGACCATACTACTGTAGGTGCCATACTACTATATGAAACTAGATGTGCCCCACGGCCTCGCTTGTCACATATATTTTGAGAACCTCGGTGGTGCCTTCGGTAGTGTACTATTATATCGGATTTTGGGTGTTTTCTATGTATAATATTTAGAAATAAATGTAAGTATGTCTATCAGTTGTCTAGATGCCATATCACAAGCTTATTATAGTTTAATTTGGACTAGATCATATTGGTATATAATATGTATTATCTTTGGTTAGAATGTCCAATAATATTTATTTATTTTATATTTCTCTATCAAACCCTGTATCACACATTAAACCTTTAAGAAGCGCTCGTGGCCCCGCTAACTTTGTGTTCTGTAAACGATTACTGCAATAAGCAACATTCGTTATGGCCGGTCTTGGGATGGGTGACCGCCACGGGACATGTTTGTAACATTTATTTGTGAGCGTTTGTTTTACTCGAAAAACACCCTCGTTCCCAATCGACCACCTGAGTTTTCCACCTGGTTTGTTAGTTAGGAATAAAAGGTCCTAACCATCCACCTGTGACTGTATAAAATAAATAATGTCCATAATGTCTAAAAAAACCCTACGCTATGCTGTTGGTCTTGATTGTCAGTAAACATGACAGTTGTTCAAATAGATTTATCAGTCAAGTTGTAGTGCTGATTTACTTTCATTAATAAGATTAAAGCTGTCAATTTGAACAAATAGATAGGTAGGTACTCAATTTTAGATAATGGAGTCGTGGATCGTAATAAATCATTATAAACGTTAAGGTTGGACAGTATTGAAAATTCAAAATTAAACGAAAATTACGGTCACGGCAAACGAATGTGTACGGTGTGTAAACAGACCTAAAAGATTGAACTACTTAAAAGAAACATAAAAGAAACCCTTTTCTTTTACCGACTTCCGAGTAACAATGCAAAGGCTTACCTTGCTAATTCAAGGAAAATAAGCGTAGATTTCGCTTGCCGTTAAGCATAGAGCAATACGACTCTACTTTTATCAGTAAATGTGTCACCATACTGAGACATTTCCGTCTCACATAGCGTACTCCAAAAGCATTACGCTTATTACAGACTAATAAAAATATTATGAGTGCATTATTTTAATTGTTTTGTCTAAGTTCCATAGTGACTGCCGATTGCTTTTGTAGTGGTGCATATGAATACGATTTCCCCTCTCAACATATGACAAACAGAAGTAAACATAATATGTTTACTCCTCTTGTACTCGTCGCGTTGCTCTATGCCGCCAATGTTCCAAATTGTATCGAACTTATTTGCGAAGCTCATCAATTTCCATTACCCGTTTTATTTGTTTGCTAAATCGCGTCGGTTTTAAAATGCCCGAGTTACTGGTCAGTGAATTTATGATCGTACTTATGGCATGGAAATAATAAAAGGTATTGGTATTGCGTTGGTCGAGGAAGTTTCCGTCTATTATTTGTGAAAAAATTGAATTGGTCCAGAAGTTGCAATGCTATAGTAACTCTGTTATTCAGATATCCGCAAATGGAAGCCCCCTCACATTAGCCCACCGCGCCGATTCAACTATAGTACGATTTGAAATGAAATGTTTTTCTAATGAAACCATACTTGCAGACTTCCATGAAAAAATGGTTTCAAGTTTTGCCGTTACCGAATAAGAGACAGATGATGTTCAGAAATCGCCACCCAGACCGACAGTCGTCAAAATTTTGAAAATCTTTCTGTCTATCCCTGCCAAAAAAGGGAGAGACTTTCTTGTGTTTAATATTTATGTTAAAGTACGAATAGATATAAAATGAATATTAGAAGGTATTTCTAAAGATATGCTCTGTCCAGTAAAATCTCTGAGAGCTTGGGGCTTTTTGAAACCCTCGTCAACCTTATTCAGAATATCGTGTGATTTTATATACAAAGAATTCAAAGCATCTAGTACCATCCAAGTCACAGATAATAAAAGATAATCTATCGTGGATATATTCACCCAGACCCTATTAAAAATCGATTCTATTAGAATAAAATAAGCCCCTTTTCATCGATTTTGATAAAAAGGAGTTTATTTTTAGGGTTTCGTAGCCAAATGGCAAAAACGGAACCCTTATAGATTCGTCATGTCTGTCTGTCTGTCTGTCTGTCTGTCCGTCCGTGTGTCACAGCCACTTTTCTCCGAAACTATAAGGCCTATGCTATTGAAACTTGGTAAGTAGATGTATTCTGTGAACCGCATTAAGATTCTCATATAAAACTAGAAAAAACGCAGTAAATTTTGGGGGTCCCCATACTCAGAACTGAAACTCAAAATTTATTTTTTCTTCAAACCCATACGTGTGGGGTATCTATAGATAGTTCTTCAAAAATGCTATTGAGGTTTCTAATATCATTTTATTCTAAAGTGAATAGTTTGCGCAAGAGATACTTACAAAGTGGAAAAATGTGTGTCCCCCCCCCCCTCTAACTTCTAAACTAAGAGATTGATAAATCTAAAAAGAATATATGATGTACATTGTCATAAAATCTACCAACGAAAATTAGTTCGAACTAGATAGAGCTGGTAGTTTTTTTTTAATACGACGTAAAACACCATTTTCGGTTGGAAAAACACTACCACTGCGAACGTGTTAAACATCAATCGAGGTTACAACGAACTATAAGAACTTTTATACTATGTTACTTGCTGCTACGAAACCCTTCATGGGCGAGTCCAACTCGCACTTGGCCGGTTTTTTTCTTAAGTCAAATGTTTTTCCATAACCATTCATATATTTTTCAAAACCAGTCCGTCGATTTGCGGCATGATGGCGTTGATAAGGAAAAATGAGCACCTTAACTGAAAAAAAATAAAAATTTTCTTCCTACTCTATGGGCGTAACGACTGACAAATTACAACCTTTCTTGCTCTGGAACCCTGAGATTTTTTTAATATCTTACTTTTCCTTTGGATTATATTAAAGTTTGTTGCAGGGTCATCAATCAGAACAAACATCTCTCAGATTAAGATCCCTTTCTTATTCCAAAACATAACATTACAGTAAGGCTCGTATACCCCAAGGTGTAGGTACCTAAACGTATAGTATACCACGTAATAAATAGGTAGTGAGTTTATTATAACATACAATCACGCCCATATCCCTGAAGGGGTAGGATAAGTGAAATTACCCTCGGAAACCTATTGTCATCAGAAATACATGAGAAAATATAAAACCATTCTGTAATCGAAAATTAAAATTCCAACTCAGAAATACTGCACATTAACAAATTCTATCTCTGCGGTGCGAATTCTGAAAGTTTGTAGCCATAGATGTTTTTGCTAATTCACGTTTGGATGGCTATACGAATTTGGCTGAAATTTTATTCAGGGATTCCTTCTCCAGCCTATGATCTCCTCAGCCAATTGACTATTTAGACCAAATCTCGGAAGCTACTTTTTATCCCTGTAATACGTGCCCATGAGAAAGAAGAACGAAATCAGAATTCCACGCCAGCAATGTCACGGGCATCATCTAGCTAGAAAATTACAAAATATTAAACAGAAATAAATTCTGTTGTTCCCAACGAAAACACTTCGCTTAAAATCCGCATACGAATTGGAAATTTTCTTGACGTTATTAAAATTTTATGACAAGTCCCTAACATTTATCTAAGTACTTGTTTTGTGGTTCTATTGTCCGTGGGTTGCATGTTAATTTTATACTCTTGGGATTTTGTTCTCATTTTGGGTCATTATGCGTTTTAATATCAGTCTAACAAGTGTATGAGATTAAGATAATGTGTTGTAAGACATGATACAAAATAGAACGTCGATGTTGAAATGGTATACGACTGCCGTGCTAAAGACTTAGGTTTGAATTTAGAAAGAAATAAAATTGGGTGGTCTTCCTCAAATGTTTGTATTGAATTTTGGGTGTTGTTTCTATGTGTATGTATGAATCTAGATATATGGAAGTAGGTATATTAGTAATTCAAACCCATTTAGTTCATGTTAGCTTCAGACCAGGTTTTGCTCAAAACCTAACTCAAAGTACAATCAAAACTAGTAGACCCCAGGATTCAAATCCAGGTTATGTAGTTACGAAACAGTAATTATTATAAACGTACTTTGGTATGTACGTGCTATGCTGAAATAAGTTACTAAACAACAATTGAGGTTTATCGTACATTCGTCATCAAGACTTACAGTGCAAAACGTTTCAAAATTACGACAACTAAATCCTGGTTACCTAGCAAATGAAAAACTATACTCAAAATTAAATGAAAATTACTTTTTCCGTTACCAATAAAATTTACTCTTCTCATAACTATCTATTTTTCTGCCCTACCGTCTAGTGCTTAAACAGTGGTGACTACTGAGAAACACTGCCAAAAAACAATAAGCTTGGAATGTAAATGAAATGTCCGTTCCTTCAAAGGGAGCACATTTGCAAATTTAGACAAAAACTTACAAAGATACTTACCTAGTCCTTGTGGTGGGTCTGGACGTGGACACTCACGCTCTAGACCATGGTGCGGGCCATGATCTCCAGCGGGAGTAAGTGAGTGGGACTGCGCCGCCTCTTTCTGCGAGCAGGTCATGCTCGTGAAAGAGACGGCAGGGCGGGAACGGGAGAGAACTCTCTCAGCCGAGTTCCACAGTCGGCGGCTTGAGCACCGCCGATGTTTCTTCACCGAAAACTATCAGCCTCCATGACCGGAGGCCTGAGATCGGTAAGTGGGCTGCTCACCATCCTTGCAGAAGAAGGCCCATGACGGCAGCGTGACGTGAGGAATTCACGCACGCTCCCCTTTAGAAGCAGTATCACACCGAAACCCCCCCAAAGACGCGGGATAGCACCCGAACCACCCCCTAGGCGGGGCCGCAGTGGCGGTTGTGGGTCTGTTGCGAGTTCTGGGACATCCTTCCGAGGGCTTACCCGGGGCTCCAAACCATAGGCTGTTGGGTGTAACGTGAGGTTTTTTAGTCGGTATGAGTCCGGCATAGCATCCATGATGGATTGTCCCTCACGTTAAAAAAAAACGTAGTCCGATAAAAATATCACCGAGCAACTAAGTTGCTTGTAAAAACTCAGTCCACTTTAAAACGTTAAACCGAAATAGCACAATTTGTATCGAGCAACGCAGCTACCGCGAGACAAGTTCCTGTTGCCAGGGATTTTCCATTTCCTCACCGAACGTATTTCATAACTAGCTTGACCTGCTTATCAACAGTTTTATTGCGACTTGGATAAATATTATAGGAAAATTTGAAAAGTTTTTATTAAATAAAGAAGGGAGGAGAGTTTTATTTTTATTGGAATAGTTTTAAAATCCAGCCGCTCTGTCTTAGAATAACGATATAATGTTGCTGTTTCGAGTTTTGGCGACCAAGTCATCAACTCCGCTTGCACCTACCTATAGATAAATTCTTGGTGAATCTTTTATGTTACCTAACCATGGAGCAAATAGCTTTGGATTCTGAATCAATAAAATATTAACTTCTGGTTAATTCTCACAATATGCTTATATTGCAAACTCTAAATAAAATATAATAAAACTGTAGAGGGTCGAAAATCTGTACACGCAAATTATTTTGAGTAATTTATTTGTAGAGATTCAAAATTCGATACTGTAGCCGAAAATGTATTTGTTTTTTAATTTATCTGTATCCCAAGAATTTAAATAATACGTGGCATAAGCTGAGCTTATGATTCGCGGAAGGCTTAAGAATAATTTTGATTTCGATATTCTGCACGGTTTCTTTGGGAGAGGGGATTAAGATTAAATGGTTTTTCAGTTGTAATTTCGTAACGCGCGGTCCGACTTTTTGGCATTAAAAAGGGAGTTTCTATTGCACGGATTGTTCCACACAAATTTCAATATTATGGATTTTGTTGTTTAGAAATTAAAACTTTCAATCTTTTGTAAAGCTTAAAGAAAGGGTCTCGTTAAACTGGGCGTGTTTGCTTAATCGTAAAAGGGCTTTTAATAATAAATGTTGCATATCTAATATACCTACACAACCATACTTGAACATAACAGATTCTGATTAAATTTAGAACATAGATGGAATATAATTTAGAAATGACAGTGGCGGAACCACGTTGTAGAACCGTGGGCATTAGATAGTTATATAAGCTTGGGATTTTTCACTATCAAACAACCTACAACACTTTATTAAATTAAATTTAAATACAAAAAAAAATTGAATAAACACTTTAAATCTTAATGTATAAACTTAATGGCCCCCATAGAGCTATAGCAATAGGTTTCCGTTTGCACAAAACTTAAACGTTTCCGTATGAAAACTTTCATTTAATGTTATCGCTAACTCTACGAGCTACAAGCTACGTCCTACGTTCGTAGCACTCTCGTAGCACCGTAGCACCTGTGACGGGAACACCCAAAAATTCCGAAATATGTTTTTCCGAATTTCAATTTTCCGATGTTCAAAATTCCAAAGATTATAATTCCTAAGAAACAAAGCTCCGAATATTCAAAAGGACGATATTCATTTATCCGAAAGTCATAAGTACGAATTTTTATTTTTCCTAATTTCATTTGTACGAATAATCAAAAGACCGGACTGTTATTTTCCCGAAAAACATTATTCAGAATTTCAAATATCCGAAAATTCACTGTTTAAGTTTTTTTAATAAAGTACGGTCAAGTCCAACTACCGAAGATATTCTTTCCAAGTGAGTGGAAGGCAAACTAAAGGTTAGGTTAGAAGGCTAAGGCGGGAGCGAAGCGGAGCGGAGCTCCCGCCTTAGCCTTCGTGGTTATTTTTTTTTTTCGTTTGTCTTCCACTCAGTTAGACTGGACTACACTTTATTAAAAAAACGGGTGGAATCGGGAACATAAATAATCGTCTTTAATGATAAGTTTTCGGGATAAAACAGGAACGGGTGGAAACGACATTCACCCTTCGTATTTATGATATTTCGGATTTTTGATAATCGGAATTCGTATTTATAATATGGCGGATTTTTTATGATTCGGAATTCAACGGTTCGGTTTATTGAAATTCGGCATTCTGACAGTCGGAATTGTAAACATTCGGAATTTTAAAATTATGACTTTTAATAAAAAGGATTTATGAAACATCGGATTTTTGACTTTCGGGATTTCGAATCATTCGGACTTATGAAATTCGGAATTATGAAATTCTTGATTGTGACTTTCGGAATTAAGTTTTTCGTATTAATGTAGTGTACCCACCTGTGACATGTAATTGAAAAGTAAATCTTACAAAAGCAATAATTAAAGCTTTGAAACCTTAGGATAAAAGAGTTGAAGAAAATGCTGAGCATGGTATATTTATATTGAATGTCATGCCTAATTCCAAGGGAGGTAAGCGTCCCCTCCATGGGACCTGGAAGCGAGAGCCCTTGCGTCACTGTTCAGATGGCGCAAGGAGGCGCTGGAGCGGGGCCAAAGGCCTGCGTCTCGAGACATCGAGGCCCAGCGGACCCTGCTCCACCAGAAAACCATGGAGACATGGAAGGTGCGACTTGAGCAACCAAAGGGGGGATTCGCCACAATCGCGGCCGTCAGACCGGTCATGGACGAGTGGCTGGAGAGAAGACACGGTGCTCTCTCCTACCGGTTGACACAGATGCTTGCCGGGCACGGTAGCTTCGGTAGGTATCTGTGGCGAAAACACCGGGAAACCACGGCCGAGTGTCAGCACTGCGAGGACCGCAGCGATGACACGGCGCTCCACACGCTGGTGGAGTGCACTGCGTGGGCACAACAGCGCCAGGTTCTCGTAGTGGGTCTGGGCGTGGACACTCTCTCGCTCGAGGCTATGGTGCGAGCCATGCTCTCCAGCGGCAGCAAGTGGGACTGCGTCGCCTCTTTCTGCGAGCAGGTCATGCTCGCGAAGGAGGCGGCGGGCCGGGAGCGGGAGAGAACTCTCCCACCCGAGTTCCGCAGTCGGCGCCCTGGGCGCCGCCGACGTGTCTTCGCCGAGGACTATCGGCCTCCATGACCGGGGGTCTGAGGACGGTGAGAGGGCCGCTCACCGTCCTTACAGAAGCAGGCCCATGACGGCAGCGTGACGTGAGCAACTCACGCACGCCCCCCCCTTAGAAGCGGGGTCACACCCGAAACCCCCCATAGACGCGGGATTGCACCCGAACCACCCCCTGGGCGAGGCCGCATTGGCGGCCGTAGGTCTGTTGGGAGTCACGGGACATCCTTCCTGAGGGTTTACCCGGGGCTCTCAACCATAGGCTGTTAGGCGTGGCGTGAGGTTTTTTAGTCGGTAAGAGTCCGGCATAACATCCTATGAGGATTTTCCCTCACGTTAAACAAAAAAAAAGGGAGGTAAGCATAGACTTAAAATTTTCGTATATGAATTACACTTAAGTACAATTTTAGGATTCAGTATCTTAAAAGGAAAAAATCAGGCAAAGTGCGAGGGTTCCGTACCAAAAAATGGTAAAAGACACAACTGTTATTTTTATAATTTTTGTGATTTATGTATTTGTTGACATAGCGGCAATGAAAAAGAAATACATTATTTGTGAAAATTTCAGCTCTCTAGCTATCACTGTTCCTGAGATACAGCCTTTTGACAGATAGACAGACAGATGGACAGCAAAGTATCATGAATAGGGTCCCAAGCTGCATCGTAACTGTCCGATAGTATTACACATTTAGCATTAATGTTGACAGAATATTTACTATGTCTAATTAAGTGAACCCACTCTTTAATAAGTAGAGATTCATTCTTAAACATTCTTTTTTTTATTTAGTGTTATAGTTATAGCGGCAAAAGAAATACATACTATGTGAATACTTCAGCGGGTCATGAGATGCAGTGTGACAGAGGGACAGCACAGATTCAGTAAAATAAGGTCCCGTTTTTATGGACGACCTTATAATACTTACTTTTTAACGTAAAACTTGAAAATGATATTAAAATATCATTAAATTAGGGTTGTAAGTTTCAGCGTCATAACTAGATGGCGTTGTGCAGTTTATTTTAATCGCGATATGGTTTCGTTACAAATGATCACGTATGAAAGGTCCCACGCTCTTTGTCATCGACAATTTGGCAATGCGTATTCAAATTTTTGGGAGTGTTAAATAACACTAGTAAAACTATACTATTATAACTTGAGCAACTTCATTCAGGACACATTAATCAAAGAAATGTGTATTTTATTTGGATCTATGCCTCAGCCGATTTTGTGCTGCTTTTTAGTACAGTACTCTGCGTGCGCGAGCCAGACTCAGTCAGTTTTTAGGGTTTCGTAGCCAAATGGCAAAAACGGAACCCTTATAGATTCGTCATGTCTGTCTGTCTGTCTGTCTGTCTGTCTGTCTGTCCGTCCGTGTGTCACAGCCAGTTTTCTCCGAAACTGTAAGGCCTATGCTATTGAAACTTGGTAACTAGATGTATTCTGTGAACCGCATCAAGATTCTTATATAAAACTAGAAAAAAAGCAGTAAATTTTGGGGGTCCCCATACTAAGAACTAAATCCCAAAAATTTTTTTTTCATCAGACCCATACGTGTGGGGTATCTATAGATAGGTCTTTAAAAATGCTATTGAGGTTCCTAAGATATTTTTTTTCTAAAGTGAATAGTTTGCGCAAGAGACACTTCCAAAGTGGAAAAATGTGTGTCCCCCCCCCTCTAACTTCTAAACTAAGAGAATGATAAATCTAAAAAAAATATATGATGTACATTGCCATAAAAACTACCAACGAAAATTGGTTCGAACGAGATAGAGCTGGTAGTTTTTTTTTAATACGTCATAAACCGCAATTTTCGGTTAGAAAAACACTACCACTGCGAACGTGTTAAAACATCAATCAAAGTTTCAACGAACTATAAGAACTTTTATATTATGTTACTTGCTGCTACGAAACCCTTCATGGGCGAGTCTAACTCGCACTTGGCCGGTTATTTTTCTTTAGAAGTACAGAAACCTTAACACATACAAAGCCTTGATTTTTTCAAACGCCTACTGAATGAGGTTTTTCAAATAGGATCTTAGAATCTTAGAAAATCTCTAGTATTGGAAACGTTCATAGGTCCACGGTGTGCTTGTCTGCCACCTCAGTGGTAATAAAACAACATCCATTTATAAAAAAACTGTGTTAGATTTTAGGATAAAATTTGAATAAGCAGGAATGAGTATCTTGAGGAGTTCACGGTCTCCATTGGAACCCTCAGTACTGAAATCCATTCTAAGGTTGTCTGAAAGAAATCGCAGTTCTAGTAAAACTTAAAAGTTCAAAACAACGTTTTATGAAAGAAATGTGTCAATATTTTCATTCATTGGCAGACTATAAAGCTGAAGTGGACAAATTGGTAGATTGCATTACAATAATACACGCCTGCGTGGAATTTGTTTACCGTTCCCACTTCCCATGGAAACTTATTCACGGGATAAAAAAATTAAAAAGAAAATAAAAATAGTAATTGCTTTTTTTTCAGACAATTACAGCCCATTTTTTTAAAAGTAGCCTATTTATTACAGACTATAATCTATCCTTGGACGAAATTCCAGTCAGATCTATTAAGCCGTTAAAGCGTGAAAGATTAACAAACACCTGGTCCTAGACTTCAACACATCTATACTCTCAGAAACTGAACGACGACGAGTTACGAGTATATGCTATGAGTAAGATATGATACTCAAATGATATAAATTATGACAATAAATTAAATTGTAACATAATTTACGATTTCTCTTTAAACACATGAGATTAATATAAAAAGGATTACGTTGAGGGTTTACTTTATCTAAAAATCCTTAACGTGTTCCCAAAGCGTCGAGATAGACAAACGACCCTTTTGTTGACAGCCACTAAATTTATTGCAGACATTGGGCAGTTTCTATTTGAAATGTTTGTTACTTACAAATGTATGTACAAGGTTATATATTTTCTCTGAAATTTTACTTAGTTACGAGTACCTGAATGAATGTTGAGCCTCGATTGAGAGGTTCATTTAATGTCTTAAATAATCCTATCCTACTTATATTATAACTGTGAAAGATTCAAATGAAGCGCTCGTGGCCCCGCGGACGCAGTGTTCTGTAAACGTTCGCTGTAGTTAGCAACTTTCACTATGGCCACCAACCATATGACCATTTTGTTTTTTTTACCACTAAGGTGGCAGACAAGCATACGGCCCACCAGATGTACCGGTGGTCACCGCTGCCTCTGGAACACCGGAGGCGCAACACTCGCGCTGGCGACCCTGTAAAAACCTTCTAAAACCCCTTTTGAAGATTCCCATACTGTAGGCGTTTGGGAAAACCGAACCGTTTGTGACATTTATTTGCGCGTTTCCGTGCTTCGGAAGGCACATTAAGCTGTTGGTCCCGGTTGCCAGTACAATGGCAGTCGTTAAGTCAGGTTGAAGCCCTTTTTAGGTGGCTTGCGGCGTGACCATATATTATTATGTATGTATGTACTTATTTATTTTTCTCTAAAATAATATAAGTTACGAGTTCTTGTCT
The DNA here is from genome assembly GCA_933228765.1 of Miltochrista miniata. Lineage (NCBI taxonomy): Eukaryota > Metazoa > Arthropoda > Insecta > Lepidoptera > Erebidae > Miltochrista > Miltochrista miniata. The sequence goes on from OW121768.1 coordinate 13,483,561, forward strand.
GAATGTGAAGAATCGATCGGTAGGTTCACTTAATGTCTTAAATAACCCTATCCTACTATATTAAAACTGCGAAAGATTGTAGAAAAACATTTTTTGTTTGTTACTCAATCACGTTCTATCTAACGGCTGAACGGATCTGACTGAAATTTATACAGGTCTAGACTAATTCTGAAACTCTAGAGTAACATAGTCAAATTTTTATTCTGGGAATAATATGTTCCCAGCAACGGGAGCCGAATTCCACGCCTGCTAAACTTTGAGCATTATCTAATAACAATACATAATTTTTAAGGCCTACCTGATTCAATTCAGATTTTATTTCTAGCTCTAGTCACGGTGATTTCGAAATCTTTGTCGGCACCATATTCACGTAAAAACTGTGCTGGAATATCTGAATCACAAATTAACACTTTTTAAATTTCTACTAATATTATAAATTCGAAAGTAACTCTGTCTGTCTGTTCGCTTTCACGCCTAAACGGCTAAAGCGATTGATTGAAATTTGGTATAGAGATAGGTCGAGGCCCTGGGAAGGACATATACTACTTTTAACCGACTGCGCAAAAGGAGGGTTATGATTTTACGATATAAAGACTCTTAAATACGCGATAACGACCTCTACGCGGTCGAAGCCGCGGGGAACAGCTAGTATTCCATAATTTCTAATACTGAAGTCTTTATAAATCTTTACATACAATTTTGTATTTTGACTATTACCCTTAGATTAGGTAGTACAGAACTACATAAATAGATTTCTAGTTCAGGTTGGAGAGGTAGGTACCTACGTATAAATGTCTAAAATTTCATCCAAAACCGGCGAAACTGCTGTATGGTGAATTTCAAATGTGCGGTATTCAAATGAACACCGTAAATCCTCGAACCAATCAAGACAATGCTATACTATCGGGTACAAACTGTCCTTTTCGGGATTGGGAGGGATAATTGAAGATGTGTGTCTTTCGGCGTCCGTTTTTAGGCAGGTAATAGGTATGTTAAGTGTTGATTATACCAAGATAACCACATTTGATTAACTGTTTACATCCGTAGCTTGAAATTAAAATTTATTTTGAAGAAGATTATTTACCTATAGCAAAAATTATTCGTGAAGAAATAAAAACTGGACGTTGCTGCTTGAATACTCTACTTTTTTTTTCTTTTTTAACGTGAGGGAAAATCCATCCTGGATGCTATGTCGGACTCCTACCGACTAAAAACCTCACGTAACGCCCAACAGCCTATGGTTGGGAGGGAGTCCCTGGTAAGCCCTCGGAAGGATGTCCCAGGACTCCCAACAGACCCACTGCCGCCACTGCGGCCTCGCCTAGGGGTTGGTTCGGGTGCTATTCCGCGTCTTTGGGGGGTTTATTTATCACCCTGACGGCCATTGCCCTCTGCGGGCTCATCAGTCTAGCCACATTGCTGGCCGTCAGTGTCTCCGCCATACTTCGCACGATCCCCATGTATGAATACTCTACTTCTCAGAAAATAACTGTACGTATAGTGTCGCAGTATTTTAATATTTATGTTAATCGTTTTTTATGGGGTTCTATTCCTATACAAGTTTGCAAGCGTGTTTGTATCAGACTTTTTTATAAATAGACTGGTTAGGGTACCGTTGACCTCCGTGTCGGCTTCTGACTTAGACTATTTAGCCACTAAGAAAGGCAGTTTCTTTTGTTAAAATAAATAGTCGAAGATTCTGATTGTTTTTTCTTTCATAGTTTGTTTTTACTTATTCTGCAATTCTTGGTAATGTCAAAATCCTCAAAACAGAAATGATGTATCGTCCACGGGTTCTCGAGTAAGAAGTATCAGAACAAACCCGTCTTTGTTTTATAATAGTAGATTTCTGAGAAGTTTGATCGATAGTGCATTTCAAAGGTACTGTAAGGCTTCGTTATAAATTCAACAGGTAATTCATATTCCCACAATACGAACTGACGGGTCTTCCCCTTAACTAGTTGTCTTATTTAGTTGTTGTGGTTCTCGGAATACAATATATTGAGCATTGTTACTTACTTAAAGCGTTTGTATCACATTTAAGTGTATGTTGTCAATTTGTGCTTAAGAAACTTATTTAAAAGTTGATAGCGCATGAACTACTAACGGTAACATTGTTTAAAATTAATAATAACTTTGTCAACTGACACGATTTGTTGTCCATTACGATCTGCTCGTGACAATATTTTTTTAAATATTAGTGTGTTCGAGATCCGAAGACTAAAATCATTTAGTTATTCAGAATTGACAGTGATTGTTCTAGCACAGGCAAAACGGTATGTTTTTTCCAAATAAGTCAAAAATTGTAAAGTAGTACTTGAGTGACAGCTAGCCAGGATGGAGAGCTTTCACTCAAGCTCAAACTCTAGCTTTAGGATTCCAGATTCCAGGATAACGTTCTTGGGGATATGTATTCGAAAAGAACCTCTAAATGTCCTGGAGTCATCCTTCCGAGGGCTTACCGGGGCTCCCAACCGTAGGCATTAGGTAGGAAACGTGCGTTTTAAGTCGGTAGGAGTCCGGCACAGCATCCATGTAGGATTTTCCTCACGTTAAAAAAAAAGGACACGTAAAATTTTGAACTTTTTAAAACACTTTTACTTTGAATGTTGCTCTATAAAAGGGGAATTTACGTGAACGCGAGATTAAACCGCAGAATATAATCTCTAGCTCTGGCTTTTGTTGTGTTGCACGTAGACTGTTCTGTATTTAAACGATAACGTTCCATTATACATTTTCTTGCATTTGCTCATGGTCGGTATCCAACTCTCATAAGCATTTCTTAATAGATATACTGTATAAGTACATACTTACTTTAAAATGACTCTCGACTTTTCTACATAATTTTACTGGTTACTTTCTTAGGTAGTATTAAAAAAATAAACGTAGATAATATCACACTCTGATTGACTCCGGGATCAAAATCTTACCGACCCTTTTTTTAATGGGGAATGCGGCGTGAGTATGTGTATGCTTAGACTTTGTGAACTCGTTACCCAGAATAATAATATTGTTATAGACTACTACGCTCTCAGGGTGTTGAATATTATCTCGTTATGAGATAACGACTCGAAGGTAATCTGTATTTTACTATACCTACGTTTATACGGGTTCGTAAGTATGTAGGTAGCATTAAAATAAAGCCGTATAGCTCGTAGACATTAGGGAAATTCTTGAGAACCTGCCACAGATTGCATTTTCTAATTAATACAGCCTCTCTCTTCTTTACTCTATACAAAACTTTTGAAACACCTTACGGTTACGTGCGATACAGAGAACCTCTATTATCGGAGAGGCGCTAAAAGACGAAGAAGTAGAAAACCAGCTGTGTCCCAATTCGCATGTGACATAATAATATGTACTTCGAACTCCTGTTGCTCATCACACCTCTTATCAATGCCCGAAATAGTTCACTTTCTATTTACGATTTCTACTCAGCTCCCCTGGAACCTTTTCAGGCCTGGAAGACTCAAGCAAAGCTGTCCTACTAATTAGTGATGTACAAGCCTCGAGGCGTCGAGTCTTATTTCTGAAGCCTCGAGGCGGAATAGCAAGACTCAGTGAGCTCGGTAAGCTCGGAGTCCCGAGCCTAACCGAGCCGCGCCTTTTTTGAGCCATGCCTCGAGGCTTCAAAAGAGCTCGACCCTTCAAAAAGAACTCGAGCCTTCAAAAGAGCTCGAGCCTTCAAAAAGAACTCGAGCCTTCAAAAGAGCTCGAGCCTTCAAAAAGAGCTCGAGCCTTCAAAAGAGCTCAAGCCTTCAAAAGAGCTCGAGCCTTCAAAAGAGCTCGAGCCTTCAAAAGAACTCAAGTCGTCAAAAGAGCCGTAAAACATGCTCGAGTCTTAAAATGAAAGCAAGCCTTCAAATAAAAGCTGAAATTAGTGTTAATAACATTAATATCTCCGTAACTAAGTAATAAATTAATCCCTACTAATATTATAAACGCGATAGTAACTCTGTCTGTCTGTCTATCTGTTACGCTTTCACGCCTAAACGGCTGGAGCGATTGAGATGAAATTTGGTATCGGGATAGTTCGAGGCCCTGGGAAGGACAGGCTACTTTTTAACCGACTGCGCAAAAGGAGGGTTATGGTTTTAAACGAAAACGACTTTTACGTGATAACAACTTCTACGCGATCGAAGCCGCAGGGATTAGCTATTTAATATAAATGAGCTTAAAGATTAAGTCTATTGTAAATATTCAATCACGTTTCTTAGCCTAGGGGCTTGGCAGAGAAGTATTAAAATCTGTAGGTATAATATATGGGCAAAAGACACTATTACGAAATAGGTTTAGTTTAATTTTTACATGCGGATAGGTTTATTTATACTTCATAATTATTAATTATTATTATCACGCTACTAAGTCTAAGGGTTTGGCAGAGAAAAATTAAATTCTGTATGTATGTGGGAGTAAAAACTCAAAAGTGTCTAGATCTAATTTAGTAGCCTACATATTATAGTCACCTTATAGTTTTACGTTCCACGTAATAGGTGGTGAGCCTATTGCCGTGTTGAAATAAATAAAATTTTTCAAGCCGCCCATAAGGCCTTCAACTTGACTTTAAACGATTGTCATTTTACTGACCCGGGTTTCATTTCGCGTTCTCCTTCCCTTTTAAGGGCTTCCCCGGGGCTCCCAATCGTAGGCATAAGGCAGGTAACGTGTGGTTTTTAGTCGATAGGAGTCCGGCATATCATCCGTGTAGGACTTTTCTAACGTAAAAAAATTTGTCATCATGCTACTAAACTACTGGCCCGTGTGGCAACTGGGAAGACTTTCGCGTTGCGAAAGTGTTCCCTTAATCGCCTCTGAGCGATTCAAAAGATCCTTTTTGTGTCGAACTATAAAAACTTGGAATGACCTGCCCGCCCACGTGTTTCCCTCATCTTACAATCCCGGGTTCTACAAGTGAAGCGTGACCAGGCCGCCAACTTGAGGGTCAGAAGTAGCCAGCCGACGTTCATCGATCAAACTGCCATTATAATTAGTAAATGTTTGAAAATCTCACTGTTTGCTGGTGGCAAGGCAACCCTCTCTTCTGCTAGCTTTTTTTTTATCCTGTATGGATGCTATGCCGGATCCTACCGACTAAAAAACCTCACGTATCCTGCCTAACTGCCTACGGTTGGGAGCCCCGAGTAAGTCCTCGGAAGGCGACGCCAGGACTCCCAACAGACTGGGTTTTTCGGGTTATATGCCGCTTCTTAGCGGCGTGCGTGAATCCTTCTGTAAGGACGTGCCTGCTTCTGTAAGGACGGTGAGCGGCCTCCTCATCGACCTCAGGCTCCCGGTCATGTAGGCAGATAGTCTTAGGCGAAGACATATCGGCGGCGCTCCTGCCGCCAATTGCGGAACTTGGGTGGGAGAGTTCTTTCCAGCCCCCTCCCCACCGCCTCTATCACGAGCATGACCTGCTCGCAGAAAGAGGCAGCGCTGTCCCACTTACTCCCGCTGGAGACCATGATCTCCAGCGGGTGTGAGTGAGAGTGTCCACGTCCAGAACTGCCACGAGGGCCTGGCGCTATTGCTCCCACGCCTTGCACTCCGCCAATGTATGGAGCACTGTGTCCTCGCTGCGCTCCTCGCAGTCTTGGCACTCGGCCATCTTTTGCTAACTTTAACACCAATGAAAGGCAATCTCAACATCCTTGGTATTGATAGATGTGCGTGGTGTAACAATAACATCTGCATTGAAAGCTATATTGGGCCAGTCCCAAAGAAACTAGAAATCTTGAATAAGTAAAAAAGGCTGCCAATTTTTAATGCCGCACAAGACAGAGTCTCCTGTACATGGCGCAGATTCGTTATTAAGAATACTGCTCTCAACTTTTGGATAACTCCCAGCAGTGACTCCGTCTGTACATGCAGCGATGTGATATTCACAATAAAGGCTGTCCTGAGGTAACTGACAGCCTTGAACCTCTGGTGCAGTGTAGAACAAGTGTTTTTTTTTATCCAGCTTGGAGGTACTCATTCGTTGTAGGTACGGGGACATCAGTTGTAAACGGCACCCAACGGAAGTCTTAGATTTGTGAATCAACTTTTTTCTTAGCAAGAGGGATCTTTCACAACGAATGGACTTCCAGTGCACCCGGAAGGTTTGTTATGTATTGAAGTTGTAAAATAGAACCAGTCTTCTATTAACATAATGAAATACTATTGAGGCAGAAATGTCTACGGGTTGTGTCGTCATATGCTTTCGTATAGCAAATGCTTTGCGGGGACTTTCAACAACAATGTCGGCTGTCAACGTATGGTTAAGTTGCTTCTCACACGAATGAGTGTACACCGCGTGCTTCTGCGTTACGAGCCATGATTCCCTCTGTATTTTTGTTTCTGAGAGCTAAATTACAAACGTAGTTTATAATGAACATTCTTAAAAATACAACTTTACTGGAAAATGTTGAGTTTTGGCTACAGTGACATACATAAATTAAATCACTTTAAACATCACGCCTTTATCCCCAAAGGGGTATTTGAGGCATATTATATGCCTACATTTCATCTTTTTATAATTCGTCCCACGAAACGTAATAGGCGGTGAGCCGTTTTGCCGTGTTGAAATGGACAGGCGTAGGTACTGCCTACTCTTGAAAATTTTTAAGTCTATAAGGTCTTTAACTTGGTTTAACGACTGACATTTACTGGCTACCGTTAGCGTTAGTGTTATCGTCTCAAATCTTCAGGTTATACTTAAAGTTTTCAGTCTGGGGCCCAAATCTAACAAACGTTTCGGATTTGCGCTTCAACACGCTACTTACTCTTTTTATTATTAAAGGGGCCAATTTTATTTACATTTTGGTTACGACTTATCCTAGGGGCTTGAAAGAATACAGTTCAAATTTTGCTTTAAGGCTGCAATGTTCGACCTTGACAAATCCTAAGGCAATTCGAACAATTCCAGCGTACGCTTTTGCCGGATTTCATTCGATTTTAATACATGATATTACTGTTATAAAATCTGAGGGGTTTTAAGAAAAAATCTAGCCGTTAAATATTGTTCTAAAGATCTACTTATATCTATTTTATGACAAGTTTTTATGAGGATTAAACTCATTTATTTAGATACAAAAAGGACATTACTTGTTAAGATTTTTGCAATATTTCTCATTTTTCGAGAGCAATTTCGATCGAACAAAGTATTCCTAATCATGTTTTGATACGTTAAAAAAGCAAGAGTATCTAATAAATTACAATAATATAGTTTTATCTATATATATAAAAACAAGAACTGACTGACTGACGATCAACGCACAGCCTAAACCGCTGAGTCTAAAAGCATGAAATTTTACACAAATGCTCCTTATGTGACGTAGGCGAGCAATAAGAAGGGATTTTTTAAAATTCAACTCCTAAGGTGGTGAAAAAGGGTCACAAAGTTTGTATGGAACTACGTAATTCTTTGGTCCAATCTTCTTCAAAATTGGCATACAGCATCTTTAATAGAATTGATAGGTGACGTGTTTTGTATTTTATTGAAATTTATTTTATTACATGGTTAAAATAGGGTAGAAAAATATTTTCGGAGGGATTTGCCGCATAGTTCATATTGATACTCCATAACCGGTACTTATTGGATATTTTTTTTTGACACAAGTTTGAAAGCTCAATCGAATTCGAATTCGATTTTTAAAAAATCGTTTGTTGATAAATGTCAAAACATTCAAATATCAATTTTAAAACTGTGTCTTTTATTTATATATGCCCTTCATTATGCGGAATTACCTTCTTAATTTGTATGTCAAAAATATATTTGTGAGAAGGAGAACCTGAACATGACTGGCTAGGAGTTACCTATAAAGAAAAAGTTCTAGAGAGTGTATACGTTCATCCGACTAACACAGAGTATCACCATCTTCACTTACTTTCTCATTTTATACAGAAATAATACAAACGATCAGAGGCGTTATACTCGTAGATGAAAATTTTAGTTTATTTATATGTTTTAAAAACAAAAACTGGCTTAGATACTGATCGAGATTTACAACCTTGAAATCCGAGTCAGAGTACGCCACCCCAATACATCCCGAGGGTGTCGTAAGAGGCGACTAAGGGAACACTTTCGTAAAACGATCCATTGCTAGAGAAGGAAAACTCGAAATGAAACCCGGTTGTCAGTAAAATGACAATCGTTAAGCCAAGTTGAAGGCCTTATGGGCGGCTTGAAAAATTTCAACTGCGGGTCGCGGCGACTTGCGCCTGCTCATTTCAACACGGCAATAGGCTCACCACCTATTACGTGGGACATAAAACTATAAGGTGAAATGTGCGCGTATACTATGCCTCTGCCTACCCCTTCGAAGATAAAGGCCTGGCTATGTATGTATGTACCCTAAAACGGGACCCTATTCATGAAACTTCGCTGTCCGTCTGTCTATCTGTCCATCATGAGGCTGTATCTCAGGAATCGTGACAGCTAGAGAGTTGAAATTTTCAGATGATATATTTCTGTAGCCACTATGACAACAAATACCAAAGTCAGAAAAAGGGGGGATTAAGGGGGGCTCCCATCCAACAAAAGTGATGTTCGTCGTTTCTTTGGTACGGAACCCTTTGTGCGCGAGTCCGCCTCGCACTTGGCCGGTTTTTAGGGTTCCGTAGCGAAATAGCAAAAACGGATGCGAAACGGAGCAGGTAATTTTGGGGGTCCCCATACTCAGAACTGAAACTCAAAAATTTTTTTTCATCAATCCCATCGTGTGGGGTATCTATAGATAGGTCTTCAAATATGCTATTGAGGTTCCTAAAACCATTTTTTTCTAAAGTGAATAGTTTGAGCAGGAGACACTTCCAAAGTGGAAAAATGTGTGACACCCCGCCTCTCTAACTTCTAAACTAAGAGAATGATAAATCTAAAAAAAATGTATGATGTACATTGCCATAAAAACTACCAACGAAAATTGGTTTGAACGAGATCGAGTTGGTAGTTTTTTTTAATACGTCATAAATCGCAATTTTTGCCTTGAAAAATCACTACCACTGCGAACGTGTGTTAAAACTTAAAACATCAATCAAAGTTACAACAAACTACAAGAACTTTTATATTATGTTACTTGCTGCTATGGAACCCTTCATGGGCGAGTTCAACTCGCACTTGGCCGGTTTTTTGTATCATTTAGTAGGCATTACGTAGGGTAACTACTAACGATTTCCGTCCTATTCTACTAGAATTCAAGAAGTTACAAAGAGATTAATTTGGCTTCTCAATCTTCGAATTTTTGTCAAAATAATGCAACGGGAACACGCGACAGGAAACCACGCAATAAGAATAGAAGCGACGGTTAATCTTTCTATTTCTCTCTATCTCTCTTAGGCAAACGAAGTGGCGCGGGTCAGCTAGTAGTTGTATAAATTACAATAATAAAGTGTCGTTGGCGATGTCAAATGATTTCGCTTCCTTTGTTGCGCTCACAATGAAACGTCCTCGACTGGCCTCACAAGCAGAGCACCACGATCGGCCTGTACCCGGATGGTGAGTCTGCCGGCCGGCCCCGTCTTTCAGATCAGTGGCTGTTTCCCCGTTTTCGTTTTCAAAGTATGCACTGAAGAACTCTGTCAGTCGAGGCCCAAATTCCTCAAGAGCCATCACACATACTCGGCCTGGAATGCCGTCGGGTCCAAAGGCGGTGTTCCTGCAGGATTTAAGCGGCAGCACGGCCGTCCTTATGTCACCCTTAGTGACTTTAGGCACGTAAGAATATGTTCCTCCGCTCTCGATGGAAACAGGGAACCTCCCCGTGCACTCCGACTGAAGGCTATGGGTCAGTGGGGGCGTCTTAATGTGAGGCTTTTACCTACTTAACCATTCACGTTTGTAGTATGGGACACCCCCTTAAATTTCTAGGTATTTTGTTTTAATTTTATTATGTATACAAAATTTAATGAAAATACACAGCTCAATATTCTGTGAGTAGGTATTTCAAGCATCTCCTTGTTGCCCTTTTTAATATATAAAATATAAAATAGAATGGCAATATAATCACGTTTGTTGTATGGGAGCGCCCCTCAATTATTATTATTTTTTTGGTTTTATTTTGGTTGGCAACAGAAACAACTACTCTGTGAAAATTTCAGCTCTCTAGCCATCACCGTTCATGAGATACAGCCTCGTGGCGGACAGACAGACAGACAGCGAAGTCCCATGAATAGGGTCCCGGTTTTACCCTTTGGGTACGGAACCCTAATAAATAAAATAAATATCAGTCTCTTGTGTCAAACCTTTTACAAAGAACGCCAAAGTGTTCCCTTAGTCGCAGCTTACGACACCCTCGGGATGATTTGGGTTGGCGACATTTTCTATTCTTTCTCGTCACTACACGGGACACGAACGAACGAGCCTTCAAAAGAACTGGAACCTTCAATAGAGCTCGAGCCTTCAAAAGGACTCGAGCCTTCAATAGAGCTCGAGCCTTCAAAAAGGGCTCGAGCCTTCAAAAAGGACTCGAGGCTTCAAAAAGGCTCGAGCCTTCAATAGAGCTCGAGCCTTCAAAAAGGGCTCAAGCCTTCGAAAAGGACTCGAGGCTTCAAAAAAGCTCGAGCTCTGAAAAAGACTCCCGAGTCGTCGAGCGCCATACAAACGAGGCGAGCCCTGTAAACGACACCGAGCTCTAGGCAAAGAGACTCGGACGCCTCGAGTCTTGTACATCACTACTACTAATCCCGTAGCACAGTATATTGGTGATTGACACGACCTAAAGGGAACTGATCTATAATGCATTCCATATCCATCATCCATTCATCACTACAAAAGCAACAGCTCAAAGTGCCGCCATCTATAAGCAAGCGACTCAGAATAATTTCCCAAAAACATTCAGAGACGCAATTGTTACTCAACAATCGCCACACTGTTTACTGTAAACTTTGTAGACCAAATACCCCAGAGCATAAATTAAACTTCGTTGGCAGTACGATGTACAGCCGTATTTATGGGTTAAGCTTCATTGCACGTTGCAATACGTATGCTAACATTTTGCAGGAACATAAATAGTGAGAAAAATTGTAAAGATGTTTGAGTATTTGCTACTCAATCACACTCAAGAATCAATTTGGAAAAAAGAAAAAAATCACCCTTAAAAACCGCAAAAATCCGTGTCATAGCAAAGTTTTTCCATAATTATCTAACTATCCTTTAACGTTTTTATTCTCCGAACCAAATTTCTTCAGAATCGGTTTCGGCGAGAAAATTACAAAGAGACAGGGTTACTTTTGCATTTATAATATACAGGATGGAATTTAAAGACGGTAGTTGGAGGTAAAGTACCCTTAATATTGATAATGGCAAATTTTGCTGAAAGGAATTGATCTTCCTTTAATTTAACTATGTTGTTTAAAAGAAATTGTTCCTATTAAAGACTCTTTCGATTGGTGTCATAAAATAAAGGATGTTTTTTTTTTCATATCTCCCAGGTTTTATTCCTGGCTCAAGCAAGTGATTTTTCAAAAATCTTTAAATGCAGTTTTACTTACTTTTGAAAATAAAGGAATGTTTCCTTTCTGCAAAACTTGCCGTTTTCAATATTAAGGGTACTTTACCTCCAACTACCGTCTTTAAATTCCATCACTACAATAACTATACAGGATAGTTATTGTAGTGATCAGCTGAAATTACATCCACCTGTATTACAATAATCCAACCTTCAATTTGAACACATGTTGCACAATAAAGTCTATGAAGTTTCCCAATCCACAAGTAGGTACGTAAAGCCCGGCAAAGTGATAATTCGTATCAGCCCAACATTTACTGCGCTTTGCGCATGACTTTACGATAAATGAACTGCAGCGTTGTATGAAATGCAACCAGTTTAAATCCGGAACATGCACTGAAAGTATTTGTTCTCGTACAAACGTGCGTTCGTACGTCTTCCAACTACGTGACTGTTAGTCTAAAACTTTCAGCCGTTTCAACTTTGTGGAACACAAAGAGCCGTGGTTCATTTATGTTGTATGTAACGTACGTTCTATGGGAGTCCTGGGACATCCTTAAAAGGGCTTAAGGTGGGAACAAATTATCGGACGCGACCGTCAGCCGTGGCTTACGAACGCGTCCGATAATTTGTTCCCACCTTTACCCGGGGCTCCCAACCGTAGGCTGTTGGGTGTTACGTGAGTTTTTTTAGTCGGTAGGAGTCCGGCATAGCACGCATAAAGGATTTTCCTTCACGTTAAAAAAAACGTACGTTCTAATCTATACTAATATTATAAATCCGAAGTATGTTTGTTTGAACGCAAGAATCTTAGTAACTGCCGGTTGAATGTCAAAAATTCTTTCATATTCCGATAGTTTCCACTTCTCTATGTGCTGTTCCAGACTATTATACCCTATCCCTGTACCAAATTTCAGCCAGATCCGTTTAGCCGTTAGAGCGTGAAAGAGTACAAAACATCTAGAACTTCACGCGTCTTCACAAACTTGCACTTTAATAATATCGGTGATTATTTTTTTTCCATAGACACACTGCGATTAGCTTTAAAATGGCAGGAACGAACTGGGGTGATGTTACCATTACTTCCAAAGTCTATAGAATGGAGTTCAGTACTAAAGACATAAATATTATCCGAATAACTCCGAGTTTTACGAAGTCCTTATGAATACATCTGTTACCTCGAATATAAACAAATCGGCTATATGAAGTTATTTCCCGGCACGTTATATCAGAGCTGGACCTTGTTTCTCTTTATCTCTAGCCTAATGGGGGCTTAGGATTGTATTAATTAAAACAAAATCCATTGTTGTAAATGTAGGAACGTGCATGTGCTTGTAACTTATTTATTAATCCGGTTAATCTGTCCTTTGCAATAAACGTTAAGTCTTTGAAAATGTAATGAAAATATCTCTATTCATTTCTATCAAAATTATTGCTTTGACAGTTACATTTACTGCCAGATTCGCAACGCAATATCTAGGTGCAGCCGGCAGAGTGAAAGGATCTGGCAATAAAATTCACGGCCACTATTTTTAAACTGCCAGTAGGTTTTTGATTCGTCTAACAACTACTGTGGTGTAGTTTTTAGGGCTCCGTTCCAAAAGAGTATTAACTCTTCGTCTGTCTGTCTGTCTATTTGTCACGGGGCTGTATCTGAAGAACCATGTTAGCTAGAGAACTGAAATTTCATAGATGATTGCCGCTATAACAACAAATACTTAATTTTCTTGCTGTTTTTTTTTCGACAGACCCCTTCGTGTGCGCCTCATGCACACTCACAGAGCCAGTTTTTAGGGTTCCGTAGCCAAATAGCAAAAAACGGAACCCTTATAGATTCTTCATGTCTGTCTGTCCGTGTGTCCGAAATGTGCCCCCCCCCCCCCCCCCGGTCTAGCTTCTAAACTAAGATAATTGTAAATCTAAAAAAAATATAGGTATGTCGTACATTGCCAAAAAAACTTCCAACGAAAATTGGTTTGAACAAGCTAGATCTTGTTCAAACCAATTTTCGTTTTAAGTTAAGTAGTTTTTTACGCCATAAACCGCAATGTCGCCTAGAAAATTCACTACCACAGCGAACGTGTTAAAACATCAATTAAAGTTACAACGAACTACAAGAACTTTTATATTGTGTTACTTGCTGCTACGGAACCCCTCATGGGCGAGTCCGACTCGCACTTGACCGTTTTTTTTTTAAAACAAGTTAGTTTACATTAAACGCGGCAACTTGGCAACACTTTATTTTCAAAACGGCCGTTGCTAAACAAGTTGTGTCATCTGCCTTTAATGATTTTCGCGAGGAATATTCGAAGGCGAGGGTAGGAAGGCTGACAATCAGCGCTAAAAGGGCCATTGTCAGTTTTAATGAAACCTCGCGAGATATGAACTTTGTTTTGGTCCATTGTTGAAGACAGCACAACCGCCGCTGAGCTGTCGAGTTTTGCTGTTACGTTAACTTTTATTTGAACGATTTTTTTATATTAGTAAACTGTTTTTTAGGGTTCTGTACACAAACGGTAAAATTGGGATCCTACTCATAAGACTTCCGTCCGTCTGTCCGTCACGAGGCCAGATCTCAGGAACCGTAACAGCTAGAGAGCTGAAATTTTCACAGATACAAATACCATAATCAGAAAAAAAAACCGGCTAAGTGCGAGTTGGACTCGCCCATAAAGAGTTTCGTAGCAGCAAGTAATATAATATAAAAGTTCTTATAGTTCGTTGTAACTTTGATTGATGTTTTAACACGTTCGCCAGTGGTAGTGATTTTTCTAACCGAAAATCGCGGTTTAAGACATATTAAAAAAAACTACCGGCTCTATCTCGTTCAAAACAATTTTCGTTGGTAGTTTTTATGGCAATATATTTTATCATATATTTTTTTTAGATTTATCATTCCCTTAGTTTAGAAGTTAGAGGGGGGGACACACATTTTTCCACTTTGGAAGTGTCTTTTGCGCAAACTATTCACTTAAGGAAAAAATGATTTTAGAAACCTCAATAGCATTTTATAAGACCTATCTATAGATACTCGACACGTATAGGTTTGATGAAAAAAAAAATGAGTTTCAGTTCTGAGTATACCCCCAAAATTTACTGCTTTTTTTCTAGTTTTATATAATAATCTTAATGCGGTTCACAGAATACATCTACTTACCAAGTTTCAATAGAATAGGCCTTATAGTTTCGGAGAAACGTGGCTGTGACAAACGGACGGACAGACAGACAGACATGACGAATCTATAAGGGTTCCGTTTTTGTCATTTGGCTACGAAACCCTAAAAATAGGTGAGGTTAAGGGGGGCTTTGCCGTTTGTTTGGTACAAAATCCTCTGTGCGCGAGTCCTACTTGTCGGTTCGAGTGAAATTCTGTTTTCGTTCCACCAGTCGTGGGAACTTATTTCAGGGATTAAAAATATGCTCTTCAGACTATAATCTATTCCTCTACGAAATTTTAGCTAGGCGAAAATTGGGACATGTATAAATAACTGGCCCCGCGCCTCCATGCGCCATTTTAACAGTGACGCAGGGGCCCTCGCTTCCCGGTCCATGGAGAACCGTTCATGGGACCTGGAAGCGAGGGCCCCTATCCGGCTAGGAAACATGCCACCTCAAATAACATCGTTATCCTCATAACACGCTGACGGCCATCGCCTTCTGTGGGCTAAGTAATCAAGCCGCATTGCTGGTCGTCAGGGTCTCCGCCCATACGGAGGCCCCGTGAATAACACACGTTTAATGGTTTCTAATTTAATGACTTAGAATGACTTAGCCATTGACGATTTTATTGTTAAGATTCGTCATTCGCTAAATTGACCGTGAAGACGCTTTTCTAAACAGTGTGATTAATATTATAGAATTGATTTGAAGATTTATAGATCTAAAAATTCTTAGTGTTTCCAAACGGCCAGATAGATAAAGGACCTTTTTTGCTGACAGTCACATAATTTATTACAGTTGCTCGGCAGTTTTTATTTCAAATGCTTGTTGGTGGCAAACGGTTAATGTACAGACGAATTTGAGAATGCATGGTCAATCCGAAACGAAATTGCTTTGCACTGAGAATTGACGCCATCTCTCGGATAACATTGGAAGTCAAGTATTTAGCGTTGCCGATGTTTTTAATACCTCACACAGGAACGCGATTATTTTCAAAATAGCAACTCATTAATCTTTTGAGTAATGTAAATATGCCATCTAGTAAATTTTTTGTGATTCTAAGGTGTCTACGCAATATTATATTCGAGGAAAGTTGCGCCATCTAGTAGAATTTTTGTGAATTTGGACTCAAATGTGCATGGGATTATAGATCTTAAGGGGCCCATGCAATATTGGAGGTGACTGTACCTGAGTGGTACCTAATTTCTGTTTAAAATTTCATTGTCACTAACATTAGTATTACAGCTGATAGGATATTGATATGGACCCCAGATTCCAAATACGCTGGACTCACAAGATCTCTAACGAAATGTTACCATAACGCGTCAGGAAAACAAGACCACTGCTACAGGTTATCAAGCGTCGTTAAATTGCATCTCTTAGTCATGTGGTGAGACATGAGCGTCACGATCTGCTACGATTAATCATTATGAGCAAAACTGAAGGAAAACGACGCGATGGGAGACATAGAAAAACATGGCTCAGGAACATCAAGTATAGACTGAAAAACTTGTGTAAGGAAGCTCTGCCATTTGGCACAAAACCGTAAGGAGTTTCAAAAGTTAACGGTCAACCTCCAGTAACGGAAGAGCACTGAAAGAATAACAATAATATTGAGTCTTTTCGGTATTTCTACAGTTTTAATTCCTTCGTAATCATGGCGCTTGCAACACTGATGAGCGCGTTTATTTTTTATTTTTCTTGGTGTATTTTATGTAAGATATAAGTATATTACGAGAATAAGCTCACTATCTACGTGGAACAATATTCAACTGGTGAAATTGGGGCGTGTAACTTTTGCCTACCCCTTCAGAGCAAATAGCTTAAAATTATGTATTTTTATCAGTTGTCTAGATCCTGCAACGTAAATTAATATTACCTCATTTTCGTCTAAATAGCGCTATGATTTCCTCAACAAAACGTTTAAAATGTTTTGTTGTAAGTACAAAAATGAAACACGAATTCTTCACTGTTCCCATTCTTTCCAAAGAAAATGTCGCCTTGAGTCAGCGCTCTCTATAAAAGTGGGAATTCACGTGAACACGAGATTCAACCAGCAATTTAATTTCTGACTGCTTTGTTATCGCGCGCTTAAATCGTTATATAAATTATAACGGTCTTCATATTGTCTAATGTACCTACTTATTTTAATACGTCCGCGCTTGTTGACGTTTTATATGGTAATGAGATTTCAGATGGTCTTGTAGAAAAGTTTTCAAAATATGAACGTGATGTTTTTTTTTTTATAAATGGGAAACAATTCAGCCTCTGTACTAAGGAAAATTGTTTTAAGTAAAAAAAAATCACTATTCTAAAAAAAATACTATTCTAATTCTTTCCCAAGACAATGACGCCTTGAGACAGCGTTTCTATAAAGTGGGAATTCACGTGAACACGAGATTCTGCCCGCAATTTAATTTCTGACTGCTGTGTTATCTTGCCCTTAAATTGCTGTTATTTAAATTATAACAATCTTCATGTTCTCTAATGTCGTACCTACTTATTTTAATACTTCCGCGCTTGTTGACGTTCTATATAGCAACGACATTGACATTTAAGACGGTTTTGTATAAAAAACTTTTTCAAAATAAGAACGTGATGTTTTAAGGGCGACATCTTGAAACGAGAGCCAACTGCTCCAGTAAATGGTGTACTGCAGCTGGCACGACACACTTAAAAAAACGTTATCTAGATGCTCCAATAGGGTAAGGACTGCTGTAAGATCAAAAGTTACTTGCTTTCAATACTAAATAAAATTTTAGGCTTTGCAGAACGGCACATCTGGTGTTGTAAACGTTCACAGGCCACAGTTACCACTTTTCATCAGGTGGCCCATATATTTGTTTGCCACTTTAATGGTAGAAAAAACTGAAAGAAAACCGTAGATGCTCTCAGTCAATAAAAGTCGACAACATTGCCTAAATAGTTGACTGAAACATAATTTTCAGCTTATCACAGTCCGTATGTAGGTTTGTATGTACTTTTTCATTTGGAGAGGGCAATTGGCATCTTCACAGTTTTACTAGCATAGTGGTGAAGAACTGGGGTCATCATCTCCCAAGGGCGTACAGGGGACTCCTGTCCGTAGGCAGATGGTAGCGCCCCGTGTGGTTCTAATCGGTAGGAGCGTACTCCTACCGATTAAAACCGTGTTATGCCGTAGCATAACATCCATGAGGATTTCCACATGAAAAAAGGCATATTGATAGTAAAGTGTCTTACTGTTTTACTTTGTCGGCAACATTTGCAGGCGGGAACAAGCTATGTCAAGCGAGTGGTGGTTTACAAAATAGCTACATGTTCCCATAGCTTGTTCCCGCCTGCAAATGTTGCCGACAAAGTAAAACAGTAAGTAGCTTAAAAAAATCACAAAAGAAATGTAGAGCTTGTTTCTTGCTTTCAGTTGTATGTTTACTATGTAAGTATGTAAGAAAATCTTGGAATGTTAATTTGACCCACTTCAAAATAAAATAAAATAAAATAAAATTTATTCCCTTTGAAATTTTTAAAAAATTATTTAGGTTTGTCAAAATTTTTGTGACTCTACCGGGGGTTCAGAAATGCTACAGACTGAGAAGAACACCCCAAGAAACTCAGTCCGGTCCCTCTTATTCATCTTAGTATCTAATACAGTTTTGTTTTTTAAATGTAGAAAGGAGCAATTCGTGTCACTGCCAGGCAGTCTTGTCTTCTAGAAAGTCTTTAATGCTATAATAAGCTTTCTGGTACAATTTAAGTTTTACTAGTTTTTTAAATTTATTAACTGACAAACCTGTTATGGCTGTCGGCAATGTATTGTACATTCGAATACAATTGCCCGCAAAAGAATTGCTTATTTTATTAAGCCTAAATCTAGGTACAGCCAATTTATTCTTATTTCTTAAGTTTAGGTTATGGATATCACTATTTTTAATAAATTTACTGTTATTTTTATGAGTATATAATAAGTTTTCATATATGTACTGTGAATACACAGTAAGGATGTTGATATCCTTAAACTTTTCTCTTAATGACTCCCGAAACCCCATACCATAGATAGCCCGGACAGCCCTTTTCTGCAACACAAAGATACATTCGATGTCGGCAGCGTTACCCCATAATAGTATGCCATAGGTCATGACACTGTGGAAGTAGCTAAAGTAGACAAGACGCGCTGTTCTAATGTCTGTCAGTTGTCGGATCTTTTTAACGGCATAGGCTGCAGAGCTCAGTCTGCCCGAGACTCTCTCAATATGAGGCCCCCACTGCAAGTTGGAGTCTAACTTTATGCCCAGAAAGACAGTTTCATCGACCAAGTCTACTTGATCATCCCTAATCTTAATACTGGTGTTAACGAGCCTAACATTTGGCAAGGTGAATCTAATACATTTTGTTTTAGTTTCATTTAACAATAAATTATTAGCGTTAAACCAGTGGACTACCCTAGAGAGGGCATTGTTTACTTCGTCAAGATCGCGTTGTCCACGTTCAACTTTAAATATTAAAGATGTGTCATCAGCAAACAAAACTACCTCGTGATCGTCTCTTATAAGGTGAGGGAAATCATTTATGTACACTAAAAATAGAAAAGGTCCCAGAATTGAACCCTGAGGCACCCCCATTGTTACAGCAGAACCATTTGACTGTTTACCATTTATAACTACTCTCTGTACTCTATCTCTAAGGTAAGAACTAATTAAATCCAAGGCCGTCCCCCGGATTCCATAATGATCAAGTTTTTGAATTAAAGTCTGATGCTGGACGCAATCGAAGGCCTTAGATAAGTCGCAGAATACACCATAAGCATCATACGACTCCTCCCAGG
Source organism: Miltochrista miniata (assembly GCA_933228765.1). NCBI lineage: Eukaryota > Metazoa > Arthropoda > Insecta > Lepidoptera > Erebidae > Miltochrista > Miltochrista miniata. The sequence continues at coordinate 13,502,950 of OW121768.1, forward strand.
CCTCATATATACACTCTAACAATTTGATTCCAGCATCCGTGGTAGACCGACCGCGCGTGAAACCGAATTGTTTAGTATGGAATAGTTTATTTGTATTAAAATGATTTTGCATTTGATTAAGCATTACCTTTTCAAAGATTTTACTAAACGTGGGTAGTACAGAAATAGGACGAAAATTGGACGGATCTGAGGTGCTACCGATTTAAACAGAGGAGTTATTTTACTAAACTTCATTAAGTCAGGAAACACACCACTATCAACACAATTATTAAATATTATTGATAATTCAGGGGCAACCATTTCAATTAACGAATTAACTAAATGTACAGAAATTCCCCAGAGGTCAGCAGTTTTCTTAATATTTAAAGATTTAAAAGTTTTTATGACAGTGTGTATACTAATTTTACTGAATTTGAATATTTCATTACAGCAAGGAACATTTGCTTTTAACAAGGATTCTGCTATTGGGGTAGAAGAACCTAGGGCTCTGGTCAAATCTACTGGAATTCGAGAAAAAAATTGTTCAAATTCGTTAGCGACTTCGGCATCTGTTGTAATTATGTTACCATTTACTTTAAGTTTAAAATTATTATCGTTCGATTTTGCTTGGCCTCTTTCTGCGTTAATTATTTTCCAAGTAGATTTAACTTTGTCTACACTATTGAGAATTTTATTACTTATATACTTTCTTTTGGCTGCTAAGCAGTCTGCTTTAAACTTTTTTGAATAAGTTTTAACATAATTTAGAAATTCATCTGTTCTATTAAGCTGTCTTTCTGAGTATAGTTCATACAGTTTTTGTCTACTTTTATGTATATCCTCAGTGGCCCATTCACTGAAGGCTGGCCTATCACCGATTGTGACTTCCTTAGACTTGAATACGGAGTTGAACTCATTGTAAAAGGAATCAAAAAATAACTTATACATTACATTTGGATCTAAGCCAGTGTCTAAAAATGGAAGTTTATTGCAAAGTCCAACTCGCATACGTTCCAAGCGGTCACTAGTTACTGGTCTACATAATATTTTACGTCTTTTAACTTTTTCTCTTGTGATCTTGAAAGATGCTATTTGCCCAGTATGATCTGATTTTATCTTATTTATAATACTCTTACTTTCTGGCAACATATCACTGTATATATTGTCCAGACAAGTAGCTGTTGTATCACAATATCTAGTAGGCTCTAAAAATAAGTTAGTGAGATTGTGTGATTTAAATAAATTTAAGATATCATTGGTCTGACGCGTATTTATAAGTATATTAACATTAAAATCACCGCACACTATTAGGTGTTTATTAGTTTTTCCAAGTTTAAATAGCACTTTATCCATTACTTCCTCAAACTCACAAAAGGGTGAGACTCCAGGTTTATATACGCATACTACTATGAATTGCTCCAATTCTACGCACGATATTTCAACTGTACACTCTTCAGAGAGGGACACAACATCTTTCCGTTCCTTATATTTTAATTTCTTATTTAATAAAATCAACGAACCCCCCCGTGTTGTGTTGACCCTGCAGAACGCACTACCAACCCGGTGACTACTGAAACTGAACATGAGCTCATACTCCTTACGCATATGTTCTGTAAGACAAACAATTTCAATATTTTCTGAGCTCATGAACAGCTCCAATTCAAACTCTTTGACCTGTGTTAATGTTGCAATATTATAATGCACCAGGCTGATGTAATCTACATTTTTTAATTTAGTTTTGTTCGGAGGACAGTTTCCGATAAAATTACGGTTTGCAATTAAATTTAACTCCATTAATTTACAATTTTGGCTAGAGGGTAATTCCTCTGTTGTCCCAGCAGTTAATTTAAATTACTTGGAACAGATTCCAAAGTCCTAAATCTACTCTGCTCAAATAAAGCAGTTTTGACAGCCAAGTTTTTGGCTACAGAATAAAAATAATTAAATAGCAAACTTGCTATTTGTCTTTTATAATATTTGGGTAGACAATACCTACCCTTTTTTTTTTTTTTTTTTTTTTAACGTGAGGGAAAATCCTCGTAGGATGCTATGCCGGACTCTTACCGACTAAAAAACCTCACGTAACGCCCAACAGCCTATGGTTGAGAGCCCCGGGTAAGCCCTCAGGAAGGATGTCCCGTGACTCCCAACAGACCTACGGCCGCCAATGCGGCCTCGCCCATTGGGTGGTTCGGGTGCAATCCCGCGTCTATGGGGGGTTTCGGGTGTGACCCCGCTTCTAAGGGGGGGCGTGCGTGAGTGCTCACGTCACGCTGCCGTCATGGGCCTGCTTCTGTAAGGACGGTGAGCGGCCCTCCCACCGTCCTCAGACCCCCGGTCATGGAGGCCGATAGTCCTCGGCGAAGACACGTCGGCGGCGCCCGGGGCGCCGACTGCGGAACTCGGGTGGGAGAGTTCTCTCCCGCACCCGGCCCGCCGCCTCCTTCGCGAGCATGACCTGCTCGCAGAACGAGGCGGCGCAGTCCCACTTACTCCCGCTGGAGAGCATGGCTCGCACCATGGCCTCAAGCGAGAGGGTGTCCACGCCCAGACCCACTACGAGGACCTGTCGCTGTTGTGCCCACGCCGTGCACTCCACCAGCGTGTGGAGCGCCGTGTCATCGCTGCGGTCCTCGCAGTGCTGACATTCGGCCGTGGTTTCCCGGTGTTTTCGCCACAGATACCTACCGAAGCTACCGTGCCCGGCAAGCATCTGTGTCAACCGGTAGGAGAGAGCACCGTGTCTTCTCTCCAGCCACTCGTCCATGACCGGTCTGACGGCCGCGATTGTGGCGAATCCCCCCTTTGGTTGCTCAAGTCGCATCTTCCATGTCTCCAGGGTTTCCTGGTGGAGCAGGGTCCGCTGGGCCTCGATTTCTCGAGACGCAGGCCTTTGGCCCCGCTCCAGCGCCTCCTTGCGCCATCTGAACAGTGACGCAAGGGCTCTCGCTTCCAGGTCCCATGGAGGGGTCCCGGCTAGGAGACATGCCGCCTCACCGGAGATCGTGCGGTATCCTCTTATCACCCTGACGGCCATCACTCTCTGCGGGCTCATCAGTCTAGCCTCATTGCTGGCCGTCAGGGTCTCCGCCCATACGGGAGCCCCGTACAGGGCCATGCTTCGCACGATCCCAAGGTACAGCCTCCTGTAGGGAGCGTTGGGTCCCCTGATGTTGGGCATCAGCCGCGCGAGTGCGGCCGATGCTCCCCTCAGTTTTGGGACCAAACTTCGGAAATGGTGTCCGAAGTTCCACCAGCCATCGAGTACGAGCCCCAGATACTTCATCGAGGGCTCGATGCCGATGCTGACGCCCCCCACCTGTAGGCTGGATCCCGCAGGTGGCCCCATCCGAGGTCCGTGGAAGCACAGAGCCTCGGATTTGTGAAGGGCGACCTCAAGACCCAGCCGCCGAATCCGACCCACGACCTGAGCACAATACCTACCCTTGTGATTATTATAGACTATAAACTTACTATGTGACAAATTTGTGTTAAATACAGAATTAAAGTCAATTATATTAAATTTATTATTATACTGACTTATTAAATTTAAACGTAAATTCATCTTATATCTAAATGAATTTTCCGAATCTGGCACACCTTTTATAAATGGAAGTGTGAACATTACAACTTGTATGACATTTAAGTTTAAGATGTAATTCATGTATAGGGACAAATCATCATTGCTAATTTTCCCCCTGTTTGCACAGAAAATTATTATTTTACTGTTAGCTTCAAATTTATATTCTAATATCTTTTGCATAATACCACTTAATGAAGCACCCGGATAGCAATTATTAATAACCGAGTAATAACTTGAATTTGAGTTTTGTTTTAAAAATGAACTTAGATTGGTACCAATATCATCACTAAATACAATTAATTTAGTACAACTATTACTATTATTTACACTGTCACACAATATATCCACTGATGTACTGGGCGAGCATGTGGTAATGGGAGCTAGGGGCTCAGCGGTAACCGGTTCGCCCTGGGCCTCCACCGGCTCAATTGCTTTAGGGCAGTTAATATTGCATAAGTGGTCATTTAGGAAACAATTAAGGCGCTCAGTGTTATCATTTGATGTTTTGAGTACCTTGTCTATTGTTAAAGAACATTTAGTAAAGTCCTTAAGGGACCATTTATATTTTTTAGTCATATATTGTAGCTCAAATTGCAAACTTTGTATTTTTGACTCTAATTTTTGTGTGTCAGTGCAATATTTTAAATGGCTTTGTTCTGGTTCTAACATTGACAATTTAGCTTGTTCTCTAAATTTTAAACAAGAACCTATATTTTTACACTTCTTGATTAACATTTTATGGAATTTTAATTGCTTTTTTGATTTTTGTATGAACTTTTTAATTTTTAGATATTTTTTTAGTTTATTTCTGCTGCAAAACAAAACCGACTTGTCCTGTTGATTTGGACTGTCACCTGTAAGATCTATAGTAGTCAAGTCCAGGTTTTGAGAATTTGCAGAAGGAATAAACTGCGGGATACCACTCATTAACTCACTAAAAAGATTATCGGTTTGTTGGGCAGTAACTTTCTCAGCAGCTTCTTCCAGGTGTGAGATCTGTCCCTGGGCATCCCTTAGCTCCTGTTCCAGAAAGGTAGTCCCTCCTCAAGGTTTTTTTCTTCCCTTCCTTCGATCAGGCTGAAATTTTGCACACGCTCTGAGTTCTGGTGACAATACATGACTAGCTAAAAAACGTCATTACAAATCCAATATGGCGGCCTCCCCAAAACGGCGGACTGGCTGTTTGAAATCCACCCCCATGATATGGATATCGAATGCAAGGGTTTGCTGTCAGGAATACGAAAAAAAAATTCACGTGACTTAAATCCAATATGACGGACATCCAAGATGGCGGATTGGCTATTTGAAATGCACCCCATGATATGGGTATTAAATGAAAGGGTTTGCTGAATGGGATACGAAAAAAAAAAAAAAAAAAAAACATTTTTAGTGCGTGCTAAAAGCGTGTTTTTTAGTTTTTTAAACTATTAATTATTATTTAAAACTTTTTAGCTATATTAGTAGTGGAGTTATTAATTTTCGTGTAGTGAAGGGACATTTCCAAAATTCAACCTTAATTTATTATATTTTTGGTCATATTTCCGGTTCTGCTCAACCGATTGCACTCAAACAAATGTAAGATTTTAGGTCTGACCAAGACCTTATAAACAAATTATACCTCATCAAAATCGGTTCAGTAGTTTTTGCGCCCTTCGCAGTCAAATAATTATAGCGCCATAAGTCTGCCATTTTGATTTTTTAGAAATTTTAATGTACCTGGTGACACTCACACAATCACGACAAATCAAATGACACCTTGTATGTCGAAATCCGTCAAGCCGTTGAGGTCGTAGAGCATGTAAGAAAAAAAAATCAATGATTTCATTTTAGCGCCAAAAGTCTGCCATTTTGATTTTCTAGAAATTTTAATGTACCTGGTGTCACTCACACAATCACGACGAATCAAATGACACTTCGCATGTCAAAATCCGTCAAGCCGTTCAGGTTGTAGGACGTGACAAAGAATTGGACATACATACATACATAGTCTCGAAAAACATTACCCTTGTTTCTTCGGCAGTTCGGGTAAAAATATAACCACTGCGAAAGGTAGGGTATCTCGCTGAATCAGACCGCACGCTAAGTAAATATCTACAGAACCCTTTGAATAAAGACTTTATGTCACGTTCTATCGTAAATTGCTGATACCGTGTTTACGAAACATTTGTGACAAGAAAAAGCATTTCTTTTTTTCCATAGGTTATTATAGTACATTATATTTATTATCTTTGATAGTATTGCGTACATATGAATAGGTTTTTGATGACAATTATCGGATTGTGACTTCTTAATATTTTGTTTTAGATCGCTGTGGCGGACTATACTGTAAGCTGAAATTTTTTTGGGAAAATAAAACGAATTTTAGATTTTATATCGTTTGAATTTAAACTTTAAACACTACTCCGTAGTAGGATTTTATTTGATACTAGTGGTTCCCTGCCACGCTTCGCTGTTACTTTTTTATTGTGGTTCATGTAGGTACCTATGAGAAATGAGTAACAAACCAAAGGATGGGTAAATTTAAAAAAAGTTCAATGTTGAGTCATAACCAAAATTATAAATCTTTCAGAAAATCCAATTAACGTCCCAATCCAAAAGAAGATTTTAAAACATCCTGCGCACGCTTCAAAAAAATAAATTCACACTGATAATATTAGGTGCTTACATATGAAATTGGCGTTTTGTATAGGAGGAACAAAAAGTCGAATATTTTTAAATATAATATATTTAATTAATCAAAGTATGAACCATTGTTTTCTATGCATTTTTGCCATCTCATAGGTAGTTCATTGATCCCTTTACTAAAAAAACCAGTCGGACGGGAATCAATAAAATCTGTGAAGGCGATTTGGACTGCCCCATCAGAGTTGAATTTTTTCCCTTGCAAGAAGTTGTCCAAATTTCGAAAAAAATGGTAATCTGTTGGAGCAAGATCCGGGGAGTACGGAGGATGTTTTAGACATTCCAATTGAAGCTCTTCTAATTTGGTAGCCGTCTGTTGTGCAGTGTGTGGTCTAGCGTTGTCGTGAAGCAGCAGTGGCGTGGAGCGATTGACCAGCCTAGGTTGTTTAGCCGCTAGCTTTTCCATCATGGTTTGCAATTGCTGACAATAGACATCAGCCGTAATAGTCTGGCCAGATTTGAGAAAACTGTAATGAACAATACCGGCACTAGTCCACCAAACGCTTACAAGTAACTTTTTTGGGGTTAATTTTCGCTTGGGGCAGGATTTGGCTGGCTGGCCAGGATCCAACCATTGCGCTGAGCGCTTTCGATTATCGTAAAGAATCCATTTTTCGTCACAGGTAATGATTCGGTTTAAAATACCTTCATTATTGTGCCGGTTCAGTAATGTAACGCAGCAGTCGACGCGCTTTTGCCGGTTTGCTTCAGTCAATTCGTGAGGTACCCACCTTTCAAGCTTTTTAATCTTCCCAATTTGCTTCAAGTGAATTAAAACAGTTTTATCACTAACACCGCAGCCTGCAGCTAACTCGGACGTGGTTTGCGATGGATCCGCTTCCACAATAGCCTTCAATACTTCATTATCAACTTGAGTCTCAGGCCGTCCACGGGGCTTGTTCTGCAGGTCGACATTTCCTGAACGAAAACGTTGGAACCAAAAACGAACTGTGTTTTCTTTTGCAACATGACCGCCATACACATCATTCACCCTTCTAGTCGTTTCCGCAGCACTAGTGCCACGGCGGAACTCGTACTCGTAAATAATGCGATATTTTAAGTTTTCCATTTTGTAAAATGAGTGACGCAAACAGAAAAAAACAGAAGAAAAAAACAAATGAATGACGGTCATCGAAGGATAAATACATGAGTAAATAGCTGGGAAAATTTTAATTTGGAATTCCTTACCAAAGAGGAGAAAATCGTAATTAAAGTGGCCAGTACGAAAAACGCCAATTTGATGTGTAAGCACCTAATATTTCCCTAACGCGCCAAAACTCCTTCAAAAATAACATGCAAAACATATCTGACCTCTTTTTTATGTAGGTACTCTCTATTATTATTCTGAATGCAAGAAGGCCGCAATCAAATTTCTCTTAAAAAACAGCAATTATAGTAGGTACCACAGACGTATAAAGAGAAAGTAGGTACCTTCTAAATAGGTTGTTTATATTTTCTTGTTCCGAAGCTGGCAGAATATAATTTTAAAAAAAGACGACCAGCGCCATCTGTTGGTGAAATCACTTTTTAAGCTGTTTTATTATAGCTGATATGATAAAGTGTATAAAGTAGTCCAAAACCATCTCTGAATCCTGTTATATATCGTGTCCAATTTTGAGCTCAATCGATTCAGTAAATTTTGTTTGAGGTTTCAAAGAGTACGTTTACGCACACAACATTTTTATATTATATAGATTAATTACCTAATTTTGTTATGTATCAATCAATCAAATCAATTCAGCATAGCGCAGTCCACTACTGAAAAGATTTTGCAATTGCCTTGAAATTCAGCATACATACTTTTCAATAAAAGGAAGTTCGTGTTTGAGGAATTTTTCAAATTCTGCCCTAAAATTTGAAAACAAATTAAGTACATGAATGGCGGTGCCATAAGACTGTGTTATTTGTGAAGTCAGCTCAACAAGTCTTTTGTATACAGCTCACTCAAAATTGCGAATAAAACGAACCGTACCACAGAATAACCGTAATTCACATAAACAGTGCAGTACTCGTCATCTATATATATAAAAATCAATGCCACTTTTCGTTGTAATTTTATAACTCAAGAACGGGCTCACCTATCCAAATCAAATGTTTAGGCTTTGTTCGGACTATTTAGTAGATGGTTTATGTGAAGTTTGCACAAAATCGGTCGAGCGGTTCTTCACTTATCACGCAAACGAAGTTGCGCGGGTCAGCTAGTTCATTATATAAACTAGTTACTATCGCCGCTAGCAGGTGAGTGGATGGCAGCTCTAAAGGTTTGTCTCTCTAGAGGTTGTCATAGAGCAATACGACCTATGACTCTGAGCGGAAGTAGAGATTTTCCAACCCACTTTCCCTTTCCCATCCCCCCCCCCTGTCAATATATAGAAATTATAATTATGAGTGAGTCTGAAATTATGAGGGTATTTGATTTGTGTAACTTCCATAGTGACAGCCGATTGCTTTTGTATATGAAAATGATTTTACACCGCAACATAATATACGACATACAGATGAGAGAAAAGCGCTCATGGCCGCGCGGACTCAGTGTTCTGTAAACGATTACTGCAGTAAGCAACTTTCACTATGGCCAGTCCTTGGATGGATGACCATCCATGTGACCACTTTGTGACATTTGTTTGAGCGTTTCCGTGCTTCGGAAGGCACGTTAAGCCGTTGGTCCCAGTTGCCGGTAAAATAGCAGTCGTTAAGCCAAGTTGAAGGCTTTTTAGGCGGCTTGAAAAATTTCAACAGCCGGCAGTCTGAATGTCCATCTCAACACGGCAATACGGCTCACCACCTATTACGTGGGACAAATTCTAAAAAGTTAAATGTGAGTTTATAATATGCCTCTGCCTACCCCTTCGGGGATAAAGGCGTGACCATATGTACGTATGCAGATATATTTAGAGCCAACATGCTATCTCTACTTTACCCTTGTACTGATCGCGTTGCTCTATGCCGCTAGCAGGTGAGTAAATGTTAGTTATAAAGGCTCTTGTACACTAGAGTATCATCTGCGGTGGACAATGCGTCAATTACGGAGATAATTATTTTGCCTTAGAATGGACGAGTTCTGTGCAATGCTGTCTGTATTGCTTTTATGTGCAATATATACGATTACTTGGTACAAGCAATAAGGATGAGCTGTATTGCAACTTTAATTATCGTAAATTAAATCGACCTTTGAAAAGACATGCATGCCAGAAAACACTTCAAAAGTATTTCTAATGTTTAAGACATGCATGTCAGAAAACACTTCAAAAGTATTTCTAACTAGCTGACGCCCGCAGCTCCGCCCGCGTTAAGTTTTGCTCTCGTTTCCGCTTCCCGTGGGAACTTATTCCCAGGATAAAAAGTAGCCTATGTGTATAGAGACCTATATCTACCCCTGTACCGAATTTCAGCCAGATCCGTTTAGCCATTAGAGCGTGAAATAAATAAATAAATAAATATAAATAAATATTCACGGACATCTCACACAACGCTATCTGATCCCAAAGTAAGCTAGGAATAACCTGCTTGTGTTATGTGTATCAGACCACGGATATTAATTAATACTTATATATTTTTAAATACATACATATTATACATAGAAACACCCAGACTCTTGAGGCAAACATTTATGGGTCACACAAATATTTGTCTCCGGTGGGAATCGAACCCACGACCTCCAGCGCCGCAGGCGGTATCACTACCGACTGCGCCACAGAGGCAGTGAAAGAGTAACAAACATCCACACTCACAAACTTTCGCATTTATATTGTTACTATGTTTACGCGGCTATCATCGCAAAGAGAATTATTAAAGGTGCAAATCATGCATTGTATCAGGATCAGGCATCCAGTGTAACTATGTGCCGGTAGATAATGTCGCCCAAGACATACGGGGTGTAAGAATTCGTAGCGAGTAGCCTTGATGGCTAGCTGGTCAAGCGTCTGGCCAGAAGACGCAGGTTCGAGTTCTGATCTTGACCAATATATTAACATTAAATTTATGATTTAGTTATCAATTTTCATACTATTGCTTTCAAATTTATTTTTAAGACTATTTCTACTTTTTACGATTCTCATCGTCACCTTCATGGTAAATTTTAAATACTGATTATTTCAACTATTTTTGTAAACAAACACAAAGCGTTTGGTAAGTTAAGTAACATATACAGGGTGAATTTTTGAAAAGGGATTGGATGGCCAAATCCGAAACTATAAGGAATAGCGAAAAATGCTGAAAGGAGTCACGAGCCCGATTTTGATGAAACTTAAAACCTCATCATTAGATTTTTGAAAAACTCATAATCCTAGCTGGGAATCGAACTTGTTGATTTTGAAAAAAAAAACACACCCTTTATTATTACACCATACGATAGAGTCGCTGTTAAGGACCAAATTTTGCAAAGTAATGATATACGCCAAATTTAAGGAACATTTGGAATTTTAATAGAATGCATATTTCATGTACCTAAATTTTGTATCATAATTTTGTTTCGTTCGAAATCCCAGAAAACATCGTAACTATTCCGTGTTTTAAATTATGCTCAGAATGATTTTTTAGAGAATATTCTCAACGGAATCAATAATATTCCTTAATTATTCCTTGAGGTTTCGAATCCAGCTATGTATTGCAAAGATTTTGAACAATTAATCAGTTAACGTAAGAAAAATAAAATGTATTTTGTTAAAGATGAGCTCTTTCCTGTAGTTTGCCGTATATCATTACTTCCCAGAATATGATCCTTAATAGCAACACTATCGTATGGTGTAATAATAAAGGGTGTGTTTTTTTTTCAAAATCAATGGATTCGATTCCCAGCTAGGATTATTGGTTTTTCAAAAATCTAATGATGAGGTTTTAAGTTTCATCAAAATCGGGCTCGTGACTCCTTTGAGCATTTTTCGTTATTCCTTATAGTTTCGGATTTGGCCATCCAATCCCTTTTGAAAAATTCACCCTGTATAAGTCAACAAGTTAAATTGTGAGTCAGATTTGGAAGAATAAGGTTTTGAATTATTTGATCCCACGTAGGTGACGCGACGATCCACGAAGGTGACGCAGTAGCTTTACAGACATTATTAATCATTATTTTTATCAATATCGCTCCAGATATTTATAGTTCAAGTATTTGGAGAAATGAAATATGTAAGTCGATTTGTATTCATCAGAGTACTGAGTACCCATGTTTCTGCCACTCAAAATGTCAGCAGTGAATCAAGAACAGGATATACCTAATGCATTCTTGGCCTGTTCAAAAGCCATCATTGCTGAATAACTTTGTGCTCAACAAAATCAAGTTTTTTCGAGTTTTGGTGCATGATATCATTATGGAATTCATTTGCCGTCATCGTTATTCAGTGAATCCTTTACAAAGTCTATGTGTAAATATTAAAAAAAAGTATTAATTTTTTTGTTGTTTGTTTGAGATAGTCTACTAAATACCCGACATATTTTCAGAAATTTAGAGGACCTAAGGCAATAAGCCGCCAACTTGAGGACCACTGTAAGAAGTGGCCCCCAATCGCTAGATGCGCCAAGTCTTTCCATCAGGCTGGTGGCGACCTCAATTTGGCGAGCTGAATATAAAAAAAAAAATATAAATCTATAACAAAAAATTCGAGATAAAATAATTTCCGAATCGTGGTGGAGTTTGGAATGTGCTCTGCAAATCGATTTAGAAGATTTACGATTCCATCACTTCAGTTACAACTCGATAGCTGTTAGTTAGGCCTCTCGCCCGCCAAATAAATCGAACCCTTTTTTCGATACGTTACTAAGCCTTCGAAGTAATAGTATAGACCGCCCCATCCATACATTCGTTTTGAAGACGTCATAGTGAGCGCATGCGTTCATTCACTCACTTGGTCGTAGTCGGTGTTATTGTTCCGAAGGTAAAACACGTGTCAAGATAAGACATTTTAAGCAAGATGCCAAAGTATAAAAACACTACCCTAAATTCGAAAAAAAACCGGCCAAGTGCAAGTTGGACTCGCCCATGAAGGGTTTCGTAGCAGCAAGTAACATAATATAAAAGTTCTTATAGTGCGTTGTAACTTTGATTGATGTTTTAACACGTTTCTAACCGAAAATTGCGGTTTATGACGTATTAAAAAAAACTACAAGCTCTATCTCGTTCAAACCAATTTTCGTTGGTAGTTTTTATGGCAATGTACATCATTTATATTCTTTCTAGATTTATTATTCTTTCTAGATAATCTTAATGCGGTTCACAGAATACATCTAGTTACCAAGTTTCAATAGCGTAGGCCTTATAGTTTCAGAGAAAAGTGGCTGTGACACACGGACGGACAGACAGACAGACAGACAGACATGACGAATCTATAAGGGTTCCGTTTTTGCTATTTGGCTACGAAACCCTAAAAAGAATGTATGTGTGCATGTCGTGTCTTTGCTACAATATCTTTGTGTGTGAACTACTCTCACTTTTTGAGTTCGTACGTAATGTATGACGTGGGCCCGTCTATACTCTTACGGCCGAACCAAATATACGATCCGTGTTCTGAGATTGCAGTCAAACCAAGATTGAACACGATCCTTAGATCGATCTTCGATCTGCGTCCAAATATCTATTTGACGCGTTCGGAATCCGGATTGCACGACGGATTGGAGCCAATCTTTTCCCTCCCTGTCGTTCCGTTATAAGCATACTTTTGTGCGTGTACTTATTGTACTTGTGATTGATAACTCAATATAAATCACAACTGTGAACTAAAATATGTTTAAATACCATTATGTTATGATTCTTTAAAGCACATAAAGACTTAATTTTACTCTAGAGCATTTATTTTAAAACATTGGAAGTGTAAGTACTGCTTACTACGAAACGTACAGCGTCCGCCATTTCTAATCTGTCACATCTCACATCTGTGACACAGATGTGTTGTTTGTTGACATTCTTGTAATTGTTATGAAGAGGTAAAAAAACTTAACAGTACTTATTTATATTTTTGTCTCCAATGTTCTTACCGTTTTGAGGTTACTTTTACAAAGGGCATTATTGTCCCAGGAAGACTTGGTAAACATAGGCTATAAACATATTCCCGTATTCCCACGGGAACGGGAACTATGCGGGTGAAACCGCGTGACGTCCGCTAGTTAATCCTAAATCTAAAAGTAAACTCAGCATCATTGAGGCACTGTGTATTCATGTAATTAACTCTTTTGTAGTTTCGCGATGCTGAACCTCTTCGTTGATTAAATAAATAAATAAATAAATACTTCCATATCACTATCACTATCATTCGAAAACATCACCATAATTTTTTTAATGTGAAAAAATTTTTGATCTCGAGCAGGATTTGAACCCGCGTCTTCTGGTTTGCCGGACCAGACGCCTTAACCAACTAGACCACCGAGACACTGCTCTCGACCGTCAAATTCTTTCACCTCATTACGTCTTGGGGTAATGAGGTGAAAGAATTTGACGGTCGAGAGCAGTGTCTCGGTGGTCTAGTTGGTTAAGGCGTCTGGTCCGGCAAACCAGAAGACGCGGGTTCAAATCCTGCTCGAGATCAAAAATTTTTTCACATTAAATTTGTGATTGAGTCAGCATACTAATTGCTTTACAAAATTATCTCTAATCACCATAATTATTTAACAACCGAACAAAAATTGTAATCAAGCTATTTTTATCGATATTAGTATGTAGTTTGAAAAGGTATTAAATTCAAAGACCTTTTCTGTTTATTGGAAAAGCTTGATATTTTTTGTATGGGCCACAATAATAGTCTGTAACAGTCTGTTTCAGAAGAAATACTATTAACAACTTTGTTGAAATTGGATGAGCAGTAATAAAATGTAAGTATCTATTGCTGTACATATTAACACACTTGGAACTCAACATATTCTCCACGAATACACATACCGTTCTGAGTAGAATAATAATATAATAATAATAATAAATATTTACGGACATTTTACATAACGTCATCTGATTCCAAAGTAAGCTTATATAACCCTGCTTCTGTTATGGGTATCAGAACACGAATATCTTAAATCTTAAATTGAAGTCTAAATAGATTAGGTAACTATACAAAGTGTGTTACTAATCGAATACAGTTTTACCACAAATTAGAGATAGTACAGATGGAAACCTGCATACTAAATTCGCTGAGGCTACGCACACATAGACAACTCATTCACAGATACGAGGTCAGGCGGTCTCAATCGAATTTTCGATACTGAATGTGCGCGAGTGTGTGTAGCAAAGGGTAGGTGTGAAAAAAAAGTTCATAAGTTTTCCATCTGTACTATCTCTAATTTGTCGTTTTACGGTTGGCAGCATCTATTTAGCATATCTGTACGTGCATAGGCTACGGTGACCACTTTTTATTAGGTAGTTCATGTGCTTGTCTGTCTCCTTAGAGGTATAAACTATACCAAAGCGCAGGCGCAGGTTGTTACGATCCGCTGTTAAAACTTTTCAAACTAAATATTTTTGTGTATTAAATGTCCTGACCCCTAATCCATAAAAAACATACCTACCAGCTAGTAATATAAAGGTACCTTTTTTTACTTAACGTGAGGAAAATCCTACATGGATGATATGCTGGACTCCTACCGACTAAAAACCAAACGTTTTCTTCCTACTTCATTTAATTCTTACGGTTGGGAGCCCTGGAAATGCCCTCGGAAGGATGACCCCCTGATGAGGATATCGAAAGAACATAATAAGGAAGTAAAAATATAGCACTTTCCAAAACATATTCATGTAATTTTTTTTTACTGATAATTTTCTTTGTTTTTTTTTTCTTGAACATAAAGCTGTAGAATTTAAGTAATCTTAATTTCTCAATTTGTAAATATTCATGTATATATGTTGAATGCGCTACCGAGGCAGTCGACACAATAATAATCACAAAAAAAAGAAGGAATTATCTAATGTGTTGCAGTTGCTCGAAATTTATGCGCGTTCATACATTTGGGGGGTTTTATTTTTATTTATATAGAGAATTTGATTTAGAGAATATGTAGGTACTAAATTGAAATACATAATTTTCAAAAAAGGCTTTACCAAATCCTTGATACTGTTGATTGAAGGCACTTGATGGAACTTGCTACACATATCGAAAAACTTCACTTGTACTATTCCACAATATTTATTATTGTAACACCGGTTTCGCCTTTCGGCATTCTCAAATTCTTATATCATAATTACACTTCGAAGCATAAACAATGACAATTTTATCAATGTAGGTATATTAATAGACAAGGTTGCCAGTTTTTTTGGGGAAAATTTTAAAAAGGTTAGGTATTACAATAATAAATGTTGTGGAACAGTACAAGTGAAGTTTACCAATATCTTTACCAAATCATTAACCCCTTTTTGACGTAGGTCATTTTACATGGCACAGAGGGGCAATAGTAGGTATATTTTAAAACCAATAAGATAGCAACGTAAGTGACGTGGAAATTGAACGCGATTCCTTCATAAGCTAGACGTTTTCAATCAACTCAGAGTGAACGTGCTTCTCCACAGATTTCTCAGATTACCACGTACCAACACGGCAAATCGGTTTACTATGATGCTCCTCATAAATGACAAGAAACACTTTGTCACATGTACTTGACAAATCGACTGTAGGTGTTTTTGTAAAGTGGGGTCATTTATAGGTAACATTTGACAATTCATCAAAATTCAATATCGCAACCTTATAACGGATGGCATAAAATAAAGTAGTTTTTCGTTTTGTTAGAACTGCACAATTGCTTAAGTTTTTTTTCAATTACGATTACATATTTATTGTAATAAATAAATGACAGATACCTACGAGTAGTTTCACTTTCACTAATAAATGTATGATCTCACTAGTGTTGCCAGGTGTCCCGATTTGGGCGGAAAGTCCCGATTTTCAGGGGTCTGAGGACGCGTCCCGATTTGGACTTGATCGGGACGCTAAATGTCCCGATTTATGAAAACCAAGAATAATTATCTATTAGCATCATGAGCAGTCAATAATTTACTTAAAATGTATAAAAAATCTGGTTGGCTTATCTACTCATCATCGCCCAGCCGAATTATACCTATAAACATGACATTTGGGGAGTACCTAATTATCTTTTGTGACGTAAATATCCACAGTAGTTAAATAGAGATTCGTCAAAATTCGAGGTGAAACAAGGTGGCAAGTTATGTGTTGTACGAAAGAAAAAAATAATTAGCAATAGAAAGAAATAAACATGTTTCTGATTTTAAAGCCCCAAAACGAGCTCTTCTTTAAAAATTTAAGGGTACCTACTTTTTAAAACTGCAAAAACTAACAATTTAAAAGTGGCCTTTTGGCTACACATTAAATAGATAATAGATAGGCTAGACTACGAGCGGTAACTCAGCCAGAATCGGGAGCATGGTTGCACGCGTTGCCTCCACCTCACCTAGGCACCTTACTTGGCACTAGGCAACGAGACGACTCGCTGCGGGTGGCGGCGGCGCTCCGCCTGGTCTGCAGGGTGTGTGAATTCCATGTATGCAACTGTCGTTCCACGGTGGAGGCCAATGGTCATCACGCGCTGAGCTGTATCGCGTGATGACCATTGGCCTCCACGCGTATATGCATGGGTAGATTCCCGCGGCACCATGCTCTCAACGACATACTTCGTAGGGCCTTAGTATCAGCGGACGACCCATGCGTACTTCAGCCGCCTGGTCTGAGCAGAGCTGATGGCAGAGCGGATGGTATGACTTTGGTGCTATGGAAGAATGGTAAGTGCCTCGTATGAGACGCTACTTGCGTTACCCAGTTATTGCTCCAGTCACCTCAGTCATACGGTCCGATCTCCGACTGCTGCGGCTGAGGACGCGGCTGCCGGGAAGCGGCTTAAATATGAACCGTGGCAAGCCCAGTATCTTGTAGCAATACACGCAAGTGAATTGTTGTTGACATTTGGCAGGCGCTATAATCATGTTATTTAGTATGCTAGTGCATGCAACTACATGACACGCTTCTGGGTAGTCCGGAGTGTTCCCTGGAATTCCCAGGCGGTTCAGTAGTTTTAAGTAAGGTAATATAATTCGTCCTGGAGTCAATAAAGCAAGTACTACAGAGTATTTTTTACTTTTATTTTACTACGACAATATTAAAACTTATATCTAACTTAAGAACTAGGTACTCATCCGGATTCTGGGATGGGACTTCCTTCCTCCAGGATATTTAAACTAAGTAATATGGCTCTACGCCTATATTTACAGCAAATAGTTGCTTACGGGTATAAGCAGGGGATCTTAACCCAAAACTTGGAAGCTCATTCTGAAAAGAACACAATATTTTAAACACACCCTCTTCAACCATAGATATCCCTAAACTTTCCCTTACTATTATTTTTAACCCCATTTTAAGACACTTAATATATACAACAGAACGTTACCCCCTTTCTGAATTTCACAAACGCCTGCCTGATAAAATAAATTTACTTAAAATATTCTTTTTTACATGAAAATTACCCACAATTAATTTACTAAATAAAATTTACGCAATTGATGCTTACCAGAGCTTCCGTTTTCAAATATATAAATTTATTTAAATACTTGGGCTATGTACGCCACCCACTGGTATTTCAGTGGAAATAATTTAAGGAATAAAATTACTTTATGTAAAATTTCTTTCGAAAATAATTTTAGTTAGTTCCTGATCTTTTTTCTTTCTACTATTGCGCACGCTTATATATATCTTACATCCCTCCACAATCTCCTTCCATCAACTTCCCCTACTTTGACACAAGAAATGACCGCCCATCTAACTACCTATCTATAGCTACTAGCATAATAAATAATATGATTATAGCGCCTGCCAAATGTCAACAACAATTCACTTGCGTGTATTGCTACAATCTTTTCGTTCCCTTCTTTTGAGCCCTCGCCTTGGATCCCACTGAAGCGTCACTCACGATGATTCAAAATAAAACCACCAGATGGCGTACCAAACTATATTACTATAACACAATGCACGGTGGTCCAAGCGCCAAACAAGCGCGGTCATTAATACCTTACTTTATCAAATTTGTTAAATGGGATTTTTTCTGAGGGTAAATAATTAAAAAAATACTTCACAAATGTACATTAATACTTTATTTATCCAATTTAATACATAATATACAGTAAACTGTACAATATGTACTGCTTAATAAAAAAATTAATACTCAATATTTGAGATTTATTCTCCCTCGTTCGGAAATACATCTGAATATGATATCAACGCCGTTCGTGATAGAAGGGGTTTTCGTTAAACATAATATTATTTTATATATTAAAGACAAGAAAACTAAAACTACAAATTATAGTTTTAGTTTTCTTGTCTTTTATATATAAAAATATTATATTTACAAATGTAATCATAACCACAACTAAGCTAAATCACTACAACAACAAACCTAATTTCAATTTAAACTAAATCTATATATATAAAAATGTTGTGTGCGTTTGTGTATCTATTAAAAACTCAAAATTTACTGAATCGATTGAGCTCAAAATTGGACACGATATACAATAGGATTCAGAGATGGTTTTAGGCTACTTTATACACTTTTATCATAACAGCAATAAGAATAAGATAGCTTTAAAAAGTGATTTTACCAATAGATGGCGTTGGTCGTTTTTTTTTAAATAATATTCTGCCAGCATCAGAACAATATATTATAAACAACCTATTTAGAAGGTACCTACCAGATTGATGTTTTTTAAGAGAAGTTTGATTGCGGCCTTCTTGCATTCAGAATAATAAAAGAGAGTACTTACCTATTAAAGAGGTAAGATATGTTTTGCATGTTATTTTTTAACTTTTTGGACATTCGGAATTTTGGACTTTAGACTTTTTGAATTTTGGAGTTTTAGAGTTTTGGAGTTATGGAGTTTTGGACTTTTGGACTTTTAGAATTTTAGACTTTTAGACTTTGGAGTTATGGACTTTTGGACTTTGGACTTTTGGACTTTTGGACCATTGGACTTTTGGACTTTTGGACTTTTGGACTATTGGACTTTTGGACTTTTGTACTTTTGGACTTTTCGAGTTTTGGGCGTTTGACATTTTGGACTTTTGGAGTTGGAGTTTTGGAGTTTTGGAGTTTTGGAGTTTTAGAGTTTTAGACATTTAGAGTTTTAGAGTTTTAGAGTTTTGAAGTTTTGGAGTTTTGGAGTTTTGGAGTTTTGGAGTTTAGGAGTTTTGGAGTTTTGGAGTTTTGGAGTTTTGGAGTTTTGGAGTTTTGGAGTTTTTGAGTTTTGGAGTTTTGTAGTTTTGGAGTTTGGAGTTTGGAGTTTTGAAGTTTTAGAGTTTTAGAGTTTTGGAGTTTTTGAGTTTTGGAGTTTTGGAGTTTTGAAGTTTTGGAGTTTTGGAGTTTTTGAGTTTTGGAGTTTTTGAGTTTTGGAGTTTTGGAGTTTTGGAGTATTGGAGTTTTGGAGTTTTAGAGTATTAGAGTTTTGAAGTTTTAGAGTTTTAGAGTTTTAGAGTTATGGAGTTTTAGAGTTTTGGAGTTTTGGAGTTTTGGAGTTTTAGAGTTTTGAAGTTTTAGAGTTTTAGAGTTTTAGAGTTTTAGAGTCTTGGAGTTTTAGAGTTTTAGAGTTTTAGAGTTTTGAAGTTTTGGAGTTTTGGAGTTTTGGAGTTTTGAAGTTTTGGAGTTTTGGAGTTTTGGAGTTTTATAGTTTTGGGGTTTTGGAGTTTTGGGGTTTTGGAGTTTTGGAGTGTTAGTTAGAGTTTTGGAGTTTCGAAGTTTTGGAGTTTTGGAGTTTCGGAGATTTGGAGTTTTTGAGTTTTGGAGTTTTGGAGTTTTGGAGTTTTGGAGTTTTTGAGTTTTGGAGTTTTGGAGTATTGCAGTTTTGGAGTTTTGGAGTATTAGAGTTTTGAAGTTTTAGAGTTTTAGAGTTTTAGAGTTTTGGAGTTTTGAAGTTTTAGAGTTTTAGAGTTTTAGAGTTTTGGAGTTTTAGAGTTTTGGAGTTTTGAAGTTTTGGAGTTTTTGAGTTTTGGAGTTTTGGAGTTTTGGAGTTTTTGAGTTTTGTAGATTTGGAGTTTTTGAGTTTTGGAGTTTTGGAGTTTTGGAGTATTGGAGATTTGGAGTTTTGGAGTATTAGAGTTTTGAAGTTTTAGAGTTTTAGAGTTTTGGAGTTTTGGAGTATTAGAGTTTTGAAGTTTTAGAGTTTTAGAGTTTTGGAGTTTTGAAGTTTTAGAGTTTTAGAGTTTTGGAGTTTTAGAGTTTTGGAGTTTTGAAGTTTTGGAGTTTTTGAGTTTTGGAGTTTTGGAGTTTTTGAGTTTTGTAGTTTTGGAGTTTTGGAGTTTTGGGGTTTTGGAGTTTTGGGGTTTTGGAGTTTTGGAGTTTTAGAGTTTTAGAGTTTTAGAGTTTTAGAGTTTTAGAGTTTTAGAGTTTTGGAGTTTTGGAGTTTTAGAGTTTTAGAGTTTGGAGTTTTGGAGTTTTTGAGTTTTGGAGTTTTGGAGTTTTGAAATTTTGGAGTTTTGGAGTTTAGGAGTTTTAAAGTTTTAGAGTTTCGGAGTTTTGGACTTTTGGACTTTGGACTTTGGACTTTGGACTTTGGACTTTGGACTTTGGAATTTTGAACTTTTGTACTTTGGACTTTATAACTTTTATACTTTTGGAGTTTTGGAATTTTGGAGTTTTGAACTTTTGTACTTTTGGACTTTTGGAGTTTTGGAGTTTTGAAATTTTGGAGTTTTGGAGTTTAGCAGTTTTGAAGTTTTGGAGTTTTGGAGTTTTGGAGTTTTGGAGTTTTAGAGTTTTAGAGTTTCAGAGTTTCAGAGTTTTGGAGGTTTGGACTTTTGGACTTTGGACTTTGGACTTTGGAATTTTGAACTTTTGTACTTTGGACTTTTGAACTTTTATACTTTTGGAGTTTTGGAATTTTGGAGTTTTGAACTTTTGGACTTTTGGACTTTTGGAATTTTGGAGTTTTGGAGTTTTGGAGTTCTAGAGTTTTGGACTTTTAGAATTTTAGACTTTGTAGTTTTGGACTTTTGGACTTTTGGACTATTGGACTTTTAGACTAATTGGACTTTTGGACTTTTTGACTTTGGTCTTTTGAACTTTTGAACTTTTGGACTACTACTAACTCCTATGATATTTCTTTCGAAAAATAAGGTCATGAAGAAGTTTCACTTCTTACGCACACATTTTTTTTTAAAATGTTCTCATCATTTAGTTTGTTACTCATTTCTCATAGGCACATAAAACCACCATAAAAAAGTCACAGCGAAGCGTGGCAGGGTACCGCTAGTTCTTTATAAATCTAAAACGTACCTCGACATAACGCTCTTTTTCTTACGGGGTAGTTTCCGAAGACCAGTAATGAATGCGTCTGAGCTGAGTCTATTAAATAAGTCCGTATACGTAAGTACCTACTCGTGAGATTTTTCTCGTGTGATACTGTCTGAAAGCCTTATAATTTTTGTTGTTAGATTCTGCTGGCTATTCGGATGATTCCCAAATAGATAATAAAGCATTCTGTGCTACTTCATTACCATGGATGAGGACTTAGTGAACGGAAGCTGGGAGATTTTACTACGGATATTCTTGAATTAAAAGTCGAGCGGTTTCCAAAGATTATTCAATAAATTTATTCGAATTTATATTCAGTTTTAAGCTAGTATTGATTAGTGAATTCACAGCAGAGTCATCTACTTGTGATAATTCTGCCAAACTTCTACGTTTCGAGCGCTTAGACAAATTTCAAAAATCTTTCCTGGGACGTCCGCGTTCGCAAGATGGCCCGGGCTGTTTCGCGTTTTCTTGAATGCACTTCTCATTACCCCTTACTAATAAGACACATCCACTTTAATTTAAACAATCTGAGTACTTTTGCAAAAAAAAATGATTTACTTCTTGAGACAACTTTCCAAAATCTATCAAGACTTTAATATAAATTGAGTATTTTACTATTTAAGTTCCTAATTTCTACATTTTCGGCCTCTTTCAGTAAAGTTAGAATAGTAAGCAACACGTGTTGATGGTTTGAGGAATAGTTCTAGCCATAGCAGACCAAATCTCAAAAAAAAATGCATTCTTGAGAAAGAACATTTAATCAATGTTTCTGAAAAAAAACATTAATAATTAACATGTGTTTCGTAGACAAGCCTACGCAGTCGTAGAGCCTATATAGCAACTAAAGATGCAAAAGGGCGCAGAAAAACCTATTATATTTTCAAAATAGACAGTTTGATCTTTAATATAAGATATGTGAGAGTATTCGATTATGGTTGAAACTTTTTGTAGGTCTATGTGAAGTCAACTATAACATACAAGTTTGCTAGAAATACTGTGTGGCGTAGCACGTAAAAATACATCATAATAAGTAAAACAAAACGTAAAAATATAGCTAATTAGTAATAACATACCTTGATCTTGGAAATCCATTTCACAAACACCCCTCAAAAATAATGCAGTTCTGAATATTCAGTTACACAATACGGTAGTGCTAATGAGTTACTGATAAGGCGAGCTCAACGTAATGATGTGTTTACTTCAGAGAGGTCGAGAAATAAGTAATAATCAAGTAAAATGGGTGACATATTTGTATTTTAGGGTAGCTTGTCTATCGGTAAAACATTAGAGATAATTAAATTGGGGGTATTGATGATGAAATTTTAGCATTTATGACCTATTGGCGGAACCACCGTGCAATGTGACTAATGGTTGGAGATTTAACTATACAAAAAAATATACTCTTATTGGTATCAAGGTAACGAAACCATATCGTGATTCAAAAAATAGGCACAACGCCATCTATCGAGGTTTGGCTAAAACTTTTATGTAAACATAATTTGCTTCTTAACATACCGCCCGCCATGGACAAATTGTGAATAAATATGCTTATACAGTGATCAAGCAATTTGTCCATAATGAGTTGACAATGTATGTTTGCTAGTAAAATAAAAAATCTTTAGCAAGTAACAACAAAAAAAAACAAAAGCACAAAAGTAAGCAGATGCAACTGCTTAAATAAGTGTAAGCTAAATGTAAACTTATGGGTAATTCAAAAACTTAATTTCATGACCCTAATTAAAAGATAAAACATATCCAACATAAGGCTAAACAAAAACATCTTGTAACCAATTACATTAGCAGTGGACTGTATATAACTATTTAGTAATTGGTAATAAACATAATTTAGCAATCGGTCGTTTAATTAACGAGTTTTTACACCTTAAGCTCACGACACGTGTAATTCCGTCCAACCCAGGGTGCTTCTGCTCTATAATTCCAAAGAGCCACTGGGCTGGTGGCAAACCATCTTCTTTAACAAGAACAATATCGCCTATTTCAGGTTCTGGAACCTGATAATGCCATTTATAGCGATTCATAAATTGAGACAGATATTCATTTGACCATCTTCGCCAAAAATCTTGCACTAAACGTTGAGTTAGCTGCAATCTTTTTAGACTAGATATATTGCTTTGTTCATAGTTGAATTCAGGTACAAGTACTAGGGGTTGTCCTACTAAGAAATGTCCCGGAGTTAGTGGGGCTTGGGATTGGCTATCATCACTAATTCGAGAAATGGGACGAGAATTTAAACATGCTTCGATCTGAGACAATAGAGTTGCCATCTCCTCGTAAGTCAGAGTATTGTGTCCAATAATCCGCTTCAGATGGTGCTTTGTAGACTTAATACCAGCCTCCCACAGTCCACCGAAATGTGGAGAGTGTGGTGGTATCCAGTGCCAGTTAGTTCCATTGTCCGCTAACCAATCCACTATTTCCCTTGCCACAGTAGATCTTTCGGCTGTTAGTAATACTTTCAATTCCTTGGCAGCCCCAACGAAGTTGGTGCCATTATCGCTATATAGGTCAGCGACATGCCCACGTCTCGCGACAAACCTTTTGAATGCTGCCAGGAAGCCTTGAGCACTTAGATCGCTAACTGCCTCAAGGTGTACAGCCTTTGTAGCCATGCACACAAAAAGACATATATAGCCCTTGTATGCATGATGTCCTCTTCCCTTTGCAGACCTGAGGTTGATAGGGCCTGCGTAATCGACCCCACACTGATGGAAGGCTCTATTGGTTGTAACCCGCGCCTTAGGTAGTTGTCCCATGTGTTGTTCTTGTACTCGAGCTGCATGACGAACCCATGACACACACCTACGTACGAAGAATTTGGCTCTATTCTTGACATCGAGGATCCAATATTTTGATCTCAAATAATTTACCATAAGTTGAGGCCCTCCATGCAAGGTTCTTCGATGAGCGTGGGTAATTAACAGTTCCGTAAAATGAGACTTCGCAGGAATAATGATAGGATGTTTCATCGAGTCAACAATCGTAGCTCTATCCAAGCGTCCGCCAACACGCAGAATTCCGTCTTGATCAACGAATGGACTAAGTGAGGTGAGTACACTTTTCTTTTCTACTTTCCCTAGCTTCCTTAGACAATTTATTTCAGTTTGAAAATTTTGTTTTTGACAGTGTTTGATGCATACTGTGAGTGCCTCATTTAACTCTGCAGCTGTCAACCATGAAGGTGATGTATCAACACGTTTCTTAAACCTAATAAACCGTCTACAATATGCTATCACTCTGACCAGTTTGCTCAGAGATGAAAATTTGGACCAAACTTCCAGTTCCTCGGTACATGTTGTTCCTAAACTTATAGCATTCGCTTTTTGTTGTAAGTCGGTTTTGTATTCTCTTGGTTTTTCCTGATCAATCAAATTGCTTTTCAACCATGCAGGACCCTCTTTCCACAATGGACTTGCGATCAATTCAGCTGGATTCATGCCTCTCGATGCATAATCAGCGGGGTTGTCAGCTGACTTAACGTGAGCCCACTGGTTTCTGCTGACTGTTGACAATATTTCGGATGTTCTATTGGCTACGAATGTTTGCCAATTGCAAGGGTGTTTGCTAAGCCAAGCGAGTACTATGGAAGAATCTGTCCATGCGTTGAGAAGATGCTTGTCTATGTTCAATACTTCTGCAACTTCGCTTAATAACCTTGCCAAAAGTACTGCAGCGCACAATTCCAGGCGTGGTATTGAAATCTGCTTTATAGGTGCAACTTTGGTTTTAGCAGTTACCAAACGACAATGTATTCTATCCTGCTCATCAACAACGCGAATGTAGACTACTGCCCCATAAGCAAGACTAGAAGCATCGCTGAACCCGTGCAACTCCACAGAATCACCCAGGGACCACTGCAGCCACCTAGGTACTCTAAAAGATTCTAGATTTTCAAGTTCATTACGGTAAGTTAACCATTCCTGTAATAATGTAGGTGGTAATTCTTCATCCCAGTCTATGCCAGACAACCATATCTTCTGTATTAATATTTTTGCCTTTATGATTACAGGTGCAATCCAGCCTAGCGGATCAAACAACATCGAGATGTGGGAGATAACATTACGTTTTGTTGCAGGTATTTTTACAGGAGGTAAGTCAACCGAGTAAGCAAATTCATCAGATTGTCTACGCCAGGTAAGTCCAAGAATCTTCATTACGCTGTCAATTTTGAGTTCATGGCTGTCTTCTTTTAGATTGTCCATATTAATAAACTTCAATAATTCTTCATTGTTTTCATAATTCATAATTCACTTTATTATTGCGAAATACAGGTAGGTACATACAATGGTAGATGTTCGAGTAAAATTTGTGTTTCACCATATTTCCGCCAAACAGACATGCAAAAGGTTAACAGGCGCTTACGTTTCTAAATCAAATACATTAATTAATCTAAAAAATCAACAATTATTCATATACAAATGTTAACAATTATTTAAAATGTCAATAAATATTATTAATAATCTAGATGTCAATAATTATAATTTATGGGCTAAAATGTCAATAAATATTCTTTACTAATAATTATATTAATGTTAATCTATTAAATAAATTTAAATTAAATACTTCAAATTAATTTAGAATGTCAAAGTAAATATTGATTAGCACTATGTTAACCCATTATTTAAAATGTCAATATATATACCTACTTAATAAACCAAAATGTAAACAACTGTCATTAATAAGCTAGAATGTCAATGAGTATTCTTTGGCAATTATGATATCCTATCATTCAAGTTCTACATGTCAATATCATTTCAATATAAAGATTTAGATAATTTTGTTCAGGCACTTATCATATATTTCCATTTAGATATTCATTGACTGAGTAATAACATTTTTTTAGCAATAGTTGCTTTACCCTAACCTTAAATACATTTATTTCATCTATTTCTAATAATGTTTTTGGTAGCTTATTGTAAAGACGAGGGGCCATACATAGAACGCTCTTGTTCATAAAGACTGTCTTGTTTGTTGGCATGCTCAGAGTTAAGTTATGCCTTTTACTCTTTAAATTTGTGAATAAATGTCTATTTTTTCTGACAAACAATACCATTTCGAAAATGTATATACATGGTAGTGTTAATACATTCAACTGTAAGAAATGGGGCTTGCAGCTATCCATGGGTTTCAACTTACATATAGACCGGATGCACCTCTTCTGCGCTACAAATACAGCCTCTTTATCCATGGCATTGCCCCAAAATATTACGCCATACTTTAAGAGAGGTACAGCATATCCATGGTATGCTGTGAGTACAGCTGTTTGACTGGTCGTTTTCCTCAGCATGTATAAGGCATATGAGAATGTATTTATCCTATTGCACAATAATTCAATATGGGTTTTCCAATTTAAGTTATTGTCTACATTTAGGCCCAAAAACTTGGTTACATCCATCTCTGTGACTTTTTTATTAGAACAGCAGATGTTCATATTAGAAATTTTGTTAACTCTGTTTCGGAATGTCATAATATATGTTTTGTCAATATTAATAACTAATTTATTACATGTCAACCAGTTTATTGTATTATTTAATGTCAAGTTCACGTCAGATTCTAACTGTTCCCTATTTTTTCCAGTGTTGCTTCTCCATTTTTGCAATTCAAATCCGCCTCTTTGTAGTAATCCATTCACTTGATTATAGATTTGCTTTCCTTCAGGTACGTTTTGACACCCTGCCATCAGATCATCCATATAAAAGTTCCGTAGAACCAAGGGTTTGGCAAGTGGAAACTGATCGCCTTCATCCACGGCGAGTTGCTGCAAGGATTTTACGGCTAAATAGGGAGCTGAAGCTGTCCTAAAAGTCACTCTTAGTAGCCGAAAATGCTTGATTATTTCTTCACGGTTAGAACGCCATAACAATCTTTGGAAGTCCACATCGTCATCAGAAACCTTTACTTGGCGATACATTTTGATGATATCCGAGACAATGCAGATAGGGTACGTACGCCACTTCATCACAATATGTCGTAGATCTGCTTGCAAAGTTGGGCCGGTCATTAATTCGCTGTTGAGGGATACTCCGTTTTTACCTACACAAGATGCATCAAATACCACCCTGAGTTTACTGGTTGTCTTATCTTCCCTGATTACTGCGTGATGAGGTAGGTAAACTGCACGTTCTTTATCGATTTCTTCCGGAGGTACCTCTTCCATGTGACCGAGCTCGAGATATTCATTTATTACATCTGAATACTGTCTTTTTAAATCAATATTCTGATCTAGCCGTTTTTCTAAATTCAAAAATCTGCGTAATGCGATTTCCTTTGTTTGACCATTTACGCAGTTTTGTGAAGTCTATTTAAAGGGTAATTTTACAATATAACGGCCAGATGAATCCCTTGTAGTTGTTTTTTGGAACAATAACTCGCACTCCTCTTCTTCCTGTGTGTAGTGTTTTTTGGGCACTACAGCTTCTTCAATCTGCCAAAAACGTTCCAAGCAGTTTTGATCTTCTTGGATTGTTAAAAAAGAGGTATAATAATTCATGACAGGCACTCCTTTGTATTCTGGAACCTCTCCCGACAGAATCCACCCTAAAGTAGTATTCTGAGCTATTAATGACCCTGTAGGTCCTTTGCTAAGCCCGTGTTTTATAATTTTACTGTACACTGACGAACTTAACAACATATCTATCCTACCAGGTACGTTCCAAGACGGATCTGCTAGATTACGTTGCTGGAGTTTTGACCATAATGGAAAAACTATTTTTTGTGAGGGCAAAATTGAGGTTAATCTTTTCTGAACATGTGCTTTAACAGAAACAATTGAATTTGGATCATGCATTGATTGTAAATTTAAGTACACAATATATTTAGAGGTCAATGCATTACTCCCTTCAGTATCTTCCCCCAGCCTGAGTGAAGTATTGTAGCAGGTATGTTTCTTTAACCCAAGGAGCTGTACAACCGATTCCGTTACATATGATGCTTGAGAACATTGATCAAGCAACACACGCAATGTTACTCCTGTACCTGTACCGGACCTCACTCTGACCAAAGCGGTTGGCAATAAATCTTGGCTGCTAGAGGTTGCAGCACAATTAGTCACTGGCTTAGATTGGTTTTCTTGGTTATCGTCTGATTGCTTAGTATCTTCCTTTGATTCAGACGACACTGAAGCCATTTCTTGATTGTGCAATAAAGCATGGTGTTTTCTTTTGCACAGGCGACATCTTGTCTGTAGGCGACAAGCATAGACCGCGTGACCGGAGCCGAGACAATTAAAACATAGTCCATTGAATTGGACGAAACTACGGCGTGAGGTGACATTTTCATTACAGAATTTTTTACAGTTACTGATTCTATGATCTGACTTACAAAACGGACACAATATGGTAGCAACGTGTAGTGTTTTTAAAGGAACATTTTTAGTGACATTATTTTTGCTACTCTTACTGTCAAGAAATTCTAGGGAGCGGAACCGTTGTTCTAAAAATTTTTTAAACTGTTCCCATGTAGGCAACTCTTCTGAAAACTCGCATATTTTTGCTTCCCACAATTTCCTGGATTCAGCATCCAATTTCAAACTCAATATATGTATCACAATGATGTCCCACGAATCTACGTTAATATCCAAATTCTTAAGAGCGTTCAAACAATCGTTACTTGAGTCTAACAGGTCTCTAAGTGCGGTTGCTGACTCAACCAAAATATTTTTCTGACTAAAAAATCTTTTCAATATGCTATTGGCCATAAACCTTTTATTGTTGTAACGATGGTTCAACTGCTCCCAACATGTGTTATAATTTGCGTTAGTAATAGGTACATTTTTCAGCAGTTGATCAGCTTCTCCGGTTAGATGACTCTTGAGATATTGAAGTCGCTGAACATCGTCCAGCGTCTTATTATTGTGTATTAAGGATAGAAACAAATCCCGAAAGCTGACCCACTCCGAATATTGACCAGAAAACATCGGTAAAGAGATCTTTGGGAGTTTTATATTACAAGACTTTTCATTAGATTTTACAGCAGAACTGGTTTGGGCTAAAGCTTGAGATGATTCAGTCGCATTAAGTTTGGAGAGGAATTCTTTTAATTCGGTTTTGTATTCTAAGTACATATCCTCGGTAATATCATACGTATCTTCTGTACAGTAACTCGACTTTCGGAAAGTAGCCTCAGGTATTTCACTCAGTATTTTGGCGTTTGTCTCCTTGAATGAAGACCACTGACCCTCAAGGTTTTCTAACCTCACCGTTGATATAGGCTTTGGTAATACGTTCCTTAGGCGACTTTTTAAAGTTGACTCTATTTCGCGAAATACTGTTTTTAAGTTGTTCTTGAATCTTGCTGTACGATTCCATATTGAGGATTTATGATTCCGTTTAGTACATACAAGTATGTGTAACTTTAATAAATTATAGGTAATCTTTACTGTCAAATTCTGCAAGTTCAGATAATCAGCTATTTTTCTAAGTCTTTGAAATGTACACCATTTAAATTCAAAGTCCTAATTTGTTGCAGAATATTCAAAGTGTTTATCTCAATCAAAATTTTTCTAAGTCTTTACGTTTTACGACACTTTTTTAAAAATCAGCTATTTTTCTAAGTCTTTGAAATGTACACCATTTAAATTCAAAGTCCTAATTTGTTGCAGAATATTCAAAGTGTTTATCTCAATCAAAATTTTTCTAAGTCTTTACGTTTTACGACACTTTTTTAAAAATCGGACATAGCTTCGCCGTCACTTCACTTTTTCACAAACTATTCTAAGTTCTAAACACTTGCAAAATTTTAACTCATGCATTAAATTCTCCAAAATTTTCTAAGTCTTTAATCAACGTTTAACTAGTCTTTAATTAATAAATTGTTCACACTCACAGTTGTTCCACAGTTAAGTAACTCCTTACTTGCAAATGTCTTCAGTATGTACCGCCAGTAGGTACTGCACCTTGATGGGTATCTATGCAGATACCTCGCCTTCCTCCCAGATGTCCTCGTTGTCACACTTGCTTGTGACGTGTTTCCCGTCCTGGGAAAGTAGGCGCCCCGAGCAGCGATCCACTGCCCATAGGTGCGCGCTCCGACGCGACGCCAGTGGGTTCCGCCAAGAACCACCACTGTAAAAATCTAGCTCCGAATCCGACTCCGAAGGATCAAAATGTTGAGCCCTCGCCTTGGATCCCACTGAAGCGTCACTCACGATGATTCAAAATAAAACCACCAGATGGCGTACCAAACTATATTACCATAACACAATGTGACTAATGGTTGGAGATTTAACTATACAAAAAAATATACTCTTATTGGTATCAAGTGATTCGTCGTCGTCATCGTGATTCAAAAAATAGGCACAACGCCATCTATCGAGGTTTGGCTAAAACTTTTATGTAAACATAATTTGCTTCTTAACACCTTCGTAGTGGATACCATGGGTTGTTGGGGTATTGAGGCTATACAATTTGTGGAGGAAATGGGGCGCAGATTATGGGAAAAGTCAGGAGACCCCCAGGGTGGTGCAAAGACTGGCTATTGCAATCCAGAGCGGTAACGCGACCAGCGTAATGGGCACTTTTGCACTGGGTGCGATTAGGAGAGAGTTCACGATTAATTACGAAGTGCAATTTACGACGGCTACTTTGTTCTAATATAATATTTATTGTTAATTAATTATTTGATCAATTGTTGCACATTACATTAGGAGATTATCTTTAAGGCTGTTTAAAAAACGATTAGAACTACAGCCATGAAACGGGAAAGGAGTTTTTAGAAATTCCACCCCTCAAGAATTAATAGGAAGTTATTTCCTAGCGACTTTGGAAATGCTAGGGCAATTTTTTATTTACGTTTGGAAATCCTTCATGGATGCAATGCTAGGTTCTTATCGACTAAAACCACCGTGGAGGCCGATAGTTTTGAGCGAAGACAAGTCTACAGTGCCCTCTGCAGACTGCGGTACTCCGTTGACAGAGTTATCTCCCGCTCTCTCTTCGCTGCCTCTTTTTCGAGCAAGACCTGCTCGCAGAAAGACGCAGCGGTGTCCCACTTCTTCCCGTTGGAGATCATAGCTCGCACGTCTTCAGCAAAAGAATGGCCACAAAGATCTGCCGTGCTCCACCAATGTGCGGAGCGCTGTGCCATCTGTGACAACAGGCAGAAAAGGTTGCCATAGTTCGTCTCCAGCCACTTGTCCATGACCGGTCTGATCACCTTGATTGTGGCGTTTCCCCATTTTGGTTGCTCAGGTCGCACCTTTCAAGTCTCTATGATTTCTGGCAGAGATGGGACTGCTGAGCATCGATTTCTCAGGTCTATGGCCCAGCCTCAGTGGCTTCTTGCGCCATTTATAAAATGACACAAGGGCCCTCGCTTCCAGGTCGCATGGAGGAGTTCTGGTAAAAGGGTTAGGGCTACCAATCATCAAACGAGCGTCTATAAAAGCGTCAATATGAGCGTCGTTTGTAACAATCTAAGACAGGTGTTAATTAGAAAATTAAAAACCCGCGATCCAGCGACTGCTCTTAAACGCATACATGGCCTGTAATTTCCTGAGTGAATTTTACTAGAATCTCTTCATTACTTAAGAAGTGAGCTGTTGATCTCTAAAATTTATCCAAGCCAAGAACCATCCCGGCCACATCAGCTTTCGAAAAAAAAAATCGCAAAGAACCGCTGTTTACAAATGATGTATTTCTGTTGCCGCTATAACAAGTCTGAAAAAAGGTGGTTTAACCCCGCCCCCGAGAGATACTCTCTTGTCCTTTATAAAAAACCCGTGCCCTTGACGTTGACTTGGAGCGACAGCGACACTGTCGGGGCCGCTACTAACTTAATTATTTTATATTTCATCCTAGATTATTATTATAATTATATTATTATAGGTTATAATTATTGATTTGTCTAACGCGGAGACAGATATTAACTTAAATTACATTTATAAACTAATTAAAAAATGGTACGGACCAAGCGTCTGTAGTTGTAGTTAGTAAGTGATATTTGCCGTTTTTTCGTACGGAACCCTCTTGTGCGCGAGTGCGACTCGCACTTGGCCACTTTTTTTATTTTGACCCGATTTAAAACCCCAAGTCCCGATTATTTTTACCCTTTGTACCCATTTTCATCCGATAGGACCTGGCAACACTAGATCTCACACACGTCAAATGTTACCTTTTAAAATAACGCCACTTTAGTTTGATAAACAATACAATAACATTGTGAATGTCATCACAGTTTCAGGTAGAAAGCAAAATCTACTGCAATTATTTTCACTCAAAAAAATTTTTATATAACAAAATGTTTTGGAAAATCCACAATTGCACACTTATGTTTTAGTTTTTATAAATAGATAAGATAACCTTTTAAAAACTATCGATTTATTTACTTGATAACAGAGAAAAGTTCAAATAATGAAATATTTAGGTAGGTACCCTAATATCGCTCTCGTACATTTCCAATAGACCTAGGTATAGTGTCATGAATTTGAATATAAGGTGTACCGCCAACTTATGTAGGTACACATCGAATACGTTGCTATGTTGCACAAGTCTTAATTCGGGTAATAAATTGTATAAAAAATTTCAGTGCCAAATTGTGATTTTTAACCAGAGTTAAGTATTCGTGAAACTTTAATCTAAACTTAGACAATATACTCAAACTTTCATACATTAATGGACTGCCTAGCTCAACATACCACGTTTGTTAGAATATATGCATTAGATTTCCTTGAAATTTGAATACTAGATTTGTACCATAGTAGTGAAATAGTGCAGCTATACATAATTATAGTAGTGTATCTATATGTGTTGTGAGCTGAAAGCGTTAGTTTATAATATTTCAGGATTATGTGAGTTCCTCTCAGAGATATATTCGCTGTGAAACCGCGGTGCTAAACGTGATTTTGTACAGTATTATCCAGCCTTTTTTTTATTTAACGTAAGGGAAAATACTTCATGGATGTTATGCCGGACTCCTACCGACTAAAAACCCTCACGCAACACCAAACAGCCAACGGGGAGCCACCGGTAAGCCCACGGAAGGATGTCCCAGAACTCCCAACAGACCTACGGCTACCACTGCGGCCTCGCCTAGGGGGTGGTTCGGGTGCTATCCCGCGTCTTCGGGGGAAAAGAATTTCATGTTCAATGCTTTTGAAC
Organism: Miltochrista miniata; assembly: GCA_933228765.1. NCBI lineage: Eukaryota > Metazoa > Arthropoda > Insecta > Lepidoptera > Erebidae > Miltochrista > Miltochrista miniata. The sequence continues at coordinate 13,536,562 of OW121768.1, forward strand.
CCCCGACCTGCAGCGTTATCCAACAGGCCACGAACACTTGTTCAGTATTATTCAGCCTAAATTAAAGGAAGCACTCGTAACCCCAATGACTAAGTGATCTGTAAACAATCACTGCAGTAGGTAAGCAACTTTCTAAGCATCCTTGGATGGGTGACCACGACGTGACCACTTTGTGACACTTTATTTTTGAGCGTTTACGTCCTTCAAAAAGCACGCTAAGCCTTTTGATCCTGGTTGTCAGTAACAAGGAAATCGTTAAACCAAGTTGAAGGAAACTTTTCAACACTATTTTCAAAAACTGACTAAACGTGATATGTGGTGTGTACCTATACGTAAATATTATCTTTGCTAGAGGGTAAGCTGATATGAATTACATTAAATTTCACCCCTTTTCTTTGACCTGAGTTACCTGGGTTGACCTAATTGTGGTAAGACCTGTCGCGTCGTGGAAGATTGATTACAGAAGTCACAAAGCAATCACTTTTATTGGATCATCCTGATAAAGATAACACGTTACGTCATTAATATTTTCCAAAAATAAACAGCCAATAAGTAATTTATAGTTTAATCAACTAATAAAAGTGGACCACATTTAGGATTTTAAGATAGATTTTTATCTATCATAAAATTCCCATGTACCTATCCAAAGTAGATAGGTATCTATTATAAAAAAATGTGGTTAAACCTCTTCAAAAAGTCCGATATGTAATTCTGAGTTCTGACTGAACTTTCTTATAACCACAATATTATTCTGACTGGACAATTTTATAAATACACGATATAAATAATACACTCGAGAGCAATGAATCCGGGTCACTTAAAGAATCCTAAAAATCTCGGAAACTAAAAATGCTAGGTTAATGCAATAAATTGTATTTAATAGACAATGTAATACTCCTTAAATGAAGGTATTAAAACTTCTTAGTTATTGTAAAGTTATATCATAAAAAAATCAAATTTGAAAAAGGGCCACTTTCGAAGATGGAACTACGAAATTACAGCATTTGGTGTTGCTTTTGTTTGTAATCTGTCATTTATGTGGGTACATAAACCATGTTGATAGTGCTCTATATTCATTAATCAAGCTGAAATTATGTCGCTTACGCCTGAAGAATGCACCAAAATACTTACAATGCTGGAAACCGGCCGGAGTCAGCGCGATACAGCCAGGACTGTCGGTGTGTCGCTGTCAACAGTACAAAGAGTTCTCCGACGTTACGAAGAAACTGGTTCTAACCTACGCAGACCAGGAACGGGCAGAACCAGGTGTACCACAGCACGAGAAGACCGATACTTGGTGAACACCATGCTTCGAAATCGCTTTCTCACAGGAACTGAACTCACCAATCAGTTTCGACGCCTCGGAGGAAGTAACCCAAGTGCATGGACAGTAAGACGTCGGCTTGCTGAATCTAACTTAAAACCCCTTAGACCTGCAAACGGCCCTAAACTGGAGCGTGGGCATCGTATTTCGAGACTAAGGTATGCCCAGAGCCACGTAAATTGGAGTATTGAAGATTGGTCAAAAGTTATGTTCTCCGACGAATCAAAATTTATGCTCTACAAGCACGATGGAAGACACAGAGTGTATCGAAGACCAGGGGAAAGATTCAAGCAAGCATGCATCGAAGAAAAAGTAGCCTACGGTGGTGGGTCTGTACTTGTGTGGGCCGGAATTTCTTCTGAAAGTCGCACAGAGCTGGTGATCATAGAAAACGGCTCTTTAACTAGCGTAAGATATGTGGAAGAAATCCTCAATGATCACGTTGGTCCATTTATGGTCAATTTAGGTGAGGATGCTATATTTATGCATGACAATGCCCGACCTCATACAGGTAGGATTGTGAATGACTACCTTCAAGAGATGAACATTACTCGTATGGAGTGGCCAGCGCGCAGCCCGGATATCAACCCGATCGAGCATGCTTGGGACGAGCTAGGCAGATGCGTAAAACAACGAAACCCTCCCCCAATCACGCTTCGTGAGCTCAAAATTGCTCTCACAGAGGAATGGGAGAATATTCCCCAAAATCGTATAAGGAACTTGGTGTACAGCATGCCAAACCGCGTAAACGCAGTAATGGAAGCACGAGGAGGCAATACGAAGTATTAAAATTCAAGAAAATCGTAATAAAGTTCAAAAATTTCATGTTTCCTATTTTTGTTTTAAGGAGAGATCAGCAGTTTTTTCTTTATGTAATTTTGTGTTAATAAAATGTATGGTGACTCATATTTTTTTTACTTTCATTTAAGGAGTATTACATTGTCTATTAAATACAATTTATTGCATTAACCTATCATTTTTAGTTTCCGAGATTTTTAACATTCTTTAAGTGACCCGGATTCATTGCTCTCGAGTGTATTTTATAAATGGACATTAATCTTATAGGAAATTATTAGAGAAGCAGATATGAGTAAGAATAACGTACAAAGGAATACATTTTGCTATATTTCCTGGCATAAATGGTTGCTACAGGGTTCGTAAATCACAAGCGAAGCCATGAGGCACAGCTAGTCCAGAATCTTAGCATTCAGACATAGTTGCTACAGTTAAGCAAACTGTCTTGGCTCGACCTACAAAGAAAACATCTTGCCTACTTTACAAACCAGGCACACTCCGTCCGACGTGCGACAACTTTCAGATTAAATAACTTTCTTACAATTAGTTCCGTGATCGTTTAACGCTTCCATTGCCGTCTAACTAGATAAATTAGATTTATAGCTGGTTTTGCACGATTCGTTTGAGAACATTTTTTGAAAATTTATGGGTTTAGGAATAGCAAGAAATATAGGATAGAGAGCAACTAGTAACGCAGGTTCAAAATTATGATGAAAAAGAGCATAGGCAACTTTTTAACCGACTGCGCAAAATGAGGGTATTGATTTTACAAGATAACGACTTCTACGTGGACAAAGCCGCGGAAAACAGCTAGTTGTTAATAAAAACGGAGGGTAAAGATACCTCCCGTATGGCGCTTACAATATAGTAAAGAATTTCAACTTGTTTCGGTACGGTTTTGTAGCTCAGTTCAGAGCGTTGTCCTGGTTAGGCGACAACAAAATACGACTACTTGGTTCAAAAGTCTGAACCAAGTAGTCGTATTTCACTTTCAAAATATGTACAATAGGACATTATGCTTATTGGTGAGGCCGCAGTGGTAGACGTAGGTTTGTTGAGAGTCCTGGGACATTCCTTACCCGGGGCTCCCGACCGCAGGCTATTGGGCGTTACGTGAAGGTTTTTAGTCGGTAGGAGTCCGGCATAGCATCCATGAAGGATTTTCCCTCACGTTAATAAAAAATAAAATAAAAAACCCATAAATTAATTAGGTAGGTACTAACACACTGATCTGTTAACAGCTTAGTACCTACCATAAATTCCACCACACTACGAAGTTCGCATATGGAAATTCTGGTATCTGGCTATTCGCCAAAGGATGGCCGTTCAAACGTTAGGTATTGCCAACTGATTACAGATACGATTTCTAGTGGGTAGTAATGTGAATGAATCGACTCTCTACCCGTTGAATGCCGCATGAAACCCGAGTTGCCAATCTCTCGCACAGTCGATTGCTTTGGCAACCAAGGCGGCCAACTTTTTTCGTTTGGTTCTCCTCGCACATTTTTCGATATCTATGGCTGTATGGTCGCGGGTCTAAGTCTTTCTGTATGAATTAATGTGTAGAATTGGTTATGGTACTGAATGAGATAGCTTGCCGAGTGAATGTAATGAAAAAAAAAGTCGAAATCACGATTTGATCGCTGTCATTATTTATTGTTTGTTTGGCGCCGTTCCTAGAAAGTATTAATACGATTAATTTTGAATATTTTCGTTTATTCTGTTTCAAATGTTGTTGTTTTGCATTTAAAAGTATCCTGTCATGTTGTTTAACAGCTGTGATAAATATTTTCAGTGTAATTCGAAGTTAAATTTGTAAAATTTGATAAAATAACACGCGAAGGTCACCATTATTTTTTGTTGTTGTTTTTGTTGTGCAGTGCTCGTATTTAACCGATATTTGTTGAGATTTTCTCAATAGAAACTATAATCTTTTGTCAAAATACCATTTAACATTTAACATATGAATAATTTATGTGAAAATCAATAATAAAAATGGAGGGGGTTTTTTTTTAATAATTTAAGATTACATAGCCTCGATATCCCCAAAATAAACAAAAAAATAAACAAATAAATAGGCAGTAATATTTTATTTTATTTTCGGAGATTTTATATCTACAGATTATTATTTTTTTGGTGAAAGTGAATTGTTGATGTGTATATTTTGTAAATAAAATAATTTATGTTAGAAAACTGCTTTTTATTTTGAATTACATGGTAAAATCTGAGAGTACTCCTTCATTTTCCCCATCCTAATTTTCGGCCAAATATCATAAATCCATTACACATGGGGTGTTCTCGGATTTAGTGTAGTTATTTTCGTCAGTTATCCAGCATGATGAAACAGTAAGTATTTATGTAGTACGACTCCTGTAAAAGAAATAAGGATATATTGTGTGACGTCCGGCGTGCAGCCGCCGTTCCCGCCAAGGGCGTGGGCACCGCCTATGGATACGACGGCGTGACCACGCCAGGCCTCCGTCACTCGCTACAAGTCGTTTTATAAGCACCTACTCCTAAGTATTATGACGCAGAACTAACGTGGCCGACCGGCAGAGGGCTGCCACACGCCAGACCGAGCGAAGTGCGCACAACCAATGTACATTTCCCGCGTAAAAATAATATTTCGCTTTATTTAGTCTTGCTTTTTTTTTCATCTTACTTCTTACTAATATTCTAAAATTAAATGCGAAAGTGTTTGAGTGCGTATGTGTAGATGTGTGAATGTTTGTTACTCTTTCACGCTCTAACGGCTAACGGATCTGGCTGATATTTGATACAGGGATAGATTGTAGTCTGGAATAACACATAGGTTACTTTTTATCCCGGGAATAAGTTCCCATTGGAAGCGGGAAAAGAAACAAACTTTTACGCGGGCTCAGCTGCGAGCATCAGCTAGTTATAATATAATTCTTATGTAAAGAAGAAGAAGTTATAAAATATTATAAAGTTTTTTTTTCAGACACTGTTTATTGTTTTTTGTAGTTATAATGTATTTTTGTTACGTGCTTACAACCCTATTGTTGTCAATAGTTGTCACTCGATGACGCAATCATACGGTGTGCGCACGAATCTCGACTCTCGGAATACGTCGTAGAACATGTTTTCCACTGTAGCGATATGTTATAGCTAATATTTTTGAGGTTAAGTATGGGAGTGATGTATCTGTTACGTAGTAACTATTATTTAATCTGTGACCACGCCACCGGCGGGATTGAGCGGCTACTGCTCTGTTGCAGGGTCCAAAAAGACTTAGGTACGTTTTTGAGCCTGAAGCGCCTGATCCACTGAGCGAGCCGACGAACCAACGAACCAAGAGACTTATAGTCCGTTGGTTCGTTGGTTCGTCGGCTCGCGTTTATGATCCACTAGCGGACTAAACAGTCTGCTCCTAACGTTGACGGAGACATGGCGTGCTCCCAAACAGAGTTACTTTGTTATTTAGGAATATTGTTACAACAGGAGAAAGAAAAAAAGAAAAATAAAAGACGCCATAAAGTCTGGGTAAAAAGTTGGTTGCGAGAAAGACAAAGATTGTCACATTTAAATTTACTGCCAGCGCTTAATAATGAACCAAATGACTATAGAAATTATTTGAGGATAATTATTATTATTAATAATAATTATTATAAATTATAATTGTTATTTATAATTATTTAACGAGCGTAGATCCATTATATATACAATCAAAGCGCGTGCGCTCGCTATAAAATTCGAAAAAAGACTGTCGGCTCGCCGGTTCGACTGATCCACTAGCGGTCTTTTTGTCCGCATACTTCGACGCACAACGGACAAAAAGTCCGCGGACTTGCGGTGCTCCACTGGCGAGCAAGACTGTTGGCTCGCTGGCTCGCTAGCGAGCCAACGGTCTTGCTCGCCAGTGGATCAGGCCCTTGACACGTATTTGTGTGTAACTTTTCTCTATGATAGATATGATCATAGAGAAAAGTTAGGTAGGGACACACAAATACGTGTCAGGGTGTAGAGTGAGGAGGAACACCGCGGGGTTTAGCCTGGGGCCTAACCGCGGCGGCTTCTAACCTCAAAATGTCATCAAACTGTTAAAATCAATGTTTTGACATTGTGAGGTTAGAATCCGCCGCGGTAACCGCAAGTAGTTGTTTGATAAAAATACACATTATTAAGGGTAAGAAAAGTAGCTGTTTGATAAAAATAACTCCATTTGTTAGCAATAGAAAAGAAAATACCTACTTACCCAGTTACCTAATATTTTCTTTGATAAAAACCAATGACAGCTCTTGAGGCAGTCGCGTGGCACTTACTTTAAAAAAATAGATTTGTCAACTCTTTGGAATAAACAGTTATTCCGAGCGGCGTGGGTACCTACTCCCATAGATTTAGAATGTACAAGATGAACAGTGTCAAACTGAAGACGAGACCAAAAATGAAAGATCTATGTGTGGGTTAAATAGTGTTGTCGAATGGTCACACCTATGTTATCGATAAAAGTATCTGTATAAATGGATGGAATGGAAATGAAACTTCTAAGCACACAAAGTGCTTAGAAGTTTCATCTCCAACTTCTTGTTTTGGGGAATAAATTATTGTTAATTTGAATGTAATCGACTATGAAAAAGTAAAAATGGGATTATATAGGGTAACTCGTAATATTAGAAATTCGGTAGTGATTTTACGAATTTTGATTCAGTGTGTGAATGTAAAAATACACTTTTAACATGTAATTTATGGCATCGTACATTGCATTGTTGCCGTACATATATATTTTGCCAATTGAATTTGAAATTTTACTAAAAATCCAACTCTTATCGTAATACTAAACTTAGAAACTCATTTATTATTGAACCCTAGTAACAATAAAAGATATTACTCGTAGATTTTTTCAAATATATTAACCTCGCCAAATTGACGTCGCCACTGATGGAAACTAATGGAAAGCCGTGGCGCATCTAGCGAATGGGGGCCATGCTTACAGCACACAAGACTTCTGACAGTAGTCTTCAAGTTGGCGGCCCTATGATGTGCCTCTTCACGCTCCGCTTGTAGAACCCGGGATTGTAAAATGAGGAAAACACATGTGCGGGCAGGTCGTTCCAGGATTTTGTAGTTCGACAGAGGAACGATCTTTTGAAACGCTCAGTTCTGGCGAAGATTCTCTCCGCTGAGTGGCACCTCTGCCCGACGTGTTGTTCGAAATCGGAAAGGAGATGGTGGGATCAGGTTGAAGAGCTCTTCAGAACATTCGCCGTGATACATTCAGTAGAAGGCAGCCAAGGACGCTATGGTTCTTTGCTGCGCTAACGGCTCGAGGCTTACCGTCATCTTAGGACAACCTATAATTGATATCGGATAACACGTCTCTGCATAGCGCCAAGCGCGTCCAGTAAGTACCTCGCACAGTCATCCCAAAGGTGAGAACAGTATTCGACGCAGAGGCTAATCTGCGCCTTGCACAGCAAACATCCCGGTGTGGCGTGGAGTACCTTATGTGAAGTAAAATTATAAAAATTCAACTCAAAATGGATCACAAATTTTGAAAATATTATATTAAAATAGGCACAAAACCCTAAAAAAAGGTTAAATAACACAGCTTGAGTAAAAATCAATCATATTTATAGTAAATTAAATCCAGATAAGTTTGTTTGCAGCAATGCCACTATAATGAACTATCGACATCCTTATCGATACCTACCCATGACTATTTTACTGTAAACAGCCCTTTCTATTTCTGCCTTATATATCCTCCAAAAATGCATTTACACATTAAATATTGTGTTATGTATGAAGGAAAATGCATAATCTACGTTATGAGTTGGACTTTCAGTGAAATTTTACATACAATTTGGCAAAATATGTACGTCAAAAATGGAATGAACGAAGTCACAAATGACCTGTTAAACGAGTCTTTCTTCGTATAATTGCGTTTTGTAATATCCTATTCACACACTAAACACGACAATATTGTTGAAAATATAAAATTTTCTATTTTAATCGTAAGATCACTACAGATTACTGGATATTATGAATAACATAGAGCCGCCTTACGATCCCAGCGGGCTCAGCGATTCAAAATACTGACATATGAGTACACATTTTGCTTTCTCTTTTCCTCTCGAGCTAAGTGCTATGGATAATGAGGTCTCGCTCGCACGCTTTGTATATCTATTGAGAGTAGCGAAAAATTCTAAATCTATGCCTACTCCACAATTTGTACCTATCAATTTGATTTCTTTTTTGTTTTAGGTATATTGTCAGAACGTTTTCAGTCTCTTGAAGCTGAGTTTTCAGGACTTTAATCAACTTTCAAGTCTGTTTCTCGTTCATTTCCTTCTCTTACAAAAATATTAATATTATGGAAAATGGTAGGTAATAAAAAATCCTTTCTTGCCCGTGGTACCTACTATAGTAAAATCCTGCCCGATCTGGCAATAATGTAAACATGTCATGTTTTGACAATCGTTGTCTTAGAGTCTTAGACAGATGAGTAGAAAAATACCTATAGTATGACAAATCATTGAATTTTTTACTATCCTTAGTAGGTATTTCAAATGAAAATAAACTATCATAAAGAAGTTATTAGGTGTCGAAATGATTGTAAGAACACGGTATGACTCGTGGATGCTGGAATATAATCAGGGTGAATACTCAATTGCAAGTAAATATGGATATATAGGATCAAATGTGTTTGTTTACATTTTTGGGCAAAGCTATTGAAATATAGTAGGTATACCAGTGGTACTACTGGTAGTAAGTACCACGAGTAAAATAATTACCCGTGGTATTACCAACCGGTCCCAGTAGTACATTCGCAATCAAAAACTTGCAGTTACGACAGTGCCAGTGGTATGTCAAATTCAGGTGAATAGCAAAAACATGGAGTTCACTGCGGTTGACGGGACAGCCCGGTTATTGCATACCTACCTATATGAAATAATGAGTTTCCTGCAATTTATTTACTTATATTTATTAATAAAAAAAATGAGAACAATATAAACAACGAAGTGAATACAGCAAGGAACACGCGCGAGCGCCATTACCTACACCACACCTTACCTTACCTTTCCTTTATAACAGTAACTAGGTATTCCTTTTCTCAAACTGCTTTTGTACCTACTCGGTCTCTCTGTCTAGGTAGGTCTGTCGGGTAGGGAATTCTACCACCCGAGTTCCAAAGTCGACGGCGGGGACGTGGCGCCGCCGACGTGTCTTCGCCCAAGACTATCGGCCTCCAAGACCGGGATCCTGAGGACGGTGAGGGGGCTGCCCTCCGTGAACAGAAGCAGGCCCTAGATGACAGCGTGACGTGAGAGAGTCAAACACAGAACACCCCCACAGGGGGATCAGATCAGGGGGGCAGATCGGTGTCAAGGAGTTTTAGTGAGTATTCCCAGTGCTATCGTGATCACGTGCTGGGCCACCCTCACACGAGCCCATGCCTCGCCAGCATGGATAGTCCTAGTCCGTAAGCGGAGCTCTCCTTGTAAAAAAAAAAAAAAGGTAAAGGCATCATGCCTACATTTCACCTTATAATTTTATGTCCCACGTAATAAGTCGTGAGCCCATGCATTGCCGTGTTGAAATGGACAGGCGCCAGTCGTAAAGACCCGCAGTTGAAATTGTTCAAGTCGCCTATACCAGGGGTCGGCAAACTTTTGAGTCGGAAGAGCCAAAAATGACGATTTTAAATTACAACATTTTTAAAGAGCCACAAAATCTTTTTTGACCCCAGGATTCCCCCCCCCCCCCCCCGGTAAGAAGTGGGATAGACTAGACTGCGGGGAAAGTCTGCTATAGAGACAAACCAAGTCTGTCGGAAGCTCTGAGAACATTCTTCGAAGGGCGTCTCCAGGACTTACGGCCATAGGCAGATGGTAAGTCACAGGGTGGTTTTAGAGAATTTCCACAATTAAAAAAATCTGAGTGCTTATGTGGGATTCTCCCACTAAAACCCTGGGATGTTCCTTCTTGTCACTATTGTTGGGTCACAGGGAAGGCAAGCGTACAACAGCTACTTGCAACAGTCTCGACTCTGGGGGTCTAAATATTACCCACCGAAACTTCACAGACGCCACGCCTGAACACGAGGGGTGTGTCTTAGTCAGTCTCACGGCTGTCATAAAGCTTCCAACGTCGGCCGCTGGAAGTGTTAGGCCACCCCGCTCTGGCACCCGCAGCGCTTTTCTCATTGCCGTTGACGTCAAAACAACAGCCGAACCAATTTTCTTCGCTGTCTAACATAGCGCAAACTATAGGTAATAGACAGCGACGCGACCGGGCCAATTTAGGACTCTTAGAGCGGTACGCTCGCCACTCCACTCCGTACAAAAAGCGAGAGTGTGCAGCGCTGTATCCACGGCGCCGTCCTCGCAGTGGGCACGTTGCCTCAGGGTCAATGCCTACCACATCATGCAGGTATTTACTAAAATATCCGTGCCCCGTGAAGAGCTGTGTGATGGGTAGGTATGTCAGGTACCCAAGACCTCAGAATAAATAAGATGGCAGAGACAAGCTCAGTGCTTACCGCCGAGCTCTAGCCTGGTGCGCCATTTATGAATGAGATCATTGCGCGCTCTAACACGCCAGCTTTCAATCTATTCCGAAGATGGTTGTTTGCCATTTTGACGCACTAAAGCATTGGGCCGGTAGATTTCTGCCAGAACTGCGGATTCTAGGTACTGTCAGAATTAGACTTGCCGTCTCTTATGATATTATATTCGGCCGGTAGATTTCTGCCAGAACTGCGGCTTCTAGGTACTGTCAGAATTAGACTTGCCGTCTCTTATGATATTATATTCTCTGCATGGGCTATGGCCCGCTGCGGACATCCCAGCAGAATCCTATTAGAAAGAAAATGGTGCTCCATATAACGCTTTCAAGCGCAGCACACCATCATTAGGCGAGTTTGCTTGTTTAACTACCAGTAAGACTTTTGTGGTATTTTTGAAAATGAAAGGGTGATAATGTTCTTGAAAATGAATAATATGATAATTATGTATGCAACTAAAGAGCCACAGGTCTACACCCAAAGAGCCGCATGCGGCTCGCGAGCCGCGCCTTGCCGACCCCCCTATACGGCCTTCAACTTGGCTTAATGATTGTTATTTTATTAATAACCGGGTTTCATTACGAGTTTTCCCTCTCTACGAAATGGATCGTTTGCGAAAGAGTTCCCGTAGTCGCCTCTTACTACACCCGCAGGATAAATTGGGGTGGCGACATTTTGTAATATTTCCCGTTGCCACACTTGGCCCCCTGGCTACACAGGGGATTATTTATTTTTTTTTATTTTTTTTTATTCGGAAAACAAACAGTTTACAATGTCTCTTTTCTTAAATGATAATAATATCTTTAAACCAGTTACAACGTTTTCACATTTCAAATTTATCAATATTTGAATAATAATTAATTTATATTAATTTATATTTGAATACATATTGATTTATCAAACGATATTTACCTAGGGTTAGAACAACACTAGATATTGGTTCATAGGATACCAAAACATTAGAAATTATTAAATGTGGAGAGAGACCATATCACAGGCATAGGTGATGCTTGATACAATAACCTTATATTGTCAGGCACTAAAGTAATCCTTTTCAATCTGAATCATTTTAAACAGAATAAAATAAAAGTCAATATATAAGTGTTGTATATCATCTCTATTAAAATCTATTTATTTACATAACTGGTACATACTTTGGTAAAATAACTAGTAGGAACTTCAGTTAATATTCGAAATTAATTTGCTTTTTTTTTTGTTTAACGTGAGGGAAAATCCTCATGGATGTTATGCCAGACTCCTACAGACTAAAAAACCTCATGTCACGCCCAACAGCCTGTGGTTGGGAGCCCCAGGGAAGACCTCGGAAGGATGTCCCAGAACTCCCAACTTCCCAGAACTCCTAACGAAATTAATTTACTTACAATATTCTAACAAAAAAAAAAGTATGGATGTTACTTCGACTGATCATGGTTGAAGTATGAAAATGGAAGAAAAATAATCTAGCACTTTTCTTGTAAGACAAATTTGTACAGATACATCACATATTTTTATAGCATAGTACTCCATCCATACTGTTAGGTCCCTGATTCTATAATTTGCCTAAAAGATAAAATATGTTATTAATCATCACCAGAATTCAAAGTCATATAACCATAATCACAATAATCATCTATAATTGCTTTCACACACTGTTTATACTTATCTATAGCTATACTCTTCTCTTCTGGCGTAGAAAAAGTAATCTTACTCCTAACATGACCTTCTTCTTGCAAGCCTGAAGACAACCAAATCGCACAGTTCGCAGTTATCGCACATGCTGGTGCTACGATTTTTAAATCATGGTCAAACATATTCCTTGAATATACTTGATGCGAGTCCAAACCACCTTCTTTTAATACCTGTGTAAGTGTGTCATAATATATGTCTAAAAGTTGGTAATAATATTGTTTCCGAAGTTCTGTGTCCGTACTACAGACAATTACATAAAGTACGTCGAATGCTGGGGATGTTATTCGTGCTGTTTGGTAATCTATTAAGCATGCTAATGTTGGTTTGTTGTCCTGCAAAAAAGAAATAGGATAATATACTGTTCTTGTTGTAGTAAGTTGATAAATGTCTTTAATAAGTTGGACCTACTCATATAGACTGAAGAATAAGATTTAAAATATCATGAGTCACATTTATAATAATTTACTGCAATGGTGGTGTAGTAGTAATATATACAACTACTCTAGCTGATGCTGACAAGTTTGGGCGGTTTCTTTGTTCTGATTTCCAGCCAACCAACGAAATAAAAAGCTAACTTCTCAGCTCATTTTGAGTTAACTGATGCTGTTAAAAGTATTTCCAAGAAAAATCTTTACTCTGCTTACTGAAATGTGTAGTAAACTAAATATGTAGGTACTTACATCATATTTGAATAAAATATTCTCTTTCCAAATATCACTGTGACATATACAAGTTTTTGCAGCAGAAGTGACCGTTGATTCAAAAATAATTGCAATATCTTTCTTTAGTGTCTGGAATATGGATACATACTCGGTGCCCTCAAACTTTATAATGGCTTTATCTAATCGGTCTCTCATTATATCCATGTAGCGTTTCCCTGTCTTATCTGTCAATGGTATACAAATATCGGACACTTTTTTAATAACATCAGGGTGTGTAGATTCCACAATGAACGACAATCCATGAAGTTGTGCCAAAGCTTTAACTGAGACATTGATGTGGTCTTTATCCAGAAACATTTGATGATTATAAGGTTTAAAGCCATCTCCATACATATTTTGCATTACTATAGCCTCTTGATAGCATTCTTTCTGTAGATAATAACATTGAGGTATGATCAACTTCAAATTCTGTGGGAAATTTTCTTGTATTTTATGATATGTAGTGAAAAGGATATCGTAAACGAAGATTTCTCTAGCGAACATCAGAGTTACAGCACCAGTGACTCGATACCGTTCATCTGTTGGAGCTAATTTCAGTACAATTTGTTTGTAAACTTCCTTGCCATTGCATTCACCAGACAGTACAACAGGAACAATAATCGCAAAGTAATTCTGACCGATAGTTTCAAACTTTTCAATATTATATCGCCAAGTTTGTAAACTGAGTGTCGAAGCAACTTTTTCTAGTAAAGTTTTTATATATTCTTCAGTTATAGCAGCCATTCTGTGTGTCTGTAATTTGTAACTTAACAAATCATGCTCTCCTTATTTTGCACCCACCAAATATAAATAAAGTAATAAAAGATCTAAATAAATCAAGATCTAATTAATCAAATCTCTCCTCTCGGAGGAAATCTTACGTATTATTGGAGGAAATTCATTGGATTGGAGCAAATAATTGAGACATGACACATGACTGTGACAGTTTTGACAGTGACAGCTGAAAATGCACATTTTTTTATGACGCAACTGCTTTGTGAACAAAGGGTCACTTGAGATCCAGTCCCAAGTTCAAGTGACCCTTTGTATCGCCATTTTTTTAATGTTTTTGTTTTTATCATTTTCCTACTGGAGTTTGGTGAAATTGTTGATAAACGGAAGGCCATTCAATTAAAAGAAGAAGAAGAAAGGGTCACTTCCCCTCCTGCTCTCAGAAAGGGAAGCGACTCTTTCTTCGTCTTTTATGATTGCAATGCAAAATATTTTCATTAGTCTGACGGTATTTTACATCGCAAACACAATCATTGAAGAGACCATGAAAATGGATCCACAAACAGATACATAGGTTATCTTTAAACAGCCAGAACGCAAGCTCAACAATGTTCTTGCTTATTTTCTTTGCAAAAGGTTCACTGGGTATCAAGGAACATTTCAATTTGGTTCATATTACACGGCAGTACCTACCTACCTTTTTGCAGTAGAATAGAAAACATTCATGATAAAGGAAAATGAAAATAGTTTTCATATTGCAATATCAGCTAAACGTAAAGAAGTTCAGTCTATGTTAACTTACTGCATTCCCGGGCTCGGAGAAAGGTCGAAATGCCGTAAGTAGCTTACCTACATAGGTAGGTATGTAGGTACTTGCTGTGTCGTATAAAAGCTAGCTTTTCCAACTTTTATGGATTTTTTTGATAAAAGTTTATGTGTACAAAGCTTTGGCTTAAAACAGTACGGTCTTTCTACATACATACATTTACGTCTTATCCTTGAAAAGGTAGGCAGAGGTCTAATATAAACCCAAAATTCATTATTAATTTTTATCACGACCCTAACTCGCTTAGTTTATTAAATCTTTCATTTAATCAACGAATAGCTGTATTCCTAGTCCTGGGGCATCCTTCCGAGGCTCACCCGGTGCTCCCAACCGTAGGCTGTTAGGTAGGATACGTGTGGTTTTTAGTCGGTAGGAGTCCGACATGGCATACCTGTAGAATATTCCTCACGTTAAAAAAAAGAAGTTGTATTCCACAGAAATCAGAAAAAAGGAGAAATGGCATAAACGCGTTTTTTTTTGTCTTTCCGACAGGTCAAAAATGAGTGTGTTATGTGGCGAGCCGTGCGTCGGGTGATCAGTGTAGTTTTGATCGCCATAGTAAAATAGTTTAAAATACTGACTAGTTCTTAAGCTATCTGCAAAAACTGAGGTACCATTACAAACTTGACCACCCATGGAGTCTCTTACCATAAGGAAGTACAAGTAATTTGTTGTATTTGTTACTAAATTCGATTAAAAACAGCAGCCGACAAAATTATTTGTTACTACTACCGTATTCTGATATCTGTGCTATATCCTCATACACACAGCCCTCATCTCTAATCCATGCCACTTATTCGACTTCGCTGAATATTAACTCGATATATGTATTATATTTTTCGCTATGTCACCTGAAAGAACATTTAAACAGTAAAAAAAAATATGTTTCTAGGTATGTCTCCTTCCCAATCAAGAACTGCGTCTAACTATTGTTATTGTTGCCAAAATAAAAGACAAACTCACATGCACATACCTCATACATAATTTATGCGAAACAATGTCCTCCAAATTAACAAAACGCCGCCGTTTTCAAATTTAATTAAATAAAGTTTGGTTCTGAGTGGGTACCTACTGGCTTAATAGAGAATTGAAATTTGTATCAACAGATCCCTTGGTGAACCTCTGTTTTTATTAGCGTGCCTACTGAATTTTATTTCTACCCTTCATCGATACAAACGAAGGCAGGAAAATGTATTATCCTAAACAAAACATTATTCAAATCAATGCAATAAGTAGGTCTTATTGCATTGATTTGAATAATGTTAGTAGAGTAATATTGAGAGTTCTAACTCACTCCGCTCGTTAAAACTCTCAATATTACTGATCTATAACTCTCAATCGCACATGCACGATTGAGAGTTCTAACTCACTTCGTTATTACAGGTGGTGGTGCAATATAATAACTCTTTGTAAAGCATTTACCTAAGCCAACGTTCGACATTTTAATGCTGTTCAATACACTACCGTTCAATCGGCTCTCTGCGATCCCCTGCGTCGTAATTGTGAAGAAAGATGCTCTGTTAGTTAGCGATAGAGTTATTTCATAAACAGTACAATCTTACGTTTACCTATTGTGTTGTCTGTAAGCAGTTTTGGTATACCTATTTACGGTTATAAATACATAATGTCATAATTACATCTGTTCATAACCAGCCCGTCAGCATTGCATCAAACATGAAATTCATTAAACAAGCACAATCGTTACAGATTAGTATAATCTGTAATGATTTACCAAAAATCGAGTTACGCCATGGAGAATTATTGCCGAATACAGTACGTTGCATCATTTGCGGACCATCAAATTGTGGAAAAACCAATTTGTTAATTGGTCTCCTTTTGCACGAAAATGGATTGACATTTCATAATGTTTATGTATATTCTAAAACTCTATATCAACCAAAGTACATTTTTTTAGAAAAGGTTTTACGAGGAGTACCAGGAGTCAGTTTTCAGAAATATCAGGCAAATGATGACGTTATGAAAGTTTCAGATGCAAAACCTAATTCAGTGATTATTTTTGACGATGTAGCATGTGAAAATCAAAGTAATATGCGTGATTATTTTGCCATGGGAAGACATAAATTGATTGACAGTTTTTATTTAAATCAAACTTATAGCAAAATACCTAAACAACTAATAAGAGATAACGCTAACTTAATTGTGCTTTTTAAGCAAGATGAAATTAATTTGAAACATGTTTATGAAGAACATGTTAACACTGACATGACGTGGTTGGAATTTCGTAACATGTGTTCTCAAATATGGAAAGAGCCTTATGACTATGTTGTGATTAATAAAGACTGTCCTAAAAACAACGGGTGCTATAGAAAAAAGTTTGACACTTTTGTAGAATTAGATAAAATTTGAATATTTAAATAGACAGCTTTCAGTTTCTTGTTATTCTTTAATCGGCTCTTATTGGATTACCATCTATTTCACATAATGGAAAAATCATTGAAAAAACAAATTGTAGATGCAACACAAGCTGTAAGGAAAAAAATACGTACCATGAAGGATTTTGAAGAAAATAACAGACAAGTGCTTGATACAGTTTTTAAGCCTGTTACAGAATCTCTCAATTTAATAGCCAACACTAATAACCACTTAGCTCTAACAAAAAAGGAGGAAAAAATAGAACCCCAAGAACCACAAGACCAAGATATGAAAGAAACAGATGATAGCAGTATTGCTAGTAACGAAACGGAACCCTCATCGGACTCTTCATTTCAGTCATTAGTCGGTACTAATCCAGATGCATCATCTTGGTCGTTATCTTCACAAGTACTATTAGATGTACCATTTGGTATAAGAAAAGAACGTGGAAAGTTAATGTTAGGTTCTGCTAACATAACAATTGGGGATAAAGTTATTACTGTAGCCGGACACAAGTACGAAAGTACACCTGGGTTGCGAGAGTTACTGTTAAAAAAAGACATTGATCTGAGCTTGGTTAATGACCATGACAAACAAAATTATAAGGCAATGTTACTTGTAACGAATGCACATCGTCGTGATTTCGATTCAAAAAAACCAATTAAAAGTAATAAAGGACAAAAATATTTGCAAGTTATTAAACCACTTTTCGATCAAGAAAGTAGAAGTCCCAGCTGTAGACAGAAAGTAGGAAAAGGATTACCCTTAACAAAAATGTGGAAAAAAAATACAGATTTTGTATATTGGGATGATCCCAATGAATTGGTTGATAGATTAAAGTTATTAATTGCTTCTCGAGATGCTGGTAACACAGGACTAGACAATGAAATAATATCTATCATTGAAGAACTGCGTGAAAGCAAAATCATTAAATAAATAAATCTACTAATATTATATGTGTGTCATTTTACTATATACCGTTCAACATAATACACCTATAAATTATGAATGTAGACAAATTTGGTCATTATATTCATAAGCGAATGCGTATATCGGAAATACTTGATTTTAATGATAACGCATTAATAAAATCTGATAATGGAGATTATGACTTGAAGACATCAAGGTTAAAAGGCGTCAAACCTCCTCAAGACGCAGATGATGCAGTAAATAAAGCTTATGTAGATGAATTGAAAGGTGTACTAATGAATGACTTACAAAAATTACAAAGTTCTATTCCAAATAGTGTTCAAAACCACATTGAGAAAGCTTTAAAAACAATAATGTCTGAGATAATGACTCATTTGGAAAATACATTTTATACAAGAAAAGCAGTTGATAGACTAATTCAAGACGCAATTCAATCTATATTAAAAGATCGAAAAATATAGGCCTTAAAATTTGTTAAAATGACGAAACAACAAATCGTTAATGAAATACATAAAGCAGCACGAAAAAATTTTCCTCGAAGATCTGTAATTTTAAAAGGTGTTGATGATTTGTGGCAAGCAGATTTAGTTGATATGCAAAATCTAAAAACCTTTAATAAAGGATATAATTATATTTTAATAGTTATTGACTGCTTCTCAAAGTACGTTTGGGTGGAACCGTTAAAAACTAAAACCAAACATGATGTCTCTCATGCATTTGAAAAATTACTTTTTACTAATCACAGGAAACCAACTCATCTGCAAACTGATATGGGTACAGAGTTCTATAATTCTACATTTCAAAAGCTTTTACAGAACTATAATATTAATCACTATTCTACATTTTCAACCAAAAAGGCTTCAATTGTAGAACGAGTTATTAAAACAATTAAAAATAAATTGTACAAATACTTTAGCTTGAACGGTCACTATAAGTGGATAGATGGTGGCTTGAACGGTGTTGTGAAGACATATAACAACACAAAACATCGTACTATTAAATTGGCACCTGTTAATGTCAATAAGTTTAATGAAACGGACATTAAAAATAATATTATGAACTCCGTGATAAAGGTAACCCGAAAATGTCGTCCAAAGTTTATAATTGGTGATAAAGTTCGAATTAGTAAGTACAAACATATATTTGAGAAAGGATACACTCCTAACTGGTCAACAGAATTATTTACTATAAAAAAGATAAATAACACTGTACCAATAACATATCACATTGAAGATAATCAAAAACAACTCATATTGGGAACTTTTTACGAACAAGAGCTTCAAAAGTCGTCCTGCCCTGGTGTCTATTTGATAGAAAAGGTATTAAAAAAGAAAGGGAACAAGCTGTTTGTAAAATGGTTGGGTTTAAATAACAAAGAGAACAGTTGGATTGATAAGACTGCAATAGTGGAATAAGTTAATTATATAAGAGATACATAATTTTAAAGTATATTCATTAGTCTTTGGACGATGCAAGGTGGTGGACTAATAAACAGTATCATTAATCATTTACCATTCGAACTACACATACCCGGTTATAACTATTGTGGACCAGGAACAAAGCTTTCAAAACGATTACTACGTGGTGATAAAGGTGTAAACAAGTTAGACGAAGCTTGTATGCATCACGATATCGCATACGCAAACTACACGGACCTACCTAACCGTCAAAAAGCTGACTTACGTCTTATAGATATGGCTAAACAAAGACTTAAAGCAAAAGATGCTCGAACAGGGGAAAAGATTAGTTCGTGGATAGTAAACAAAGTTATGAAAGCTAAATTGAAGTCTGGTGCTGGTGTTAAGACCTTTAATAACTTTGTTAAAAAAATAAAAAGAAAAATCAAAAAACTCTCACCTAAAGATGATAAGTCATTAATAAATATGGCTTATATGGTTGCTCGAAAATTAGTTCCATGCCTTCCAAAAGTTCGAGTACCTCGAATGATACCTATACCAAAAACTGGAGGCATTCTACCTTTAATCCCAATTTTTGCTGGTTTGTCTGCTTTAGGAGCATTAGCCGGTGGTGCAGCTGGTATTGCAAAAACAGTGAATGATTATAAACACGGTCAGAAAAAATTGCAAGAAACTGAACGTCATAATAAAACTATGGAGGCTATAGCAATAGAAAGAAAGAAAGAAAGAAAGAAAGAAAGAAAATGTGTTTATTTGTGATCACAACGCACATAAAAAACTGATAACAAACTGATTAACAAAATTAATAAATATCAATAAAAATACATAAGTATATCAGAGAAGTACCGAATAAAAAAATAAAAAATGTACAACCACAATTTTGTCTTTGCCTATCCATAAATGAATAAGAAAAAAAAAAAAGCTACTATAACGCCGCCGCCACATGTTGTTGACATGACATCTAATTGTCAACGTGTCATTTTTCTGACGTGGCAAATGTCGCACGTGGTTAAAAAATAATAATACAATTTCTCTTACGAAGTCGATACTATAGTTTCCCTGCATTAAGTATGTACGCTGTGTTCACAATAAGGGATGGATACTCAGCATACACTGAGATGGCTGTCAACCACCTCAGAACTGATTTTCAGATCCACCCCCGAGTGCCACCTGACGCCTTCAGACAATGTCGTTTCACATTATCACTACATATAATCAGCAAAAATCTCAAACTGCAGGAAAATATTATCAACACGCCGAGGTGGTCAGTAATTCTTAACAATATCTAGCAACTAAAACTATTCTAAACAAAGTAAGGTTATTCGTTATTTTACACGAGACTTTCAACCGAATCCACCATTACTCCCATCACAGGCTCATCACAGCAACAGTCAGTCTCAACCAGCGGAATTTACACTAACTAAAGATCTCCCGATGCAGAGAGATGCTAATTATCAGGTGCCAACAACCTAGAGAAGCGACTCTGGAATGACATGTAATGGAGGGGACAGACGCCATGGTAAGTAGACATGGCATGTGTGTATGTTTAGTAAAGTCAAGTCAAAGCTCAAGGCACACTCTTTTGATGTAGTAGGAGAAAAGCCCTGTACCTTACCTTAAATCTGTATTTGGATTTTAGGTCCCTGATAGGCGGAGGCAGATCATTCCAGATTCGCATCGCCATATATTTTATACACTTTTTGAAAGCAGTGGTTTTGTGTCTTGGCACCGATATCACACTGGTTGCAGACCTGACTGAGTAAGGATAATGATCCTTTCTAAAACATATTTTATCATATAAATAATTAGGTTTCTTATATTTTAATAAATCAAAAAGCAAAGTGGCAAGATGTAACCGCCTTCTGGCCTCCATCTTAAGTACATTATTATCATTAATATAAGGGGTTACATGGTGACGTTTTGGTATCTGAAAGCAGTATCGGGCACATGCATTTTGTATGCGTTGTATAAGATTTTTTGTTTTAGCGAGCAAGCATGGGCCATAAACTATGTCACAATAATTAAATCTTGATAGTATGAGACTGTCCACCAGCTGCTTCCTCAACGATGTCCCTATAAAGTCACGAATATTGTAGAGAATTTTCAACCTATAAAAACAATTTTTAACAATCCTATTTATATGTCCCTCAAACTGTAGCTGAGGATCCATCACAAGACCCAAGTTAGTGACCTCTTCAACCCTAGACACCGTCTGTCCATTTATAATTATGGCAGGATCACATAGCAAGATGGATTGAATTTGCTTTTTACTACCAAGTATCATCAATTTAGACTTTAAGGGATTCAAAATCAGTGAGTGCTCCTTAGACCATTGAAACACTCTTTCCAGGTCTTCATTTATCTTAGACACTGCCACAAGTGTGTCATCGGGTTTAAATGATAAATATAATTGTGTGTCATCTGCATACATATGGAACTTACAATGGTGAAAGGAACCTGTGATGTCTGCAGTATATAAAATAAACAAAAGCGGACCCAAAATTGATCCCTGTGGCACCCCTCTAGTCACCTCTAGGGGAGATGATGACATCACAGAACCATCCTCTTTTTGTATCTCAACATACATGTGTGTGTGAGGTGAATAGGCAAAGGTTTATACATTAAACCACATAAGCAAGGTCAGGGATTGTTTATAAATCCTTCAAAAAACTAATTGATCAGCTACCTAATCGCGCTTTAACTGATATCGATATTCAGAAGTATGGCTATTGTATTCCCTACTTTCGAGGAGTTTATATGAAGGATCAATTACCAAAAACACCAAAACGAATTGAATGTGCTATAGTTAACCTAGATAATTCGAGAAATGATGGAACGCATTGGGTAGCTTATGTTAAAATAAACAATTATTGTGAATATTTTGATAGCTATGGTGATTTAAAACCGCCAAGAGAATTAATGCTATATTTTAAGAACTGTGATGTTCATTATAACTATGATAGATATCAACAATTTAACACAATAGTTTGTGGACATATGTGTTTAAGTTATTTGCAAACTTTTTGGATTAAATACTATAAATCTTTATTATAATTATAATACTTTAAATAAAAATACTATAAATCTTACATCACTCTTTCATTTCCATCATTTGCAAGATGTCACTCACCTTATCGATAACTGGAAACTCATCGGTATTATCTACCTATTATCCAAACACGTTGCCATTAGTTGGGGAGTATGAATGTGCATTATTACATTTTTCTACGTATAATTCTATTCCAAATTTTGATAATACAAACAATAAATTATACTATGGTTCTAAAAATGTTATTGAGATACCTGAAGGAACTTATGAATTACAAGATATTGGTGACTATTTAAAAACTGAGATAAAAGATGCATCCCTAAAACTCCATTGTAATAACAACACCTTAAAAACTATTTTATTTTGTACATCAACTATAGATTTTACTAAAGAAGGTACATTTGGAAGTTTATTGGGATTTAAAAAACAGATCTTAGAAGCAAATAAATATCATGTATCAGAGTTTCCAGTTAACATTTTACCTACGACTGTCATAAGGATTGAATGTGACATAGTTAGCGGTTCTTATATAAACGGTCAATCCAGTCACATCTTGCACGAATTTGCACTTAATGTTCCACCTGGATACAGGATTATAGAAATTCCGAAAAACGCAATCTACTTTCCAATAAACCAAACCAATATAAGCTGCATACAGATAAGGCTGTTAGATATAAATAATAACTTAATAAATTTGCGAGGTGAAGAAGTGCAGTTGTATCTACATATCAGAAGAAAACAATGATAGATTATAATAAATATGTGGTTCGTCCAACTAAAAATAACAGTCCTACTAAAACTATCAAACCAATAAGAGCTCGCTCCAAAAAGGTCATAAAATTGAATAACAATAATAAAGCATTTCTTAAAGCGATTGGTTTGTTAAAATGAATATACTAGATGTTTTATCCGCTCCTGTATACAACAACTCTGTGGAAGGAATTGAATTTCACTCTTACAAGCCTTACGTAACAAGTTTCAATAGAAGCGATGAAATCAGGATACCTATTAATCAACAAGACTTGTATATATTACCATCAGCAAGCACTTTGTTTTTGGAAGGAACTGTTGTTGTAAACAAGGGTGGAAATTCGAAAGAGAGAGTCAGTAGCGTTCATTTCACAAACAATAGTTTACTTTACTTGTTTCAAGATATAAGGTATGAGATAAATGGAGTGGAAATAGATAAAATAAAAAACGCTGGTATAACTACCACAATGAAATCATTAATATCAATGAACGAAAACGAGGCTAAAGTATCTAACGCTTGGGGTTGGAATATCGATGGCATAAATAGCACAAATGGGGGTAGCTTTTCTGCTTCTATACCCCTCTGTAACATTCTTGGTTTTGCAGAAGATTTCAAGAAAGTAGTGATAAACAGCAAACATGAATTAATATTGTTGCGAAGTAATACTAATCTGAACGCCCTAAAACTTAACGATGGTGAAACGGTAGAAGATATTATTATAAATAAAATAATATGGCGCGTACCACATGTCAAAGTATCCGATAGAGAAAAAATAAATATGTTAAAACTGCTAGAAAAAGATCGACCACTCCAGATGATATTCAGGAATTGGGATTTATATGAATATCCGGCTCTACCAAAAACTACTAAACATACTTGGTCCATAAAAACATCATCGCAAATAGAGAAACCAAGATTTGTTATTATTGGTCTGCAAACAAATAGAAAAAATAATTCAAAATTGGATATGTCTCGGTTTGATCACTGTGACGTTCGTGATGTTAGAGTATACCTAAATTCAACCTACTTCCCTTATGAAAATTTAAATTCAAGTTTCTCGAATAGCAGAATTGCTTTAATATATGAACAATACACCAGATTCCAACACTCATATTACGGAGGTCTTCGCGGTGAACCGTTATTAAGTGAGAAACAATTTAAAAATATTGCTCCGTTATTTGTCGTAGATTGTTCTAGACAACCAGATAATCTTAAATCAGGTCCTGTTGTGGATGTTAGAGTGGAAATTGAAAGTGATATTGATATACCAGATCAAACTTCCGCATATTGTCTTATATTGAACGACTGTATAATCGAGTATAAGCCGTTAAGTAGCACCGTGAGAAAGATATCATGAACAAAAATACTATTATAGTAGATGTTCAGGGTTTTAAAGACACTTGTAATAACTTTATAGTCAAAGAATTAGCTCTGGCCACCTGTGTTTATACCCAAACATTCTTAATAAAGCCCCCATACTTATTTAAATACTTAACTACGAATGAAAAAAAACAAGTTACGTGGTTGGAGAGAAACAGAGGGATTTACTGGAATGAAGGTTATATCGACTATAGAGAATTTCGACGCATAATTGTTCCTTATCTAGAAAATAAGGAAATTTTTGTAAAGGGCTTAGAAAAAGTTAAGTGGATTCAAGATCTTTCTATGAATTGTATTTGTATAGATCTTGGTGAAGACAAGTGCCCAAATTTATCACTGTTGCATAACAAATATTCAAATAATGAGACAAGTTTTAATTGTATTAATCATACTAAACAATGTGCACTTAAAAATGTTTTATGTATAAAGAACTATTTAATAGAGCAAGAAAGGTAATTTGTCTTCCTATACACAGTTTTAATAAATAAAACAATTTTTTAAAGCAAATGGTTTTTATTTTTTATCCCACATTTTAAATACCTATCTATAATTATTTAACACATTATTTTCACAGTACACACAATAAAATTTTAATAAAACAAATGGTATAATGATAATCATCATGGTTGTTTATCATCTGAAAGCTGTATACAGCCTAGACTCAGCCATTTTTGTGTGGCTCGAGTCTAAAAGACAGCCCGAAATGCGGCAATGGGCTCACCATCTATTACGTAGGGCTCAAATATTCGGTGAAACGTGGGTGTTTACTCATCTCTGCCTAACCCTCCGGGGATAAAGGTGTGATTATATGTATGTATGTAAATTTTACTGATAAATATTTCAATAAAACAAACTTTAAATCTTCATTAATTTTTATTTCTTAATATAACTTTTAATGCATATTATCATTTTTACACTAAATAATATTAAAACAAAAATTATTTATAAAATATTAATTTCAATACAAATGACGAACACATTTATTTACAAACTTACACAAAATTAATCTAGTAAGGAATATTTTAAAACAAGAACTATTATTAATAAATGTTAGGGAAAGAATAGCCGCATATTTTTTTTGATATATTATGTATTAAATTTTCGGCTTGATCAGAAATTTCATCAACTGGATCTTTGACAATATATTGTGCCTTTATTATCTCCTCTTCACTCTCACTTTTTTTTTTTTTTTTTTTTTTTTTTTTTTTATACTACTTAGGTGGCAGACAAGCTTACGGCCCACTGGAAGGTTGATAACCGTAGCCTATAGACGTTTGCAACACCAGAGGCGTTACACACGCGCTGCCGACCCTGGCGCAGGTTGTGACGACCCACAGTTGAAATTTTTCAAGCCGCCCGTAAGGCCTTCAACTTGGCTTAACGACTGTCATTTTACTGACAACCGGGACCAACGGCTTAACGTGCCTTCCGAAGCACGGAAACGCTCGTAAATAAATGTCACAAAGTGGTCCACGTGGTGGTCACCCATCCATGTCCGGCCATAGTAAATGTTGCTTACTGCAGTGATCGTTTACAGAACACTGAGTCCGCGGGGCCACGAGCGCTTCAAATCACTTGATCCGCCCAGGTCCGTAATCTCAATTTTGATCAAACGCCGTCCTTTTGTTGGTTCACAGTTTATGATGTATGAAGGTTGTCTATGTTTCTTTAATATTTTACTCACTATTTTTGATTCTGACTTGCGCGTGGATTTTTTTCTCTCGGTGTTTTTTTTAGGCGTTGCACGGTGTGTACTTTGAGCTGCTATCCATAATCGTTCAGTTTCTTCGTCAAATGCATATGGATCTTGCGCATTTGGAAGCGATTCTGGTGAATACAATCCATTTGGCAAACCGTTTCTTTCTTCAGTGTCTTCTGTGGTTTCTATCGTGAATATATTCTTATTTGTGTTCTGAAAATAAAAAAAACGTTAGTATGTTATCTACGTTACGTGACGTGTTACCTTTTCTATAAACACAATATTATATAAGTTTATCAAATAAAATATCTTACCATGTTGTATGTCGATTTGTAAACTAATATATAAATTTAAAGTTGCTCGTATAATGTATGTCCTCGTCGTTAGTGATAAATTCAGAATGAAACAATGAACTTATAAAATTAACAACGGGATTATATACCCACAGTTTCTGAAATATGATACTATTTCTAATACATATTTCTTTAAACAACAAAATATTACGACGTACAAGTTGAAACATGAAAGTCCTATCATGTAAAAACACGTATTGTGCATAGCAAAGCAAAAAAAAAAAAAATTCTATGACGTGCTACCTCACTACTGCAATAATTATTATATAGACGGTTGTGCGGATGTTGATGCCCCTTCGTTTCAAGAACAGGTTGATACATGAAAATTTTAACAAACCTGATTCGGGTACAGTTTACCCTTTACTTATGTGTGTCGCAAAAGTATTCTATAATGTATGTCACTAGTTGAGAATGAAGTAAAATAAAACGAAAATATGAGTACAACATTATGTAGGCATTTATTTATAAATAAGAGTAAAAGACATAGGTAGGTAGCTACATTCTTATGAGATAAAAACTTAAAGTACTTAAATACATTTTTAAACATCACAATGTCATACTTATGAAAAAATAAAACCCATCATAAATTTCAATTAAACGTCCTAAAATTCAACCAAAAATTGAGCAATTACCCCAGGAAACAGTGTGAATGTTGTCCTTTAATATATACCGCTTATCATCATTGGATGATAATACAACTTTGTTGACACTACGGGTTACTAACTCGTGTTTCAAGGATTTAAATAATAAATTTTGTTTACGAGTTATTTCATTATTGGTTAACGTTTTTTTATAATCTGCTTTTACTAAGTCTCTCACTACGCATTTCTTAACACCTTTAGCTTTTTTTAAAGTACATTGCTCAGATTGAATACAATATAATTTGGGACGTAGACCAATGAATTCCGTGATTATTTTACCTCCCATTTCGTCTTTAAATAGACCTGGCACCTTTTTATTCAAAATCGGTAAACTAAACGGATTACTTTTATTATAATTACTAGTATCAAAATAACTAATAAAGTAGTTTTTCATATCATTGTAAAAGTCGTTAGTTTTAATTTTATAAATAAAACTGTCTGTGTCCGTATAGCATAACTTGATAAGTTCTCTATAATGTGGGCGCATAATAGAATAGTGAAAATCGTACATATGTTTTTTTGATAGTTCTAATACAGAGAAACCTATATATAGGGGTTTATCCATAACAATTTTTTCGGGTTTCATTTGAATCGCAACCAAATTCTCAGAAAATATAGAAGCACTATGGAAGTTCGGTCTGGCAACCAAGGTATCTGCACTTAATCTCTTTTTTGTTTTATTATCGCTATCACTCCACTGATTTACTAAATGAACTTTTACACGATTTTCATTATTTTCTAGCGTTTTACCGAATATACTGTTATTAAGCAATTTAAAAAAGTCTTGTTCAAATTCGGTCACTGCTTTTTGTCTAAGCTCGGTATTGAGGTCTATATATTGTTTTAAAAAAGCTTTCTGCCTAAAAGTTATAACGCGATGCACTTTGTTTAATATTAATCCATGCTTAATACAATTTTTCAAATGTACGTAATGTATTACGTATTTATATTTATAATATAAAGTTGTGACAAGTTTAGAAATTTTACCTCCAGGAGGCACACATTTCTCAGGACAAAATGGCAAGTCATTATGCAAACGGTGTAAATATTTAGGATAAAGTAAATCTACCTCTAATATGAACCCATAATCTGCATCATCTTTTATATTCTTGATGTTTAGATTTTCTATCTCATTTTTATCAAGAAACCTGAAGTTGGATAAAGGTAAAGGTTGGCACATAGCATACCCATATAAATTATTGCAATCTAAGTATACAATAAATATATCATCTTGTTGAGGGTCATAATCTTCCATATATTTATTATTACTTTTTACATAACGATGGGAACTCATACAAAGACCTCCTCTTATACCCTCTTGTATTAACCTTATTATTGCTAAATCATCAATAAGTTCTAACTTAATTCCCGTTTTGAGAAGCATCGCGTCCCATGATAAGCTAGGAGCTGTTACATAAAAAGCTGGATCTAATTGATAAAATCGCTTAGAAGTATTTCTAAAGTTTTCAAAAACGTCAGTCAACAAAAGTACGTCAGTTTTGAGGTAAAGATCAGTATAATCACCTAGATTTTTTATTTTAAATTCAGACCATACCAATTTAGCATGCTGGTAATCTGCTAATGAAATGTGTTGATTATTTAGGGAATTATAAAAATAACATTTTTCAGGCAGAACTGTCTCCTTATAACGATTTATGTTGATCATATAATCATAAGGATATACACCTTTTCGCGTAAGTAATTTAAATTGATTTGGACAAGAGAAATTGTTTTTTAAGTGTATAAACTGTTCTGGTTTCAAACTTTTTACTAATTTGTCTAAACTAGTAGATAAAAATTTAAAGGAGTCCACAAACCGAAGTTGTACATATTCATCTCTAGATACTTGTATAAATTTTGTAAAAGAAATATATGACTCTTTATTTTTAGCTATGATTTTAAGTGAACCGCGAGCTTCTCCTAATTTTTTAATAAAAAAATGGCAATCGTAACCTGAAAGATTATGAAAGAAAATTGGTATAAATTTTGGAAGTTTATACATCAAATTACAGTAGTTATGTGCGGCTCCTCGATATTGACCTGTCATATGACAGTGATCTCTTACTCGGTCTGTGATTAGTAAGTTTTGACAAATATGACAACGAGTGCTTTCATTGAATTTAACAGAATCTTCCTTGTTAAATATAATTGGTACACTATTCGACAGATTGTTGTTAATCAATTGAACATCCCTGTAAATATTCTCAACAAATTTATCTACACAATCTTCCCCACGGTAAGATACAAAACGATTTCTACTTTCATCAAACGAACAAACTATATAATAAGCGAATGCTATAGGTATATGTACCTGACATACTGAGGTACTCGCAACAGAGGGATCCTGGTTGCACCCTTGCACTGGAACCAACATGGCTTCAAAATCTGCGTAAATTACATATGGCACATTTTGTTTCCTTTCGTAGTTTTTAAACTCAATCACTGAACCTTTTTGCGGTAGCTGAGTCATTACACCGGCACATACATGAGAATCAATTTCCATACTTGATCTAAAAAATAGCAAACACTCATCACAAAAAAATAATTTCCCGTTATGGTTAGTTATTTGTTTTCTCACCAAACGCGATAAATCTTTAATCAGACAGTAATGTGAATATCTGCTCTTTTCTAATAATAGTAAATTAACCGTTTTTTTGTTATCGTTATTAAACCCAGATTTGTATAAAGGTCCTATGATCTGTCTATTATTTTCTAAGCCATATACATTTATTCGTAATCTTGGATTATTTTTTTCAAACATTTGTATATCGGTAAAAGTTACTGGAAATGACATTCCTTCTATGTTAAACAGATTGAAAAAATTTGGATATGAAGAAACTCTCTGAATGTTCCTATTTGCTGGGTAAAGAGCTGCCGTGACCGACCACAGGAAACAATATACATCATTGTTACGAATATTTACACATGCCTTTTTATTTTTAATGATCGGAGGTAAATCAATAAATCTTGAACCACGGAGCGGTTGATACCTATTTATATTTACCTCCATGTAACAGTTATTAAGGAAAGTCCAACCAGAATCCCGCTCTTCAAATTCGTCTATCTTTTTCAGTAATTGATTAGCAACATCTGTAAAGAGCTTTGTAAAATCATAGTTCATACATATAATAATATTTTTGGTTTCAAATGATTTAACTTCTGGTATGTCATGTTTAAGTAGTACAAACTTTGAGTATATATGAAAGTTAACCTTAAGGGAAGTGTGAGCTGCAAGAGATTGATCAATTAAAGATTTGACCCTACTGTGAAGGTGTCTGAAGAAAACAGGTAAAGATGTCTGTTCGTTCGTGTCAAGAGTATGTAATCTATATGTTGCTAATCGATTTTTAAAAGCAGAGTTCACTTTCTCCACGCCATGATCTAAAGTAATTACGTTATCTGACTTTCGGTGTATTTTACTCCTTAAATGTCCTATCCATTTCTTACCATTTACCTCAACACCACAGCTATCACAGAACGGCATATTAATTGGTGAAACACACAGACAGATTAGGATGGAATTTTTAATTGAAATTTATGATGGTCAATGAATTAATCAAATTTATTTAATATTTTTATGTTTAACATACAAATAGACAATTATATTAAGTTTAGTAGGTACGGACTTATTTAAAATTAATTTTATTAGAAAAGAAAGTGGCTTCAGAATCTGCGAACAACTCGCTGGCTTGCCTAACAAATTTTTGTAGATGAGCCCAGTGAGGAGATTCCTCGTCAGTCCGAAGCTTCAACCACAGCAGAGATTTTTTCCAAAGGTCGTCGCCACCTTCTTGGACGTCAACCGAGTTGTACACCTTCAACTCAATGTGGAAGGGACCCTCGGTAGACACCGTACGCCTCGTTTGACCGTTAGCCACCCGATTGTAAAGCACCGATGTGGATGGAGCTCTGCCGGTGTTGACGGTGGGAGTTTTACTGTCAAGGTGGAAGATGTCGTATCCCTTTTGCGCAGCCTTTTTCTTTGAAGCTCTGAAACAGGGAAATTTTCTATATTATAATATTGTACCTTAGTATAATGTTCATTTCATAAATAATAAATGATCATTATGAATTGGATGTTATGAATCGTTATGTTATGATAAGATTGTTATGAACTGGACAACATCAGTTTTGCTTCAGTTAGGAATATTACGTGAACAGATTAATAGATGATTGTCATGAACGACACACAAAGTTTGATACTAATGGAACTCGAACCCTAGACTTCTGGATTTGCAACTACGGTCACTCATTACTACTTAGCCAGAAAAATAAATAAATTGCTCATAATAATATTATATTAATAAAAATAGCAAAACTACCATTATTTAGCACGTAACCTCGCTCACTCATATATTGCGTAATGTAATTGATTATACGTATTTTAATTGGTAGTATTTGGTATGTTATCATCACTTTACATCAGCTGGGTATAAGAGTATCTACTAATGAGTAATAATTACCTTGAATATTCGCTTGAGGTACTTCTAGCAGATGACTTGCGTTTGACGGGAGCCTTTTTCAACGTCCCAGCCTCGCTCCTTACCACTTTGTCACAATCGAACTCTTGGTCCGCTCTGAAAACATAATACCTATTATAAGTTACAAATAGTAAATAAATACACAGAAACCTACTCAGAAAACTATCACATTATCTTCACAAAAACTTCCTCATCGTAAAAAACTATTTTTAACAACACTAGATTTTTTACTCGTAAATTATAATATAACCAGCTTTTGCCCGCGGCTACGTCCGTGAGGATGTCGACATAGCTTTAGTCTTTCACATGGTCTGATCTACCCCACATCCAATTTCATCAATAGGTAAAGCGGTTTAGGAGGCGTAAAAGCGTTGTTACGCTTTACCTTGTTACAGACAGACAGAAAGTGTTACTTTCGCATATTTTATGATATTAGTATAGATAAGTAATGAACATGTACGTACTGGTACATACGTACGTACCTTATATGATCGCTTGCAACGCTTTTGACAGCTGGTGACGATTTGCGCTTTCCACCCCCCTTAGCTGCCTTCGAATTTGACTTGGCGGCGTCGATCGACGTCGCACTGTTGCCACTATCGTACTCTGAATCCGACCTGTAAATATTATGAACAGAATAGTTATTAATTGCGACTAGTAACTCAGAAAACGAAGTGTTTAGTCCGTCAATTGCAACAATTCGGTAGTCACTCAAACTAATAAAATTTGACAAGACTAATACGCTATCACTAGTTAGTATCACTCATCGTCACCGTGCACAAAATAACGATAGGTTTAGTTCTGGCAAATTTGTTTAAAGGTTAAAAAGATTTCTCACTTAAAAACAATAGAACATGGGATAGAATATTTTATAACTTAGGAACTCACATTTTTAGGTAGGTACAATGACGATTAAACTCACAAAAATCTGGAGCCAGGTGTTTAGTCTTCAAGGTGAAAGGTCTTGGTCTTCAAGGTGGAAGGTCTTCAAGATGGTGGTTGCTCCAATGGATTCGTTCAACGGTATAACGAAGTCAGAATGAAGCACTGACTGAATGATTCCGGATTTTATAAGAAAATTAATGATAATTTAGCAAAATACGTTAGGGTTGTCACTACGCTTAGGAAAAAATATCTCGTCACGTTACGTAATGGAAATAATCAAATTAAGATAAAAGTAATGTAAATTCTTCATGAAAGTATTAATAAGTTATACATATCTAATAATAATGTAAATATTTATGAAAATATTTTGTATGACGTAAAGTTTACTTAATATTTACATTTCCCTATTATGTTTGTATACAGTAAATACAGGAAATGGAAATAAAAATTAAACTTAACATTATACATATAAAAAATTGTCTTTCTTATAATTTCATTATTTAATAATAACTCAAATTGTAATCGCTCCATAGCTCAGTTGGCTGAGCATTCCCTGTAAGGGAAAGGTCATGGTTTCGAGTCCTACTTGAGCATTTCATTTTTCCCGATGTATTTGAAATAAAAAATTGCATTAATAAATGCTGTCAGTATTAATAAAAAATATAAACATTTAATTTATTTTATTTTTAGATATAATATGTGATCAGAAATGAGGTAAGTATTTGATTAAAAAACTAAATTATCTGGATTATAATATTCAAATATTCATTATGTTCAAAGAGTAGGTAATCTCGATTAATTATTTGACACCAGTGTAAATACCTATTAAATCCTTCATACAATATTTTATTGTATCGAAAAATAAAATGTATTAATTTTAATTTATTGATTATTAACTAATAGTGGCAGCCCTAATGTAATTCGTGTAAGCATTTTCGACCCACATAACTTCAAAGAATCACATTGAGTAAATTTACATACTCCACGTGTAAAAATCCTACAACTTGTACAATCCTGTCATTATCATCCGAGCCAATTCCCAACATTTTTTTTAGTTGGGGTCGGCTTTCTAGTCGTAACTATGATGCGGCTGAAATTCGGTATTTTTCCGTGGAGCGACTACCATCTGACCTCCACAACCAAATTGACGATATCGAAGTTCTATAGTTAGACTAGTTGGACTTTTGAGGGCTCCAACTAACCGTAACGACTGCCATAGATGTTAGTATGGCAACCGGGACCGACGGCTTAACGTGCTCTCCGAGGCACCCAGACTCCGAAACAAACATTTGTGATTGATCACACAAAGTATTTGGTCCGACCCGGGATTCGAACCCGAGACCATCTGCGCGTCAGTCGGTTACACTTCCGACCGCGCCACAGAGGCAGTCGCAAACTTGTACAATCCTGTATTAATATAAATTTGTATTATTATTATTATAATTTTAACGAATAACTTAATTTTTGATCCCACTAATTATTATATTTAAACATAAAAGTTTTTTAAAGATATTCTTCATGTAGGTGTGTAGCTAAACGGATCTGGCTAAAATTTGTTCAAGGAAAATGTCAGCCTCCATGGCGTGATGGATTCGATTCCCGCACGGTGCAATAATTTGTTTGCATGAATATGACTATTTGCATTGGTCTGAGTGTTTATATGTATAATAATTATACATACATACATACATACATACATATGGTCACGCCTTTATCCCCGAAGGGGTAGGCAGAGGCATAATATGCCCACATTTCACCTTTTTTTGTATAATTTGTCCCACGTAATAGGTGGTGAGCCGTATTGCCGTGTTTAAATGGACAGGCGCAGGTTGTGACTGCCTGCTGTTGAAATAAAGCCTTCAACTTTGCTTAACGACTGCCATTTTACTGGCAACCGGGACCAACGGTTTATCGTGCCTTCCGAAGCACGGAAACGCTCAAATAAATGTCACAAAGTGATCACATGAATGGTCACCCATCCATGGACCGGCCATAGTGAAAGTTGCTTACTGCAGAGATCGTTTACAGAACACTGAGTCCGCGGGGCCACGAGCGCTTCACGATCGTTCAATATCTTACACGCGACCTACATCAACACCTTTGGACCTCAAGCCATCCGATCCTGCTAGGCAGTGCATCCGCTAAATAACAAGCTAGGGTTTAGTACAGGTTTTCGTTTCAAGGTAGAAAGTTGGGCAACAGTCGATCTCGATAAAGTCAAAGTGCTAATATATAATACGAATATAATACGGTCTTACAATATAGTTTTTATCTAACTACTAGCTGTTGCCCGCGACTTCGTACGCGTGAAAATTGTTACAATGCCAATTTGATTGCTCTCTGCTTAGCCCCTAGGATATGAAGCGTGATAATATGTAACCTATTTTAACACCCTACCCCTAGGTAATATTTGTGCAAAATTTGAATCAAATCTATTGAGTACTTTTCGAGATCCTTCCGGACAAAGCAAAGCAAACAGACAAACAGACAAACAGACAGACAAAAATTTTTCTAACTATATTTTCGGCTTCGGTATCTTATGTTGAACACCCAGCAAGTATTTTTTTTTTTTAATTTTTCCAATGTACAGTTTTGACTTTTCTATCATTTTATTATATGTATAGATTTACTTAAAATAAGTAGATATCTATTATAAAAATATGTTTTTATGTAAAATTGATCGTAGATAAAATATTAAATAGTGAAGTCGTAGGTAAAACTAGTCAAGTAATTTCATTCATGGAATATTATTAGCGATCAGTAGCAGGTGCATTTATGTATGAGAATTGTATATAATAACATTTCTCATACCTAAATATGCACCTGCATCATTATCATATTGCATTCGGCGAAGCTCGACAGCGGCGCGCGACGCGCGTAACGAGACCTCGCTGGGAGTGATGTGCCGACAAAGCCTTAGCGACGCGACGATCGTTTCATACGTGCTATGTAGGTTGCTATACTTAGGTTATGTAATATTTACTATATTGCACCACCACCTGTAATATTGATTGAGTTATAGATCAGTAATATTGAGAGTTTTAACGAGCGGAGTGAGTTAGAACTCTCAATATTACTCTACTAATGTTTTATTTAGGAAACTGGAATGAATGACTCACTTTTGTGAAATAAAAAAGATTCTTTTTTAGGAAAAATAGCTATTAATAACTTCAGACAGACAGAGGAAAATAAATTGTTTGTTTATGTGAACACTGACCATAATAAATTAAACTATATTTTGTGAAAGAAAGTATTCTGACGACCTCGTAGGTTGCATTTCCCGTCTAATCCTCATTAGTTCGAGAGTCTCGGGTGAGAGTTTCGATCCACCACACATGACCTCTTTGTGACATTTATTTACGAGCGTTTCCGTGCTTCGGAAAGCATGTTAAGCCGTTGGTCCCGGTTGCCAGTAAAATGCCAGTCATGCCACAACCTGCGTCTATATCAACACGGCAATTAGTGACCGACCGAAGTTTCGGTTTCGGTTTCGGTTTCGGCCAGTTTCGGCCAAAAAATCGAGTTTCGGCTGCAGTTTCGGTTTCGGCCAAAATGGGCCGAAACTTTCGGCCGGGCCGAAACTCACGTGTTCATGAATTTTGAGTGCCTGGCTCTGCTTGTGACGTGGTTAGGGTCAGCCCAACCAGGTAGTTAATATGTTACTATCCGAAGATTTACAAAGGACTTCCAATCAATAGTTATAAGAATACAATTTTTATAGAATCCTAAAATCGTGATCTAGGAAATTACGTAACCCTACCCCTTTGTTGTCGGTTTCATTGACTTCGTTGGTCATCTGTCAGCAGGCTGTAACCATGCACCGTGATAGTTAGACAGTTAAATTTTTACAAATGATGTCTTTCTGTTGCCGGTTTAGCAAAAAATAATAAAAATAGACAAATTAATAATATTAAAGGGGGCCTCCGATACAACATACGTGATTTTTTGCTGCTTTTCTTGTACGGAACCCTACGTGTGCTAGTCCGACTCACTGTTGTCTAGTTTTAGTTATATACTTCTAGAATGTAACCAAAACCAGCCAAGACCTATTAGCAGGGCACCGTGTGGTTTTAGTCGGTAGGAGTTTACAATAGCATCTACGAGTAATTCCACACGTAAAAGAAAGAAACTCATCTTTAGGTGGAGATATTTCTAAAATGAACACTTGAGAAGATTTATACCATTGATTGATGGCACTTGGTGGAACTTGCTGCACCTATTAAAAAAATAACCGGCCAAGTGCGCGTCGTCCTCAGGCCCCCGGTCATGGAGGCTGATAGTATGGGGCGCCGCCGCAGACTGTAGAACTCGGATGGGAGAGTTCTCTCCCGCTTCCTCCCCGCCGTCTCTTTCACCAGCATGACCTACTCACAGGAAGAGGCCTATGGCCCCACTCCAGCGTCTCCTTGCGGCATTTAAACAATGACGCAAGGGCTCTCGCTTCCTCGCTTTCCGGTCCCATAAAGGGGTCCCGGCCAGAAGACATGCCACCTCAACTGAGATCGTGCGGTATCCCCTTATCACTCTGACAACCGTCCCTTACTGCGGGCTAAGCAATCTTGCCGCATTGCTGGCCATGATCTCCGCCCACACGGGGTATATAGGGGAAAGTATAAGGTACAGTCTCCTGCAGGGAGCGTTGGGTCTCCTGATATTGGGCAACAACCGCGAGATTCAGATTCAGATTTAGATTCAAATTCTTTATTTCGTGAGATGATGCCTCCCTCCCTCAGCTATGGGACCAATCTTCGGAAGTGGTATCCGAAGTTTCACCGGCTATCGAGTACGAACCCCAGATACGTCATCGAGAGCTCGATGCCGATGCTGACGCCCCCTATATGTATTGCTCGTTCGCTCTAAGTTTGCCAGTCGCCTCCCATACTACGCCTCTACACCATCCTGTACGCCAGTGGCAAACTTAGCGCGAACGGGTAGCAAGCTGGACCCCGCAGGTGGCCTTTAGGACTGCGTCTCGGTGCGTTGCTCGTCGCGCTGTAATGAGGGTGTCGTCGTAACACGTTACGCCGACACCTCTGAGCAACGGACCACGCTGCACCCAATCGTAACCGAAGTTCCACAGTAGTGGTCCTAAGATCGATCCCTACGGAACACCGAGACACATCTAGCCGACCCTGCCCTAGCCAGCTCGGGTGAGTTATGGCCCTCTCGCAAAGATAGGCCCTGACAATTCGATAGAGGTATGGAGGCATTCCATGGTAAATAAGCGCCTCCCAAACGCAGCTCCAGGGCAAGGTGTTGAAAGCGTTGGCGATGTCAAGAGACACTGTCACCACCACCTCACCTTGTTCTGTTGCCGCTATAACAAAATATACCTACTAAAATCAGAAAAAAAGCATCCACACAACAAACGTAATTTTTGTTGCGAGCCATGCTCTCCAGCGGGAGTAAGTGGGACTGCGCCGCCTCTTTCTGCGAGCAGGTCATGCCCGTGAAGGAGGCGGCGGGGCGGGTGCGGTAGAGAACTCTCCCACCCGAGTTCTGCAGTCGGCGGCCTGGGCGCCGCCGACGTGTCTTCGCCGAGGACTATCAGCCTCCATGACCGGGGGTCTGAGGACGGTGAGAGGGTCGCTCTCACCGTCCTTACAGAAGTGGCCCATGACTGCAGCGTGACGTGAGCAACTCACGCACGCCCCCCTTAGAAGCGGGATCACACCCGAAACCCCCCAAAGACGCGGGATAGCACCCGAACCACCCCCTGGGCGAGGCCGCAGTGGCGGCTGTAGGTCTGTTGGGAGTCCCGGGACATCCTTCCGAGGGCTTACCCGGGGCTACCAACCACAGGCTGTTGGGCGTTACGTGAGGTTTTTTAGTCGGTAAGAGTCCGGCATAACATCCTTTGAGGATATTCCCTCAATTAAATAAAAACGTTATTTTTGTAACGGTACCCTCTGTGCGGGAATCCAACTCGCACTTGGCTGGTTTTTTTTTTTAATATGAACACGTGAGTTTCGGTTTCGGTTTCGGCCGAAACTGACCCTGCGGCCGAAAGTTCGGTTTCGGTTTCGGTTTCGGCTGGATAACCAGTTTCGGTCGGACACTAACGGCAATACAGCTCACCCGCCTATTACGTGGGACAAAATCAAAAGGTCAAATGTGGGCATATAATATGCGTATCCCGTCGGGGATAAATGGCGTGATCATATTTAGTGAAAAGCTGTTAATTTGAAATCACAAACAGACACTTTAATAGTATTCACATGTATAGATATAGTTTAGGTAGGTACTCCTAAATTCTCATAAGGGAAAACTTTTCATCGGGTATTCGACCTAACCAATTAAAACAGAAATCTACCAAATTAGACTAGGTATCTACTCATTAAAGTTTGTAATCGATGTGGTGCCGCGCTTCGCAGAAATTTCAAACTGTCGATCACGCGAAAAATTCACATTTTCACAACAGTCTTTATGAAAATTTCAGGAAACTACCATTACCATTTGTATGCATTTTGTTTCTACTTTCTCCTATTGCAATTTTTGTTTTTATTTCAGTAACTCTTAGTAATAAATGACGTCCATTGAACAACTCACTGTAAATTGTGATACAAATAAAACATTTTTTCATTTTTCATTTTTTTCAATAAATCTACAATAGCCTGGTATCATTTCTGAAATCTATTAGTGTTGAAATATAGACTTGGACTGCTGTAACAACATACTACGAAGTCGAATCCCGTAGCAACTTAGGCCATTTAACTACAGGCGAATCCCGTAGCACATGTACGTTAAGCATGATGATTTATAACGTTACTTCAGAATAATAAGACTCTATTATCAAAAGATTTCTAAAAACATTTTTATTGATTTAGACTACGGTTTCCCAGCACAGAGTTTAATATTCAATTTTGAAGATGAAGAAGAAGAATTAGGCAAGCATTGAATATTTCTATACCAGCTTTATCAACATCGTAATCACAGACATGCCTAATTACCTTCCAAGTACCTATTAGCGGTTCATTCATAAATGCTGTCCTTTATTCTCGTACAAAACCATGCTACCCCACAGATCCCTTACGAGTGTAGTGATTAATGTATGTGTGTTCAAAGAATTAAGCGAAGTAATAGGATTTGGGAGTTACGACGTACAATAAATTCTAAAGAGTGACATTGCGGTACCTATAATTAGCTCTAAGTACCTATAGGTAGGTATTATGTTTACCCGAGGCACAGTTTAAAGAGTATATACAGTGCCCGAGGCTCCCAACCGTAGGCTGTTAGGTAGGATACGTGTGGTTTTTTGTAGGTTGGAGTCCGGCATAGCATTCATGTAGAATTTCCTTACGATAAAAAAGTATAGCTATTATGTAAGTACTAGCTGTTCCCCGCGACTTCGACCGCGTAGAAGTCGTTATCGTGTAAGAGTCGTTATATCGTAAAATCATAACCCTCCTTTTGCGCAGTCGGTTAAAAAGTAGCCTATGTCCTTCCCAGGGTCTCGAACTATCCTTAGACCAAATTTTATCGCAATCACTCCAGCCGTTGATGCGTGAAAGCGTAAAAGACAGACAGACAGACCGAGTTACTTTCGCATTTATATTATTAGTAGGGATGTAGTGTAGGACTTGTAGGTACTAGGTACCACTACTACATTCACCTATTTTGTAAAATTATTTTGGGACTTTTACGCAGCGCCATCTGATCCCAAAATAAACTAAAAAGGCTAATATTTATCAATCAATCAAATCAGCTTAAGGCAGTTCACTGCTGAGATGGACGTGGACCTCTCCCTATTTACGCCACAACACACAGTACTACGACTCTCCGCATCCAGTCACTCCCTGCGACCATCTTCTGAAACATATAAATTTTCGTCCCGTGGTGAGAGTTGAACCATCGACCTCGTGATTCGCAATTATTCAACCGCGTATGACAGTTTTTGGCATACAGACTGATGACAGACAGACTCTCTACCCCCAAGATTATCGGCCACCATGACCGGGGGCCTGAGGACGGTGAGGGGGCTGCTCACCGTCCTTACAGAAGCAGGCCTAGACGACAGCGTGACGAGAGGGATTCACGCACCACACACTCGAACAACCCACCAAAGGCGCGTGATAGCACCCGAACCACAGGTGAGGTCGCAGTGGTAGCCGTAAGTCTGTTGGGGTATCCTTCCGAGGGCTTACCCGGGGCTTCCAACCGTAGGCTGTTAGAAGATAGGATCGGATAGGAGGATTTAGTCGATATAAAAAACGATCCACATAAAAAACGACTCTCCCGGCTCCCGTTTTTACGCTTTGGATGCGAAACCATAAAAAACTACACTCGAGAGCAATGAATCCGGGTCACTTAAAGAATGTTAAAAATCTCGGAAACTAAAAATGATAGGTTAATGCAATAAATTGTATTTAATAGACAATGTAATACTCCTTAAATGAAAGTAAAAAAAATATGAGTCACCATACATTTTATTAACACAAAATTACATAAAGAAAAAACTGCTGATCTCTCCTTAAAACAAAAATAGGAAACATGAAATTTTTGAACTTTATTACGATTTTCTTGAATTTTAATACTTCGTATTGCCTCCTCGTGCTTCCATTACTGCGTTTACGCGGTTTGGCATGCTGTACACCAAGTTCCTTATACGATTTTGGGGAATATTCTCCCATTCCTCTGTGAGAGCAATTTTGAGCTCACGAAGCGTGATTGGGGGAGGGTTTCGTTGTTTTACGCATCTGCCTAGCTCGTCCCAAGCATGCTCGATCGGGTTGATATCCGGGCTGCGCGCTGGCCACTCCATACGAGTAATGTTCATCTCTTGAAGGTAGTCATTCAC
Source organism: Miltochrista miniata (assembly GCA_933228765.1). Lineage (NCBI taxonomy): Eukaryota > Metazoa > Arthropoda > Insecta > Lepidoptera > Erebidae > Miltochrista > Miltochrista miniata. The sequence continues at coordinate 13,577,910 of OW121768.1, forward strand.
AATCCTACCTGTATGAGGTCGGGCATTGTCATGCATAAATATAGCATCCTCACCTAAATTGACCATAAATGGACCAACGTGATCATTGAGGATTTCTTCCACATATCTTACGCTAGTTAAAGAGCCGTTTTCTATGATCACCAGCTCTGTGCGACTTTCAGAAGAAATTCCGGCCCACACAAGTACAGACCCACCACCGTAGGCTACTTTTTCTTCGATGCATGCTTGCTTGAATCTTTCCCCTGGTCTTCGATACACTCTGTGTCTTCCATCGTGCTTGTAGAGCATAAATTTTGATTCGTCGGAGAACATAACTTTTGACCAATCTTCAATACTCCAATTTACGTGGCTCTGGGCATACCTTAGTCTCGAAATACGATGCCCACGCTCCAGTTTAGGGCCGTTTGCAGGTCTAAGGGGTTTTAAGTTAGATTCAGCAAGCCGACGTCTTACTGTCCATGCACTTGGGTTACTTCCTCCGAGGCGTCGAAACTGATCGGTGAGTTCAGTTCCTGTGAGAAAGCGATTTCGAAGCATGGTGTTCACCAAGTATCGGTCTTCTCGTGCTGTGGTACACCTGGTTCTGCCCGTTCCTGGTCTGCGTAGGTTAGAACCAGTTTCTTCGTAACGTCGGAGAACTCTTTGTACTGTTGACAGCGACACACCGACAGTCCTGGCTGTATCGCGCTGACTCCGGCCGGTTTCCAGCATTGTAAGTATTCTGGTGCATTCTTCAGGCGTAAGCGACATAATTTCAGCTTGATTAATGAATATAGAGCACTATCAACATGGTTTATGTACCCACATAAATGACAGATTACAAACAAAAGCAACACCAAATGCTGTAATTTCGTAGTTCCATCTTCGAAAGTGGCCCTTTTTCAAATTTAATTTTTTTATGATATAACTTTACAATAACTAAGAAGTTTTAATACCTTCATTTAAGGAGTATTACATTGTCTATTAAATACAATTTATTGCATTAACCTAGCATTTTTAGTTTCCGAGATTTTTAGGATTCTTTAAGTGACCCGGATTCATTGCTCTCGAGTGTATTACGATATTGCGTGATTTATTTCGCGAGAGTGAACGTTAACCTCTTTCTTTAAGCCCCACGATATATTTTACTCAATCCATCTCTGAAAACTAATCACTCTTGTTTTCAACAAAGCTTGGTACAAAATTAATGACCGTGTTACTGTTGAAAAACTATTTTTTAATCAGTGAGATCTCTCTAGCGAGTTCATTGTTGTTCTTCATAAGTATGTAGAAATTAGTGTAAAAAAGTGGGTGTATTTATTACGTAGCTGACGCGTAGTATCACAATCTAGAATCATCAATATCTTTACCATAGTATCTAGATAGATACCTACCTAGGTATCTATTATTATACGCACTCATGGTATCTATTGTAGTTGTTTCAAATAAATTGTTCATAGTTGATGATAGCTAGAACTTTTTTAACGTGAGGAAAATCCTATATGAATGCTATACCTGACTCCTACCGACTATAAACCACACGTTTCCTGCCTACGATTGGGAGCCCCGGGGAAGGCTTTGGAAGGATGACCCCAGCAGTCCTAACAGACCTACGTCTACCACTGTGCCTCACTTAGAGGACGGGGTTCGGCTGCTCTCCTGCTTTTTGGTGGGATGGTAACTAGCCTATTAAAAAACAACTTTGGTGGCTCTGTGGAAGTGTGTACTACTGCCATGCTGAGGTCTCAGATTCAACCCCGGCCCGGGTCGGATCAAATATTTGTGTGACCCACAAATGTTTGTTTCGGAGTTAGTATGATATCGTCATCTATTGAGCCTTTTCACCGCCGTGGTTGGGGTCGGCTTTGCAGTCTAACTGCGAAGCTTCTGAACTTTGATTCTGTGATGCGGACCATCTGACCATCTATGACCATCATGAGCATGCCATCTGACCTCCACAAACAATTGGTGATATCAATGTTCTGTAGTCAGATTATAGTTCATTACTTCGGGTAGATTGTCTTTTCACAGGAGGAGGTTCTTCCTCCGTATAAATAACTTTTTAAACTTAACATTGTCCATTAAAAACATTTCCGATCGCTGTCATGTCAAGTATTCAATTTATTTAAAGCACTAGCATGCGCAAAATGTCGTATAATTACAAATATTCCGGCAGCGTAAGACATCGATTACGTCACGTCAGTATGCGAGATGACGAAGGTTGTATAGCTCGTGAAATCGAGTACCCATACTGTATGTGAATATTAACTAGCATTCCGTTTGAAGTGGATTTGTAATCCTTTTTTTACCTTCATGATGACAAATTACAATATTTGATCTTTCATCTTCAGTTGTTTTCGACGGCCTTCATTTGTTTTTACCGATCTTCACCTGTTTTTACCTATCTTCACTTGTTTTAACCGATCTTTACTTGATACCGATCTGCATTTGTTTACACCTTCTCATTTGTTTTAGCGCTCTGCATTTGTTTTTGATCCAGTAATAGGTACCAAGGATAAGATTAAATTAGCCTTGGTACTTCTTGATCTGTTGGTAGTGCCACGGCTAATTCTATTTACAATGTCCAATCAAAGGTCAAGAAAGGTATTAAACCAAAAACACACACCAAAAAAGACGGAACTTTCAACAGAGCAAAATGGAAAACGTAGTTTGTACCTATGAAACATGCAATAAAACGTAAAATGGATTCAAAAATTGGCATGTGACGTAATTGTTATGCTCCGTTATACAAGGTTCGTTTACAAAGAGCAGTAGTAACAAAACGTCTGAAGAATTCAAAACAAGAATAATGTTGATACAATGAGCTTGTATAGGCGCGCGTTGCTCTGTGGATAAAAGGGTCGGTTCACAAACATTTGCCCAATTTAAAAACTCTAAGGTCTTAGAAACGACTACAAAGCGTAAACGTTATTTGTCTCTAATTTACAAACATATAGTCTTGGTTTTTTCCCCGAAGGGGTAGCCAGAGGCATTCTCTACGCGTACTTTTTTTTTTAACATGAGGGAAAATCCTCTTGGATGTTAGGCCGGGCACGTAACGTCCAACAGGCTATGGTTGGGAGCCCCGGGTAAGCCCACGGAAGGATGTCCCAGGACTCCCTCCCAAGAGACCCACGGCCACCATTGCGGCCTCGCCTAGGGTCTCTACGCGTACTTTTCATTTAGTTTTTGTCCCATGTTATATGTGGTAAAATTATTGTTGTATGGAAATGAACAGGAAAAGGCTTAAAAACTACCCTAATACTATAAATCGGGGAAAATAGCTTAACGGATATACGAAGGACCGAAACTCTCGTAAATGGAAATGTCACAATATGTTATTTATAAACTTTCGCGGTTTTTATAAAATAATCTTACCGACCTTGGTAGACTCGGTAGCGCGAGGGTAGTGCCTCTGGTGTAAACTTCCATAGGCTACGATGGCCTCTTTCTATCAGGTGGGTCGTAAACGTGTCCGTGCTTAGTACCTAGTTTTAAAAAAATATTCATCATTCATACGTAAAAAAATTTTTGCGTTATTCGTGACTTTTGTGCGCTAGGATTGACAGATCGAAGGTGTGTTTTGGTCTTCCCCCTCGCTTCCTTTGTTATCGTTCTCTGTGGACGTGAAAAAGTACTTAAGCAAATAGATACTTACGTGTATTGTATAAACACCTGGGACCGTACGTACTACGTTTAGCCGACTGAAGTTAGCCGCAGGTGTGGCTGTGAATGGAAGAATCAACAAAGTCTACGAATTAGGGCGGAGAGGGTAATTAGATTACGGAAGAAGCTATATAAATATAAATATAAATTATTTTTAGGGTACCGGATTCAAAGGGTAAAAGTCCTTTTACTGAGACATCCCTGTCCGTCTGTCTATCATGAGGCTGTATCTCAGGAACCATGATAGCTACAGAGCCGAAATTTTAACAGATTGCTGCTTTAACAACTAATACTATTTTTTATCTATGATATCCTATTGAAGGGATGGTCCGTTGTTGTTCAGAGGGGTCAGCGTAACGTGTTACGGCCGACGACACCCTCGTTACGGCGCGGGGAGCAACGCACCGAGACGCAGCACTAAAGGCCACGGCAGGGATTGCTCAAGTCGTGGGTCGGATACCGGCGGCTGGGTCTCGAGGTTGTCCTGCACAAATCCGAGGCTCTACGCTTCCCCGGACCTCGCATGAGGCCACCTGCGGGACCCAGCCTTCAGGAAGGGGGCGTCAGCATCGGCATCGAGCCCTTTATGAAGTATCTGGGGCTCGTACTCGATGGCCGGTGGAACCTCTCCCACAGTCGCCAGCTGGGGCGCTGCTCACCGTCCTTACAGAAGTAGGCCCATGACGGCAACGTGACGTGAAGAATTTACGCACCGCCCCCCCCCCCCCCCTTAGAAGCGGGATGCCACCCGAAAACCCGCCAAAGACGCGGGATAGCACCCGAACCACCCCCTAGGCGCCGCAGTGGTAGGTAGTCGTAGGTCTGTTGGGAGTCCAGGGACAACCTTCCGAGGGCTTACCCGGGGCTCCCAAACGTAGGCGGTTGGGCGTTACGTGAGGTTTTTTAGTCGGTAGGAATCCGGTCCATGAAGAATTTTCCTTCACGTTACAAAAAATAATCCTATTTAAGCGAGGCTCCCATACATCAAACGTGATTTTTTTAGGTTAAAATTAAGTAAGTAGGTATAAACTTAGAAATGTATTTACCTACTTACGCAGAAAATTCAAACTATCTGGCAAAACTGAAAGTAAATGAAGTTGTAATAAAATTTTGTGCATACAAAAGCACTAGTTCAGCAAAAGCTTTGCCTCAGCGTGAACCATCGCTTACTCTTATACCTAATATGAATATTTATAAGACTTCGACTGCACAAACGAATTGTATTATCTATATTACATTATAAAGCAGAAGAGTTTGTTTGTTTAATTTACTCCTTTTGAGAGCTTTCGCTGCTTGGGTTGTGTAAAAGGTTAAAGTTACGTAACAATCAAGTATGACAAAATTGATCCTCTTAAAACGTTTTAAAAAGTACGCATGGCTATCTTTTATTTGTTTGTTTGAAATAACATTTTCAATGAAAATATAATACTGAAAAACTTCGTAGGAGTCGCCGTGAGTATTAGCTAGTATTCTCATACAAAATACCTAAGTAATAACAAGATCGTAGAAACAGCGACACCTTGGGTGGATGTTCGGCTATAATGCGAACGTAGGTACTCCACGTTTTGTCTTAGCTACATTGAAAATATCATTCCCATTGTATCATCACCCACGCAAGTATTTGTTTACGAGAAACAATACAACCTCATTCGTTTTCTTGACTGAATGGATTCTTTTCTTTTTATTCATAACTGCTATTCCACGTTGGTTTGTTTAAAATCCTTTCTTTTTCCATCTATGTTCTTTTGTGTCAAAATTGTTCAGAAAAAGTACGATTTTTTTTGTAATTGATTAATTCTGAAACTACTGAACCGATTTTAAAAATTCTTACGCCTAAACAAAATTATTTTGAACTAGCTGATGCCCGCAGCTTCGCCCGCGTAAAATTAGTTCCCGTTCCCGCTTCCCATATTTTATCCCCTTGGGGGTAGAATTTATCAAAATCCTTTCTTAGCGGATGCCTACGTCATAAAATCCACCTGCATGCCTAATTTCAACCCGATCCGTCTATTGGTTTGGGCTGTGCGTTGATAGATCACTATGTCAGTCAGTCAATCACCTTTGAGTTATATATATTTAGATAGATTAGCATGGACTATGTATCATTGCTCCTACTCAAGGGAGAAGTAACAATAAATGTCAAAAAATACGTCATCTCATCTCATAACATTATTGTTAATACCATAGATTTAGGATATACGAACCATAGATATAAGTCTAGATGGAAGGTCAAGGCGCAGAAACGGCGCAAAAAAATTCATGCAACTGTTACATGAATTGGTCTAACCCGCCGGTCAGTGCCGATCGTGTCGCTTTAACGTCACCACGTAAAACGCGCGCTAAGTAGTGTACGAAAATCTAGCTAAAATGTCGTTTTGTGCAATTAAAACGAGTAGAAATTATAGTAGGAGATTAAAAACTTCTAAACATGTCAGCTATCATCGGTAAGAACCCAAAATAAAGCTTATTTTAATTTTTCTTTTCTTCATTATTAATCTCGCAATATTCATCAGTGTTGCCACTTTATTGTTTTATTCTCCCAACTTAACAATTGGGAAAGGGGTAAGAATACCTAACTAGTTTGTCTAGGAAATGATTACTTATATTGATTTCTTAATACACTATGTACTAATATATTATTTATTATAATGAATTGGATCTAATAAATCAATTTCGAAAGTTCATGTGTTATTAATTTAACATAGTTTTTGAATGAAGAATTATGTAATAAAATGATACCTAGTAGGTACTTATTATTTCGTAGTTACAGTTATTTCTGCATGTTACTCTTGATACTTGTGGAATCGGTTTAATATAATCCTTTTTAATCAATTATTTTATTTATTTTATAATCAAACCAGTAAGAAGTTCCTCAGAATCTAGCATTCAAACAAATAAACCATAATATACAAACAAACACGAAATATTACTATGTATATATTTTATACGCACACATTTATTATAGTTTTGAAAAATTGCTTAATACATATAAATGAAGGATATGAAGCCACACAACTCCTAAGAGTTTTTCAGTGCATTATATTCGATTTGTTCAATACATTACATTAGAATTCAGTAGATTCTAGGTATTCACCAAGTTAAGAAACAAAAAAAACAATAGAAAGTGTGTAACGGGCAGGTTATAGGTATACAAGTTATTAATTTACCTACATCACTCATCAAGACGCGTGAACAATTTTATTACTTACACAAAAAAAAAATTACAAGCAGACACTTCAATTTTATTTATTTGTATTAATACTCATACTTACCCAATAAACAAATATGTATACAATATTGATAATCTATTATATAAAAATAAGTCGGGTTTTCCTTCCTGACGCTATAACTTTAGAACGCACGAACCGATTTCCACGGTTTTGCATATGTTGGAAACAATGATATTTAAGTAAAGATATGCTACCTTCATACAAAACAGCATTCAGTTATTGTTGAGTAATAATTTCACGTGCTCACCTATCGGTACCTAATAGATTTTATCTATGAATGCGATAGAGAATACAAAACATTTAAAACAGAGAGGGATAGCTATCTGTGTCGTTTTGCACACAGCAGCCGACCACAACACGACTTGTTTCGCTCGCAGCTATTAGCCGACTAAATGGAATTATAACAATTGTGTGACTTTGTCCGCAACAGTTTTTGTGCGGTAATGCGATATCTACCTCTTTTAAACTATAACATCATTGGTTGGAAAGGTCTCGGGCTCCGTGAGGTTTATAGCAAAGAAAATTCAGCAAAATTTCACATACAGCGCCAACGCGGGCGAAGCTGCGGGCATCAGCTAGTAGTAAATATTATACATCCTTCATTATATATTAAATTAATTACATAAACTATAATAAGACTTAGTTTAATGCAATTTTAGGGAGAAGTTGGTATCATTATTTACGCACACAGAAAAGCCGACGCACAGTGTAAAGACACTGGCCGCTCGACGGCGCACGCACACAATTGCGAAATCGTAAGCCGTTTTGTTCATGTCGATTGTAGAGCGACCCTCCATCTTATGATACGAACATGGATTGTGATGACACGCTGTACGGTTTGTTGACGTGTTACAAAGCATAATTGGAGGCGTAACGATTATTTCCTGCGACACATTTATCGTTTACCTCTGCTGTATACTACCTCTGAGATTTAGTAGGATTCCAACAAAATTACTTTGAATATTCGTTCACAGCTCATGGCAATCTCAGGGATTTAGTAGATACAGCCCTCGCACCTGATTCCATAGTGTATGGGGTAACCATAGATTTAGGATTTTTCGCTACTATGAGGGTAACTGAATGACGTATTGATTTATTTGTTGTGTCACGTCTTCTGTTGAGATGTATAATTATTCCTTTTTGCCTCGAAAAAAAAGAGGCCGTCGTCATAAGGGATGTTACTTTAAAGATAAAAAAAAAATTTGGCAGTAGCAGATTAAGAATTTTTTGCTTCTCGGTTGACTGTTTTACTGTCGATCAGACTTTTATTTTAAATTTTGGTGAACTAGGTAGTTATTATGAAGTTCGTGAATCATGATACGGTAGCGTAGGTATGCTTGTGCTTAAAACTAGACTTGTGCTTGCTCGGTCAGTGAGTAGAGCGATCCGATATAGTACAGTATCCGAAAAAAACTAGTTCAGAACTCTAGTACGTATAGTAAATTTAGTTTAGTTATCAGTTCAGGACCGTAGTTCTCTCGTCCGCAAGATTTAGATATGTTTCAAAAGTAGGGTGACTTCGCTAGTTCGCCGGCCGGCGGCCCCCTCTAGTTTTCGCGTTTCGCAGAAAACGCATTTTGGGCGTTCCCAGGACTTTATTCCTAACTAGCTGACCCGCGCAACTTCGTATGCGTCACATAAGAGAGTAAATCACCCGTTCCCGTCGCATTTACTCCCGTCAGAATAATTTCGTTAACGATTGATGTTTCCCGTCGCATTATTGTAGAAATTGCGCATATTCATGCATAGGACGTGGACTACCGGTGTACGTCGCCAGCAGAATAGTGAATCGACCAAAAAAAGCGAAAAAAAAAAGCGAGATCAAACGGGATAAAAAGTATCCTATGTCCGTCTCCTGGTTCTAAGCTACGTCCCCACCAATTTTCAGCCAAATCTGTACGGCCGTTCTTGAGTTATAAATGTTGTAACAAACCCGTCTTTGTTTTATATATTAAGAAGATACTGAAAAGACCTGTTTTTTTTTACTTTCATATTTAGGTATATCCGCCATCAAATGGATTCCGCCACACTATAAATTATAAACCATATCGTTGTACTGTTTCTGGATGGATTCAAAATTTGATCCAGTGGTGTGCTTTAACTTATCAAGCTCCTTTAAAACTTTATTTTGCATGTTGTTTGATACGCAATCACTATTATGTGTATTAAAGCTGTCCACTTGATTTTTTATGTCTATTGTAATGCTGCTGTAGTGACATAATATGTACCTACATACGTCTACTCGCGGCAACGGAGTACAACACAACATTCCTAAGAATGACACACGTCGCAAGAAAACCGTTCATTTTATATGTGGTACTATTTATAGTGCAACAACAGCGCCATGTGGCGACAATAATGTCGGTCTATGGCCTTCGCCTAACCGATCTATGGATCAGCTGACTACTCACCGAGCTAACCGCTATCGCTTTTCCGTTCCAGCAGAGTAAACTGCCCTAATTACTGTGCCAGCGGTCTGATGCCCTAGACCGGCCAGATTCACTGCTGAATCCTTGAACCGTAGCTGGGGAGCGCTAACTATCTTGGACCGGAAGGTGACCGTTGCCAATGTTAATAGAAAGAGCGATGTGAAATGTACTGTATTTATTGATCTTTTTTTTTTTTTTAGCCCTAAGGCACCACCCGGGAGCGAGGGGTGGAGGTAGAGAACGCTACATGCGTACCACACGGCCGGCCGTGTGATTATGTCAGACTCTTACTGACTAAACTCTACCTTGAGCCTCTAGCCCTTGGGCCTTGGAGACTCGTCGAAAGCGATCACCCTTCTAGGGAAGGGTGACGCAGCGTCACTCAGCTAACGCTGGGCATACGCTTGTGAAGTACTTTAACGGCGGGGGCACAAGGTATCCCCGTCGTGGACTGATGTGTAGGGAGCGAATGATGGCTCGGGTGACTAACTTGGGTGGGGACCAGATTCCTGTGCTGCACGAAAGCTTAACAGGTCGCTGGTTAACCTATTCGGGGGATCGGATAGCGAATGACGCGGCCTCCTCGTAACATGAGGCGTGGTTGGGAGAATTTGACGCGGTTCGTAGTCCGCTGCTTCTCTAATGAGAGGATTTGAGTGTTGTGTTGCGTTGTTGAAGAAGCGGGTCGAACTCGCTTTAAGGTACTCCTGCATAGTAGGGAGGTCAAGATCTCTATGTAGATCTGCGTTACGAGTATACCATGGGGCGTTAGCCGCCCGGCGACAAAAGTTATTCTGAACTACTTGCAACTTGTGAATGTACTTGGGATTTATGTGTGCGAATACTGGGGAGGCGTATGTTAGTACAGGACGTATACAAACCTTGTAGAGTGTTCGCTTGTTGCAAAGCGACATCCTACTATGCCTACCTAGCATACAATCGAGCCTACCTAGATAAAACCTAGCTCTATTTGACACTCGGCGAATGTGTGGGAGGAAAGATAGCCTTTCGTCAAGAGTGGCGCCAAGGTATTTTGCCTCCCTTCGCCACGGTATCTGGTTGCCAAAGAGAGTAGGTGCCTGCGGAAGTGGCTGTTTTCGTGTGTTTCTCCGTTTCGCGTCGAAGCGGATTGCAGCGCTCTTGTCTGCGTTCACTTCGATGCGCCACTTGTGAAACCACACACCTAACCTATTAATCGAAGGCTGTAGCCTTTTGATAGCTGACGCGACCTGAGGGCTATTTACGTACAACGCCGTGTCGTCCGCAAATAGCGATAGCTGTACTCCCCTAGTGGGAATGGGTATATCGTTAGTGTATGTAATGTACAGTAACGGTGAGAGGGGGGACCCCTGTGGGACCCCCTCTCACCGTTACTGTACATTACCACATTTATACCCCCGCTGTTGGTGTACGCGGTGCTGATAAATACCCCTCGTGCCTATAACGAAAGCTACGGTCTGCCAGGAATGACTGAATAAGCTTGACGAGCCGATCAGGCATTCCTGATTGATAAAGCTTGTAAACGAGCCCTACGTGCCAAACCTTGTCGAAGGCTTTGGCCACATCGAAAAAGACCGCGACTGTCTTTTTCCTTCGTGGGTAGAACCCGTTTAAAGCGTACTCCACTATTCTGTGGACCTGTCGCGTGCAGCAGTGCTGCGGTCGGAACCCGAATTGGTGTGGTATGATGACGTCGTTCTGGAACAGATACTCTCTTACGTGACAGAGTATTGCTCTTTCGAACAGTTTGCCCATAGCCTTGAGGAGGCTAATAGGGCGATGATTAGCCGGGATGTGTAGAGCTTTACCGGGCTTTGGAATGCCGATTACGATTGCCATTTTCCAAGGAGTTGGAAAATGACATAGGTCAAAGCAGGCATTGAAGATGAGAGAAAGTACTGTTAGTACCTGGGTTGGCATATGCTTTAGTGCAGCATTGGAGATGTTATCGGCACCGGGAGCCTTTCTGACTTTTAGCCCTCTGACGTAGGTTTTCACCTCGTCAGGTGATACCGCAACCGCGGGTGCTGTCAAAGGGAGGTTGTTTCTCCGGTTTACTTCCCTCTCCACCATGCGAATGTGTGACGTATCATACGGCATCTTGGAGGGGGAACATTGATCTGCAATGCTGTTTGCAAAGCATTCCGCCTTTTCCTCGTCTTCAAATGCGAAGGAGCCATCAGGGCGGCTGAGTGGAGGGATGGTGACAATGGGGTCCGTACGAAGTGCTTTCGCAACTTTGTAAAAAGGCTACATGGGATGGAGATACCTCCTCCATGAGCTCTCCCCATCTGTCATTCCTCAGTTCACTCAGGCGGGACCTGAGTTCGCGCTTTAACCGGTTCGCCTCCGCTCTAAGAGCGGGAGTCGGGTATTCAGCGGCTCTTCGCGTTGCCGCCCGTTTAGCCTTCAACAGGTCTTTGACCTCCCGCGGCAGGTTACACTTCCTAGGAAGTGTAACCTCTCTCGAGTTGTCCTTCACCGTTGAAGATACTAAGTGCGTGAGTGTATCGACACTAGCGTCGATTTTGGCCCGGCTATCAAAGTGTTGTGTAGTGAGACCTGTGTGTATAGGGGAGGTGGGGTCATCCAAGGCTGTCGCCAAGGATGACTTCACCTTTTCCCAGTTTGTGAATGTCCTAACGTGTGGTCGTGTTGTGTCCGCAGGACCCAACTTGAGCATGACTGGAAGGTGATCTGACCCTAGGTCGTCTAAGGTCTCGATCGCACCGAGCGCAAACGATGTTTTTAACAATGGCCATGTCTAGAACATCGGGCGCATGTGTTAAATTATCTGGGAAATGTGTGCAGTCATAAGGACTGAACACTTCCATTTCTAAGGATGATACTATCTCTCGGAGACGCCTCCCACTCGTCGTGGTTTTACGACCGTTCCACTCAGAGTGTGGGGAGTTGAAATCGCCGAAGAGGATAGTATGTTCTCCTAGGTTTAGGAGAGCCCTGAAATCACTTGCAAGTGGTATTTTTCCAGATGGTATGTAAACTGAAACTATCGTAAGGGTTTGGTGGCCCGTCATAGCTAGTTTACAGACCGTCGCCTCCATGTTTTCTAGCATGGGAGTTGGGATGTGTATGCAATGGAGGTCGCGTTTATAGTAGATCGCGGTGCCTCCGTGTAGTTGTACAAGTCTGTCACTACGTAACAGATTGTACTTTGGTAAGGTGTACTTACGACGGTTCTCTGGTTTTAGCCCCGTTTCCTGAAGCAGAATCAGGTCATACTTTTCGCTTTTAGCGAACTCTTTGAGTTTGTCAAAATTCGAAGATAAGCTTCGAACATTGAAGGACATTAGTGTCAGCCCCCTTGGTCTAATCCGACCCTTTGGTGGCATATTTGACATCTTATCCTTCAAGTGCAAATATGAGGTCCTGGTGCTCTGCCAGCACAATGGCCCTATCGATTGCAGTGCTGGCACGGAATCTACCAACCATTAGCGAGATCTCCGAGAGACGGCAACACATCGCGAAAATACGCGGTGTCCGCACTGGCGCCTGCTGTTGTTGGAGCTGGTGCTCCAGTCCTAACTGGTGTGGTGTGCGGTGTCCGCGCGCGTGGTCCCCAGACTTGAGGAGCGGGGGGTGTGGGTTGCGGCTTGACTAAGCCTTTCCCTAGAGCCGGGAAGTTCTCGGCTCGGCCCGAGAAGTTCTCGGCTGACCTAGCTACTGCAGGGGGAGGGGGCCGCTGCGGGGCCTTCTTTTTGGGGGCTACCTTAGGCTTCGGAGCCTTCGGACAACCTCTGTAATTGGCTCTGTGACCCGGTTGGTTACATAGCACGCATGCAGGAGGTGTCGCCGAGTCCTTTGTGCGTTTGCACTCCGCTGTTGCGTGAGGTGTGAGGCACTTCACGCAGCGCTGAGGTGCCGTGCAGTTCTTAGCTGCGTGGCCGTACAGCTGGCATCGGTGGCATTGCCCCGGCATGCCAGTCTTCCGTGGTGGCTCTACAACTAGGTTGGAGAGTCCACACACGGTTATCTTCTTCCTGAAGATATCCCTAGAAGAGGGATCATTCCTTAGCACTACTAGTGCTAAGGGGTAAGCCCTGGGCTTTGAGGTCCTTTAAGATGGCCTCGTTGGATAATTCGTGGGGTACGCCACGAATCACCGCTTTGTCCCTACGCTCTTCAGCAAGGGCGTAGGTGTGGTATGCCCAGTTTTTCCTCCTGAGCAACCCTGTGAGGCTACGGAAGTCCTCAATGGTTGGCACCAGTATGCGTATGGCCTCCCCTGTGTTAGAGGCCTTGTTGAACTTGATGTTCGCGTCTCTCATAAGACGCGAAAGTTCGTCCCATTTCGCCTTCTCCCTGAGGAAGACAGGTGGGGGACTTTTAGGTGCCGGCAGCGCTGGCTGGCAGCGATTGGCCGGCTTGGTGGGTGCCGGGATGTCTAGGGACATCGACGGCACTACGGTGGCTGGTGTAGCCACTGCAGTGGCTGGTTCAGCAGCCACTGCTGGCGAGGCCTCGCGGCAGGCCTTTTTGGCGCACTTGCGCTTCTTTTTTCGGCTCTCTACGAGCGCAAACTCCACCCCGGTGGGTGAAGGGCGGATTGTGGAGTCCGACTCCACATCCGACTCCGCCGAAGACGACGAATTCGTCGCCTCCGAGGAGGACAAGGCGGCCCTTTTACCGCTGGGGGGTAACGAGGTCGATGGAGATGTCGGCGTGACCGCGGCTCCCAAGTCCATGGCGACTTGGCTGCCCGTGCAGTCTGGACTGAGGGGCGTTGCCTTGCTAAGGAGACCCTCCAAAGCAACGACAACCTCCCCCGTTGGGATTCCCGCTCGCAGAATTGCCTTTGCGAGGGCGGTCAATATCTCCTCGATATTAGCCATTTTGGCGGACACCGGGTGTCCCCCCGCCAGAGGCAGGGGGCCTACACTAACTTCTAAAAGACGAATCCCTAAAGAAGTGTGTGGATCCCTACTAACCAACTACTGTCACTAACTAACACTACGCACTTAGCCCTAGTGTAGTACACTTGACGCCCTTAAGATGAATCTACAATCCCTCCCGACTGTACAGTCGGGAGGACACGTGTGCTGTGGACACTACTATACAATGATGTAAGTGTAATGTGGTGTGTACTTACCCCTCTGTAGTCTCGCTCGGGGTGCAATGAGCGAGCTCCCTAGCTGCCCAGATGCCGGGGTGTTATGGGCCCGGAGGCCGGCACACCCAATCCAACACTTGGGGATAGGAAAATAGGAAAAGGTAGGGTGGGAGGGAGATGGTTGGACTCGACTAGGAGACCCCCCAAGGCCGAGCTACCCAACCCCAGCCGACTTTGCGAAGCCCTGAAGGGGCTCCGCTGGCGAGTCGGGTCTTCGCCTCCTTGGCTTCGTTAACACCGTTAGGTTTCCGCCAAGGAACCAAAAGTTTGGCTTTATACCCAGAAGGGGCCTAGAAACCACACGTACTTCGTCGCGTCAATATAACCGTCGTTAAAACGACAGTTATTATTGGCGCGAAGACGTAGCCGGCTGGGCGCGACACGACGGCGCGGCAAGGCGGGCGCGGCGCGGCGGTGCGGGACGAGACGCGGGCGCTGAACGCACGTAGCGCGACGGCGGCGGGGCGCGGCGGCGGGGCGCGTCGGCGGCGGGCGCGTCGCGGCGGGCGGGTTCGCGTTGGCACGGGAGGGAGCGCTCTGAGCGTTCGTTCGACCGTTCACGGCCAGGGACTAACTACGACTGGTTTATTGACGACGAACTGGTCATCTCACGACTTCCCTAAGGAAATCGGGGGGTAACTGTAACTAGGCAACGCCTATTCCAGTGGAGTAACCGCCGCCTGCGAATACAGGCGGGTCGCTGGGTGGGTGGCATGGTGGCCACCGTGGTGTCTTTTCCGGTCTTCAAGTCCGGGAGGGTCATAACGCCGCCAGCGAGACCTGACACCGCCGGCGAGGATATCTCAAGCGAGGAGGGCCAGTGAGCGGTCTACAAGCCGGCGACGACTTGGCAGTGATAGCACACATGACATCAGCGAGGTCGAACCTGTACGAGGAGTTCTCGTAAGGTGCCCGTCAGCTGATGTCAGTGGGGTTTCAGCTAGGTGTAGTTGCCGCGGGGATTAAATCCCGCGGCAGTGGTCGGTCTGGTGGGCGGCGATGGTATGGCGCAAGTTCCCGCAAATGGCGGAATGTGGACCCCTCAGTGCGGGTGAACAGGTTGGCGCTCAGTCGGCCGATAAAGTCATCGAGACTCTCTATGCGTAGGTTCCTGGAGATGGTACTATTCCTCACGTAACGAGGGGCGTCTACAATAGTGCGTAGGGCGAGCGACTGCTGCGCACGCAGCTTTCGGCGGTGGCTTTCTGCGACCAGCGCATACCAGCCTGGGGAGGCATACGTAATGCGCGGTCGTATGTATGCCTTGTAGACGCCCAGCTTCGCACGTAAGGGGAGGCGGGACGACAGAACCGGACGCAGAAGGGCTCGAGCGGCTCGTGTTTGGCCAACAATGTTCTTAACATGAGGGGCCATTGTAAGACGACGGTCTATGGTCACGCCTAGGTATTTTACCGTGGGAGACCAGTCGACGTGGCTTCCGAGCATGGTGAGAGGCGAAGGTAATCTCCTTCCACCCAAGGAGATCGCCTGGGTCTTCGCCACGTTGACCGTCAGTCTCCAGTCTTCCAACCATGGCGGGAGTGCATCCAATGCACGCTACATCTTTACTGCCGCGTGTTTGGGGTTGAGAGAGGTAGTGATAAAAGCGACATCATCAGCGTACAATGCCAACATGGCGCCTCCAGCTACAGGGATGTCGTCTGTGTATCTGCTGTAACAGATGGGAGACAGACAACTTCCCTGGGGCACGCCAGCCTGGACAGGGCGTTCCGTAGACAGGACACCATCGACTGCCACGTGAAAGCGACGGTCCTGGAGAAAGGTGGCCACAGTCTTAACTACTCGACGGGGAGTAGTAGACGTGGCCAGCTTGTAAATCAGGCCGGAGTGCCACACGCGATCAAAAGCCTTCTCCATGTCGAGGAGCACCGCGACGGCACTCTCCCTCTTGTTGAGGGCGACAGTCGCGTGGTGCAGAACTCTCACGAGCTGGTATGTCGTGGAGTGCTCGGCACGGAAGCCGAACTGTTCATCGCGTGGCTGAATGTGAGGCGCCAGGTGCAGCAGCAGAAGCTTCTCGAACACTTTCGAAATGGTCGACAGCAGCGTGATAGGCTGCTGCCGATATACTGAAAGCTTTCGGGTTTCAGTATATTTTTCCCGGGTTTTGGCAGCATGATGACTCTGCCGAGTCTCCACGGCGCAGGAAAGTGGCTTGTGCGGAGGATACCGTTGAATAACTGCGTCAGCGTGGCGATTGTTCGCGGGGGTAAGTGACGCAGGGCTTCATTCGGTATCTGGTCGGGGCCAGGAGCTTTCCGTAGTGGGGTGCGGCGAATCGTTCGCTGCACTTGTCCCGGGGAAAATACTACTGGATCTTCCGTGGGTGCTATTGGCGCTTGGAAGTAAAATTTCAAATGCTGCTGGATAGCTTCTACGTGCTGCATGTTGGAAGCTGGGTTTGGCTGGAATTGACTCTCCAGGTGGTTGGCAAATATCTCCGCTCGGTCCTCGGCACGGTAACGTGGGGTTCCGTCGCCGGCCAAGAGGGGCCTAATCGGAGATAGTTTCCCGGAGAGCTGGCGGCAAAGGCGGTGAATACCGGACCAGTCGTCTCCAGCTCGCTCTATGGTGCGTTGCCACGATTCGGTTGTAGCCGTCTCTAGCGCAGCCGAGATCTTCGCAGCCAGAGCGTTGAGCTGGGATTTCATAATCGGGCATCGGTTTCGCTGCCAATTTCGTCTCAGCTTCCTTTTTCTCTCGATCAGCGCCAGGATGTTCGCTGGGGTTTGTGGTGGTCTCCGTGCTGACGCAGCATCTAGCCTTGACTCTCGAAGCGCAGCGTTGATGACAGCACTAAGGTCTTCTGCGAGCATATCGACGTCAGCGTGGGACTTAATACGGCGATAAGGCGAGTTTTCTGCCATGTAGTCGGCAAAGGCTCGCCAGTCCTGGCGGTATCGAGGGGGCTTTAAGGCTGTTCGGGCTGGCACATTTGAGAGTGAAAGAAGGACAGCTTGGTGGTCCGAGAGGAGGTGGTCGTCCAGGACATCAATTGACGACGCGGTCGGAAACCCACGAATAATCGACAGGTCGATGACATACGGTGAGAAGGCTGCCTGGTACGGGTAGTGCGTCGGGACCTCTGGTCCAAGCACCTCGTATCCGTGGCGGTCTGCATGATCCAACAGGCGGCGGCCGCTTGGGCAGATGGTGGTTGAGTTCCACGCCGTATGTTTTGCATTGAAGTCGCCCGCGATTACGGTTGCGACCGGTGAGTCCAGCAGGATGTGGACATCAGCCACGGCAAACCGAACCGCCGGCGGCCTGTAAAAGTTTTCATTCATTGTGCTGGGCCTCGTTTACCGCGCCATGCCTCAATCTTTACACCGGGCATACAGAGCAGCTCTGTCACATCGTATATGCCCGGTGTAAGATCTGGGGTGCGCTGGAGTTGCGCGAAGAATAGGCACCCGGGACGACCCGGCCTAGCCCGGATTGCACGGACATACTCGGGCACGTATCCAAGGTCTTGCAGCTCTTGTTGGATATCCTCTGGAGCAGTATTTACTGGAAGCCCGCGGATAGCTACTTTTAAGCTTCGTTCCGCAGGTAGGGAGTAGGAGAACCAAGATAGGTTGGTCTCCTTCTCCACCCTGGTAAGATACCGCTGGGTGATACGGTATTCATCCTCGGTCTTAGGCATAAAGCGGACACCTTTCCCAAAAGGTCGTCCGTTGGGTGCATGGTGGAGCAGCTTTTTCAGCTCCCTAAAGTGCACCGGCCATTCCGGCAATACCTCCACCACTAGTGGCGTACCCGCCACTAGTGGTGGAGGCCACTACGAAATACCTTTCGTAGTGGCTTTTGGGGCTGAAGCAGCCAGCGTGGTTGTCTTAGGGAGCACGTCTGCATCCTGGGACACTGCATCACTGATGACTGCTGCGAGCGGCGTCACAGGTCTGGGTGGGTGCCGCTGTGTGCGACGACGATGTTGACGGCGACGACGGTTGTGGCGGCGATCGAGTCATTGCAGCGTAGGTGCTGCCCTCCGGTGCCGCGGGTGGCGTTTTCTTTCTGAATGGCTCTGCGCGTTTTCTTTCTAGCGAAGGCGGAGAGAGGAACCTCTCGGGGACCACGAACGGTGTTGGAGCCGCAAACCGGGGTGCCGGCATAGGCCCAGAAAAGGCGGAGAATAGGGGAGGCCGAGGTTGGCCCACGGCACTTCCCGGGGCATCCCTTTTCGTTGGTCTTGGCAGGGTAATGCCGGTAGTTCGCTCTGGCGCCTGGCCAATTGACGCCATTGGCAGTACCTCGGATTCTTCCATAGGAACCGTCGGTGTCGGAGTGCGAGGTAGCGGACTAGCTGAGAAATCCCCTGAGCCCCTCCTCCGGCGCTACCTCGAGAGGGGTAGAAGTAGATGTGCTAGCAATAGCACGGACTGCGGGGTGGCGAACTTCGCGAACTTCGTCTGCAGCGACTAAGCGGGCAATTGCCGCTTCCGCAGCGCTCCGCGAGCGCCAAAACGTTCGCTTGCCTACACCCGGGGTGTAGGGAAGGCTGGGACGGGTCGCCTTTCGAACAGGCGGGATTTGTTCTGGTGGTGGCGGCATGCTAGCTGGTTGTCTAAGCGCGACCTATGTTGGACACCTGAGTAGCGTGTGTAATGTTCGATTGATCGGTCCCCGGGACTTTGCCGTTGCCGGCACTCCGGGGACGAACTATTTGCCACACAAAGACTACTTAGATACGACGATCAACAGAACTCAATTTGCAAACACAACATATTAGCAATGAATGTTTCGTAGAACAAAAAGTAGGCCCGAGCGCACTGTGACGACGGTTGTGGCGGCGATCGAGTCATTGCAGCGTAGGTGCTGCCCTCCGGTGCCGCGGGTGGCGTTTTCTTTCTGAATGGCTCTGCGCGTTTTCTTTCTAGCGAAGGCGGGGAGAGGAACCTCTCGGGGACCACGAACGGTGTTGGAGCCGCAAACCGGGGTGCCGGCATAGGCCCAGAAAAGGCGGAGAATAGGGGAGGCCGAGGTTGGCCCACGGCACTTCCCGGGGCATCCCTTTTCGTTGGTCTTGGCAGGGTAATGCCGGTAGTTCGCTCTGGCGCCTGGCCAATTGACGCCATTGGCAGTACCTCGGATTCTTCCATAGGAACCGTCGGTGTCGGAGTGCGAGGTAGCGGACTAGCTGAGAAATCCCCTGAGCCCCTCCTCCGGCGCTACCTCGAGAGGGGTAGAAGTAGATGTGCTAGCAATAGCACGGACTGCGGGGTGGCGAACTTCGCGAACTTCGTCTGCAGCGACTAAGCGGGCAATTGCCGCTTCCGCAGCGCTCCGCGAGCGCCAAAACGTTCGCTTTCCTACACCCGGGGTGTAGGGAAGGCTGGGACGGGTCGCCTTTCGAACAGGCGGGATTTGTTCTGGTGGTGGCGGCATGCTAGCTGGTTGTCTAAGCGCGACCTATGTTGGACACCTGAGTAGCGTGTGTAATGTTCGATTGATCGGTCCCCGGGACTTTGCCGTTGCCGGCACTCCGGGGACGAACTATTTGCCACACAAAGACTACTTAGATACGACGATCAACAGAACTCAATTTGCAAACACAACATATTAGCAATGAATGTTTCGTAGAACAAAAAGTAGGCCCGAGCGCACTGTGGCGTACGGAGAGCACCCCCCCCCCCCCCCCCCCGTGCGAGCGAGACAACAGCGACGCGTCTACCTGATTTATTGATCAAAATGTGTGTTATTATATTTACAAATTTAGCTTACAAATATAGGGTATTCCAACTAGAGATGGGAATTTGCCCGGAAAAAACCCAAATGAGGGAAAAGACCGGGAAAAAACCCAGGGAAAAAACCCGATTGGGAATTTATTCGGGTTTTTTCATATTTAGCATATGTAACATCTAGGTAATGTATAGTTATATGTATATATCATTTAGTACGCACTATTTCAGTATTACTAACTAGTTAGAGACAATCTAACTTTGTTTATTTTAGCCCCTCTCTATAAAATAGATTGCAGAGGGACTTATGGCGAGACTTTGTATGAAGTCTGTGACTCTTTTGCATTATATTACGTCACTAGGTCACGTGGATCGTCTGTTCAAAGTTTGAAATAGAACAATATCTAATAACAACGTCAATCGGACTGAACTTTCACAGAGGGGCAGTTGGGTGAAACCGTCTCAATGCTTCTTGTTAATAATTCAATTAATAGTAACGTTTTAATATTCTGTGCTATCTAATCAAATATAATGAAATTAAATAAAAAGCCTGTCTCTGTGTGTGTACTCATCCGCTCTTAGCGACAAGTAACCCGAAACTACGAACGCGCGAACGCCAACCTCCACCATCTGAGGACAAACAATAATTCGGATAGCACGGCTCTGCCTCTCTGCATAGCATCAAGCGCGTCAACTAAGTACATCGCGGAGTCATCCCAATGATGAGAACAATATTCGACGCAGGGGCGAATCTGCGTCTTGTACTGCTAACATCTCTGATGTGGCGTGAAGTACCGCCTCACCTTATTTAGGACTCCTAGTTTTCGCGAGGCCAGCCCAACACAACTCTCTATGTAGTTTTTGTGATTGAGCTCACTCCGGACGTCTATACCTACCGAAGATCTCCAGGTTGTCCTTTAGTGTAGTAATGTTCTGAAGAGAGGGTAGGGGTAGAAATAGGGACTTCTTAGCTATAAACGCGCACGCCTGTGATTTCCTGGCATTGTACTCGACCAAGTTGTATGAGCCCAATGGGCAATGCGGCCCAGGTCCCAGTCGAGATCGGCCACGAGTTGTCGTCTCTTTTCCTCCACGTCGCGTCACCCATCAGCTGGACGGCCAGAATAGCTCCCATGCAGAGTACTATCATCCGCATCACAATGAATGTATCCAAGTAAGGGACAGCATGTCATAGATATGCGGAAGAAAGAGAGTTGGGGACAATACCGATCCCTGTGGTACTCCTGCATTTACCTGCAAAAATCAGGAAGCCTGACCATCACACAGAACCCGTATAACATTTATGTAACCGTTAATGTCATAGAGATTATATGGATCTATGGAAAATTTTATCTGAAATGCAAAAAAAATTATCAGATGCAGAGTCCTTTCCATCAAACTACCGGGAGTTTGGTGGAAATGACTCTGCAACTCCAAAATGCTGAGTAGGGTTGCAGTGAGTACGTATTCTAACTACTCTCTATACTTCAGCATCCACTGAACGATCATTTAGCACGAATGCGCATATACATAGTCACAAACGAAATAGATTGACTACACTACAGACATGGCAGCAAAATAGCTTTTATATCGTATAATAGAAACCTGGGTAATTCTAGAAGCTTTGCAGCGGTGTCGTATTGATTGGCGATATATCGAGGTGATGAGGTGCTTGTATGATACCGCTAAGAAGACCAATCCCATAGCCCTACTCAGAGGTGTGGGACAGGGAGATGCCATATCTCCTAAGCTCTTCACTAATGCGCTTGAGGACGTCTTCAAGTCGTTGGACTGGAATGGATGGGGCGTGAATATAACCGGTTAATGTATCTACACCTTCGGTTTGCTGACGACATCGTTTTAATAGCGCTGGAACAAGTGAGCGGTATGCTGCATAGTCTTAGTAAAGAGTCTCGACGTGTTGGCCTCAGCATGAACCTGGACCAAACCAAGGTCATGTTGAATGAGCATGTCGTGCCGGGACCACAATATACGTTGAACGATCGAGGCTTGAGGTTGTCCATGAATACACCTACCTTGGGCAGGTAGTCACATTTGAAAAACGAGTAAACTGGATAAGGAAATAGCCAGAAGGATTCGTTTGGGCTGGGCAGCATTCAGCAAACTGCGCCGGATTTTCTACTCGCCGATACCGCAATAAATGAAGACAAAAGTCTTCAACCAGTGCGTTCTACCAATTATGACCTACGTTGCCAAAACGTGGACACTCGGAGTAGGGCTAGTTCACGCCCTTAAGGATACGCAACGAGCGATGGAACAAGCTATGCTTGCAATCTCTCTGAGGGATAAGATCCAAAATGCTATCCCGCATCTTTGGGGGGCAGAAAGAGGCGGCGCAATCCTACTTACTCTCTCTGGTCTCCAGCGAGAGAGTGTACAAGTCCAGACCTGCCACGATCGAGGACCTGGCGCTATTGCGCCCACGCTATGTATTCTACCAGTGTTTTTCCCGCGGTCCCCGCAGTGCTGGCACTCGGCCATGGTTTCCCGTTGTATTTGCCACAGATACTTACCGAAGCTCCCGTGGGATACGGAAATAATACTTATAATACTTACTGGAAGTATCTGTGACAACCTGTAGGAGAGAGCACCGTATCTCCTCTCCAGCCAGTCATCCATGACCGGTCTGACCGCCGCGATTGTGGTGAATCCCCCCTTTGGTTGCTCAAGTCGCACCTTCCATGTCTTCACGGTTTCCTGGTAGAACTGGGACCGTCGAGCCTAGATTTCTCGAGACGCAGGCTTTTGGCCCAGCTCCAGCTCCTCCTTGCGCCATTTAAATAGTGACGCAAAGGCTCTTGCTTCCAAGTCCCGTGGGGGGGGGGGGGGGGGGTTCCGGCTAGGAGACATGCCGCATCACCTGAGATCGTGTGGAAACCCCTCATCACCGTGACGGCCTCTGCGGGCACTTTTGTAAAGTGTACTAAACAATTGATAGTATAGCTCGTTTTTTTTTGGTCAAAGATTCTTGAAAGTTTCAATATAAGTTTAATCTGCAATGAAGTAACATTCGGCCACGATACGCAGAAAGAATCTTATGATATTAACAACAAATCGTCTTTTTGTTGTTATAATAATAGTTTCGTTTTATTTTAGTTCCTGAATACTGCTACTTATTTTGACATTTCGAACAACAGGCAACAGCTAGTGCCCTAGATGCATCGGCGCAAAGTAAGTGCGCATCGCAAAGTACCTATTTTTCGTCGCATTTGTCCTAAAGATAATAAAGGAATGTTTATATTTTTCGGATCGTCAAAGAATGAAAATTCCCGTCTATTGGGTTTTTTCCAGCATAAATACCGGGTTTTTTCCCAAACGGGAAAAAACCTGGGTTTTTTCCCGTTGGGTTTTTTCCCTCCGCCCATCTCTAATTCCAACGAGCTAACAAAATGTTTATTTACAATTGTTGCCACTTGGCGCTGTTGTCGCACTATAAATAGTACCTACCACATATAAAATGAACGGTTTTCTTGCGACGTGTGTCATTCTTAGGAATCCGTTGCCGCGAGTAGACGTATGTAGGTACATATTATGTCACTCACTACACTGCAAATTCACAACATAGCCAAAAGAAATTGCCGTTGGAATATATTTTTTTTCGATGGTATTTATGACCTTTGTATGGGAAAGTATGTCTCCCACACACTTGCCTGCGGTAACGCAGGGCTAAAGAAATAAAAACTAATGATAATGATGAAGGTCTTACCTTGACTCCGGCTGTCTTCCTGGTAATACTTCCCTGTAATTGTGTAGTGTATCCCTAGCTACAAATATGTACCTATATATAATAATAAACCATACAAATTAATATGTGTTAGTGTATTGCTGGTGCCGTCAGCTCCGCGCCAGTCGCGTTCCGCCTGGAAGACCCCGATGATCCAGCCGACGTCCGGTAACACCTTCAGCACTCACACGGCGGAGACCGGTTCTCAACGCCACCGATTGTACCGAGCGCTCACGTCCCGTATGGCGCAACCAAATGTAATGAACTATTCTTAATAACTGATGGGTATCCGTAACCCTCAATCCCGTAGGCAAGCCACGCCGATGTGGTAACTTCACCGTGCTTCCAGTACACGAAATTAACCTCAAAATTCAACCTTCTACGCCGACCGTTTTTTACGAAGTAAGTAACCGAAGTGAAGTTTGTCGCGCTCTCAACGACCCGTTCGTTGTGTGAAGTTTACGCGTTCCGAACGACCGATACGTTCCGAGTCGCGCAGTTATGGGTGCGTTCCAGAAATGACCATCTTTACTAAACATCCCCCCGCTCCGGACAGAGGGATCTCTGTTCGCTAAGAAATAGGCAAACGAGAGAGTGTAGCTACCGCGCGACGCAGAATGGAATCTCCAACAGAAACCTCTGCAAACCGTGGAGTACCGTCCGAACCCGGATACAGCCGAAGAATGCGTGCCCGACGCCATTTTAAAGAAGGCTGGTTAGTGTCCTTAATGAGGACTAGATCTCCTACCCGTGCAGGAGTTGTTTTATCAGCCCATTTGATGCGCTGCTGCAGAATGTTCAGATACTCCAATGAAAACCGATGAGTGAAGTTCTGAGCCATTTGCTGAAGCATCTGAAATCTTGATAATCTACTCTGGGGAGTATCAAGATAAGGATATTCCGGTAAAGCCGTTAAGGGTTGACCAATGAGGAAATGACCCGGTGTCAAGACCTCCAGGTCATTAGGGTCCGTAGACAGTGGACACAAGGGCCGAGAATTTAGAGTTGCCTCAACTCTGCAGAGGACCGTGGCGAGTTCCTCAAAGGTAAGGATAGAGTCACCAATGACACGCCGCATATGTGTCTTGGCCGATTACACTGTGGCCTCGAATATCCCACCCCAGTGTGCGCAAGCTGGTGGATCAAACTTCCAGGTGATGCCACGCTTGCCTAACATTTGACCTAGCTCCGTGTTCCTATCCGTTAAGAACTGATGCACCTCCCGTAGGTAACGATCAGCTCCCTGATAATTAGTGCCACAATCCGACCGTATAAGGCTTGGCAGACCCCGCCGTGAAACGAAGCGCTCAAGTGTTGCAAGAAATGCCTCCGTACTTAGTGAAGACACTAACTCCAAGTGAACCGCCTTGGTAGAAAGACAAACGAAAACACATAAGTACGCCTTATAGGTCTTCGCGTTCCGTAAATGCGAAGCCTTGACCGTAAATGGGCCCGCAAAATCTGTGCCCACGCCCTCAAAGGGCCGAGTGACCGTCACTCGATCAGCCGGTAAGTCACCCATCATTGGCTGCATTGTAGCCGCCTTTAACCGATAACAGGATAAACATTTGAAAATAATTGAGCGCACACACCGACGTGCAGATAAGATCCAAAATTCGCGTTGTAAAGTCGCTAGAAGTGCGTTACAACCCGCGTGCGAATTATTAATATGGCGATCTCTAACCAAGAGCTGAACAAAGTCACCGTCCTTAGGTAACAAGAGAGGGTGACGCGCCCCGTAAGGCAGCTGAGAGTTTCTGAGTCGACCGCCGACTCGTAGCAAACCCGATTGGTCGAGGAAGGGATTCAACCTTGAAATCGCTCCCTTTAATCGACCCGATGACCCAACAATCCGTATTTCATCAGCGAACCGGTTCGCTTGAACTCGTTTCACCCAAAACATAAGTGCGGCACACCGTTCGTCTACCGATAGATAAGGTGAGGTGTCCCGTACGCTCACCCTCCGACAATTCCGAATAAACCTGTGAATCCAGCCCGTGACTGCTAGAAGTTTCCCAAGCGAGCTATACCTCGCTAAGAGGGGGTCCGCACCTGTAACCGTTGTTTCAGCCGCCGCAACACGAATACCAGGCAGAGTATTCGTGGATTCCAAAACCGTGGTGGGCCAGGTTTTTGTCGAATCTGCTAACCACTTTGGGCCCCACCAGAGGGGATGATCAACCAAAGTGGGGGCATCACAACCCCGTGATGCCACATCAGCAGGATTGAGTTCACCTGGCACGTGTCTCCAGATCAACTTCGCCTCCGAAGCCTGTATCTGAGACACCCGATTGGCCACAAAAACTTCCAACCTATGAGGGGAAGCCTGTAACCATGCCAAGACGATCTGGCTATCCGACCAGGCATAAGTTTCCGATAACTCCACCGATTTGCCCAGGGTGGAGTAAATGTGATTCAATAGCTTAGTAAGTAAGACAGCCCCTGACAGCTCCAATTTAGGAATAGTCAATCTAGTCCGTAAGGGGGCTACCTTACTCTTAGCCGTCACTAAGTGAACTGCTGTAGTACCATCCTGTTTTACGGTACGCAAGTACACAATCGCGGCGTATCCCGACGCCGAAGCATCGCAAAACCCGTGAAGCGATGCTTTACATCTACCTGATGGAAGAAAATGACGAGGCACCGATACCAATGTGATTGCCTTCAACCTATCCAAAAAATCTGTCCAGTCGGAGAAGTAATCACCCGTGAGAGGCTCGTCCCATGAGAGCTCTGCGACCCACAGCCGCTGTAGGAAGAATTTGGCCCAGAATATAACCGGTGCGATCCATCCGTTCGGATCGAATATTCTGGCCACCGTAGAGAGTACCAACCGCTTAGTCCAAACCCTTGCAGTCACCTCCACGTACCGAAACGAGAAGGTATCCTGAACCGGTTGATACTGTACTCCTAAGACCGAAGTGGAGTGAGGACTATCCGGGTCCTCAAATAGAAGTGGATCCTGCCTGTGATCCTCCGGAAGGTCAGCCAACAACCTTGGAGAATTAGATATCCACTTGCGCAACTCATAGCCACCCGCAGCTAGAATTCCAATTAATTCATCCCGAAGAAGCAGTGCTTCACGTTCAGATGATGCCCCGGTGCATATATCATCAACGTAAACATCCGATTCCAATATGGCCGCCGCTCGGGGAAAGGCTACTCGCTCCCGGTGAGCCAATTCGAGCAGACCCCTGATTGCCATCCATGGACTAGGCTTAAGACCGTATGTGTTTGTATTCAATTCGTAGACCTTGAGTGGATGCGAAGGATCCTCTCTCCAGAGGATCAATTGAAACCGCCTGTCATCCGGATGTATGACTGTCTGCCGGAACATCATACGTATATCCGTCGCAAACACCACCAGATGTCTACGGAAAGCCGTAATTATATCCGAAATCTCCTTATGAAGTTTAGGGCCTGAATGCAAACACTGATTAAGGGAAACACCGCTAGATGAGGGAGCCGACCCGTCAAATACAACCCGAATCTTACCACCATCAGCCTTGAACACAGCGTGATGGGGAATGAAGAAATGTTCCACCGAAGAATAATCCGTACGCGAGGGTGACATATGTCCAAGATCCTCGTATTCGCGCATGAATTGCACGTATTTATCACGAAATACCGAATCTCGTTTCATGCGTCGTTCCATTGACAACATGCGTTTCTCCGCTAGGCCGAACGATTGACCGAGTCGTGGCCGCGAGGATAAAAATGGCAACCGTGCCATGAGCCGACCCGACGGCAAATGTACCAAGGTCTGTGTAAAGTGACTTTCACATTCCTCGTGAATTGGGTCCACCCGTGGGACCGTGGGCACCTCCTCCAGTGCCCAGAATCTTTGTACTATGTCTGTCAGAGAAATACCTGTAAATGCTGCTTCATCAGTACTGCGACTGATAGGGAAGGCTGGGCCCAAAATAAGATAACCGAAAACTGATGGTAAGGCCACCAACCCATCCCGATGCAAGGTGACTAGCGTACCCGAACACAACACCTGACCTGCGACATCTGAACCGAGCAGCAGTTCCACTGAACTGGGTTTCCAAAAATCAGGATCCGCAAGACGCAAATCCGAAGCTGAATGACGAACAATAGGAGGCAGGGAAACCAAGGGATGAATGCCTATTACCTGGTCCATGACCAAAGCTGTAACCGAAATGGTGGGGGTAGAACCGGAAACCCCTGTCACCACAAATCTAACCTGACCGTAAATTGCTGTAACCCTATCACCTCCTATTCCCTTTATAGTATTAAAGTCCCGTGACATTGTTAGGCCCAATTTCCTCACCAGACCTATAGTAATAATGCAGCCCTGTGCCCCGGTATCTAAAAAGGCCCGTGCCTTTACCGTGACACCATCAGTGCCCTTGACCCAAAGTGACACTGTGGGAAGAAGAACCGTCTTCGAAAAGGCTGCATCTGGTGAGGAGGCCGCAAATACCTATAAGCTACTAGGGGAGTCAGGCCGTGCCGAACCTGAGAGGAGAACGGGCCACTCCCAAGAGGGAACCTGATGAGCGAACCCACGACTCATCACCGGTGCCCGATAATAACCGTACAGAGGGGTGGGTATCTGTACACGCCTCTGTGAAATAAGGGAGGGAGGGGAGGCCTCCGGTGCTGCCCGAGCAGCATAAGTTGCAGCCGTAATGTGGGCCTCCACATCCGTATGTTGACGATCCCGACCGCGGCTCACGTCAACCGTTGGACGTGAACCATAATAGTCCCGAGAGGGGGAGGGGGGACCCCCGCCCCTGCGAGAATCCCGTTGGTGAGATGGGGGATACTCTGTGTCCCGGTGACCAGAGGTATCCCCACTTCTGGGAACATCCCGATGTTCCATTTGGGCGCACCCAGTGTCTCGATAATTGGGGGCGCCCCCGCCCCTGAGGGCTTCCCGTTTTACATAACCCTTACCCGAGGGACGACGCTGTTCCGGAGTATGCCTACCTGTACGGCTTCCTCCGGACCGATCACCAACCCCACTTTCATACGTACAAAGCATGGGGTGGTGGGGACCACCACAGCGGGAGCACGACCTTGGCGACCCGCAGTCTCTGGCCAAGTGTGCTTTCATACACATCCAGCAGTGTCCCGAACCGAAGACAAACCTACGCCGAGACCCGACGTCAGCGTTTCTGAACTGACCACAGTTCAGTAGGGGGTGAACTGGCCCATTACAAAAATGACAGCGAGGTTCCGAATGACCCGCTGCCATTGCAACACCCCTAGGTGGAGCCCGAGCTCGCACCGGTGTCTGACCTCCTCCCCCCCACCTTGGGGGGTGGTCTACCTGCCTACCCGATTTGACTATAGGAGGTGTACCCGGTTCCTCCACATTGTCCAACATCCTACACTCCTCTTCCAGGAAGTGAAGAAGTTCCGAAAACAAAGGGACATCCGTGGATGACTTCCCTACAAACTGATGTTCAAATCGAAGCTTCAGTTCGGCCGGAAGCTTGCCAAGCGTTACATGAAGTAAAATAAAGGACCATTCCTTAACCGGAAATCCGAGCTTTCCGAGAGCATTGTATGCTACTGCCAGTGGGTTCAGTAGCTGTGACCTAAGCTGGGTGACCCTGGTCACCTTTGGCAACCCTAACAACCGACTGAGGTGAGCGTCCCCCAAACGCCGCGTATTCTGATACCGCTCCGTCAACAGCATACGAGCCGTCTCGTAGCTGTCATTGGTGACATCCAGGTGCGCCACCAAATCCTGGGCCTCACCAGACAAGGCCGTCCTAAGATATCCCATTTTTTGTGCAGGCGTTATATCCGAACGCGTATGCACGAGGCTATCAAATAAATTAATGAAACCCATCCAATGCTCATACCCACCGGAGAAATGAGGCAAATTTAAAGATGGGAGCCGTGTGACCAATCCCGGTTGCACCCTTAGTCCCTCAGACTGGGCGGTGCTAGGTGAAGACGTAATTTGCGAACACGCTGCAACAATCTCACCGGCGGCTTCCAAAGCCTGACTATAATCCAAATGGTACCGTGACAACCCTACCTTGGCCGGTCCATCTTCCATGTCGACCTCCACCTCCTGAATCTCTTGGTACGCCTCATCTAAATCCTTTAAGTAAGACTCCAACTTCATATGGCGGAATTTTAAATCTTCAGCCCTATCCGGACGTCCGATCAATCCGGTAGCTGCCTGTAACCATCGAAGGACACGGCTCACGGTTGCTTTGGCTGTCGTTAACGACATTCTAAAAATAGGCCGAAAGTACACCCGTAGTACAATGGTCGTCAAATAAAAATGAATAATTAATTTACCGAAATAATAACTCTCTGTCCGTAACGGAACCCAAATTTATCCTACGGAATCCTAAAATTACCGTACGGAACCCCAATTTACCGAA
Source organism: Miltochrista miniata (assembly GCA_933228765.1). Lineage (NCBI taxonomy): Eukaryota > Metazoa > Arthropoda > Insecta > Lepidoptera > Erebidae > Miltochrista > Miltochrista miniata. The sequence goes on from OW121768.1 coordinate 13,608,166, forward strand.
AATAAAAAAATATCGTTTACTATACGATAAAATTATATATTATAATGAAACAGTATACGGAACCGTACTTCCTTGGTTACCGTACCTACTGTACCCTAATAGCTAAATAAGTTTATGAAAAACACCGAATAAAATGCAAACAAATTAAATGATGCTGACGAGTAGGTATAATGTAAACTCCAGTAGAATAATTATTGTACCATTAAAATCATACGATAATTATTTGAAACCACCCACCGTTATGCACTTTATAACATAAGGAAAAAAGTTAACCAACATTAACAAAATGTTAATGATATATTAATCTGAACCGTATCAGATTAATATCCCGAAATAACCTATGTAGAAAACAAATCAACCGTATGATTTGTATTCTTGGGTACCTAATGCCCACCGGGGCCCGTAGTAATCGTATAAAACCACGCTCTGCTACCAGAATTTATGTATGGGAAAGTATGTCTCCCACACACTTGCCTGCGGTAACGCAGGGCTAAAGAAATAAAAACTAATGATAATGATGAAGGTCTTACCTTGACTCCGGCTGTCTTCCTGGTAATACTTCCCTGTAATTGTGTAGTGTATCCCTAGCTACAAATATGTACCTATATATAATAATAAACCATACAAATTAATATGTGTTAGTGTATTGCTGGTGCCGTCAGCTCCGCGCCAGTCGCGTTCCGCCTGGAAGACCCCGATGATCCAGCCGACGTCCGGTAACACCTTCAGCACTCACACGGCGGAGACCGGTTCTCAACGCCACCGATTGTACCGAGCGCTCACGTCCCGTATGGCGCAACCAAATGTAATGAACTATTCTTAATAACTGATGGGTATCCGTAACCCTCAATCCCGTAGGCAAGCCACGCCGATGTGGTAACTTCACCGTGCTTCCAGTACACGAAATTAACCTCAAAATTCAACCTTCTACGCCGACCGTTTTTTACGAAGTAAGTAACCGAAGTGAAGTTTGTCGCGCTCTCAACGACCCGTTCGTTGTGTGAAGTTTACGCGTTCCGAACGACCGATACGTTCCGAGTCGCGCAGTTATGGGTGCGTTCCAGAAATGACCATCTTTACTAAACAACCTTCATAAAGGACAGCAACGTCTCCTCTTCTAGTTGAGATGAATCCAATTTCTCTCAGATCCATTTTCAGAAATTAATTATAAATTACGAATAAAGCTTTTTAAAGAAAATTTTCAACTGACGTTTACATCTTTGACATTTTCCTACATCATATTCTTTATCTAGTAAAAAAGATTAAGTGGCCAGACGGCCAGACAGAGGTGTACCAAAAGAGTTTGCATTAACAAAACTACTAAAGAGTAAGAAAAAACCTTCTGGGAAACCAGTTACATAGCAGTATGAAAAAATCCTTCATGGTAACCAGATACGTAGAAGTTTTAAAAATCCTCCATGGTAACCAGCTATGTAGACGTTTTAAAATATCCTTATTGGAAACCGGTTACATCAAACTCCGGTTTCTTAATCGGCCGAAGCGGGGGCACGCTGATGTGCTTACTAAACCGTTGCCAAAAGATAAACATGATAAGTTTGTCTCAATGCTGTTTAAAATATGAACTAAATTATCAATGTATCTTTTCATAGATTTGATGATTGCTAATGTTTTGAATAAATGTTAGTAATAATCTAAGTTGTAAGTACTTAGCGGTAATGTTATGAACATTTTCGTTTATTTGCTTAGAGAATACTTTACATAAAGTACTATAATTGTAACTACTGCTCGTTCGCTCTAACTTTGCCGCTCGGCTCCATACGAAAGTCGAATTTTTAATTAGACGAAGTAAATTGACAGCAACTAATGTCAATTCTTCATAATAAAATTATAATGTTGCTTATTTTCTATGACGAAGTGACATTAGCTACTGTCAATTTACTTCGTGTAATTAAAAATTCGGGTATACGTCTCTCCAGCGGCAAAGTTAGAGCGAACGGGTAGTACTTATTGTTCAGAACGATTGTTTCTTTGTATAAAGAACTAGTAGTACTTAAAGTGTGAGTACTAAAAGTTTAGCATGTTTGTCTTTCTTTGTATAAAGAATAGTTTTTGGTTTAAGGGATCGTGACAGAATAAATCCTCCATGTAAACCATAAACTAGAAGGAAAAGAAAGTTATTGTAAGACCTTGGTCAGCCATTAATTGTACTGATAGATACGCGACACAATATTCATGCTGTGCAATATGTTTCATTTTGATCTGCATTATACTTAAAGTATTTATAAAGACTATTATTTTTCCCACCAAGATTGATCCAAAGCCTTCAGTCCTAACCATGAAAATGTATTTTTGAGGATCAATAGAAAAGTGCTGTACTTGTATCTTGAGTTCCATTTACAGACCATAAGAATGTTGTAAGTAATCTTTTATTTAATTGACAGCCCAAAAAATGCTGTAAGTAATTTTGTCAGTATTTTTTGGGCATTTGACAGTCCATAAGAATGCCGTAAATCTTATCAGATGTTTAATAATTAAACCGAACTTTAGGCTGTAATTAAGAAAAATTGAGTCACTTACAGCAAATTGAACACGTAAATATTTCAAATACTCAGTTTTATAATTTTTTGTTGTCGTAGCGATATGAGACCCAGACCATTCGACGCAGAAAAAAATTCTAAATCTGGCTATGTACATATTTAGTAGTGTCCGACCGAAACTGGTTTTCCAGCCGAAACCGAAACCGAACTTTCGGCCCCAGGGTCAGTTTCGGCCGAAACCGAAACCGAAACTCACGTGTTCATATTGAAGAAAAAAAAACCAGCTAAGTGCGAGTCGGATTCCTGCACTGGTTCCGTTACAAAAATTGGGTACAAAAGTTACGTTTGTTGTGTCGATGCTTTTCTCCTCTTTTTTTCTCTCCTTCCTTCTGATTTTAGTAGGTATTTTTTGTTATAGCGGCAACAGCACAGGGTGAGGTGGTGGTGGCAGTGTTTCTTGACATCGCCAACGCTTTTAACCCCTTACCCTGGAGCTGCGTTTGGGAGGCGCTTATTTACCATGGAATGCCTCTCTACCTTCGTCGAATTGTCGGGGCCTATCTTTCCGAGCGGGCCAGAACTAACCAGAGCTGGCCTGGGCAGGGTCGGCGAGATGTGTCCTTCGGTGTTCCATAGGGATCGGTTTTAGGACCGCTTCTGTGGAACATCGATTACGATTGGGTGCTGCGTGGTCTTTTGCTCAGAGGTGTCGGCGTAACGTGTTACAACGACACCCTCATTACAGCGCGAGGAGCAACGCACTGAGACACAGCCCTAAAGGCCACCTGCGGGATCCAGCTTACATATAGCCTTTGGAACTTCGGATACCACTTCCGAAGTTTAGTCCTATAGCTGAGGGAGGAGGGCATCAGCCGCATTATCCCGGTTGTTGCCCAATATCAGGAGACTTAACGCTCCCTGCAGGAGACTGTACCTGTTGTACTGGGATCGTGCGGAGTATGGGTCTGTACGGGGCCCCCGTATGGGCGGAGATCCTGATGGCCAGCAATGCGGCTAGATTGCTTTGCCGCAGAAGGCGACGGCTGTCAGGGTGATAATGGGATACCGCACGATCTCAGTTGTGGTAGTATGTCTTCTAGCCGGGACCCCTCTATGGGACCTGGAAGCGAGGGCCCTTGCGTCATTGTTTAAATGGCGCAAGGAGGCGCTGGAGCGGTGCCATAAGGATAAGGAAGAATCCTGTGAGCAGATCATGTTCGTGAAAGAGACGGCGGGGAGGAAGCGGGAGAGAACTCTCCCACCCGAGTTCCAAAGTCTGAGGCGGCGCCTCATACTATCAGCCTCCATGACCGGGGGCCTGAGGATGGTGACGGGGCTGCTCACCGTCCTTACAGAAGCAGGCCTTAGACGATAGCGTGACGTTAGAGATTCATGCACGCCCCTCAAGAAGCGATATATCAACTGAACAACCCCCCAAAGACGCGGCCGCAGTATGCATCATTCCGAGGGCATACTCCAAGCTCCCAACCGTAGGCTGTTAGGTAGGATACACACGTGGTGTTTAGTCAGTAGGACTACTGTACAGTGAAAATTTGAGGCCTCTATCTGGCACGGTTCCAGCGCTACGACTTCGTGACTAAAAGACAGACGGATGGCGAGGCCTCATGTCTCGTTTATAGGGTTTAGGTATAGGGTCCCGCTTTAACCCCTCCGTGCGAAAGTTCGACTCGCACGGAGTGGTTATTTTTTCAATAGGTGCAGCAATTTCCACCAAGTGCCATCAATCAACGGTATAAATCTTCTCAAGTGGTCATTTTAGAAATATCTCCCTCCACCTAAAGATGAGTTTCTTTCTTCTACGTGTGGAATTACTCATAGATGCTATTGCGAACTCCTACCGACTAAAACCACACGGTGCCCTGCTACTAGATCTTGGCTGGTTTTGGTTACATTCTAAAGGTTTATAAACTAAAACTGGACAAGAGTGAGTCTGACTAGTGCACGTAGGGTTCCGTACAAGAAAAGCGGCAAAAAATCACGTATGTTGTATGAGAGACCCCCTTTAATATTATTAATTTTTCAATTTTTATTATTTGTTGCTATAGCGGCAACAGAAATACATCATCTATAAAAATTTAAACTGTCTAACTATCACGGTGCATGAGTTACAGCTTGCTGACATACAGATAGACGACCAACAAAGTAAACGAAACCGAAAACAAAGTGGTAGGGTTATGTTATATAATTGTACTATGGTTATGTAATGTCCTAGATCACCTTTTTTAGTCCAGTAAAACTAAGTGTTTTAAGGTTCAAAAGTTCCTATAATTCTAAAGTTGGTTTTTTTTTTTATTACAGTGTGTGAGGTAGGTATATATAAAGCTACTGTAGCGTTTTCTAACAGATCTGAGGTCGGGGCTAGGTATAGTTTAGGTATTTGTACGTCAATTCTATAACTGATAAGATATTGAATTAGAGATAAAAATCTTTGCGCTATGGTGTTAAGCTAATAATTGCCGATATATATTTACATTTTCTAACAATTTCATCCACGGGTTTACCCGTAAATTACAAGAAATGATTTTTAGGGCCTAGCTCAGTGACAAAAATATTACAGTCTATAAAACAAACGTATTGTAACGTGGAATTCATAAATAAATGCACGAAACTAAATTCTAACAAATTACTCCACATACTTTTTTGTTTTCATTAATCTTATCTTTTATAATCGATTACTGCTTAAATAAAATATTAGAGATATTAGAGTTTGTCGCTACTGTTCCTTAAATATCTAACAAGAATAATACAAAAAATTCTAACACATTAGTCAAGAAATATGTAATATAATAACAAAAACTTTAAATTGGCGCGAACATAATTCAAAACGGCGCGAGAGACATCGACGCGGCGGCGCGCAGCCGTGGTACGCATGCGCAGTCGACGGTCTCTCGTCGGTTATTATTATTCGATCGATCGATTCCGATTCCACTTGAGACTGCACAATGAAATGATAATGTTAGTCTATTGTTTACTAATTCCTTTATGATCTCAGTTCTTCAAATTGGCACGTATAGTAGCGATATCGACGCTGGAAAGGCTAATTACATTAACGACCATTATATGAATTGTTCAGGAGAGGCATTTAAAGTTTCATATTTTGCAAAAAAAATCATAACTAATTAACCACTTGAGTAATCCCATTGTAAATCAGAATGGTTATTATAAAATAACGTTTACTATGAAATGTATATAAATAAAAAAATGTATGTATCCTCCTTCCTAATATATTGGAGATAATACAATGCACAACATAATTTTGGTAAGGTAAAAATGACTTAAGTTACTGTAACATCCTCATTGCGGTTCGCTAAAGACGTTTGAATGATCAAATAGCTGTATAAAACGAACTAGATAAATGTTTTATATTCTGTTCAGCATAGTTTCACATCAAAGTAAAATGTTTTATCGGGCTGAATCAAGTCAAACGATGACAGCCAGATTATCTTATCCGGCATTAAACGTTAAGTCACTCCTAGACTTTTAGTATTATCTCCCAATATGAATGACTTATGGAAGTGATCGGTAAAATAATCTTCAAATTACATTATATTTGTATACTGATTTTTCTTAAAAATCAAGAGCGTAACTTTATGGATTATCATAAAAATAAAACTACACGATTCTGAAATGAATCCCTGTTATTAAAATGGAAAAGCTTTATTTTGTGCGTGTAACACCACACAATCGGTTTCCCCAGACTTCCCCTAAAGATAAGTATGAGTATTCCAGTAGTTTTCACGGCGTTTGGTCAAATTCTCGTTTATTAACAGGATCGTACTATCTGACCCATCCAGATACTGAAAATTTTCTTGGTTTTTTCTTGTCGTACCCATAATCTTAGATCTGCTAATTGAAATTATTTTATACTCAGCCATAAGTTGAGACTGGTCTCCAGCAGGAGCATATCGGTCGTGAGGGGTAATCCATCACTCTTAACCAGTACTGTCAAGTACTATTCAGGCTACAATGTCCTGTAATTATCTCGTTAACTAGCCTCATATTTCCTCTTGTTAGCTTTGACTATCTCATTCCCGTTGAAAATCTCAATCTAAGATTAAACTTCTCGTTGTCATTATGCTCCTGCTGATAACGCCCTTGGTGATTTTATGAGCGATGGGAAGTTCAGTCTTAGGTTCAACCAAGCATTCATCTGGTCCCTCTGGGGCTAGATTATCTACTGTTTCGTCACCCGAAATTCCCTAGGTTCCAGGTACCCAATCTATGTACGTATACTTCGGTCTTTTCCTCCAACATGTCAAGTGACTTTCTATATTCCTTCACGATTGCTGATGTTATTATTTTCTTACTTAAATTTCAATGCCACTTCACTGTCGCTGTATATGGTTGCCTTTCCCGAGTTTGTTTGGTAGTAAATTATTTGCGCGCTCTCAGTGATTGCGGAGATTTCACACATTGACACCATTTCTTTTATTATTTGGACCACTTCCAGAGCGTTGTTGTTCAGTCTCACTGGTTCAGCACTGCTTTGCATTATCTTAATTTAGGTTCGTCTCTTTGCTTTACACATTGTGCCAGAGCCTTCTTCAGAGAGAACAAAGAGTTCCCCAAAGTCGGAATATACCTATGTGTACATTATTATGAGCATCCTCTTAATTTCATTATTATTCAACTTATTACCAGACATCACATAAGTAGCGATAGGTATCCTCCCTTACTCACGTGTATCGTGCAAGTTACGGCTGCCATCTCTGACTCCATCAGCCGGTGTCTCAGCATTTTCTGTTTCACCCATTTTTATGTCTTTGTCACTTTTTTCGCAGTTTAGGGTAGTTTCTATTAATACCGGAGAATTGAAGATTCCTTGACGTCAAAGAAGTACCCTAACGCGAACTGCTTTGGTATTATGCCTAACAGCCTACGGTTGGGAGCCCCGGGTAAGCCCTCGAAAGGATACCCCAGGACTCCCAACAAATCTACGGCTACCACTGCGGCCTCATTTAGGGGGCGGGGGGTTTGAGTGCTATCCCGCATCTTTGGCGGCGTGCATGAATCCCTCACATCACGCTGTCGTCTAGGGCCTGCTTCTGTAAGGACGGTGAGCAAGCAAAGAGGCAGCGCAGTCCCACTTACTCCCGCTGGAGATCATGGCTCGTACCATCGTCTCCAGCAAGAGAGTGTCCACGTCCAGACCTGCCACGAGGACTTGGCGCTATTGCGCCCACACCGTGCATTCCACCAATGTGTAAAGCGCTGTGTCCTCGCTGCGCTCTTTGCAGTTCTGGCACTCGGCCTTGGTTTTCCGGTGTATTCGCCACAGATACTTGCCGAAGCTCCCGTGGCCGGTAAGTATCTGTGACAACCGGCAGGAGAGAGCACCATGGCTCTTCTCCAGCAACTTGTCCATGACCGGTCTGACCGCCGCGATTGCGGCGAATCCCCCTTCGGTTGCTCAAGTCGCACCTTCCAGGTCTCCATGGTTTCCTGGTGGAGCTGGGACCGCTGAGCCTCGATTTCTCGAGACGCAGGCCTGTGGCCCCGCTCCAGCGCCTCCTTGCGCCATTTGGTCCGGCTGTTTTGCAGGGCTAGAAAGACTGGATATTGCATCGTAGGTGTTCTACTTTAATGATTGCGGTTTTTTATATTAACCAGATCGTAAGACGCTACGCTATGTTTGCAGATGTTAACCTTAAAAACGTCTTATAGGTCTTGCTGCGTGTGGCTGCTTTTTGGCCCCACGAAGAACGTCCGCAATCTACTTTCATTTCTGTATTCGTCTTTGAATGTGTTTATTTCTTCTTATCTTTATATTGTTTGTTATTTTTCTTTGAACACATCTATGGTATTTATGAACAGATTCAGTGGACCGTTTGTGATAAAGATGCACATACTGACCATGTGCCGAAATATCAAATATTCTCAATAACACATGGAAAATATCCCGTTAGCTGCAATACTAATAAATATACTTTTATAATTTAATCAATTTTTGTAACGTGTGTAGTGAAGTGACGCAAATTTGGAATTCAATAAGTAGGTTTTCGCATTTGTGCAAATATCGGCTGCAGATATTCGCCTTCGCAAATGTCCAGAAATTAGTATTCGTTATAATCGTGGAAGATGACACCCGTTGTCACTAGTCAATTATGACTAGTGACAATAGGTGTAGTCTCCCAGTTTTATACCGTATAGGTGGCTGAAGTACCCACAGAACGTTTGGCTCTTAGCTAACAGCCGCGGTCTAACTGCAAACGACGACCTTGACGTATAGTCTAACCGCCAGTGTTTTATATTTGTCTTTCTTTTTTGGTGGTTTTATCACACTAATAAAATGAATTTTGCATTAAGCAGAGTAGCTTATGTGCTCTAAACACATCAAAATAAATTCAGGTAAAATTGTGTTATCGACCAATTTATTAGTAAGGGCCATCGACAAAATTGGTTTAACGTCCTAATTTTTACAATTAGAAATAAGGTAAAAGGCTTTATACGACAATAAACTAAAATTTATTGACCAGTAAATTGACTTATTTTGAAATTCTATAATAATTACCAACCACTAAAATGTTTTATGCCGTGAAAATTTCTAAAAATGGAATGGCTAAATGTTTTAAAATAATGATTTTTTAAATCATGTGCAGGCTAAATGACTTATCAGTATTTAGCTGCTGTCATGGGCGCTTTATGAACCAAAATCAAAAATTGAGTGGATTTAAAACACAAAAATATACTAAAATATCGAAAATCACCGGTGTCTGAACGACCACCAAAGTGCTCAGATTAAATCGTTACCGAGAAAAATCAGGCGATTCTAACGATATATATAACTCATATTCGACCAAATTGGCTGTTAATGCAGTTTGCCTTTCCAGCGTCTCAACAGTAAAATAAAGTCGGGCTAAGAGACACTATACTTAAGAGATACTTGATACTAGGAGTAGTCCAATTTCGGCATTAGTAGACAAGTTATCCCTGAAATTTTCCCAAGCATAGCATAGTCAGATGACAACTAGTTTTAAAAAATTGTTTATTATAATAATAATTCGAAAGAATCAAGACTGGACTGTTAAATATAAAACACCACGCCGCAAAGAAGTTTAACCAGGTAAGTATCTTCTGTTATCATAAAACCTATTTTTCACGCATAATGACCGTCTCAAGTGGAAAGGAAAATCGGAAAATCAAACAACAACGCAGAGTTAAAGTGGGGGCCATATAAATTCCCAATACGCACTTGATGGCAAATGGGAATTTTATTCCCAATTGCCACCTGGTAGCAATCTATGTGTAGGTAGGCGAATGGGAAGATACCGTTGATGTCAGTTTTCCAGTGGGATAAATAGTAATAGTTTTTAAAGTCGTCAATTTTGTACGGAACCCTTAGTGCGTGAGTCCCAGTCGCACTTGACTGTTTTATTACTAGAAAGTTAAAATATTTGTGGTCACCTGACCGCTGCGCCACAAGCTGCGCCTAGCAGTTAATTAGTTACACCACTGCAACGTCATTATAAAAACAAACAAATAACAAACAATTTATTATGTAAATAGTTTGCATAAAATTTTACTGGTTCTTATAATAGTTTCATCGCATATTTTTTAAATTCTACTAACAAAGTGTACAAAATTGTAACAGTGTGCGGCGTGAAACGAAACGGGCGGCGCGCAACAATACGATACCTACGACTGGGTTATACTTGATCCTAGCGACTGGCACTGCGAACCCCCTCCCTACCCGCGCAGACTGCGGGGATAATATTTTATAGAAAACTCTTTTTATTTTTTAATTCACTGACTAATGTGTTAGAATTTTTTGTATTATTCTTGTTAGATATTTAAGGAACAGTAGCAACAAACTCTAATATCTCTAATATTTTATTTAAGCAGTAATCGATTATAAAAGATAAGATTAATGAAAACAAAAAAGTATGTGGAGTAATTTGTTAGAATTTCGTTTCGTACATTTATTTATGAATTCCACGTTACAATACGTTTGTTTTATAGACTGTAATATTTTTGTCACTGAGCTAGGCCCTAAAAATCATTTCTTGTAATTTACGGGTAAACCCGTGGGTGAAATTGTTAGAAAATGTAAATATATATCGGCAATTATTAGCTTAACACCATAGCGCAAAGATTTTAATCTCTAATTCAATATCCTTTCAGTTATAGAATTGACGTACAAATACCTAAACTATACCTAGCCCCGACCTCAGATCTGTTAGAAAACGCTACAGTAGCATTATATATACCTACCGCACACACTGTAAAAAAAAAACCAACTTTAGAATTATAGGAACTTTATAACTTTCTCGTACCGGACTATTTATGATTCTGTAAAAATTGTATTTTTATAACTATTGATTGGAAGTCCTTTGTAAATCTGTAAATCTTCGGCTAGTAACATATTAACTTGTTGGGCTGACCCCAACCACGTCACAAGCATGGCCAGGAACTCAAAACTCATGAACACGTGAGTTTCGGCCCGGCCGAAAGTTTCGGCCCATTTTGGCCGAAACCGAAACTGCGGCCGAAACTCGATTTTTTGGCCGAAACTGGCCGAAACCGAAACCGAAACCGAAACTTCGGTCGGTCACTAATATTTAGTCTACATTATGCCATTTTTATTACTCCACAACAACTACAGCAAGTAAAATTTACTTGCTGTAGTAGCTGTGGAGTAAATACGGCTTCTTATCTTATGTCGATATTATAGTGTGTGTTTTAAATTAACACTTCAAAAAATCATAACGTAGGATTACGTCACATGGTATTTTATCATAACTCGTAACGAATAAGTAGCCATTCTCATACGAGCGTCCGTAACGAAACCATACCGCGATTTAAAAAAACTGAACAGCGCCATCTAGTTACGATGCTGACAACTTACAACTTGTACTAAAATTTATATGAATGACAAATAGTTTACTTTAAAGCTAACCCGCGTAAATTCGTTTACGCTATAAGTGGTGTATTTATTTGGCTAAAGATAAATGTTTGCTCCATGTATAAATATCGCAGCCGGGACCCACTATTGGTATGATTTTAGCTGGGTAGGTAGATACCTATTTATATTAAACGGGTCCCGATTGTTAAATACTGCATGTTCCACACCCGAATTATTGTACGGCCTGGATTAGTTTTATAATATTAAAATGGCTACCGAAACGCAATAGGAAAAGTTTATACCATAGCGAAGTCTTGCCACGGGACCGATCCAACAACTAACAATCTACTTAATTACAACGCAATTTAATTGGCACTCAGCTGTCGGTAGATTTCCGATCTGACTCATGGGATCAATTGGTAGACTTAGGCTGGCGTTCAGTTATTTAATCGATTGACGGATAGAAAATTATTATCTTCGCTCCTTTGAGAATTATTGCCAGCGATGGGTTTGTAAGAAAAAATTGACAAGAGTTATGTCAAGCCAAATTGGCAACGTGTAACTTATTACCATAGTAGAACTCTGTTATTACCTTTGATTTTACATGTCGTAGGAACACATTATGTGGTTCTAATGTTAGTACAGTAGACCCGCGGTAATCCGGCACCCCCTGTAGTCCGGCAGGACATAATAGTAGGTACCTACCTATTTTGTGATGATCGTCAGATTGTCGCTAATGTAAACAATGCAATATTGAGCGAGCTACAACTAAAAAAAATAAAAAAGTTATGAAATAATGTTGGTTTTGTTTATTTTCCTAATTTCAACATCTGTATGATTTGTTGCTACTTCAGACACACATGGAATTTCATTTTTAACCGACTTCCAAAAAAGGAGGAGGTTCTCAATTCGTCTGTATTTTTTTTATGTTACCGGCAAATCGCTTGAAAGAGTTATCCGATTTTGATGATTCTTTTTTTATTTGAAAGCTGGTGCTTCCCATGTGGCCCCATATACAGGAAGTCAAAATCTCATGCTGGGATTCTGGAGAAGTCGAAGAAATCCCTCGAATCGAGGGAATTACTTAACGATTTACAGCAGTTACCTTGTGTTTGGGCTTGATTAATTTGTATTGGGGAGAACATTACCCCTAGACAGATATAATTTCAGTCTACCCGTCACTAAAAATAATGAAAAAAAAAATTTTTAACATAAGAAAACCGACTTTAAACAAAAACTAAAAATTAAAAAGTAATAGCTAGTATATTTAGATTTATCAGATATTATTGACTGTAATACTGAAGTAGGTGCCAATATATCTATGAGAGATTAATAATACCTACCTAAACCAATAGTTTTACTTGGCGCCGATTTCAGTATTACATTCAATAATATCTGTTAAATCTAAATATACTAGATACCTATTACTTTGTACTAAGTTAATTTTATTTTTCAATTTTTAGTTTTTTTTTGTTAAATTTTTTTTTGGATCTGTAATTTGTCGTAATACAAGGTGCTCTCATGTGAAAAATTCCGAGCTATAGGAGGTCTTGGGCAGCACTTTATAATCCGACAAATTGGATATTCCGACACTGCCCGTGCGTTTAATCAGACAAAACCGTTTGTCTGATTAAACGCAACAAGAAAGAATATTATCGAGCAATCACACCCAAGTTCGTCGTCGGCAGCGCGCGGCAGCGGGATCACAAGTTTGGGTGTGATTGGATTGGTCGATAATATTCAATCCTTTTGCGTTTTACGCTTGTGCCACTTGTCTATGGAGGCTGTAGAGTTACCCAGTTACCCCGAGCACATGGCGCAGCGTTTAGACAGACCTACGGTAATCAGACAAACGGTTTTGCAGGGCAGTGTCGGAATATCCAATTTGTCGGATTATAGAGTGCTGCCCAAGACCTATAGCTCGGATTTTTTTATATATATTTGTTAGATATATTCTATACTTTCGTTTGCGATTTACGCTTGTGCCACTTGTCTAAGGGGGCTGGTATCCCAGATCAGATCTCTCTCTCTCTTTCGCTTAGAACAGATTTCTCACATCGGCATTATTCTGTTGTGATGGAATTCTCTGTTCCCTTTTAAAATTATTACATATATTGCTCGTATTACTTGCTGGCTTGATAAGGATCCCCTACAAATAAATAGATAGGGGCCGTGTATTTAAAAAGAGAGTTCTTTAAATAAAAAGCGACGATGCAAGAAATCTGTTCAAAACACTGATCTTTATTATTACCACATACCTACAGATCAGTGATTCAAAATAAGTATGTTGACGTTTTCGTAGACAGCCAAAAAAAAAAAGAAATATTATCGGAACAATAATGTTTTATGTGTATTCTAAAAGGCTTGCCCTTATCGCTATCTTGAAAGCAGTCTTTTATCTAATGAACTTTGACTGGCTTTTAGGCAAGACGAATGCTTTCCTGTTTACACCTATCTCACATTCAATATGGCAGACAAGGTACGACAAAGTTTATTGCCTCAACAAGTTTAGTGAACTTTAGTTCACAGCTGTCAATGACAATATTTTACGAACTATTGAAAGGTAATAAATTCTACATGAGACAAATAAAATATGTTTACTATTCTTTTTCGTTTTTATTTTCTTACTCGAAGTAAAGTTTGTTCAGAAAAAACACTGACAGAGTCAATTAATAAAGTAGAAGTGAATTCACTCCTAGCTAATAATATTAGCGGGTGTGAATCTTGTTTCATTAAAGAGTTACTATGGTGAGTTAGCACCTTTAGACCAGGTCTAAGCTACCATCATTTTGTATTGTCCGAAGTTACATAAGCATTCCAAATTTCAGCTCAATCGGAGCATCACTCCTAGCTAATAATATTAGCGGGTGTGAATCTTGTTTCATTAAAGAGTTACTATGGTGAGTTAGCACCTTTAGACCAGGTCTAAGCTACCATCATTTTGTATTGTCCGAAGTTACATAAGCATTCCAAATTTCAGCTCAATCGGAGCATTTGAAGTGGGTCAAATCTTACTTGCAAAATTTGTACCTTAGGTACATACATAGCAAGTTAAATAAAAGTTTGTAAAAAACTTATAAGTTAGTACAATATTACTTACACAAGCATTGCTAATCGCAGCTAGAATGAAAGGTATTTCCCTAAAATAGATCCCGCTGCCAAGACATAATAATCTAAATAAATTAAGTCAATTGAAAAGTATTATAAAGTGTACCTATGCGTGTGCACAGATTTCTTCAAAATAAAAAAGCTTTTAGGAAGAGGAGCAACACATGGCAATAATGAATCGTTAGGTCGAAGCTAAATAAAATAGATTCGTATCGGTAATGCGATCTAATGTAGCAATCTAACCCCGACCACATCGTTTATATCGTGATTCCGATCCTAATCTAGGTACCTACCTACGTATTTTAGGTCAACGGGAAGAGCTAGCGAATCCTAGTAATTTTAGTTACAGTCTCTAGTACTTACTCTGAAACGACTAACAATTTGATAAACATTTTAATTAAAAAATACGAGTACCTATATACTGCTCGTTCGCTCTAACTTTGCCGCTCGGCTCCATACTAAAGTCGAATTTTTAATAAGACGAAGTAAATTGACAGCAACTAATGTCACTTCTTCATACAATGTTGCGTATTTTCTATGACGAAGTGACATTAGCTACTGTCAATTTACTTCGTCTAATTAACAATTCGGGTAAACGCCTCTACGCCAGCGGCAAAGTTAGAGCGAACGGGTAGTATCATATTTCTTGTTCCAGAGTAGGTAAGTATACGACGCTTCATAAGAAAATGTTTAAATGTCTTTTTCAGGAAATGAAAAATTTTGTGACTTCTCTAAAGTTCTTGTTGACGAATACTATCCTTAGACAAATACGGACAAGACATTCGAAGATTTTCGTATGAACCTACTCTGGAACAAGAATTATGACAGTCATCGCGATTTCTATCGCTATTTCTGTTCCCATAATAAAAAATCAGCCAAGTGCGAGTTGGACTCGCCCATGAAGGGTTTCATAGCAGCAAGTAACATACCTAATATAAAAGTTCTTATAGCTCATTGTAACTTAGATTGATGTTTTAACACGTCCGCAGTGGTAGTGATTTTTCTAACCGAAAATGGCGGTTTATGACATATTAAAAAAAACTACCAGCTCTATCTCGTTCAAACCAATTTTCGTTAGTAGTTTTTATGGCAATGTACATCATATATTCTTTTAAGACTTATCATTCTCTTAGTTTAGAAGTTAGAGGGGGGAACACACATTTTTCGAAGTTTCTCTTGCTCAAACTATTCACTTTAGAAAAACATGATGTATAAACCTCAATAGCAGCAATTTGAAGACCTATCTATAGATACCTTAGGTACATGTATGGTTTTGATGAAAAAAAAAATTTTGAGCTTCAGTTCTGTATGGGGACCCCCAAAATTTACTGCTTTTTTTCTACTTTTATAAAATAATCTTAATGCGGTTTACATCTAGTTACCAAGTTTCAATAGCATAGGCCTTATAGTTTCGGAGAAAAGTGGCTGTGACATACGGACGGACAGACAGACAGACATGACAAATCTATAAGGGTTCCGTTTTTGCCATTTGGCTACGAAACCCTAAAAATGGCGATTTCGACACTCATGTTGTCCTAGGACATCCTTCCTAGGGCTTACCCGGGAATCCCAACTATAGGCTGTTGGGCGTTATGTGAGATTTTTAATCGGTAGGAGTCCAGCATAGCATCCATGATGGATTTTCCCTCACGTAAAAAATACAATCATGTTTCCGAGAGAATAATGATTTAAGTTAGTTATTTTTTACATTATTTTAAGTTAGTTACTGCCTCTGTGGCGCAGTCGGTAGTGATACCGCCTGCGGCGCTGGAGGACGTGGGTTCGATTCCCACCGGAGACAAATATTTATGGGTCACACAAATATTTCGGTATATTTATATCGGTAGTGATACCGCCTGCGGCGCTGGAGGACGTGGGTTCGATTCCCACCGGAGACAAATATTTGTGTGACCCATAAATATTTGTTTCAAGAGTCTGGGTGTTTTTATGTATAATATTAATATTTATGTATTTAAAAAGTATATAAGTATTAATATCCGTGGTCTGATACCCATAACACAAGCAGGTTATTCCTAGCTTACTTTGGGATCAGATAGCGTTGTGTGAAATGTCGGTGAATATTTATTTATTTATTTATTTATTTGATTAGGTACGTACATTTAAACATACGAGAATTTAACTTTTACACTATCGTTAAGGTGTTATTCGAATATAGTGAATCCGACCGTGTAGCTAATTTATCATTCTTTCGATAAACTACATAAACCTGTATGATTTTTAGTCCGTTATTTAAAAGTTAACCCCTAAAACTTTATTTCAAAAACGTTGTTATACCTAGCTTTTTAACAAGAGACTCGTTTAATAAATGTCAGAGTTAGCGTTTAACATTCATATGTTCTCAATTCTACATATCATTACCATTAAGTAAGTATGTTATTTTGGAAAAGCTAAAAATAAAATGAAATACCGCTAGGTATAAGAGATGAGACTTGCTAAGTATATGTAAAGTCAATAAAAAACTACAGCATTATTATGCCTGACGTTATTGAGCTATTTAGAGACGTAATTCTCGTGTGTTATTTGAAGTCGAATATTGACAGGAGCGGAGAAAGAATAACGAGACGGCTTTTTATTTATTCAACGTGAGGATAATCCGTCATGGATGGTAAGGTAAGCCGGAGCCATACCAACTAAAATCCACACGTATCCTACCCACCTAATAGCCCACGGTTGCGAGCCCCGGGTGAGCCCTCAGAAGGATACCCTAGGACTTCCATAATTTTATTGTAAAGAGTGCGAAGCTGGGGGCTCAAATATGCTCGATATTCAAGCCCCTTTTTTACTTAATTCGTATTTGGGACTGCGGATTCCGTCAGTCATATATTTTAAAAGAAGATAGAAGGTGACGAATGCCTTACAAAACCATTAGCACCCCGTAGTCGTCTAGGTGAGGCCGCAGTCAGTGTCGCCAACTTCTGTTGGGAATCCAAGGGATATCCTTCCGAGGGCTTACCTGGGGCTCCCAACCGTAGGCGATAGGTAGGGAACGTGTGGATTTAATCGGTAAGAGTCCGGCATAGCATCCATGACGGAATCTCCTCACTTTAAAAAAAAAGCATCCGTAGTCGCAACATATTTACAGTATGTGGTGCTAAGCTCGCAGGCGAGTAAAGTGTGAGAAAAACTCGTGGTAAAGGTACAGTTACACGAACACGTCAATACCTTTCCTCGGCACATACCTACTTACTGCCAGAATTAAGCACCTGTGGCCGCTTAACCTCCTGCTTTATTATGATAACTCAATATTGAATCCTTCGAATACTATGAAAGTATTGTACTTATAAGTACCTAATTCACCTTAATCCACTTCTTACTGGTTGAAGGTACCCTTTTCTTTTAGAAGGAAGTATAACACTTACATCTAGCTTAAAAGCATTTCGTTGCTGTGTTAAGAGTTCATTATGAATTTTAGTAAAATCTTGATTGTCAGTATTCAGTATTTGACCATCTTTTGATAAAAGTTTCTACATATACCTTTTTGCACACTGGGTAATAATTCTGAACCATGTGACATCATCCATTATTATATTTATAGTTTACCTACCCATATTTTCAATAATCATAAATTAATTTATCTTATCTTAGGTAATATTTTGGAAATTCCGTCTGGAGATGAAGAGTATGCAGAGAAGTGATATCTATTGACAGTTATTCAAAACTTAGTTCAGCAAAAATAAGATTTCAGCCAAAAAAAGAATCCGTTTGCCTAGAATAGCAGTGGCCGCTTAGCTAGCAATTCATAAAACCTCCATCCACATCAGACTGACAAGTCTAGGGTTGCCACCCGTACTTTAGAATAAAGTATTGTACTTTATTTCCGGTAATTGTACTTACTTTAAGAGAAAAATAAAATATACGAAAATACTTTATTTCGCGTGATTTGATTTTCCTGGGATTTTTAAAGTCAACTCTGAATATTTTTAAGTTTATAAAAATGGCCCAAGATCCCCGTGGAGCTAGATTTACGAAATTCAAGATAATATGAATCATATAGAATCAGCAGTATAGCATAAACTTAGTAAGGAATGAATTACTCGCTAGGTGAAAAGCGGGCTAGGCTGAATATCGGGGCTTTTCCTTATGCATAAAAAAATGCATAAATTTATCTACAGAAATGGTTTGATTTCAGTAACGCCAACTGATTGTCTTCTTTATTAGCAATATCGTTGAAAACCGCTTTAAAATCACAGACGTACAATAAGTAGCAGACGAAACATTAATTATGTTTGTGTGCGTTGGTCTTTCCATTCCGCTCGCTCTAAGGGGTTAGTGAATGCTGCTATCTCGTTTCTACACGTATATCAACACTATACATGACATTTAAAAAAAATGACGTGCGCCTGGTTTTTGAAAGGTCTAAGCTGCCGATGCTGCAGTTTGACGTATTAGATACCTCTCATTAATGTAGGGGTCAAACTCAGGCACTTCTTTTCAAGATTAAATTTAATGCTAACATAAAAATAAGTGTGGCAAACTGTGATTCAGCATTTAATTAGTTCAGAATTGCATTTTAATATAATGCCTGTAATCTTCGATGATATTGAGTATACAATATATAAAAATGAAGCCCGATTTCCTTGGTCACGGCCGGCATCACGCGTGAAATGCTGGACCGATTTCGCTAATTCTTTTTTGTTGTGTTTGTTTCTGTCAGGAGAAGGTTTTAAAAATATTGGTGCAAAACTATTAGCAGAAATGGTTTTTATTGCGATTTTGAATCGGATCATAGAACTGGAAACTCCGAAATGGAAACAGGGAACAGAAAGACTAAGAGATAATTTTGCAATCCAATATAGCCGCCGCGTCGAAATCACAAAATTTCATGATGGGTATCGTTTAAGGGGAATTTTGGTACGCTGAGTACGAATCACATGATAATTTTGCAATCCAATTTGGCCGCCGCGCCGAAATCACAAAATTTCATGATGGGTATCGTTTACGGGGGATTTTGGTACGCTGAGTACGAATCTCATGATACTTTTGCAATCCAATATGGCCGCCGCCCTGAAATCACAAAATTTCATGATGGGTATCGTTAAAGGGGGTTTTTGGTATGCTGAGTACGAATCACATGATAATTTTGCAATCAAATATGGCCGCCCCGCCGAAATCACAAAATTTCATGATGGATATCGTATAAGGGGTTTTTTGGTATGCCGAGTACGAACTTTGGGTTAATTTAGCAATCCAAGATGGCTGTCGCGCCAGCGTTGCAAAATTTCATGTTGCATATCGTAGAAGGGGTTTTTTGGTATGCTGAATACGAATTTTAGGTCAATTTTGCAATCCAAGATGGCCGCCGAACCACCGTTGTAAAATTTCATTTTGGATATCGTGAAAGGGGTTTTTTGGTATCTTAGCATACTGACAGAAATCTCGCAACAGTGGCGCGGTGGCCATATTGGATTTCAAAACTATCATGTGATTCGTACTCAGCATACAAAAAACCCCTTAGACGATACCCAACATGAAATTTTGTGATTTCTGCGCGGCCGCCATATTGGATTGCAAAATTATCATGTGATTCGTACTCAGCATACCAAAAAACCCCTTAAACGATACCCATCACGAAAATTTTGTGATTTCGGCGCGGCGGCCATATTGGATTGCAAAATTATCATGAGATTCGTACTCAGCATACCAAAAACCCCTTAGACGATACCCATCATGAAATTTTGTGATTTCGGCGCGGCGGCCACATTGGATTGCAAAATTATCATGTGATTCGTACTCAGCATACCAAAAAACCTCTTAGACGAAACCCATCATGAAATTTTGTGAATTCGGCGCGGCGGCCATATTGGATTGCAAAATTAACCCAAAATTCGTACTCAGCATACCAAAAAACCCCTTATATGATATGCAACATGAAATTTTACAACGGTGGCGCGGTGGCCATATTGGATTGCAAAATTAACCTGAAATTCGTACTCAGCATACCAAAACCCCCATAAACGATATCCAACATGAAATTTTACAATGGTGGCGCGGCGGCCATTTGGATTGCAAAATTAACCTGAAATTCATACTCGTACTACTATTGTTTTCCCAAAAGCGTTTGACATCTTAGATCGTATGTCCACCTATTTATAATCCGGACCAGTGTGCGGCCGGCCAGCCGCAACAAAAAAAGCGCATTGATGTTACATAGTTGGATCAAAACGTTACACATTGTATCATTACAAGGCGCGCATTGCAATGCTCGGATCACCTGCTTCACTGCTGTAACCTCGTCTTGTATCATTACAAGGTGCGCATTGCAATGCTCGGTTCACCTCCCACACTGGCTGTAATTCTCGACTCGTAACATTACATTACGCGCGAATGCTCCCGGTAAGGGAGCACCTTTAGAAAAAAATTATGTTTTGTAACATCATTTTTTTCTAAAGGTGCTTTAGCCTCAATAGCATTTTTGAAGACCTATCTATGGATACCCCACACGTGTGGGTTTGCTGAAAAAAAATCTTTTCGTTTCAGTTCTGAGTATGGGGACCCCCAAAATTTACTGCTTTTTTTTAGTTATATTTAAAAATCTTAATGCGGTTCACAGAATACATCTACTTACCAAGTTTCAAGTGCATAGGTCTTATAGTTCGGAGAAAAGTGGTTGTGACATTCGGACGGACAGACAGACAGACATGACGAATCTATAAGGGTTCCGTTTTTTGCCATTTGGCTACGGAACCTTAAAAGAGGTATTTTAAGATACTCTTATTTCATTAAAATAAATCTTATTGAACTAGGCGGCTAACTCCTTCCCTGTAGTTGCGTTAGTGTGTGTGGTTTTTATATGTGTTAGTTTTGGCGTACTTTTCAATCTCTAATGCTTTGTCTGCTACTTATTGTAAGTCTGTGTTTAAAATTTAGTCATTTAGAAAATATAATAGAAGGTAAACGCAATTTAAAGAAAGACAGTTCGTATTCAGAAGCTATAGTTTTAAAAAAAGATCCAAGGTGAAATACTTACTAATACGGATTTTATGCAGAATCCACTGCAGAAAAATGGCAACATATTTTGAAAATATGACCTGAGAACTTTATTCAATAAAAAAATGCTCATTCACAGAGAGCGTGTTTTCAATTATGAATGTGAAGTTGCGGGGAGAAAGGAACAGTGGGCCTAAAAAGGCAACATTGTATGTTTCATATTATGAAACGTAAAATGTTTGGTACGCTTTGTATGTTCTGTATTTCAAATTATATGAATTGTATGTTTCATATAATGAAACATACAATGTTGCCTTTTTAGGCCCGCAGGGCTCCATTGAAGTTAATCAAAAATGAGCTCCTGATCTACATAAATTTAGAGTTTACCTGTATGGACTCGTATAATTAAAAAAAAAAAAAATTTAAAGCTCTTGTGTACAGCCAAAGGTACTAAATTAAATAAAATGTTCTCTTTTTTTTTTAAGTCCGGCCTCTGAAATCATATATAGGTACTCTATTTCGTCTAAAAAAGGTTGGCAACCCTACTGACAACAGCAGAAAACAACACATTCATATTTTAATTTAGTAGCAACGTGTCTCTTTAGCGCCGTGCATGACGTGCATTTCATACGGATTGTTCTTTTTCCATGTTTGTAATTAAAATTTGTAAAACAATGTGTTCGTTTCATGATGAGTTCCTGTACGTAAAGTCTTGCGGTTATATGTTACTATTATATCTATATCTATCTCTATACATAGATATGATAAAACTGTAGAGGATCGAGAAATCTGTACATGGCAGATATTTTGAAAAATATTATTCACAGCATTCTCTAATTGTACAGATGTCCAACCCCCTTAAAACACTTTGGTTTACTAATAAAACGACAATTGTTCGGTGGTAAGGTTCTGTATACATATATTGAATAGATATCGATCTTTTGAATCGTTCAGTTCTAGCGAAGATTCTCTCCACTGTGTGAGAGTGGCACCTCTGTCCAGCACGCGTTGTTCGGGATCGGAAAGGAGAGGGCGGGATTAGGTTGAAGAGTTCTTCAGAACACTCACTGTGATACTATGATCATGATAATTTTTGTTGTCTTCTCTTTTTATAATCCTATTTACATTGCAAGGATAAAATTGCTTGCTCTGTGTGGACGCGCCTAGATATTGATGAAATTCTTTATGGGTGTACCAGTGTGCTCGAAATTTTTCGTTTACTTAGTGGTTGGGTTATGCAGAACAACTTCCGGAATATCTAATCAAATACATGTATAAAAAAATAGAATAACAGTGTAAGTCCTTCAAAACGACTCTAAAGGCCTTTTTTTATTTGCTCTATTCTATTGGGTGTAACAAAATTACCTATCCAAATTTCGTCACGTGACGTGGCATCAGTCAAGAAACATTACAAAAATAACTGACTGAATTGTTTTAGAATAGCCTTAATCATTAAGCTCTTTTATGATTAAGCCAACACGCCAGTTTAGATTTACCCTCACATTCAAAGAAACCCTTGAATTCGAAAAGTTGAGATGCCTCTAATTTCTGAACTACCAAACTCTCAATAATGAAACTTGTGTGAAACAATGTTAAAAACACTCCCTTTCTGACACTAAAAAAATATTTGAAATCGGACCATGCGGTGAGAACTTACAGCTGAAAAACCGATTTATCTTTCATCCCCTCTCCCGCAGGAACCGCGCAAAATATCGGGATCAAAAGTATCTAAGAACCTTCCTCGGACTATAAGCTCGGAATGTACCAAGTATCATTCAAATCGGTTCAGTAGTTTCGGCGTGATACTTATTCGGGATACAGACAGACAGACAGACAGACAGACAGAGAGACAGACAGAGAGACAGACAGACAGACATGAAAATTTTAAATTACATATTCGGCTTCAGAATCGATTAATTATAGAACGCCCTACAATTGAAATTTTCAAAATATCTTCCATGTACAGACTCTCGACCCTCAACAGTTTTATTATAAGTACTAGCTGACCCTCGCAACTTCGTTTACGCCACATAAGGTGTATGAAAGGACAGGTATGTTTTCAACAGACTCATGGAAGCGTATGAAACTGCCCTGTTTGCTTAATCATAAAAGAGCTTAAAGATTAAGTCTATGCTAAAACAATTCAGTCCACGCCTTCGGCGCTGACTGAATTATTTTACAATAGCCTTAATCATTAGGCGCTTTTATGATTAAGCCAACACTCCCGTTTAATCCAAAGAACCCTTGAATTCTAGGTTTACCTAAAGTTGAGATGCCCCTAATTTCTGAACTACAAATCCCTCAATATTGAAACTTGTGTGAAATAATCCTTAAAGTACACCCTTTCCGTCACAAAAAATATATTTGAAATCAGACTACGCGATGAGAAATTACAACTGAAAAACCATTTCATCTCTCATCCCCTTTCCTGAAGCAACCGTGCAAAATATCGGGATCAAAAGTATCCTAGAACCTTCCTCGGATTATAAGCTCAGATTGTGCCAAGTATCATTTAAATCCATTCAGTAGTTTCTGCGTTATACTTATTCGGGATACAGACAGACAGATAAACAGACAGACGAAAATTTTAAATTACATTTTCGGCTTCAGTATCGATTAGAGAATGCCTTACAATTAAAATTTTTAAAATATCTTCCATGTACAGACTCTCGACCCTCAACAGTTTTATTATAAGTACTAGCTGACCCTCGCAACTTCGTTTGCGTCACATAAAGTCTATGAAAAGAGAGGTATATCTTAATCAGATTCGTAGCAGCGTCTGAAACAGCCCTGTTTGATTAATCAGAAGAGTCTATTCTAAAACATTTCAGTCCCCGCCTTCGGCGTGAACTGAATTGTTTTACAATACCCTTAATCTTTAAGTTCTTTTATGACTAAGCAAACACGCCAGTTTAGAATGACCCTTACATTCAAAGGAACCCTTGAATTATGGGTTTAGCGAAAGTTGAGATGTCTCTTATTTCTGAACAACAAAACCCTCAATATCGAAACTTCCTTTAAGTACTCCCTTTTCAACACTAAAACAATATTTGAAATCGGACCACACGTTGAGATATTACAACTGAAAAACCATTTTGCCTTTCATCCCCTCTCCCGCAGGAACCACGCAAAATATCGAGATCAAAAGTATCCTAGAACCTTCCTCGGACAATAAGCTCTGAATGTACCAAGTATCATTCCAATCGGTTCAGTAGTTTCGGCGTGATACTTATTCGGGATACAGACAGACAGACAGACAGACATGAAAAATTTAAATTACATTTTCGGCTTCAGTATCGATTAGTGAATGCCCTACAATTAAAATTTTCAAAATATCTTCCATGTACAGACGCTCGACCCTCAACAGTTTTATTATAAGTATAGATAGATTTTAGAATAGCCTTAATCATTAAGCCAACACGCCAGTTTAGATTTACCCTCACATTCAAAGAAACCCTTGAATTCGAAAAGTTGAGATGCCTCTAATTTCTGAACTACGAAACTCTCAATAATGAAACTTGTGTGAAACAATGTTAAAAACACTCCCTTTCTGACACTAAAAAATATTTGAAATCGGACCACGCGGTGAGAACTTACAGCTGAAAAACCATTTTATCTTTCATCCCCTCTCCCGCAGGAACCGCGCCAAATATCGGGATCAAAGTTATCTAAGAACCTTCCTCGGACTATAAGCTCGGAATGTACCAAGTATCATTCAAATCGGTTCAGTAGTTTCGGCGTGATACTTATTCGGGATACAGACAGACAGACAGACATGAAAATTTTAAATTACATATTCGGCTTCAGAATCGATTATAGAACGCCCTACAATTGAAATTTTCAAAATATCTTCCGTGTACAGACTCTCGACCCTCAACAGTTTTATTATAAGTATACATAGATGATATAAACAGTATAATCGCGCATAATATCAACTTGAAGCTGTATAATGCAATCAGATAGTGTTTGTGAGCGACGGAGGCCTAATCCTAACCCTTTTCCTACGGTAAGCGTTATCGCATTCCAAATTCGTCTGTATGTGTAGTAAACCTCCTGATGATTTGTAGGGTTGAACCCGTTTAATGTCATTTGGAGAACACGCACGGCACATCTATTTACGACATAATTTTGATAAAAAGTAAAAAAATTACAACATTAATTAGAAACAATAAACAAACAGTTTTTATGACATAAAAAAGTGAATGTTACATTATTATTTACGTTTTTACATATACCTACATATTTTTAAGGAAATTTACTATTCTATACTAATATTATAAAGAGGCAACGACGTATTATAATATAGACACGTCATCACGGTTTTCAAGCAAATATTTTTTATATTCAAAAAAAGAATTTCTATGAAATTATCTATGGCAGCATGTATGAAAATTAAGGCAATTGCCTGACTTTTTTGTTGCCATTTTTATGTGTTGGTAACGTATCTATAGTTTTTTTATATATCTATACTAATATTATAAAGAAGTAAAGTTTGTGTGTTTGTTAAATTGTAAGGGGTAATCTCGGGATCTACTGAACCGATTTTAAAAATTCTTTCACCAATAGAAAGCTACGTTATTGTGGAGTGTCATAGGCTATATAGCATCACGCTACAACTAATAGGAGCGGATCAGTAATAGTAAATGTTTCAAAAACGGGGGACCACGGAAACAGGTAATACTCTCTCTTATGTGGCGCAAACGAAGTTGCGCGGGTCAGCTAGTCATTGATAAAGAGGTACGTTTGTGAGGTTGTGAGTTTGTGACGTTGTAAGGGGTAATCTCTGGATCTACTGAATCGATTTTTAAAATTATTTCACCAAAAGAAAGCTACGTTAATGTGGAGTGTCATAGGCTATAAATAATCGCTACAATGAATAGGAGCTGAGCAGCAATGAAAAATGTAACACAAACGAAGTTCAAACTAAACTCAAAAAACTCAAAACAAAACGCAAACTCAAAAAAGCATTTATTTCACATAATCCTAATACATAGGCACTTGCGACACGTCAATGAAATCAGTTGTGAGGATCAGCTAGTAATTTATATAATAGAGCGTATTTGTACCTAAAGTTCATTTTCTACTATTCTGAATCACTGAATCAACGAAGCAATCAAAAAAAATTTTCAGTAAAAAATAAAACCGACTTCAAACAAATCCTAAAAATTTAATTTACTTAGCACAAAGTAATATGTATTTTCATTTATCAGATTTTATTCAATATCATATTGAAGTCGGCGCCAAGTAAACCCATAGTTTTATGTAAGTAGGTATTATTCATGGCACCAACTTCAATATTATATTGAATAAAATCTGATAAATCAAAATACATATTAATTTGTGCTAAGTAAATTGAATTTTTAGGATTTGTTTGAATTCGGTTTTATTTTTTACTGAATTTTTTTTTTCATTATTTTAAGTGACTGGTGAACAGAAAAATATATCTATCTAGGTGAAAGTTCTCATCAATACAAATCAATCAAGCCCAAACACAAGGTAGCTGCTGTAAATCATTAAGAAATTCCCTCGACTGTCTTTCGGTTCCATCATCAGATCGACTCCAGACATTCATTAAACTGTAGTACCTACATTAAAGCACTGAATTAAAAACTTAACAAACGCACTAGTTGTCCCTACAATTTTCGGTGGTTGCCCTCGATTTCTCCTGAATCCCATCATCAGATCCTGACCTGGTGAAATTGGGACCACCTAGTGAACTCTATCCAACCAAAAGCAGATTTGAAATTTGTCTATAGTTGACGAAATATCGGTGAACATACATAAAACATTGAGAACTTTCTTTTTTTTAAAGTCGGATTTATCAATATAGGTGTTAAGTTCTCATCAATACAAAATACAAATCAATCAAGCCCAAACACAAGGTAACTGCTAAAATTGTTAAGGAATTCCCTCGACTGTCTTTCGACTCTATCATCAGGTCGACTTCAGACCTTCATTAATGTGAAGAACATTAAAGCACTTAATTAAAAAGTTAACAAGCGCACTAGTTGTCCCTACAATTTTCGGTGGTTGCCCTCGTTTTCTCCTGGATCCCGTCATCAGATCCTAACCTGGTGAGAATGGGACCACCTCAGAAGTAAACCCTATTCAACAAAAAAATAAATTTTGAAATCCGTCTATAATTGACGGAAATATCGCTTAACATACATAAAAAAAAATACATACGGATGAATTGAGAACCTCCTCCTTTTTTGAAGTCGGTTAAAAAGGGATGACTTTAAAAAGCCTTTTTGTTTAGGCATATTGAGGATTAAATAAAATAATGTCTGTAAGATCTGTAAGTAAGTACGTTCCTTTTCCCATACTGGGTGGAAAACTAAATTCATGGTACTGTTTTTCTTCATACGATAAATATTATTTATAAATTTTCCAGATATCATAATATTTAACCCCGTACAAAGGTACACTTTAACTTAGCAGACATTCAAACTTAATCAACTTTGATGTATCTAAACCTGTTTGGCCAAATCTTCAGTATCATAATACCGTTTGGACTACGGCAATGACGAACGCAATTTCACAGTCCGCATCCTTGTAATCCGAGATAAAGCGGCCCAATAAACGTACTAGATGGTTTGTATAAGACCAAGATATAGGGCTACTCATAGACAAAGGCCTCATTCTGGATCTCAACGACGAGCGGGGCGACCGGCGAGAGCGAGAAACAGAGTATAACGGTTCCGGGCGACTTGAGACAAGTCTGTTGAAATGTGAATGAAAATAGCTTCAGTGTGCGTGCTTTCTTTGCACGTGTGTGTGCATCGACGTGTAAACACACATGACTTGACTCAAATCGCTCGACCATCTCCGCAGCCCATAAGGCGTCAAACTAGCGTGAGACGCCATGCCAGAGTACAAGAGAGTAGGCAACTACACGGTTCCCGTAGATACAGCTTCATGACGGACACACAGACAGACGGACGGCGAAGTCTCATGGTCCCGTTTTTTCACTTTGGGTGAGGAACCCTAATAAATAGTATTACCGTGGCCTTACTCTCTTATAATCTGGCGCCGCGCTCTCGCTGCAATCGCCGCCCGTCGCCACGCTCGCCGCTGACATTCAGTTTGAGGCCTAAGACCAAGATATAGGGCTACTCCTTGGAGAGCAATCACGAAGAAAGGTCAGCCGCAGGGGTTTCTTAAGCCTCTCACAATCAAATTTAGCTGCATCTCCGTGGATTAATCGGGGATTAGGTAAATTGGCCCGGATACACTGATGGAAAGATCACTTCGTTAACCAGGGTAGTTTGGAAAGTGATAAATTACATTTTAGTTTTAGTAGATAAAAGTCCACGTTGCACTTTCTTTGATTTAGAAAGAGGTTTAACTTGTAATGTTTCTCAAAGAGTATTTCGCACGATTGTAGGTACTAGGTAGGTACTGTGTTTTGTGACAAGGTAAAGATTTTTTCCCCTGTTGGGAGTCCTGGGGACATCTCTTCGAGGGCATACCCGGGGCTCCCAACCATAGACTGTTAGGTAGGATACGTGTGGCTTTTAGTCGGTATAAGTCTGGCATAGCATCTCTGGAGGATTTTCCTCACGTTAAAAAAGGTAAGGTATTTCTCACCTTTTACTCAACGTTTCGATAGGAGTTGCATCGGCTCGACAAAAACATTATGTGCACAAAGCGTTAGTTTAAAACAAATGTTAGCAAACCGATTCCGGTTTTATGCGTCCAATAATTTGTATTAAAACTTTGAGCATTTGCTCGAAATATCCATTACCCGTATTATAATTAAATATATTTATTTGGTGACTAGCTGACCCGCGCAACTTCGTTTGCGTCACATGAGAGTGAGGTATGGTATTAATATTTCAAGTATTATAATGTTTCCCGTTGCATTTACCCCCCTCGCGCTTATTCTCGTCGCGTCGCGTCGCTTGTATTCGTTACAGCTAAACCGCTTATCTTCGTTTGCGTCACATGAGAGTGAGAAGGAAAAAGGTGTTAAAGTGATATGTTTCCCGTCGCTTTTACTTCTACCCATCCGTTTTTCGGTATGGAACTCATAGTGTGCGAGTCCGACTCGCACTTGGCCGGTTTTTATGGTTCAGTTGACTGGCTGCCACTGCAGACCAAGTTTACTCCCGTCACGTCGCTCATACTTTAGAACTTAATAAGAGGGTTATTGTAAGTGAACCTTAAAAGATAGGCATATGCCGTCAAGGACTTTTTTGTTTAACTTTTTAAGAGAAACAATTTTGTAGTATACAATTTTGACGTAACTTTAACTATTTATGCAGCGTCAGCAATGGAAACTCTCAAAAGAAAGAAAAAATCCCCGTTTCCATAACATTATTAATGGCTGCTCCGCTCCTATTCGTCTTAGCGTGATGTTATATCGCCATTAGCCAGCCTCAATAAATGGACTATTAAACTGTAAAATAATTTTTGAAATGCAACCAATAGTTTCTGAGATTCTAGCACAAACAAACTCTTCAGTTTCATTATTTCGTGAGCGAACCTTAAAAGATAGACAAATTAGGTTATTGTGAGCGAACCTTATAAGATAGACATATGCTGTCGCGGACTTTTTTTTAGAACTTTTTAAGAGAAACAATTTTGTAATACACAATTTTTACCTAACTATAACCATTTACGCAGCGTACGCCTCGGAAGCTTTCGGACGGTAAAAAATATTCCCCGTTTTCAAAACATTCTTGATTGCTGCTCCGCTCCTATTCGTCTTAGTGTGATGTTATATAGCCTATAGCCATCCTCGATAAATGGACTATCAAACAGTAAAAGAATTTTTGAAATCCAACCAGTAGTTCCTGAGATCCTAGCGTTCAAACAAACAAACAAACAAACAAACAAACAAACAAACAAACAAACAAACAAACAAACAAACAAACTCTTCAGCTTTATAATATTAGTATGGATTACACATAAAGTCAGAATACTGTTTGGACCGAGGGCCTGAGGACGGTGAGAGGGCTGCTTACCGTCCTAACAGAAGCAGGCCCTTGACGGCAGCGTGACGTGAGGGATTCAATTTCGAAACCCCCAAAGACGCGGGATAGCACCCGAACCACCCCCTAGGCGAGGCCGCAGTGGTAGCCGTGGGTCTGTTGGGAGTCCTGGGACATCCTTCCGAGGGCTTACCCGGGGCTCCCAACCATAGGCTGTTGGGCGTTACGTGAGGTTTATTAGTCGGTAGGAGTCCGGCATAGCATCCATGATGGATTTTCTCTCACGTTAAAAGAAATGGTAGTACAATCTAATACTTAGCCCCTTTTTCGTATCACGAGTGCAAAGGAAATTCCTTATAATAATGTTATGAACTCTTATCGACTATAATCACACGGTCACTGTATAACGGTGCTCTACCACTACCTACGGCCGGGAGCACCAGTAAACCCTCGAAAGGATGTCTCAGGATTCCGAATGACTTTGGCTATCACCGCGGCCTAAACCTAAACTATGCCCCTGATTTCGATGAGCAAAAATGTAAAGTCATTACATCTAAAGCACTAAGCTTAATTACATTATTTACCTGTACTTATTTTACACTAACTACTAGACTAATGTCACATTCAAGGGTAAGTACGTATGAAATTTTCATGCAAGGGCAATATGCACGATCGAGGCCCCTATTAACTTGTCAAACTTTGAAATATGATGTGATGTCCTTGACCGGTAACTTACCTCTTGACGTATAAAATAATACGTTCAATACAAAATATCACAAACTCCGAGACGGTCGTAGTGCTAAGACACTCCACAATGTCATATTATACCCATAACAATGTATTTCCTACAACAGTACCGATTCCCAACGGATTCCCAGTTCGAATTGATGAAAAACCGAAAAACAAGATTATTTTCCTCGATGTTACTCCCGCGCGAACACCAGCAAAACCGATATCATCAAATGCTGTAGCACCAATGAGAAACAACCTTTTAGAAGTCAAGTTTGCCAATGATATTATCTACGAAAATATAAAACCTGTATTCAGCATTCTAAGGATAATGGGTGTTCTGCCTATAACGAGGCCAACTGCTGGAGTGAATCAGTTCCAAGTAGCGTCTCCAGCAATGTTGTATAGTCTCGTAATGTATGTAACCATGGTGAGCTACGTGCTGTACTTGTCTCTCCATAAAGTTCAGATATTGCGCACTGCTGAAGGAAAGTTTGAAGAAGCTGTTATTGAATATCTATTTACTGTGTACTTATTTCCGATAATTGTGGTGCCTGTATTGTGGTACGAGACCAGCAAGATCGCTGAAGTTCTTAATGGATGGGTAGATTTTGAGGTAGGAATAATTTCATTTATTTTGGCAATTTTTTTTTGTGCTAGCTACCAGATCTACCAGTGGCAAGAACTGGTAATAGATGCAGTTCTTACAGTAAGGTGGCAGGCAAGCATTATGATCAAAAGTGGCTATGGATGTTTGTAACATTAGCCGTAATTATGGTAATGGACAATTTTGCTGTATAAAAAGATTCCTATTAGGTTGCAAAATTTACAAGAAATTGTCACCTTTCTCCTACCATGCACTGCTAGACATGGGAACTGAGGACATTCACAATTGATCCTATAGTAGCATTTGCACTAAAAGATGAATTTAGGTATATTAATCGACAAAGTACACGTTTTTTGACTGATCAATGATTAATAGCAGGATTAGATGTCTTCAAGATATAGGTATTAGTCTTAAAATATATATTTTTTACTTACAGCTCGTTTACAAACAGTTATCGGGTCGCTCTCTCCCTTTGAAACTATTCAAGAAGTCGTGTCTCATCGCCATCATCATTCCGATCTTATCCACAACGACTGTCATCGTTACCCATGTCACTATGGTGCACTTCAAACCTTTGCAACTAGTCCCATACGTTTTCTTGGAGATATTGACCTACATGCTTGGTGGCTATTGGTACTTGCTCTGTGAAACGCTTAGTATCTGTGCCAATATTTTAGCTGAGGATTTCCAACAGGTTAGTATTCCGATAATTATTTATACCTAGTATACCTATAACACTGTAACTCACCACTAATTATTATGTGGGATAAAAAATACAACTGATGAAATGTAGGCGTTTAGTATACCGCTGCCTATCCCTTCGACGAATTAGGCGTCATCATACGTAAAAGACAGATAGGTAATTCAACCCAGTTTAAGCCGCTCTGAACGTAGGTATATTATATGGCTAAAAGGGACATAGAATTCCCATCCTAAAAGGGTACAACTACGATTCTAAGTTGGCCACATGCATAGCAGCGGGCCTACAAGAGTTGCAAAAGAAATCTCTTCGAATCTTCTCCCGGTAACATCTGAACCTTGCATTGACTGGTAAGCAAGGTCAGAATTTTACTGACAAGGTCAGTTCTGCTGTATTTACCGCATGATTTGAAGCAACTGCAACTCAACCCATTGAAGACTAGACAGCAGTAACCTATTCTTGAACAATCGGTCAGCCGATGTACTAGCTAACAGTAACGACCAAGTAACCTGGGCCCTAAACAATTTGATGAAGCCCGTTAATTGACTTTAAGATATTTTTTTAAGTAGCCCTCAAAGGTCTTTTCCTTTCTAGGCACTTCGCCATATTGGCCCAGCAGGTAAAGTCGCGGAATACCGAGCTCTCTGGCTTCGTTTGAGCAAATTGTCGCGGTACACAGGCATTGCAAATTGCTATACTTTCACTTTCGTCAATTTATACCTATTCCTCATCATAACCTTGTCCATCTACGGTCTACTGAGCCAGATATCTGAAGGATTCGGAATTAAGGATATTGGACTCGCACTGACAGCGTTTTGCAGTATTTTTTTATTGTTCTTTATTTGTGATGAAGCTCATTACGCTTCTCATAATGTAAGTACAAGTTTTTGATGACTTAACTATTTTAGAACGGAGAAGAGGATCGTTTTTATGGAAACAGGCCGAAGGCGGCGGCGTGACTGGAGATATTCCCACACGTCTTCTGCAGAAGAAGCCTGCTAACATCCGAATCCGAACAGACTCCATAAAGGAAAAGCCCCAAACGAATCCCCCAAAGCAATGAGAACCTGAACCGCTAGGCGAGGTTGCGGTTATAGCCAAAGTCTGCTGGTAATCTTGTGACATCCTTTCAAGCCATTATCCGGGGTTCCTGGCGCTAGACAGATAGGTTTTGCCGTGTGGTTTTAATCGGCTAAAGCCTGGTAATACATCCTTTAGTAGATTTCTCACTTTAAAAAGCGGTAGGTATGTTGGTCCTTGTTCAGTATAATATTTTTGTTCTTAATTTACTTTTATATTTAGGTACGAACAAACTTCCAGAAGAAATTACTTATGGTTGAGTTGTCATGGATGAACACAGATGCACAAACCGAAGTGAATATGTTTTTGCGCGCTACGGAAATGAACCCTTCCCAGATCAGTTTAGGAGGCTTCTTCAATGTTGATAGGACTTTGTTTAAATCGGTAAGTAGATCATATCTTGCTTGCATTCACACAACTTTTTCATGATTCAGTCGAAATAGACTTGGTGATATACTCGTGCTTTCTTTTTGGGCTATCCTAGTAATATTGCCATTAAGGTTCTTCACCTCAAGCGAAATGGGTCCGAATTATGGATCACATACTTAACTATTTTTTACGACTCTAGATGCGAAGCCAAGACCTCAACTACAGCAGTTGTATGTACTACCAGTCTACCACTGTATCCGATCACAGAATAACTAATAAGTAGAACTACGGCCTAGGCCTACCTAACAAAAATTTACAGTCACACACAATGAAACATTTTTCGTTACAGTTACTGGCAACCATGGTCACATATCTCGTGGTATTGCTGCAGTTCCAGATCAGTATTCCAGACGATGGTCAAAGCCAGGTTCCTCATAACGAAGACGACCCACATTCATACAACGTTACCAGTGCTATGACAGAATCTATGACAACTCCCACCACTGTTATGACCACTATCCTTACTACTCTTGCAAAGAAAAAGAAGAAACACTAGCTTTTAATTGCACATCTCTTGAAATATAATAGAATAGGTGCCTTAAATCATTCGCTTTCTAATTTTCCCGTGTACTACCTATTTTTTTAAAGTGTGTGGACTCAGTGTTCTGTATATATCTTAACTACCACTATTATAGAATATATTATATAATCTGTGTGTGCCACATTGCTTATGCAACTTTCGCTGTGGCTGGTCTATTATACTTAACATTGTTTTTGCTTAACCCCAGGAAAGAAGCACAGTCCCTATGAACTGCTCCTGAACTTTTTTATAGGTAATTAAGTTCATTTGGTAAGTATAGGTCTTAGACCATATAACACGGGACTAGCCTTTGCGAACCACCGCATACAAAAATATTCTGCCAGTTTTCATACAAGTGAAGGGGGAAACACAAAGACATATAAAATTTCATTCCATTTAAAAATGTATTAATCGACAAACGCGTAATGGCTGTTGTGTGTTAATTGTTATTGTACAGTCAACTACAATGTAATGTACTAGTTTAATCATATAAAATGATGTACTGATGTACAGGCTTTTCATAAAGCCAAAAGACCAAATGGTCATGTGCAATGGCAGAAAACAATGCTTAAGTAAGGCGCATCCTCAGGTACTTAGATTATCTTGATGAGTTTCATTTTAGTAGGTACTTATATCGTTATCTTTATTTCCTCGTAACTACTGCATTCCTGAACAGCTTGTCTAAAATAAATATAAGTAAGTATAATGTTTTATTTTAAGTGCGAGTCGGAATTGCGCACGAAGGGTTCCGTTAAGGTCGGTACCTACCGCTACCATATTTTAAGTTAAGTATAACCTCTTTTTAATTTTTTAGTTTTGTTGGTGTGTTTTTCTTGGCCGTTAAAATTCTGCGGGATCCCGGGTCTGATCCTGGGAGAGAGCGAGCGCGTGGGCGGCACGTCTCACTAGATTGGTCTTGAGATACACTAGCCACTCAGCGTAGTAGCCTCTGAAGTCACGCAGAAACATCAAGTCAGCGTTCGGTAATCGTACCTCAACCTCATCAGCCCTTTGCTGAAATCCTGAAACTGCCTGGTTGTCTCAGCTTCCCCTCTGTGGGATCGGGTAGACCAACATGTAATCTACGTGTAGCCCAAAGACGGAAAAAGAAGGGTCCTCAGGCAACGCAGACAGTGACAGCAAACATCCTCCCTAATGAACGCGCACACCCTGGCCAAGCTTTATCTCGAAACTGCTCCTTGATGATATACACAAGTACGGGGTATCATCAAGACGGCATATTTGCGTCTTGATGAGGAACGTCGAGAATCGCAGCTGGCCGTGCCATCTTTAGATGGTGGAAGACGGCGTTATTGGTTGATGCCTTTATTTTTATGCATGTAGGTGACTAGGTGTTTATTTGACGTAAGTGTACTAAACGAGGGAATGACGTTAATAATTGTACTTACCTACCTATGACTTAAAGTTTAATTAAGAAAATATAGAAATGTATAGAGCTCGACCTGCGCCCCCTCGGGCTTCGCGCCTGGTTGCGGCCGCTCCCTTGAACCCCCGGTTAAGACGGCCCTGCCTGAACCGATCCCTTGTGTTGAGAACGTAAAGTTTGATCAAAATCTTAATGACTTGGATGTATGGCTCTCTAGATGTCAGGATGTTTGCCCCTCTTTTACCTTTTCCTAGTATTTAACCCATATTTTACAGTCGGGTTGCTGGTCTGAACTACAAGGGATATCGAAAACCAGTGCTTACACTGGAAGACAAACAATATAGCTAATAACGAATGAGTGTGTGAGATAATATTTAATAAAAAAATACCTATAGTTTAAAATATTCCAAACTATCTAATATTAACTGTACCATGTAATCTATTCAAATACCTTACCTGGGGAGTTCGGTTCCTCATTCCTCCCTTAAAATTAGTTGTGGTTATCCTTAAGGGGCGGTTATTGCGCACAAGTAGGCATTTGGCGCTACCCTCGCCCCGGGCGCAAGACACACCGCGCGCCGGCAGCGGCAGTCAACTCTCATGCCACAGTATACAGTATAGTAGAAAGAAACAGCATGCTAACTTTGTTTGACGTAGTAAATGCATCTAACTTTATTAAGTGTAGTGATTTATTAGTTTCGTAAATAAAAATAAAAGAGTTAATCGCAAATAAATTATGTATATTATACTATTATTTTTAAGCTAAAGAGTTTGTTTGTTTGTTTAGTTGTTCTAACTCTAGAGTCTAAGAGACTGCTAGTTGAATTTCAAGAGTTTCTTAACAGAATGTCCATTTTTGAAAAATACCAAAATATATAACATCACGCTAAGGCGAATAAGAGCTTAGCAGCAACGAAAAATTTTTCGACAACTAGGATATTTCATTTCTTTTGAGAGTTTCCGTTGCTTACGTTTGCTACAGTTGCGTAAAAAATGTAAATTACATAATAGCTGGTCATAAAAATTTCTAAAGTTTTCTAAAGTTGGTATGCTAAGTATGAATCACGGGATCATTGTGCAATCCAAAATGGCCGCCGCGGTTTAATCACAAAATTTCATGATGGGTGTCGTTTAAAGGGTTTTTTGGTATGCTGAGTACGAATCACGTACTAATTTTGCAATCCAATATGGACGCCGCGCCGTAATCACAAAATGTCAAGATGGGTATCGTTTAAGGGGTTTCTTGGTATGTTGAGTACGAATCACGTGATAATTTTGCAATCCAATATGGGCGCCGCGCCGTAAGCACAAAATTTCATGATGGGTATCGTTTAAGGGGTTTCTTGGTATGCTAAGTATGAATCACGGGATCATTGTGCAATCCAAAATGGCCGCCGCGGTTTAATCACAAAATTTCATGATGGGTGTCGTTTAAAGGGTTTTTTGGTATGCTGAGTACGAATCACGTACTAATTTTGCAATCCAATATGGACGCCGCGCCGTAATCACAAAATGTCATGATGGGTATCGTTTAAGGGGTTTCTTGGTATGTTGAGTACGAATCACGTGATAATTTTGCAATCCAAAATGGGCGCCGCGCCGTAAGCACAAAATTTCATGATGGGTATCGTTTAAGGGGTTTCTTGGTATGCTGAGTACGAATCACGTGATAATTTTGCAATCCAAAATGGCGGCCGCGGTGTAATCACAAAAATTCATGATGGGTATCGTTTAAAGGGTTTTTTGGTATGCTGAGTACGAATTACGTACTAATTTTGCAGTCCAATATGGCCACCGCGCCGTAATCACACAATTTCATGATGGGTATAGTTTAAGGGAATTCTTGGTATGCTAAGTATGAATCACATGATAATTTTGCAATCCAATATAGCCACCGCGGTGTGATCACAAAATTTCATGATGGGTATCGTTTAAGGGGTTTTTTGGTATGCTGAGTACGAATCACATGATAATTTTGCAATCCAATATGGGCGCCGCGCCGTAATCACAAAATTTTATGGTGGGTATCGTTTAAAGGGTTTCTTGGTATGCTGAGTACGAATCACGTGATAATTTCGCAATCCAAAATGGCCGCCTCGGTGTAATCACAAAATTTCATGATGGGTATCATTTAAAGGGTTTTTGGTATACTGATTACGGCGCGGCGGGCATATTGGATTGCAAAATTATCACGTGATTCGTACTCAGCATACCAAAAAAACACTTAAACGATACCCATCATGAAATTTTATGATTATGGCGCGGTGGCCTTTTTGGATTGCAAAATTAGTACGTGATTCGTATTCAGCATACCATAAAACCCTATAAACGATACCCAACATGAAATTTTGTGATTACAGCGCGGCGGGCATATTGGATTGCAAAATTATCACGTGATTCGTACTCAGCATACCAAAAAACCCCTTAAACGATACCCATCATGAAATATTGTGATTACGGCGCGGCGGCCATCTTGTATTGCAAAATTAGTACGCGATTCGTTCTCAGCATACCAAAAACCCCTTAAACGA
The DNA here is from genome assembly GCA_933228765.1 of Miltochrista miniata. Classification (NCBI taxonomy): domain Eukaryota; kingdom Metazoa; phylum Arthropoda; class Insecta; order Lepidoptera; family Erebidae; genus Miltochrista; species Miltochrista miniata. Next base: position 13,646,502 of record OW121768.1, read on the forward strand.
TACCCATCATGAAATTTTGTGATTACGGCGCGGCGGCCATATTGTATTGCAAAATTATCACGTAATTCGTACTCAGCATACGAACAAACCCCTTAAACGATACCCATCATGAAATTTTGTGATTACGGCGCGGCGGCCATATTGGATTGCAAAATTATCACGTACTTCGTACTCAGCATACCAAAAAAGCCCTTAAACGATACCCATCATGAAATTTTGTGATTACGGCGTGGCCGCCATGTTGGATTGCGAAATTATCATGTAATTCGTAGACATTTTAATGCATTAGGTAGCTGGTTACCATGTCGTGAAAACACTTAAAAAGTAAAAGATCACCACATTTTTACCATGAGTCGCGTATGTATTTGTAACGGTTAATCTAATTACATTTTGTCCTTTACTGATATTTTTATACTGTGGCGCGATTTCAACGTAATTTGGCATAATAATTACGAAATAGTTGCGAAAAAAACTGACACAGGTCCTGCCTCCACAAGCGCCAGGGCGAGACTGATCGGCCGTCTGCGGCGCAATTCTATTGCGTTTGGTAGATATTCGTACATGATAACTATGTAAATAGTTGTTTATAGAAAAACGCTCGGAAAATGTGTATAAAAACTTAATACCTTTAATTGAGTGCAAAAAAAAAAATATAAAATGTTAATAGTTTAGCCACAGTTTTGAAAAAACTTTTCTGAGAGAGTCAACTTTGGGATTTTTTTCTATCTAGTGAAATTTATTGGATCGTGTAACGGGCTCGGAATATGTTTAGCTTATATCCTTAACTATTATATATATATTTTTCAGATTTAAAAACCCTTTACTTTTTGACTAGGATTGTTTCAAAAAACTCAAAATTAAACGCGGCCTTAACTGTTGTACGTTAGGATTCACGAATCGTGGGTGTGAGGCGGGTTCCTCTCCTTCCTCTCCGTTTTATCATTTTAGGATGGATTTCCGCCAAGTACCTAACACCTGAGTCCATTAGTTTTCAGCGATATTGCAGGTGGTGTGAAACCTCTTCGTGACTGTAATGTACAATGGTTTGTGCTCTGAAGAATTGTTTAATATGATGCCCACGGCTACATTCTATCACCGCACCGCTCGCCAGGGACAGGGTGTTCATCCTGACACATTACGTCATCCGGAACGATCGAGCACGGTTAGATTCGATAGTGGGCTTTCTCCCGCGCACGCTAAGATTGTTGAATAACCTCCCTACCTCGATTTTCCCATAAGCCTACAGTACCTACGGGGTTCTTACAAGATGTTACATTGTCGGCCGCGCGAGTATAGCCTTCGGTGCTGCAAAGTCCATCATAGGCAGCGGTGACCATCAGTACATTTATTATTGACTAGCTGAGCCCGCAACTTCGTTTACGCCACATAAGGTGTATGAAAGGAGAGGTACTTCTTCATCAGACTCATCAAGCAGCGTGTGAAACTGCCCTGTTGACTTAATCATAAAAAAGCTTAAAGATTAACCCCCTTACTCATAATCGTTTATTAAACCTATTTTAGTTAAAACACACTTTAAGTCTATTGCTGTCTCTAACCATACTCTGTCATTGGTTAGAGACAGCAATAGACTTAAAGTGTGTTTTAACTAAAATAGGTTTAATAAACGATTATGAATAAGGGGGTAAGTCTATTCTATAACAATTCAGTCCATGCCTTCGGCGGGACTGAATTGTTTTAAAATAGCCTTAGGACCCAGATTCGAAGAGAGCAGTTTCGAGAAAGACCCAATGTCCTAATACTAGAACTAATTAATAAAGTACTGAACGCCCAAACCAAAAATTGTTTGTATCTCTCTAACCGCACCATATACAGCTGTCATATTTTAGGCGTGTTTTAATATTGATTTAGGCTTGTCAGACAAAAAGAAAAAACACCAATATCTTTTGTTCTTTATTTAGCACATTGGGCCGTCACATAAAATCTATAATAATAGAACAGTCTTCAAAATTCAATAAAAATTTAGTATTTAAACAATTAACACTAGCAGAGATCAACAAAAATAGCTTTCAGCTTTATCAAAGTTACAATAACAGTCTTCTTTCTCATAGAAAGCTTAATACTGCCTCTGTGGCGCAGTCGGTAGTGATACCGCCTGCGGCGCTGGAGGTCGTGGGTTCGATTCCCACCGGAGACAAATATTTGTGTGACCCATAAATGTCTGTCTTAAGAGTCTGGGTGTTTCTATATATAATATGTATGTATTTAAAAGTATATAAGTATTAATATCCGTGGTCTGATACCCATAACACAAGCAGGTTATTCCTAGCTTACTTTGGGATCAGATAGCGTTGTGTGAGATGTCCGTGATTATTTTTTTTTTTTCATATCACACCAAGAAATTAAAAGTTTTGCTTCAAAATCAACTAAACAATAATATTTGTTACATTAAAGTTTCATAATTGTTTAAGCAACTTATGGTATACCCGCCCAGCATACTAGTACTAGTACAAATAAATTATCGTCAAAAATACACATCGAAAATGACGACATTACAGTTAAATAAAAGTATTTAGACATAAGTTATTAGTTTTTCTCAAAAACAATAGGTACAGAAAACAGTAAGTTTCAGACAAAGATTTCAAAGGTATTAATAAGTAAAAAAATTAGCCTCTTTTCGCTTCACGTGTCATTGCTGCGACGTCTCGTGACAGAAGACCGAAGATACTTCTACCCCAATGATATTTAAGTAAAGATATGCTACCTTCATACAAAACAGCGTTCAGTTTTTGTTGAGTTATAATTTCACGTGCTTACCTATCGGTACTTAATAGATTTCATCTATGAATGCGATAGAGAATACAAAACGTTTAAAACAGAGAGGGATAGCTATCTGTGTCGTTTTGCACACAGCAGCAGACCACAACACGACTTGTTTCGCTCGCAGCTATTAGCCGACTAAATGGAATTACAACAATTGTGTGACTTTTTCCGCAACAGTTTTTGAGCGCTAATGCGATATCTACCTCTTTTTTACTATAACATCATTGTTCTACCCGCTCACTTTAACTACCACAATGCTAAATATATCCACAGACTAACCGGCAACGTAGACATGATATGGCGCTTAATATTAAAATACCAGGTGGCAATAAATATTTTGTTCTAGTACTATCACAATGGGTCATTACTCCAAGTCTCTGTTTAAATACTTGGGCTGTCACTGCAAACTGATTTTGTCCTAGTATTATCACTTTGAACCCCAGGAGGTTAATCATTAAGCTCTTTTATGATTAAGCCAACACGCCAGTTTAGATTTACCCACTTTTAGTTTCATAAGTGTGTGAGATTCATGTATGATTCTTTAAAGTGATATAACTTTTTTATTTATAAACAATTTGCAATCGGTTAAGCGGTTGCTCAGATTAGCGTGCACAAACGTACAGACAAACAGACAAAAATTCTATTATATAATATTTTTTCCTATTTATCTTCCATGTACAGACAGCGACCTGTTACGATTTTATTATATGTATGAGGATGATGATGATGATGATATGATGATGATGTGATGTGATGTGATGTGATGATATGATTATGATGATGATTATGATGATGATTATGATGATGATATGATGATGATGATATGATGATTGATGATATTGATTTGGGTTCTATTGCGTTCATAAAGCCCCCATAAAATATTTTTTTCTTATTTATCTTCCATGTACAGACAGCGACCTGTTACGATTTTATTATATGTATTGATTAAGCCAACACGCCAGTTTAGATTTACAGTCTCATTCAAAGAAACCGCTACTATTAAAATTTTAAATTCTGATTCTTAAAAGTGTTTTAACTTTTTTATTTATAAACCGATTGACATGAAATAAACGCCAAATGTTAAGTGGAGCAAACCTCAACACAATAAAAAAAACCGCATTGCAATCGGTTAAGCGGTTACTTAGATTAGCGTGCACAACCGTACAGACAAACAGACATACAGACAAACAGACAAAAATTCTAAAAATCATTGTTTTGGGTTCTATTGCGTTCACAAAGCCCCCCCCCCCCCCCTATAATATTTTTTCTTATTTATCTTCCATGTACAGAAAGCGACCTGTTACGATTTTCCCGCCGACTGAATTGTTATAGAATAGACTTACCCCCTTATTCATAATCGTTTATTAAACCTATTTTAGTTAAAACACACTTTAAGTCTATTGCTGTCTCTAACCATACTCTATCATTGGTTAGAGACAGCAATAGACTTAAAGTGTGTTTTAACTAAAATAGGTTTAATAAACGATTATGAATATGGGGGTTAATCTTTAAGCTCTTTTATGATTAAGCCAACAGGGCAGTTTTACACGCTGCTTGATGAGTCTGATGAAGAAGTACCTCTCCTTTCATACACCTTATGTGGCGTAAACGAAGTTGCGGGCTCAGCTAGTTACATCATATGTATTGATTAAGTCAACACGCCAGTTTAGATTTACACTCTCGTTCAAAGAAACCGCTACAATTAAAATTTTAAACATATCTGATTCTTAATAGTGTTATAACTTTTTGATTTATAATCTGATTGACATGAAATAAATGCTAAATGTTAAGTGGAGCAAACCTCAAAACAATAAAAAAAAACCGCATTGCAATCGGTTAAGCGGTTACTGAGATTAGCGTGCACAACCTTACAGACAAACAGACATACAGACAAACAGACAAAAAATCTAAAAATCATTGTTTTGGGTTCTATTGCATTCATAAAGCCCCCCTATAATATTTTTTCTTATTTATCTTCCATGTACAGACAGCGACCTGTTACGATTTTATTATATGAATTGATTGATTGATGATTGATGATGATGTATTGATTAAGCCAACACGCCAGTTTAGATTTACACTCCCATTCGAGGAAACCGCTAAAATTAAAATTTTAAACATATCTGATTCTTAATAGTGTTATAACTGTTTTATTTATAAACCGATTGACATGAAATAAACGCTAAATGTTAAGTGGAGCAAACCTCAACACAATAAAAAAAACCGCATTGCAATCGGTTAAGCGGTTACTGAGATTAGCGTGCACAACCGTACAGACAAACAGACATACAGACAAACAGACAAAAATTCTAAAAATCATTGTTTTGGGTTCTATTGCATTCATAAAGCCCCCCTATAATATTTTTTCTTATTTACTTTCCATGTACAGACAGCGACGGATGATTGATATTGATTGATGATTGATGATATTGATTATTATTAATTGAAATTTTTATTGACATTCTTTTAGAAAAATACATACCTATAAAAAATGTCAACTCACCACAGAAGCTTACAAAAAATGCTAGTAATGAACTGATGAAGGACAAATACCTTTAACAAGGCAGCATAGTATATGGCCTTAGCCTTTTCCTTGTAGAAGAAACGAAACAAAAAGCTAGATAAAATAGAAATTTCCGGAGTTCAGTGAAATAGGCTTGGGCATAATCGTTCACTTCGTGGAACTCGTTCCTCAACTCTCGTTCCGGAGTTGGAACGAGTTCCTCTAAATCGTTCCGACTCCCAGTTCCTTTAGCTCCGCGGACTAGAGGAGCGGTCTGTTATAACTCCGGCTCCACAGTTCCTTTAGCTCCATGGATTTGTAAACGATGTGTCTATCGTTCCAGCTCCACAGTTCCTTTATCTCCGTGGATAGTGGAACGAAGTGTTTATCAAACTTGTAGCAAGTATTATTGTATTATCTTCGGTTGTACAAAGAACCGATCTACTATTAATGCGACTTTATTAATAGTTTAGTACTGATTAAAATAAAGTTTTTAAACGTTCGTACCTATTTAATATTAATTATGTTTTATGATTTTAAGCACCTACGAGTTATATTTATTTAAACTTAAATCACACTCGCGCGCCGGGTTCCGTAGGCACCAATAACGGTAAAAAATCACGTTTGTTGTATGGGAGCCCACTTAATATTTTTTCTTTTTTTAAATATTTGCTGTGATAGCAGTAACCGAAATACATCATGACATGCGTTAAAATTTAACTGTCTAGCTATCGTGGTTCATGAGATACAGCCTGGTGCCAGATAGACAGACGGACAGTGTAGTCTCTGTAATACGATCCCGTTTTTACTCTTTGGGTACGCAACTCTAAAAATAATAATCTTGTTTGAAAACAAAAAACTTACGTAAACAAATAGCACACTCGGAAATAAACTTTATCCCATACAGATAAAGTCGAAAGTATTATAGCAAGGGATGCCTACTCACCAAGAACAGCGCGATAGACACTGTGTAGTGTCTATCAACATTTGACCAATCGGACTCACCGAGGTATACAAATAAACCGCTGTGATTGGCGCGGCACAGCCGGAGCGAACGGTGAGCGAATCGCGGGGCATGGCAGCACGGCTCCGGTAGGAACGATATGGATAGGAACGAGCGTTCGGCGTAGCAACTCCGACTCGGAGTTGGAACGATGGAACGATTTAACTCCACAGAGTGGAACTGTTTCCTTTCGTTCACTACATCGGAGCAGTTCATCGGAACGACTCACTCCGGAGTTACACAAGTCTACAGTGAAAGTGAAGTTCACCGAGACGAGAGCCGAGTGATTTTAGTGAGTGATAAATTAAAAGAAACGATAGCTGCCCGCGAGTGATTATTCACATCATTCGTCATTAAATTAATGAGATTACTAGGACTCCTAAATATCTAAAAAATGGTCGACTACAGCAAGTGGAAGGATATAGAAGTAAGTATCTTCCAAAATAGTGACGATGTCGTAAATTTGTTTATGTTATAATTTATCAATTAACCGTCACGGACATTCTTTCCTAGATATCAGACGATGAAGATGAAACTCATCCCAATATCGACACACCATCACTGTTTCGCTGGCGACATCAAGCGCGCGTCGAGCGCATGGAGGAGCGACGCCGAGAAAAAGATGATTATTCTCAAAAAAAGAACGAAAACTTAAGACGGCTCAATGAAACTAAAAGAAAGCTCGCTGAAGCCAGTGGTCCCGATCTTGATTCATTGAAGAAAACTTTAAACGAACTTGAAAAGGAGGAAAAGGCATTGAAACAAAAAGAGGATGAACTAAAGAAGAAGGAAAAACAGACTCCGTGGAATGTTGACACGATTAGCGAACCTGGTTTTACAAAAACTGTTATAAACACGAAACCCGTCAGGCCAAAGGATGAGAACTTAACCGAGGAAGAAAAAGAAGCGAGAATGAAGCAGTTTATAGTGAAAAATGAGAAATTGTTAAAACAGTTTGGTATGTTGCGTCGGTACGAAGACTCACGACAGTTCCTGCAAGAGCACAATGAACTGGTGTGTGATGAGACTGCCAAGTATCTTGTCATTTGGTGCATCAATTTAGAGTTAGAAGAGGTTAGTAGTTCTGTATATTATAATCCCATTTTTATACCACTTCAGGTGGATATATTGGCATACTGTCCTGATAGAAAATGGTCACTGTAGCCTACAGCTGTTTGCATGGACGAAGTGGGCAGCAGAACAGGCAGCCAGATCGTCCGCTAGGCATAGCCGGCATCTCCAAGAAAAAAATTGCTGTTTGCAACACAAGAAGTCATCTCCTGTGCTGCTGAACATGCAAAAACTTTATATAAACTGTGTTGAAGCTACTCGTACTGTAGACAGTCAAGGATACTGAGACAGCAAGTTTATTTCACAATACAAGCATGCATGAAATAAATCCCCTATCAGATCTTACTTTAAATGAGTGCACCTTACCAAGTTGTGAGGATGAATACCCCGTCTATGATGAGTGGGGTGATGACAGAAAGTAACAGTCTCATCTTACAACAACCTTAAAAAACAACTTTTATCTCTCTACAATACTGTTCTGGAATAATCTTTTGTAAACCTCAATCCTTGTATTCAATGAGCTATCAAATCTTGCTCTGTAAATCAATGTTCTGATTTTAAAATTAACCCATAGAATAGATAAGAATATTGCCGTGCCTTCGTTTAACTTAATTGTAATAACAGTACTGCAGTGGTTTATCCAAGTCATTTATCGTAGATTTTTTTATACTTAACTGTGATTGATTTTATGTCTATAAATATTGGAAGCTATACACCACTTCACAGTCATTCAGATGTTGGCACAAGAATCTTGTGTGTTAGTCGACAGGCACCTTTCATATAAATAGTTAATTCAATTCAATTCAATATTAATTTATTTCAAGTAACACAGACTCATACCAAATTCATAACCAATAATAAACATAATCAATAAAATTAATCTATACAATATCACATAATAATACAATAAATAAATTGATACACATAAACCTTAAAATAAAATAAATTCATACATACACATTTGCATTCAAAAATAATGATAATAATAAAAAAAAAAAAAAAATAATAATAATCAATGCAGATAAAATAAAATAATCATCATTTATTACACTTAAATTAATTAATTAATCAGAGTACCTACTATATGCTGAATGCCAATCAGCCGGTGTCTCCATGTGCAACTCGACAACATCTCCTGATGTACACACAGTCAAGCCGTCCTGCGCAGACTTTCAGCATGCTGTTAGCACTCCCCCGCACACACCTCACCAGTGCAATGCATTTCTTACGCATTGTTGCATAGAAGCAATCAACGCGGGCTTCCGCAAACATTCCAGATGCGCTACAATACTTAGGGAGTCCCACCAGCATCCTAAAAGCGTTATTGAACTGGACACGGAGAGCACTGTATGACCTAACTGTGTAACTGGCCCACAGGCTGCATGTGTAGAATGACGTACAAAAGGCTCTAAAGAGAGTGATTTTCACATTCGTTGAGCAGCGTGCAAACCTGCGAATAACCATGTTAGCACGTACAGCCAGCGCCCTCCGCTCCCTCTCAATGTCACTATCGTCCCTTAAGGTAGGCGTTACCAAGTGACCCAAGTACTTGAACTCTGTTACCAGAGCTAGTGGCGAACCATTGAGGGTAATAGGCGGAATCTCTGTCACCTTTCTAGTCCCACCCCTAAAAACCATACATTGACTTTTGCTGACGTTGTACCTAAGTCCGTGATTGCCCGCATACCCTTCACATATGTTCAGCAGCTTTCCCAAACCACACACCGAAGCGCTCAGCAGCACCATATCGTCCGCGTAACTTATGTTATTAAAACAGACGCCATCAATGTGACAACCGATATGTTGCTGACTGAGCGCCTCGATCAGTCCGTTTATGTACAAGTTAAAGATAGAAGGAGAGCTTAACCCCCCCTGCCGTACCCCGCACTCTAACCTGTATGGCTCTGACAATGTTCCTGCCCATTTTACATAGTTTACCTGATGCCCATACCAATATCTAAAGACATTGATAAGTTCACCAAGCATGTGCAACTGTCTCATCTTCTCCCATAGGACATCATAGGCAACCAGATCATAGGCTTTTGAAAGGTCAAGGAAACAAGCATAAACAGGTGTATTCCTATCCGTATAGTATTTGACAGCACTCTTCAAACACAATATTGCAGTTTCTGTAGACAGTCCTGGTCTAAAACCAAACTGATTATCATTCAACTTTAAGTATGTATTTAATTGTGTGTTGAGAATGCTGTCAAACACCTTTGCTATTATGGTTGCCAGAGAAATCGGTCTATAGTTGTTTATATCTGACAAATCTCCTGTCTTATTTTTAACGATTGGAACAACATTGGTTCTCATCATATCAGATGGCACATATGAGTGTGATATACAGAAATTATAAAGCATAGATAACACTCTGTATATATGAAAACCAGCATGTTGTATATGTTCAATGCTCAAATTATCGTGACCAGGAGACTTGCCTTTCGATATAGACCTCACCGCCCCAACCACATCACTGGCTGTGATTCTCGTCTGAAAAGGCATGTTACTTACCAGTTTATCACCCATGCTCACCGTACACGATGGTCCTAACGGCGCCTTAACTACAAAGTGATCCTTAAACTGATTTGCTAAACACTTTCTATCACTAACACCATTCACACTCACGGGCAGGCCCGGGCGACCCCTCAGGCTGTTTGTGGTTTTCCAAAAACTTTTGAAATCTTTTTTGCTGTGCTTAGAAGCAAGTGCATCCATTCGAAGTTGTTCTTGGTTCCTCTGGCACCACTTCAGCCTAGATTTAAAAACCTTTCTACTTTGGCACATATTCTCGTAAACAGCACCCTCAGAAGGGCTACCACACATGAGCCATTCCTGAAAACTCGCCCTGGCCGCCCGGTGACTCTCGCTTACATGCTTATTCCATCCACAAATATGTGTACGCTTACAGTTCTTCTGTTTACGCTCACCTCCCCGACATTCCATAGATGACAGGCACAGCGCACCCACAATATCAGAATACAGCTTATCAATTATATCGCAGTGAGAAAGATCTTTGCAATAACGATCACTACATTCCCCAAAACATACCGGGAAGTCAATCACTCGTAAACGTTTATGACAAGCATTATTATATACACGGATTTGTTCAACAGTTTTTTCTCCCCACGTTATTGTATTTAAGATCATATTGTTATCAATACGTAGCGGTGTTAATAAATTTAAATTACATTCCAGTATGATTGGGAAATGATCGGACCACATAACGTCATACTTAACGTAAACATTGCACACAGAGACAGCGGCCGACCTTGACGCGAGACAATGATCCAACCATCTTTTAGATCCACATCTTTGATCTACGTACGTATAGGTACCTGAAGTCAAATCTAACTTCTCAATATCAATCATTAACCAGTCAAAATCAATACAGCAAATTGTCAATTCCTTAAAAAACAATTCCCCAGGATGGGCATTAAAATCGCCTAGAATATAAATAGGTTCATTCTCGAATTCCTTATTAATAGAACTTACTGTTCCAATGCAGTCCGTAAATGTTGTCAAATGATCCCTTTTGTTTGTCGGCATATAAACACACACAACTATCACTGGACTAGTTTCTGTATGAATTCGTATCGCACACACTCACGGGTTTTCACATTTTATTACCGTGACGTTAGGTAAAACACTGGTATTCCAAAGCAGTGCGGTGCCACCGTACGGCCTTCCAACTATAAGTTCAGACGTGCACATACTGGATGCACCCGTACAATTAAATCTACCGTCAATACTATTAAGAAAAGGCAAGTCTTCCGGGGTCAACCATGTTTCTTGTAATGCTATCACGGTACATTCCCCACACAGCCGCCTAATATCGTTAACTGCAGATTTGACATTTTTGCAATTGTAACTGACCATTTTGATTGTACTATTCATTGACTTGTGCAGTGGGTACCGAAACTGAAATTCTATCAGACTTTCTATGTTTGTAGTGCACGAAACGTCTAAAAATTATTCCGTCCGGCCATATTTTTTCATTTAAGAACGTTAAAACTTTATCTTCTGATACAAAAAAATTATAAGCCTTATGATCCAATGCTTTCTTCATACGAAGTTTTTCTAAAAGTACCCGCTCTTGAGTCTTTGTTTCTATATATTCGACTATATCAGCTTCTAATGTATCTTTATGAATGTTTGTTATAAAGATAGGTACTTTCTTGTCAGCTGCTTTAAACGAAGACGACTCGGAGGCCTTACCTCTTTCGCCCAAATACTTATACTTAGGTTTCTTACGATAGGTTATCATCTGCCAGCCACTGTCATCTTTACTTTTCTCTCTCGACGGTGACGCACTATTTTTCCCTCGTTCTGGTGCATTATTCAATGGAGATATTACTGAGTTACTTACAGTTTGAGTACTGGGTGAATGTTGCAGTGCTTTAGGTTGGTCACACGGTCGGCCAGATATGCAAACGCTAGGGTTTAGGCTAGGTATTACCGTTTCAGGCAGTTCTCTCCGTGATGTTGCTCCTACCGCTGTGTCTCTGCCCCCGTTATGTGCTTCCTCCGGGCTTTGCGTTAGTCCCATTGGACCGCTATCTAGGTTCCATGTCCCCCGTTTTATGTTATTTATTGGCGTTTGTGGAGGTAGTGACGCGTATTTTAAATTATGCATGTCTGACTTCAGTTCTTCAAGCTGTCCCACTGTCACATATGTATGCTTAATCTCTTGAATCTCTGCAGTAAGCCGTGTGATATCTTTTAACAATTTTGTGCAGTCCAGGTGGTCAAATAAAATGGGGGGTAGTTTTTCCAGTTCTCGCGCCACAAAAATTGGTACCACTTCTGGATCTATAGATTTAAATAGACTTACTATGTCATCGAGATCCCTCTCTTCCTTTCCTTTCCTTTTTCTTACTTTACTCCGTCGCTCCGTCGGTAAGGATTCAAACAGCAACGCTTTTGCTATCGAAATTTCACTTACAGTGAACGCGGATACACAAATTCGTTTTAAAGTGTCTTCATCAATTACAGATATTTTATTTTGTATATAAGCTAGAAGCTCATTTATTACTATATTACACGTATTACACTTAATAGTTTTAGACATTTTTGGTTATTTACGTGACACGCACTGCAGCGCCCTCACACACGTAACGCTGCGACGCGAGTGTTCATTCAGTTAAGGCTCTACAAAAGGTCCCAAAATGAGAATAAGTAAAACTGTGTTGACTGATCAAAATGGATGTGTACAGAACCATCACTAGATCTTCAGACCCCAAGCCAAACCCATCGAATTGTGAATGGGTGTGTCTTTGAACAACAGAATAGGCGTTGGTGTATCTGCTCTTATGAGTTTAGATGGAACACTTAAATTTAAAAGCCAAACTTTCATCTTATTTATTAGAACTGGCTTCTTGCCTCTTCTTGCTGTAGCATCTTGAGCAGCCTCTTAGATCTCTGTTTATTGTTGGAAGCAAGTGGGAAGATCATAAAGGAAAAATAGTAAGATTGACAATGTTTTTTATTTCAGAAACATGAACTCATGGCTCATGTCGCTCACCAGACGATCTGCATGCAGTATATACTGGAGCTGTCCAAGCAACTGGATGTTGACCCTAGAGCATGTGTTGGATCATTCTTCTCAAAGTAAGAACGTTGTTTAAAATCAACTCAACTGCTTTATGAAATGTTGAGAGGGATTTTCTTTCTTTTTTTTTTGTTAACTTGAGGATAATGCTATTTGCATACTATGCCGATCTCCTACCGACTCAAATAACACGTTTCCTATGTAATGCCTACGGTTGGGAGCCCCAGGTAAGCCATTGAAAGGATGACCCTAGGAAATACTGAGAGGGTAACATAGAGTTTGTATTGGGGCCCTACTGCATCGTCATCATGTCTTGGGGAACAATTTCCGTTTATGATCTCTTTCTGTTACAACTAGTTATAGTAACCCTTGCTTGGTGACACTTCTATAGCATTCCATATATTACTTATCACACACTGCTTAACTCTTAAGTATAAGTCGCAAACTACTCTAATGGCATTTTTATGATAGCAACTTATCTTAATAGAATGTAGAATTGTAGACATGTTATAAGTGAAGCATGTTAACATCTTTGTTCTTTAATTACAAATGTAATCAATCACAGTAAGCAACTACAACTAATATACTGATTTATTTATTCTGTTGATTGATGGAACTTGCTGCTCATATTGAAAAACTCCACTTGTACTGTTCTACAATATTTATTTATGCCTCACAGCAGTGTCTCTCATGTATAATGTACTAGCTGATGCTAGCGGGTTCGCCCGCGTGAAATTTAGTACCCGCTTCCCGTGGGAACATGTTCCCGGGATAAAAAGTAGCCTATATGGTACTCCCAATTCGTTCAACCGTTAGGGCGTAATTGAGTCACAAACATCCAAACATCTTCACAAACTTTCACATTTATAATATTAGTAGAAAGTAGGATTTGTAAGTAATATTATTACAAAAAGGCATATTCCTAAACTTAACAATATTATACATCAATTCATTACAGAATCCAAATAGCGGAGAAAACCTACAAAGACTCATTTGACGATGAGCTGGATCAACTCAAGGCCAGGATCAAGAGGCGAGCTGCGGAAAAGGTAGAGGAAGCTGTTAAAGAACAAGAGGAAGAAGAAAGAAAGGCCCGGCTTGGACCTGGAGGGCTGGACCCTGTGGAAGTGTATGAGGAACTACCTGATGTAAGTAAACTGCCTCTGACTCAATATCCTTCCAACCCCTCCAAAGACACCTTTAGCCATCTTTGATCAGTCGTGTGAGTCTGTGCGACTGGCAATGAGTAATCTCTCCGCATCCTGTGCATCCCATCTACCATCCATCTGCTGCCTTAAGTCGCATGGTGCAGGCATTCTGAATTTATCTATTTATGTATCTATTCACCACACTAGGCATATGATAGGTTAGGGCCTTAGGGTATTAGGTACTTTAGGGTTCAGTAGGGACTTAGTGTGATATGTAGGTACGTTAGGGTTGAAATCACGTTATATGGTAGAATTGTGCCCTAGGGCAGGGGTCGGCAAAGCGCGGCTCGCGAGCCACTTGCGGCTCTTTGGAAGTAAAGCTGCGGCTCTTTAGTTCTACCCACAACTATCATATCATTCATTTTTATAAAAACAACAACAGCCTTACTAGCAGATAAACAAGCAACCATTCATGTTCTGTGCTCGAAAACATTATAATATGGAGCACCAGTTTGGGCGGACTAGTTGCGAGTACCTTTTTCTTTCTAATAGAATTCTGTTGCGCTGTCCGCAGCGGGCCAAGGCCCAGAGAATGGCTGGAGCGTATTGCACTGTATCATAAGAAGCGGCGTGTCTAATTACTGAAAGTCTGTTGTGGGACCTACAGGCAGCAGTTCTGGCAGATGTCTACCGGCCGAATGCTTTGGTGCGTCAAAATAGCATCCAACCATCTTCGAATGAAATCTAGAGCTGGCGTATTAGGGCGCGCGATGATCTCATCCATAAATGGGGCACTAGGCTAGAGCCCCGCGGTAAGCATTGAGCTCGTCTCGGCCATCTGATCTATTCTGAGGTACTGAGTAGACAAGCGGCAGGGTGCACTGACATACCACCTCACACAGCTCCTTACGGGGCACGGATGTTTTGGTAAATACCTGCACGAGGTGGTAAGCACTCAGCCTGAGGCAACGTACCGACACTGCGAGTACGGCGCCGTGGATATAGCGCTGCACAGGCTCGCGTTTTTTTTTTATCTATTTAGCTCGCCAAATTGATGTTGCCATCAGCCTGATGGAAAGCCGTCGAAATGGTGCGTCTAGCGATTGGGGGCCACTTCTGACAGTGATCCTCAAGTTGGCGGTGATGATGTGCCTCTTCACGCTCCTTGTTAAAGAACCCGGGATTGTAAGATGAGGAAAACACGTGTGCGGGCAGGTCGTTCCAAGTTTTTATAGTGGAAGGGGGGCTCGTATGATCTAGAAAGATTTTGTGGCTCTTGAAAAATGTTGTAATTTAAAATCGTCATTTTTGGCTCTTCCGACTCAAAAGGTTGCCGACCCCTCCTAGGGTAACTAGGCACGTTAGAGTTCAGTATGGACCAATGTGCTAGGTACGTTAAGGTTCGGCAGGTTCTTACTATATAATCGTGAGCATACAGTTTGTTACCACTAAGGTGATGACTGTACAGCCTCAGTGTGAGGTATTTAGAGTGATAAGTTTATCATTATTTGTCTAAATGCCAGAGCAAAACCTTTTTTTTTAGCTAGCCATTAGCATAGTTTTAACTGGGCGGCATTGTGTTAGAATGTCCGAAATTTCAGATTTTGGTAATTTAGATTTTACGATAATTAGTCGGGAGTTCAGGGAAGGTCTGAAAGGTGAAAAATTGCTCACACATTTGATTCTGAGGCAGCAAAAAACTGAACTCAAACAAGTGTTAAATTATGAATTATCGGCTTTGATTTAGGGATAGTGTTTAATTCTTCGCACGTAATTTAATTAGGCGCGATGTTAAACGTCGCGTCGCTTGTTTTTTTTAACGAGGGAAAATCCTTCATGGATGCTTTTTGCTTCATGACTACTACCGACTAAAAACCCCCACGTAACGCCCAACAGCCTATGGTTGAGAGCCCCAGGTAAGCCCTCGGAAGGATGTCCCAGGAAACGTAAGCAACGTTTCCTGGGACATCCTTCCGAGGGCTTACCTGGGTAGATAAAATTGTTAATATTTATTGTATTACAAACGAATATAGCTAGACTATTTGAAAAGAGTGTCTGTGAGTTTTCTTGCCAGGTTCTTCCTCACAGGCTCTACATATTGCATTGCGAATCTGGCAGTAAATCTAGAAGCAAAAATTTTGACGTTCAATAAATGTTACTTTGGGGTGTCTCCCATTAGTTCTATAGAAATGTGACGTCATAGAACTGTTGAAACATTTTTGTCCCCATTTTTCTATGATAGATCAGATGCAACTAAACTTGTCCCATTTGTTCCATAGAACTACGATAGAACTGTTGAAACATTTTGTCCTATTTGTTCTATTTTGTGATGAGTCGTTATAGTCGTTACAGTCTTGGCTGCTGAGCTTTTCTTTGCCGATGATATTAAGAAAAATAAATTTCTTAAGATTTACACCAGTATCGTGAATACACTAATTAGAGAGCTATAGACCCTCGTTAATTTTTATTGAGTAAATTAATATATTTGTTATTTACCAATAAGTTTGGTTTATTTTAATTATGGTTAATAAAACTAATTGGTTTAAATGATTTAGCTTGTTTTATTGCAACATTCAACTGTAGGTAATATTCTATAATTCCTTTTATAAAGTTGTTCCGATATAGGACACTAAGGTCCAGTGTGTATTGTAGGTACCTCATAATATGTAATGTAAGTATGTATGTAAGTAAAACTAGTTATGGAAATAGGAGTTGGAATAAAAAATGTGTGAAAGGCATTTAGGAACATATAAAAAGGGAACTTGTAGAACATGGAGATTGAGGTTTCCAATTAAGCAAAAGTATTATTTTTTCTATGGAACAAATGGGACAAATTTAATTGCATCTGATCTATCATAGAAAAACAGGGAGAAAAACGTTTCAACAGTTCTATGACGTCACAGTTCTATAGAACTAATGGGAATCACCGTTAGTAATAATTTATTTTAGACTTTTTTTTGCCACGCTGAATTGATTACCTAACTACAATGATAACAAATGTTTCCTCAAAGTAAACCATAAGATAATAAGTAACTATTATTCATTTTATTACAGGAGCTAAAGAAATGCTTCGACGCTCAAGACGTTCCCCTACTACAAGAGACAATTGCTAAAATGCCAGAACAGGAAGCCGTATATTACATGAAAAAGTGTGTTGATGCCGGTTTGTGGGTACTCGGCAAAAACGATGAGGAGTCTACGATGAAGGATACCAGTAGTGAAACCACTGAAAAGGACTCGGATCTTGAAGCAAAACCTACTACCAGTAAAGATAAAGTAGCTGAACCTACTACTAGTAGTATTGAAGATGTAGATTGATTATGATTTCAGTGTCACCATAACATGAGTAAATTACGGAACAGACACTAAGCTCTGAACAAACGTGCAAATCGATTCAGATCAAATCTAATCTTTATTTTTGCAAAAAGGGGTTATAGAAGCTGTTACAAAATGTTTACAGATTCAAGTAAAGATATAATTAATTTCTAAAAACATCAGTAACAATATAATTAATGTCTAACTTGCAAATTAAATATCAGTTAGTCAATATTAGATTTATCAGAACATAAAAATAATGTTGAAACACTTCAAGCACGCTGGACGTGTGTGTGCGTGTAGTTGACACGTCCGGCTTGCTTGTAATGGTGCAACAGATTGCATGTTTGTTCAGAGCTTATGCACGCCCTCCACTGCGAGCGAGTCGGACCCATTACGGACTCCGCTATACTCGTAACGACGATTTTCGATACATGTCATGTCCGCTTTGGTGGAAGGACATGTATGAAAATCGTCGTTACGAGTATAGCGGAGTCCGTGATGGGTCCGACTCGCTCGCAGTGTAAGGCGGGCATTAGTCTCTGTTCCGTTTATTTACTCATGCGGTCACCATGCTTAGGTATAGATCTCCTGTACCTACTACTGGGCGGAAACTCCTTACCAACGGTTTTCTAATACCACAGACTATTAACCTTAGAGTAATTTAAATGAAAATCGTGAGTCCATGAACGTGCTGTAAGGCAGGGGTGGCCAACTTGATTGCACTCCAAAAACTACTGTTTACCGAGGAAACACTGTGCGATTTACTAAATACAAACTACGAATTGTATGCACAACTGCAGTATATTTTATTTTAATACATGCCTTATATTTCTTGTCTTGTCGTGATCGAGTGAACCGGTTGGCACTCCTGCTCTAAGGCATGCTTTAGGGTCCTGTATACTTACAACGTTGGCCCACCAAATATAGACGCCAATGCTTAGCTCAGAATAAGTGTGGAGTTGCCGATCTGTATGTAGTACTCTTACATTATTTTTATTCTAACTATGGCATTCATAACCAGCAATCATAGTGTAAGGATTATGTTATATTCAATTTAAAATATTGAGCTGGTGATTATTATATTATTTTATGTAATGAAAGTCATGAGAGAATGTTTCACTAAGTGCCACTGTAACTCAATTATTTAACTTAGTACATGCTTATTTGCTATAACAGTACATAAATGCTGGTGATAATTGTATAACAGGTACAAATCATTTGTCATCAAAAAATTTACAGAAGAATATATCTATTATCGCCCATAACTTTTGTTTTACTTTTGCATACACATAACAATTGTTTAGAAATGTACTTCTTTGATAGAAAGTAATATTTACCTGTCAGCCGTCTGTAAGAGTAACCGCGCAGAATGTCGGGATCAAAAACTATCCTAAAATCTTCCTGCGGACTAACCAGTAGTTCCTTCGTGGAACTAAAAGCCAATGAAATACGGTGATTCGCCCACCGCCATAGATTCGGCTTCTATCCCGCGTCTTTGGGAAATTTTTCGGGTGAGGGGCGTGCGTGAATCCCTCACGTCACGCCGTCATTTAGGGCTTGCTTCTGTAAGGACGGTGGGCAGCCCCCGGTCTTGGAGGCCGATAGTCTTTGACGAAGGCAATAGCTTCACCATCTATTACGTGGGACATAAAACTATAAAGCGAAATGTGGGCGTATACTATGCCTCTTCCTATACTATCGGGGGGGGATAAAGGCGTGACTGTATGTATGTATCTCCGAAAGAATAAGCATGGCTGGTCACAAGTATTGTGGGAGTAAAAAAGCCTGTCCGGAACCTCGTTTATGGTTCCACTTCCGGATCTGGAGGGATCAAGAGGAAAATTTCCGTGTGCGTACTCCTGGCGGAAAAGTGTCGATTTTTTAAATTCTAGATATGCAGAAAATTAGCGTAAGAGTCCGTGTAAATGTGTATCGTAAATAGAAATTTGTGTATCCAGCCATTGTGAAGATATTCTTGAAAAACTGATTCCGCCAGGAGTACGTTCGAAACGTCAGCCCAGCGGAACTTTTTCTTTTTTTGCAAAAAGAAAAGGCTCATTAGGTAGCTTGGTGCGAGCTGTAAATGTGTATGTATAAATGAAATTTGTGTATCATGATATCACGGAGTAATTCAGGTTTCCGCTGGGAGTACGTTTGACGATATCGTAATTATCATATACAGAGACTTGGTACAGTGTTGAGTTTACTCATGTACGTTGCTATGAATTTGCTTATAATCTTGGTAAAAGCAGAAATTGAAAATAATTTCCCACTCAAAAGATATAGACATATAGGTAAAATCAGGTTATTAACCTCTAGTGCCTAAAATAGGAACCTTACAGCCAAACTTGTAACGTTAATTTGTATCTAATCAAAGTCTACACTCTTCAACCGAGTTTCATTAATATCTTCTTAGTAATTACAGAGGAATCACAAAATTTGTCGCAATCAGCCCATTGTTTTATATGACCTTTGTTGTCAATGTTCTTAGAAAATAAACACAACAAACTATATTGCAATATTTTGCGTATTTATTCAACTACTCAAATTTAAAAATTCAGCTCATTACATTCAGTATTTAACAAAATATAAGAAAAATACCATCAACAGCCGGAATTGATGAAAAACACGGGTAAACCAACCAAATTGAAATGACGTCAAAAAGCGGCCGCGCAGTACATGAAGGTACATTTCTAAATTTGTAGCATAGCATCAGTTTTAATTTAGTACAGGTAGATACAAAAGTCTTGTAAAATATTAGTATTTTTTTATTAAGTAGGTACTTATGATTCGTACATAATATATACACATCTTCATCATCTCAGACTCTTTGACACTCGCTTGCTGACTAGGCCTGGCCTCCGCCATAGCTGCAATTTTACTGAAAACAGTACCAAACGGCTTAACCTGCTTTCCGAAGCACGGAGACTCACGTAAATGAAATAAATAGCTTTACATGAGACAGACGGTGTCATTTTAAGTCAACTACAATTGGAAGCGGCGGGCCGGGTACGGGAGAGAACTCTCCCACCCGAGTTCCGCAGTCGGCGCCCTGGGCGCCGCCGACGTGTCTTCGCTGAAGACTATCGGCCTCCATGACCGGGGGTCTGAGGACGGTGAGAGGGCCGCTCACCGTCCTTACAGAAGCAGGCCCATGACGGCAGCGTGACGTGAGCAACTCACGCACGCCCCCCCTTAGAAGCGGGGTCACACCCGAAACCCCCCATAGACGCGGGATTGCACCCGAACCACCCCCTGGGCGAGGCCGCAGCGGCGGCCGTAGGTCTGTTGGGAGTCACGGGACATCCTTCCTGAGGGCTTACCCGGGGCTCTCAACCATAGGCTGTTAGGCGTGGCGTGAGGTTTTTTAGTCGGTAAGAGTCCGGCATAACATCCTATGAGGATTTTCCCTCACGTTAAACAAAAAAAAAAAAAAAAAGTCAACTACAATTTGATACGTTTATCTTTTTTGCAATGTACGGGTACTGTATTTGAATTATACTAGCTGACACAACTTCGTGTTAGAAAATACTAATACTGAGACTATTTATTTCCGTAATCAATCGATTCTTATGTTCTTTTTATAAACCTGTTAGATCGAGTGATCCATTGGCTTAGCAGAGGGGAAAGCTTTGCTAGACGGGTCCTGTAGTTAAATGATCTAAGGTTTCATCGAACCCTAACATTATTATTTGGAATTGTACATCATTGCTAAGTTACCTGGTTTTAAATAACATTGTGGAATTAAATGGTATTGTCTATTGAGCAGCTTCTGGGGGAGAATGTATAAATTGGCGTGTGAGATTATTGTGAGCTCTCTTCATTCATACTGATCGCTTAGCTAGGGTATAACTATATTAAAAGTTATATTGCAAGTTTTATTTTATTTTTAAAATGTAGGTACTACCTATTTAACAATTTGTTAGCGTCACATGAAAGCGAGAGAGAGGTTTAGTAGTTATATTTTAATATAATTTATTTCATAGCAAGTACATAAAACACAAACTCCAGAACATTTGTGTATCACACACAAATATTTGTTCTGACCCAGAAATCGAACCTAGGACCGAGGACCGAGCCGTACCATTCGACTGCATAGCTTGAACTGATACTATGCGTCCAAACGGAAGGATCGTCAATGGTAGGTTCTGGGTCGTTCTAGGTGCGTTTTTATTTGGAATAAAACCGCAGTAACCCCAAGTGCGGCCTCAGCCTTAGTCTGTAAGACTTTTTTGAAGAAAGTCATTAAGTGTCTTCTAGATTACAAACCTTATTTATACTGTTGATTGATGGCTGTTGGTAAAACTGGCCACACAGTTTTTAGGGTTCCAAACCCAAATTATAAAAACGGGACCCTATTCATGAGACTTCACAGTCCGCTTGTCTGTCTGTCTGTCCGACATGAGGCTTTCTCGGAAACTGCTAAAACAACAAATACTTAAATACTATCTCGGAAACCGTGACAATTAGGGAGCTGAAATTTTAACAGATGATATATTTTAGTTGACGCTGTAACAACAAATACTTAAATCCTATCTCGGGAACCGTGACAACTAGAGAGCTGAAATTTTCTCAGATGATGTATTTTGGTTGACGCTATAACAACAAATACTTAAATTAGACAAAAGGGGGATTAAGGGGGGCTACCATAAAAAAAACGTGATTTTTGCTGTTTTTTTAGTACGGAACCCTCCAAGCGCGAGTTCGAGTCGTACTTGACCTGGTTTTATATAAGTAAATAAAAAATCTGGAACATGTTAATTTAAAAACCAGTTTCTTCTAGTCTCTAGTCTCAATATGTCAAAATGTGGATTTGTGTGTGAAAATGCAGAAATACCTAAACCTACAGGATCGTAAATTTGAAAGAAACTGATAAATACTTATACATAAGAAAGCTAGGGTAAAAAATAAGCAGGTACTCTATGTGTGGGCTGCTCACCGTCCTTACAGAAGCAGGCCCAAGACGGCAGCGTGACGTGAGGGATTCACGCACGCCCTCCCCCCCGCCCCCTAAGAAGCGGAATCACACCCGAAAACCCCCCAAAGACGCGGGATAGCACCCGAACCACCCCGTAGGCGAGGTCTGTTGGGAGTCCTAGGAAAGCCTTCCGAGGGCTTACCCGGGGCTCCAAACCGTAAGCTGTTGGGCGTTACGTGAGTTTATTTAGTCGGTAGGAGTCCAGCATAGCATCCATGAGGGATTTTCCCTCATGTTAAAAAAAGGGTAATCTAAGTGCCCACTATTACGTACTTAAGTAGAACCCGACATCGCGTCCATTTTAAAACGTCAAAGATTTTGTTTTCTTGCTCTTTCTTATTTAAATGTCGATTATTCATAAAAGTAATAATTGTAATAGGAAGTTATTATGGGAATTGTATATTCGCTAAGCTATTTTTGTAGCGATAGTACACGATGTCAAACCAAATAAACGTACAATACTTGCAATTTAAAGACGTAGCTCTATGTACTACGCGGCCGCTTTTTGACGTCATTTCAATCTGGTTGGTTTACTCGTGTTTTTCATCAATTCCGGCTGTTGATGGTATTTTTCTTATATTTTGTTAAATACTGAATGTAATGAGCTGAATTTTTAAATTTGAGTAGTTGAATAAATACGCAAAATATTGCAATATAGTTTGTTGTGTTTATTTTCTAAGAACATTGACAACAAAGGTCATATAAAACAATGGGCGGATTGCGACAAGTTTTGTGATTACTCTGTAATTACTAAGAAGATATTAATGAAACTCGGTTGAAGAGTGTAGACTTTGATTAGATACAAATTAACGTTACAAGTTTGGCTGTAAGGTTCCTATTTTAGGCACTAGAGGTTAATAACCTGATTTTACCTATATGTCTATATCTTTTGAGTGGGAAATTATTTTCAATTTCTGCTTTTACCAAGATTATAAGCAAATTCATAGCAACGTACATGAGTAAACTCAACACTGTACCAAGTCTCTGTATATGATAATTACGATATCGTCAAACGTACTCCCAGCGGAAACCTGAATTACTCCGTGATATCATGATACACAAATTTCATTTATACATACACATTTACAGCTCGCACCAAGCTACCTAATGAGCCTTTTCTTTTTGCAAAAAAAGAAAAAGTTCCGCTGGGCTGACGTTTCGAACGTACTCCTGGCGGAATCAGTTTTTCAAGAATATCTTCACAATGGCTGGATACACAAATTTCTATTTACGATACACATTTACACGGACTCTTACGCTAATTTTCTGCATATCTAGAATTTAAAAAATCGACACTTTTCCGCCAGGAGTACGCACACAAATTTCCCGTGCTGCCTTGATAACGTGCCAAGGTGGCACGAGAAAGCAGTGGGCTTTAAAGGAGTCGAAGAAATGGAACTAGGTGCATGGACGGTGAACATACGGCGGGCTTAAGCACCTAAGGAGTACGTGTGTTGTGCACGCCCCAGAATGAGTAGATATTTGGACGAGGATAAAGAAAACAATTTGTAGGGAGAAATGTTGCCCGTACCTACTAGGCATGCGCAAAACGTTACACTAAAAAGTAATGTCATATGGCATTACATTTCGTACCGCGTCACATTACTTTGTACTATGACTTTTATCATGACATTCTCATGCGGCGAGCGGCGGCGCGGGCGGCACAAAGTTATAAAGTATTAATCGCGCGCCGCGCTGCGTGCGTGCCAAATCCAGCATTCGTTCGCATCGCATTATAGTCACAGGACGAAGTGTCGTACGTTGTCCTAACTGAACGTGACTAATGCGAATGTACGGTGTAAATAAAGTAAAGTATGATGTTTTTAATGTGTAACTGTATGCAAAGTAAACTGAATAGTGTTCGAATAGATATTATATATAATAGATCTAATAACCTTAATTGAAAATTGTTAGTAGTTAGTTTTAGTTTGGTTGTTAGTAGTTAGTTTTAGTTTGGTGTGAATGTGTGCAAGAGCAATAACCACATTTTGATTTTTGTCTAGAAACCACTTCTTCAAAATGATTCCAAAGCGGACTCGCTTTTCTATTTGTTGCCATTATGCTTACAAACTAATCACGTAATCACTATCTCGTAAATACACTCGTCTGAATATTATACACTATATTTACACTATTTACTACTTTTTTACGCTATTGTAATTATATATTTACACTATTAACAATTTTTTTACCGACGACATCAAAATTTGCAAGTTTATAATAACATTAATTTGTGTCAACGTAAAGTTAAAATAAACTTGTCGCCTGCCGGTCGTGCCGCTCGAGTCGAGTAACGCGTGGCGGCACTGGCGGCTAGTACTAACAAATGACGCTCACACACGTGCGGAACGGCAACGTGTGACGAGTGACGATTGCATGGAAAGCGCGCGAAGTAAACATCGACATTCAACACCGCAGACGGCACGTTTGTCCCGATTGTACTATATTTTGTCATGATACATTTCGTCGAGTAACGTACACTGCCATGGTACTCGAGCGAGTAAAATAAAAATAAAATAAAATAAAATTTATTCCCTTTGAAATTTTTAAAAAATTATTTAGGTTTGTCAAAATTTTTGTGACTCTACCGGGGGTTCGGAAATGCTACAGACTGAGAAGAACACCCCAAGAAACTCAGTCCGGTCCCTCTTATTCATCTTAGTATCTAATACAGTTTTTTTTTAAATGTAGAAAGGAGCAATTCGTGTCACTGCCAGGCAGTCTTGTCTTCTAGAAAGTCTTTAATGCTATAATAAGCTTTCTGGCACAATTTAAGCTTTACTAGTTTTTTAAATTTATTAACTGACAAACCTGTTATGGCTGTCGGCAATGTATTGTACATTCGAATACAATTACCCGCAAAAGAATTGCTTATTTTATTAAGCCTAAATTATTCTTATTTCTTAAGTTTAGGTTATGGATATCACTATTTTTAATAAATTTACTGTTATTTTTATGAGTAGGTATATAATAAGTTTTCATATATGTACTGTGAATACACAGTAAGGATGTTGATATCCTTAAACTTTTCTCTTAATGACTCCCGAAACCCCATACCATAGATAGCCCGGACAGCCCTTTTCTGCAACACAAAGATACATTCGATGTCGGCAGCGTTACCCCATAATAGTATGCCATAGGTCATGACACTGTGGAAGTAGCTAAAGTAGACAAGACGCGCTGTTCTAATGTCTGTCAGTTGTCGGATCTTTTTAACGGCATAGGCTGCAGAGCTCAGTCTGCCCGAGACTTTCTCGATATGAGGCCCCCACTGCAAGTTGGAGTCTAACTTTATGCCCAGAAAGACAGTTTCATCGACCAATTCTACTTGATCATCCCTAATCCTAATACTGGTGTTAACGAGCCTAACATTTGGCAAGGTGAATCTTATACATTTTGTTTTAGTTTCGTTTAACAATAAATTATTAGCGTTAAACCAGTGGACTACCCTAGAGAGGGCATTGTTTACTTCGTCAAGATCGCGTTGTCCACGTTCAACTTTAAATATTAAAGATGTGTCATCAGCAAACAAAACTACCTCGTGATCGTCTCTTATAAGGTGAGGGAGATCATTTATGTACACTAAAAATAGAAAAGGTCCCAGAATTGAACCCTGAGGCACCCCCATTGTTACAGCAGAACCATTTGACTGTTTACCATTTATAACTACTCTCTGTACTCTATCTCTAAGGTAAGAACTAATTAAATCCAAGGCCGTCCCCCGGATTCCATAATGATCAAGTTTTTGAATTAAAGTCTGATGCTGGACACAATCGAAGGCCTTAGATAAGTCGCATGACAAGTAATGCATTACTTACGTTACTTACACATGCCTACTGCAGTGGTACCACAGTGGTGCGCCAGACGCGCCTACCCTAGTTTTCATTCAAAAGCGCCGTTGCAGCGCCACTGACGCGCCACACGACGTGCCAACTGCGCTTCTAAAAATTATATGAAAACTAGTGGTGGCGCGTCTAGCTCACTTCTTCACGCCTCTAATTTAAAGGCGCCCTAAGAGCCACAGGCAAGTTAGGGTATTTCCCGTGATTCGGCTTTTATTGGGTGTCTCAGCAAGAGTGCACTTTTTCATTTTAATATAAAAAACATATTTTTTTGAGAGAGTTGTGATTTTTTTATTGAATTGTCAAAAAGACATCAAAGAGAATACAATACTACGTAAGAAAGACATATTCCGATTAAGTATGGAACAAAATATCCGTCAAATGGCCTCCACGGCTCTGATGGCAGGCCATTACTCTATTCATGAAAATTTTCATGACTTTTTCACAGAGATGAGGCTGTATCGCACCGATGACTCGTTGCATCTCGGATTTGAGCTTAGGCATTGTTTCTGGTTTATTCGCTTAAACCTGCGATTGATTAGAGAAAACAGAAAACCCCAAAGAAAAAAATCGCACGGCGTTCTTGGTGGCCAGTTCACATCAAAATTTATTGAGATATTTTTTCCGGCAACCGTTGCTGCAATGGATTGTTTCATGCGCGGTGTACCAGGTGGCGCCGCGCCGTCTTGCTGAAACCACATGCCGTCCGCACACAACAGAAGCACAGGAGTGTTACTCTGCCGTCATAAGGATAAACAACGCACTTGCTTGGAAGTAACTTTCGAGTAAATCGCGTTTAAAGTTTTTTTAGTTTTTTTTATTGTCTCTCGGAAACTAACAGGAATATTCTAAGTTTTATTGTTTTGTTCGATTCCTTGAAATGTGAACTTTGCATGTGCGATACTATATTTATACAATTAGTTTATTTCATTATTTAAAATAAAGAAAAAATGTTTAAGGCTAGTAAATATTCCCTGCAATAATACTAAATCACTAAGCATTATCAACGCATGTGCTGCAGATGCGTCATTTATCTCTAGTAAATGCATTTTGTGATGTTTATGTCTAGTAAAGATATGGGATTACTTCGACGTATGTTCCAATTTTATAACTTATACGTAGCAAATGTGTTCATTATGACTAGTAAATTCTTTTAGAGAAGCTCGCATGCGTTTAATTTTACGTACTTAATTAAACAAATATCAAATATTATCCTACGAAATCTTTATTAGCTTTGACTGCATTCTACGAAATCTATTAAGACGAGTGTTTTAAAGAACTCCTTAACTTAATCCTTCTGTTTCCTTTACGACCCAGAAAAACGCATGTCGGACGGAGGTGCTACTATCATTATATTAAAGAAATCCAGCCAGAACTAAGCGACTAGTAATATCTATAGTAAATTTTTGCTGTCTTATATCATAAAGGATTTCAATTCGCGTTACATCTGTGGTTATCCTTTACTACTGTGAATTAAAATCTACAAAGTGAGACTATATACCTAATGATAATCTATAATAAATTGTTTAATGACACAAACTATTAGGTACATTGAACCCTGCCTTCGAACTAGTGTCAACTGTATCTTCCAGGCCGTATGGTACGTTTCTCTCCCTCCTTTCTGCTATTATAGAACTAAGCTATTCAAAATATAGTTTTTCTGTCGTAGTACAACATTAGGAGCTCAGTGTATTCGTCTCTTTTTAACCCCGGGAGCTTTGAATAGCAGCACCATACATACATACATATAATCACGCTTGTTTCCCATCGGGGTAAGCAGAGACTATGGCTTTCCACTTGCTACGATCCTGACATACAACTTTCGCTTCTTCTACTTTCATAACTGTTTTCATACACGCTCGCCGGTTAAGGGTACTCTTGACCTTGCCTTTTTCCAGAACGTCTCTGATTTGATCGGCATGCGTACGCCGAGGTTTACCCCTACCAGTTTGCCCATTCATTCTCGCCTCATAAATCTGCTTTGTCAGTCTATTCTCATCCATTCTCTCCACGTGTCCAAACCATCTAAGCATCCCTTTTTCGTTAGTCACTACATCTTTTGTTATACCACATTTTTCCCTTATCACGCTATTTCTTTTTTTGTCCATTAAAGTCACTCCAGCTATACTTCGCAGACTTCTCATTTCCACTGCATTAATTTTGCTTTCATGCTTCTTCTGCCATACCCAACTTTCACTACCATACATAAGTGTAGGGATGAGCACTCCCCTATGTACAGCCAACCTGGCCTTCTCAGACACATTTTGACTGCTCATAAAGGTGTACATAGCCCCTTTCACTTGATTTCCTGCCAAAACTCTTCGCTCAATATCCTGGTCACACTTTCCATCCCTTACAAATTTGGAACCCAAGTATACAAATTCTTTCACCTGTTCCACTCTTTGCCCTTCAATGAAGATTGAGCAATTCGTCATACTTTCTTCTCTTTCAAAAACCATAACTTTCGTCTTGTTTACATTAACTTTCATTCCTCTACTTTTTAGAGCCTCATTCATACTATTAACCATCAGCTGCAATTCCTCCGCTGATGATGCTAATATCACCTGATCATCAGCGTATAGGAGACATTTGACGGTCAGTTCATTCATTTTTAAGCCATATATACTCTCTTGCAGTTCTTTCAGACAACTATCCATGTATAGATTAAACAGCCACGGAGACGCTACACAGCCCTGTCTCACACCCTTTTCAATGTGAAAGAAGTCCGTGCAGGCCCCGTTGATCCTGACACAAGCACTAGAACCCTCATAGAGAGACCTCAGTGCCCGTATCAAGTTGCTGTTCACTCCATACATGGACAATATTGACCACAGTTCATTCCTCACCACTCTGTCATAGGCCTTTTCCAAGTCCACGAATATGCAATAGACCTTTTGACTTTTAGCCAAAACTTTCTCAGCTACGCATCGTAAGGAAAAGACCTGATCCGTACATCCCCTTCCTTTCATAAATCCTGCTTGCACATCCCACATTTTTCCTTCAGTTTCATTCATCACTCTTTTTATCAACACTTTTGCATACAATTTGCCAACGATGCTGAGCAAGCTTATGCCGCGGTAGTTTTTGCACTCTTGCTGCGACCCTTTTCCTTTGTAAAGCGGCACAATGACAGCTTTACACCATTCTGCTGGTACTCTGCCACTTCGCCAACAAAAGTTAAAAAGGCGGTACAGCTGGCAAGCTACCACTCCACGTCCAGCTTTCAGCATTTCGACAGAAATCCGATCTATTCCAGCAGCCTTTCCTACTTTCATACAATTCAACGCTTCCACTATTTCTCCTATACTTAACTCGCTTTCATCGCCAAATTCATTCAGTTCTAAAACACGCGTATCGCCTTGTATATCTTCTTTTTCGAATAAACTCTCAAAATATTCCTTCCATCTCTTTAGCACACATTCTTCTCCTCTTACAAAACTTCCATCCTGGTTTCTGATGTGATTGAGCGGCGACATTGTTTGCTGACTCCTCACTGTTCTTATGGACTTCCAAAAAAATTTAATATTCCGTTGGAAGTCTTCAGATAACCTTTTATCAAATTTTTCTCTATCATTCTCTTTCTTTCTCATCATCGTCTCTTTTGCAACACGTTTATACTTTTTATATTCATCCTTTGCCATTTTTACATCCTCATCCGTTGCCTTTTGCATTCTTTGATTGGCCTTTGTAGCCAACCAGTCCAATCATGCTTTCTTCTTGCCAGTCAACGCATTAAGAACTTCCGCACTCATTCCCTTTGCCATACATCCTTGTCGTCTTTTGCTAACCCCACACACTTCAATCGCAACTTCCACAAGTCCTTCCTTAAACGGCTTCCATAATTCTTCAATCTCACATATTTCATCTAGGTTTTCAAATTTTTCACTCAGTTTACTCACAAATGCCTCTTTTATGCCTAACTCTTGTAAATTCTCAACTTTTATTCGCTCTAGTACACTAACGGGTTCATGCACACGATGTCGCCACCGCTGAAACAGACCCCTTACCCGGCTAATTACCAAGAAGTGATCTGTGTCGATCCCGGTGCCACGGTACGCCCGAGTGTCTAGCACTTTCTTTCTCAGTCTTGCGTCTACTATCACAAAGTCAATCATGCTTCTCTGATCTCTCTCCTCTCTTGTATACAAGTGGATATCCTTGTGGTTGAATATGGTATTAGTTACCACAAGATTCCTTTCCAAACATACTTCTAGCAAGCTTTCTCCATTTACATTCACTCGTTCATCACCAAACTTTCCTAATACACTTTCGTATCCACCGCGCTTCACTCCCACCCAACCATTAAAATCACCTAACATCACTATTCTCTCGTTTCGTTTACATTTATCCAGAATATCACTCATACTCTCCCAAAATGCCTGCCTCTCGCTTTGGTCTTTTGAAGACCATTGCCACCGCGCATCCTGCGGAGCATACACTCCCAAAACAAAGATGCGGGTAAGTCCAACCTTCAGTCTTAGCCAAAGGAGTCTTGGGCTCACACATTCATACTCTGTCACACACTCATTCATTCTCGCGGAAAGTAGTACACCGACCCCCTGGCATGCTGTGCTGGTTGTGGCTACACCTGACCAATAGGCCGTATAGGCTCCGTGTCGTGGTGTCACATCCTTTCCGCTTTGTCTCATTCACACACAAAATATCAAGATGCCTCTCTTGCATCATCTTACATACCTCCTCAATTTTATCTTTCATTCCTCCTCTCACATTTAATGTAGCAAAGTGGCTAACCCTAGTCCACTTTTCGCCTCGATGGGAAACGAGACGTGATGGGTGGCGAACCACATCGCCGCCGTTTTTGGTTTTAAATTTCACTACCATAGCGTTCCCACGAGAAGCTAGGGAATTAAATTGGTCCACCTGAACAGAGCCCCGCTTGTCCAGGTAAGGCTAGCCTTGTTCTGGGTTCGCCCGGGCCCAGGGCAATTAGGCACGCTTAAGACTACGCTCGCCCGTAGCCACGCAGCTCATCGGCACGGCGACCTTGGCTTGGCGGATAGTGGAGCGGATCAGGATGGGGTAGGAAGGGATTCACGGACAAGGAAATGGATAAGGTAGGATGGGACGGGGTTAGAAAGGATCCAAAACCATCTGTAATTCAAACCAAAAAAAAAAAAAAAAAAAAAAAAAACCAAAGAGGCTCATTACCGAGTCGCCTACGTAAGGGCACCTGTCAGTATTATTATATTAAAAATATATTATAATTTTATTTTAATTAAAATACTATGTAACATTATCAAATTTATAATTATTTATTGATTTATAATTCACTAGCTGACCCTCGCAACTTCGTTTACGTCACACATGGTGTATGAAAGGAGGTGTATTTCTTCATCAGGCTCATCAAGCAGCGTATAAAACTGCCTTGTTTGCTTAATCATAAAATAGCTTAAAGATTACGTGGATCACCACCTATTACGTGGGACATAAAACTATAAGTTGAAATGTGAAATTGTTTTATTATTAGGCATTAATGTAGAATAAAAACTTGTTCTTTCTTTCTTTCATTATCATTTCATAAAAT
Source organism: Miltochrista miniata (assembly GCA_933228765.1). Taxonomy (NCBI): domain Eukaryota; kingdom Metazoa; phylum Arthropoda; class Insecta; order Lepidoptera; family Erebidae; genus Miltochrista; species Miltochrista miniata. Next base: position 13,678,242 of record OW121768.1, read on the forward strand.
ATTAAAATACATCATTAATTAATCAAATGTCCGAAGTAGTTTGCTATAATTCAATACTTTGTTAACGATCACTGTGATAATTACTTTTTTCTATGACCTCTTGCTAAAATTTCCAGTTACAAGTCAAATTTTAACCAAAATATTTTTATTTTTTAGTTGTTAAGAGCAACAATCTTTGAAATAGACCTTCTTTGCCTTTACTTTTCTAGTCATAATAATCGTAAATACACACTTGCGTTACTCCGCTTAAGACGGGCTAATTAAAATTCATATTAAATACGAGTCATAAACAACGCATGTTTGCTTACGATGCTTATGATTAGTAAAAAGTTGGAAATGCATTAATTGCGCTGTTTATGCTTAACAATAAAATGAAAACTAATCAAGATATCAAAAAATGAGTAATTGATTCTTGTAGATCTCGTTTCGGTGATTCCGAATATACTAATAACTCAATTTCATCAAAAATGTCGATTGCGTTGTTTATCCTAAGGACGGCAGTACTGTCCATTACCGACCCAGTTTCTTCATTTTTTTTGACAACTCTTCGAATGGTTCACACATTAGGTGCACTTTCTCGACTGAAAATTGTTCGTAGTTTGCGAGCGGTCTCAGCATAACTTTCCAAATTTTTGTAATAAGTTTTCACAATTATTAAGCGTTGTTCTTTTGAAAAGCGCTCCATTTTTATTAATCGGAACAAATAAATGTGTTAGCTGTCAAATCTCAGAGTCGCCACTTGCACAAAAAAAAATAGCACTTAATTTAAAAAGTGCACTCTTATTGAGACACCTTTATAACCAGTAGGTAGGAAAGTCACGATGGGTGAGTGGGTTTGTCCAGGGTCTAATTCCGACTGTCCACGATCTTTGTTATGCCTTTAAACGTCCAATAAAACGAGGATAATCTTTTTTTAAACTTGTACTTTTTATATAACAAAACTACAATAGGTGTATGAGAGAGGACGCGGCGGGGACGCTACGTGAGCACGTGCGGTGGAAGTTGCGGTCGCCCCTCCAGCTTGCTGTAGTCTAAGTGGAATTCCTTCGCCACCTGGACAACAAAAATAAAATGTAAAAAATGTGTGCTAACAATATACTGTCGAAAAAAATATAGCGGCCAGTCACGAAATCTATAATGCAGTTCATTAAATGTGCTGTCATCTACGAATAATGTATTCTATAGAAGTGTAATTCGCCTCAAAAAAAGGCTCCACCAAATGGGGACCGCGGAAGGTGGGGCTTAAAAAGGGGACCGCGCGACACAGTTAGTCCGCGCTGTCACGCGTAACGTACGGTTGTGTCGCTGGAACCAATCAGTCAGTGATATTAATTGTGTTTTCGCGTTAAATATATCCCAAAAATGCCTTTTTGTATTGTGAATTGTTGCAGAAGCCATACGGATATGAAAAACTCTGGAATCACCTTCCATAAGTTAGTAAATATTCATTTTAAAAACACGTACTTGGGGAAGTTGAAAAGTGTTATGCAACATGAACGCAATTCCAAAATTAAATTATTTTTATGCAGTGTTCATAGTATGTTAAGCGCTGAGGTAATATTGTTAGTAAGATATTATATTAGTAGGATGATATTATGCATAGAAATTAAATTATAATTTTTGTTTGTTTCGGAGTTTGCATGGCGTTGTCAAATATGCTGTATGTGCCGGAACGTCAACTTCCAGAGACAGTTGAGCAAATTGTGGGCTATATTGCAGGGTTCGTAGCAAAAAAGTTACAAACCAAAATAGAATGTTTGTCCTGCATCAATTTATTACTGGCAACGGAAAAACTTTATTTTCACAAACTAATTTGTCTGAAAGATTTTGGAGGATTAGTTTATCCCTCATTCATTGTTTTCAAAATATGTCTTTGGTCTGAAACATTACTCAGGGTTGTCTAGGGCACACAATTTGAAAATAATGGTAAATAAGTGTTTTGCCAAAATAATAGAAAGAAATGACGCCACGAAACCCCTGAAAGACAGTCATCCTATAGAAAGCAATCACGATGTTATGTTGTTGAAGGCTATAATCGAACAATTTCTAATAATTCGTTTGCATTATATTGCTAAAAACGAGTCCTTATTAAATTCCAACCGCCATAAATTAAATAAACTAACTATTTTTAGAGGTTAATAATTGTGAAAAAAAAACAACGTATTTTAATTTGTATATACGCATACAAAGTAGTTCAATCAATAGAAAAATAATAACAATCCAGTTATTATTTTTCTGTTGATTAAACTTTGATTGAACTTATTCAATAAAAAATAAACACATAAACAAGCTTTCTTATTATTGCATAAAACCATCCCCGCTTATTACGTTCACCGCTTCGGGTGGGGCGCAGAGCCGGCATGACCTTGGCGCGACCAATCGCATGCAAGTATTCAACGATGGATGTGTGAGTGTTATGTTTTATTGCTGTTTTTTAGTATGCGTAAGTTACTCCAAGATTTTAGCGGTAACTTTATAGGTGTTACATTTCTATAGAATACATTATTCGTAGGCTGTCATGCATACCATGATACTTAAATTGTATTGAAGTGCAGCATCTTGCCGCATAATAGTCTAGGTATCGCATTATAAATCTATCCCTTCGGCCGGCTAGGAGGTTTCGTAACGTGTCCATGCGGGCTTTTTAATGTCTACGTAACTGGTTTCTAATTAAGACTTTTTCATACTATTGCTGTGAACTGATTTCGGAGGTGTTCCTATCATATAATAGTACGTCTTTACCTGTGAAGTTGCCCTTTTGTATGAAACATGTTATATTTAGGGTTTAGTACTGATACTTCGCTTTCCGTCTGTCTGTATGTCTATTTGTCACGAGGCTGTATCTCAGAAACGGTGATAGCTAGAGAACGGAAATTTGCACCGATGATGTATTTCTGTAACGGTTATAACAATAAATACCGACCGATTGACCAAAGCTGATTGCAGAAGTGCAACCTTCGCCATCATTGTCTTCAGTCGTTTACAGTACACCTCTGCAGTAATGCTCATGCCGTTTCGTAAAAAGCTATGATGAATCACACCCGCACTTTAGCCACCACCTACCAAATATCTAACACCAACCAAAGACCATCACCATTCTACTGCATTGCTTTGGTACTGAACCAGGATCTAACTAATTAGCTGAGCGTTTTCAATTGCCAAACAGAATACGGTTCAAAATTTCTACATTTCTGTGTATGTTGTGCAGCGCGGGGTAGGTCTCGATACGTACATTGAGCTGGCCGAATGTTAAGTTCATGAGACACCCATCTATCAAGCTTTTCTGCTTAGCCAATTTATATTTACCTATACCTATATAATATTTATTTATATCCACAACACAAGCTGGTTATTCCTAGCTTACTTTGGGAACACAGCGTTGTGTGAAAGTTTCCGTGATTTTTTTTGTTTTCTCCATCTAAAGGTTGCCTGGTAGAGATTGCTGTTCGCAATAGGAACGCGCACTGTACTCCCTTTTGTGCGGAATATAATGTCATTTTTTATTTACCCGGCGTACAATAGATACCTACCTTTCGCCAATTGTGCGCATCAAAGAAGTAATAGGTGCCGCGCTCGTACGTCGATGTTTTTTCCACCATCGGCATGCCGGGCGCTTGAGAGATCCACACCTTTTCCTCCATGTGATACCGCCAGTCTCGATTATATCTAGAACAAGGAAATATATTTGTGTAAAAATTTAATAGTTTTTATACTACTGAGGTGGCAGACAAGCTTCCGACCACCTTATGGTTGGTTACCCCAGCCTATGGACATTTTCGACACCTGCCGCCCTCAGGCGCAAATTGTGACGATCCACTGTTATAATATTGCAATACGCCCATAAGTCTTGAGTTTACAACTATATGTTACTGGCAACCATGACCAACGGCTTAACGTGCCTTCCGAAGCACGGAGACGCTCTCACATAAAGCTAGCCGCTAGTTGGTAGTATTTTTGGCAAAATAACGCCGCCTCCCGATGGAAAGTCGTAACGACATCTAGCGAATTGATCGCCACTCTCAGTCCTCAAGTTAGCGGCCCATTGAGATGTCGAGAAGTGAAGGTCAATTTGAAAAGAGACGAGCGCAGGCTGTCATTAAAATTTTCCATACTTCGAAAGAGAAACGATGTTTTGAATCGCTCAGTTCTGGCAAAGATTCTCTCCACTGTATTATAGTCACACCTCTGCACGGCGCTTGTTTTACAGGATCGTAAATGAGAAGGTGGGATTAATTATTAAGTTCGAAGCTTTTCAGAACACTCGTGATAAGATTCGGTAAAACGCAGTTCAAAGACTCTATTGTCCTCTATTGCGCCAATGGCTCAAGACTTTCCGTCATTTAATGACACGGGGTCAATCAAGTTACGAAATTTTCGAAGATTTTAGACGTTCTCTTTCCCCAATGTAACGCACGGAAACAAGACCCTCTCCCCCCTGGGGATTCGCCACAATCGCGGCCGTCAGACCGGTCATGGACGAGTGGCTGGAGAGGAGACACGGTGCTCTTTCCTACCGGTTGTCATAGATACAAACCGGGCACGGTAGCTTCGGTAGGTATCTGTGGCAAAGACACCGGGAAAACACGGCAGAGTGTCAGCACTGCGAGGACCGCAGCGATGACACGGCGCTCCACACGCTGGTGGATTACACGGTGTGGGCGCAACAGCCCTCGTAGTGGGTCTGGACGTGGACACTCTCTCGCTCGAGACTATGGTGCAAGCCTTGATCTCCAGCGGGAGTAAGTGGGACTGCGCCGCCTGTTTCTGCGAGCAGGTCATGCTCGTGAAAGAGACGGCGGGGCGGGATAGGGGAGAGAACTCTCCCACTCGAGTTCCGCAGTCGGCGGCTTGGGCGCCGCCGACGTGTCTTCGCCGAGGACTATCAGCCTCCATGACCAGGGGCCTGAGGACGGTGAGAGGGTCGCTCACCGTCCTTACAGAAGCAGGCCCATGACGGCAGCGTGAGGTGAGGAATTCACGCACGAATTAGCAGCGGGATCACACCCGAAACCCCTCTAAAGACGCGGGATAGCACCGAATCACCCCCTAGGCGAGGCCGCGTGTGGTTTTTTAGTCGGTAGGAGTCCGGCATAGCATCCATGAGGATTTTGCCTTACGTTAACAAAAAAAATCCCCCCCTTTTGCTCAAATCGCACCTTCCACGTCTCCACGGTTTCCTGGTGGAGCAGGGTCTGCTGGGCCTCGATTTCTCGAGACGCAGGCCTTTGGCCCCGCTCCAGCGCCTCCTTGCGCCATTCAAATAGTGACGTAACGGCTCTCGCTTTCAGATCCCATGGAGGGATCCCAGCTCGGAGACATGGCGCCTCACCTGAGATCGTATGGTATACCCTTATCACCCTGACGACAATCGCCCTCTGCGGGCCTAGCAATCTAGCCATTGGCCGTCAGGGTCTCCGCCCATACGAGGGCCCCGTATTGGGCCATGCTCCGCACGATCCCCAGGTACAGTCTCCTGTAGGGAGTGTTGGGTCCCCTGATGATGGGCATCAACCGCGAGAGAGCGGTTGATGGTATATATAAAGTCCCAGATACTTCATCGAAGCCTCGATGCCGTTGATGACGCCCCCTACCTGTAGGCTGGATCCAGCAGGTGGCCCGATCCGAGGTCCGTGGAAGCACAAAGCCTCGGATTTGGAAAGGGCGACCTCAAGACCCAGCCGCCACATCCGACCCACGACTTGAGCAACCCGTGCCGTGGCCTTTAGTGCTGCATCTCGGTGCGTTGCTCCTCGCGCCGTAACGAGGGCCCTCCGACCCCTCTGAGCAACGGATCACGCAGCACCCAATCGTACCCCGATGTTCCACAGGAGCGGTCCTAATACAGATCCCTGTGGAACACCGCACGACATATCTCGCCCTAGCCAGCTCGGGTAAGTTGGCCCTCTCGGAAAGATAGGCCCCGACAGTTCGACGGAGGTAGGGAGGCACTTCACGGTAAATAAGCGCGTCCCTGACGCAGCTCCCAGGCCAAGGTGTTTAAAGCGTTGTTTAAACCCTGTGAAACCGCTTTCCATCAGGCTTCTAATGCGCATGATCGCGTCCACGGTGGAGCGCCCATGACGGAAACCAAACTGGTTATCCGCCAGATCTGGCCCCACGCACGTGAGGTACCCGACGAGGCGCTTTGCAATGATACGCTCAAAGAGCTTGCACACCTCGTCGAGCTACACGATCGGGATAGGGAGTCAACCGGCCGCCACGCCTTCCGGATCAGGACCAGTTTCCCCGTCTTCCAGACCTACGAAAAACTGGCCTTTTTCGAGGCATGCGCTAAAGCGCCCTTTAAGTCGAGGCCCAAGTTCTTCGAGAGCCAGGACCCACGCTCGGCCTGGAGTGCCGTCGGGTGCAGGGGCCGCCCCTAACTCACCCTCCGTGACTTCGGGCACGTCGTTCTCGCTGCCTTCCTGAGACGGAGCCATGCGCGGGGAGTGTGTTCCTTCGCCTTGATGAGAACAAGGAACCCAGGACCCCCTGCTACCCAGGAACCCAGACTGCTAACCAGGATACCCTAACCCTTCCCTTGGAGATGTCCAGGAAAACGAACGAAATGGGGAAGGCGGATCGTGCACCTGTGTCGGCGTTCCCACAAGAAAATAATAATAAGCCTTTGGATTGATTGCTTTTTATACTAAGGCAGGGGTCGGCAACCTTTTGAGTCGGAAGAGCCAAAAATGCTGATTTTAAATTACATAATTTTTCAAGAGCCACAAAATCTACGAACACTCCCCCCCAAAGTGGGATAAAACCATAGCCCTCGGGGAGAGACTGCGGACCAAGCGTGTCGCGAGCTCTGGGATCATCCTTCTCCAAGGGAGTACCCAGAACTTACGCCATGGGCAGATGGTAGCGCACAATGTGTTTTTTTAGGATTTCCAAATGTAAAAAAAAACAGGGTGATTATGTGGGATTCTCCAAAATTGGTATACCCACTAAAACCATGGGGTGTTCCTTCGTGTCGCATTTGTTGAGTTACAGGAAAGGCAAGCGTACAACTTCTGCAGTCCAACATGCGCTGCCTGCAACAGGCTTCTGGCCGGTAGAAGCATCAGGGCCGTCGTTGACGGCAGCTGTTCTGAATGCATGGCCACAAACGCTGGAGTACCACAAGGCTCAGTGTTGTTCCCCACTTTGTTTCTGCTGCATATCAATGACATGTTGTCTATTGACGGCATCCATTGTTATGCAGACGACAGTGCGGATGACACTTGTTACACGGGCCGTCCCGGTATCTCTCGGGCTGTAGTGGAGGAAAGTCGTGAAAAACTTGTGTCCGAAATCGAGGCTACTCTCTCTAGAGTGTCCGATTGGGGAAGACAAAATCTTGTCCAATTCAACCCCACCAAGACTCAAGTATGTGTATTCACCGCCAAGAAAACCCCATTTACTGTGGCGCCACAATTTCAGGGCACGTCACTCACCATCTCTGAAAGTATAGGGATCCTTGGTGTTGAGATCTCCAATGTCGTTCAGTTCCGAAGTCATTTGGAGGACAAGGCCAAGCTGGCGTCCAAGAAGCTTGGAGTGCTCAGTAGGGCGCGGCGGTACTTTACTGCGGCTCAAACACTGCTTCTCCTTAAGTCGCAAGTGCGGCTGCACATGGAGTACTGCTGTAACCTCTGGGCGGGGGCACCTGAATACCAGCTTCGTCCTTTTGACTCGGTACAAAGGCGTGCTACGAGAGTTGTCGGCGATCCCATACTTGCAGGTGATGTGGAACCTCTTAGTGACAGGAGAGACTTTGCTTCTCTGTGTGTATTCTACCGGCTGTATAACGGTTTGTGCTCTGAGGAATTGTTTGACATGATGCCTACGGCTACATTCTATCATCGCACCGCTCGCCACAGACAGGATGTTCATCCTTACATGTTGCATCCGGAGCGCTCGAGCACGGTTAGATCCGATAGGGGCTTTCTACCGCGCACGCTTAGGTTGTGGAATGATCTCCCTGCCTCGGTTTTACCAAACGCCTACAGTATGGGGTTCTTTAAGAGGGGTCTTAGAAGGTTTTTACAGGGTCGGCAGCGCGAGTGTGGCCCCTCTGGTGTTGCAAACGTCCATAGGCTGCGGTGACCACCGGTACATCTGGTGGGCCGTATGCTTGTCTGCCACCTTAGTGGTATAAAAAAAAGGCTGGACTCTGTGGGGTCTAAAAAAATTACCCACCGAAACTTCACTGCTGCGACCCCAGAACATGAGGGGCGCGTCTTAGTCAGTCGTGCGACTGACTGACCAAAGGCTCTATCCTGGTGCGCCATTTATGGATGATATCATCGCGCGCCCTAACACGCCAGCTCTAGATCTCTTCCGAAGATGGTTGGTTGCCATTTTGACGCACTAAAGCATTCGGCCGGTAGATACCTGCCAGAACGGTTGCCTCTAGGTCCCACGACAGACTTTCAGTAATTAGACAAGCACGCGGCTTCTTATGATACGGTGCAATACGCTCGAGCCATTCTCTGGGCCTTGGCCCGCTGCCGACATCGCAACAGAATCCTATTAGAAAGAAAATGGTGCTCCAACCGGTCCGCCCAACTGGTGCTCCATATAACGCTTTCGAGCGCAGAACACCACCTATAGGCGTGGTTGCTTGTTTTTCTGCTAGTAAGGCTGTTGTAGTGTTTATAAAAGTAAATGATATGATAATTGTGGGTGGAACTAAAGAGCCGCAGCTTCACTTCCAAAGAGCCGCGCTTTGCCGACCCCTGTACTAAGGTGGTAAACAAGCTGATGGAAATTGGTCACCATAGCCTATGAACGTTTACAACACCAGAGGCAATACACTCACGCTGACGACCGTAATGGATGTTTCAGTATTCGGCGTGCAAAATCGTCTCACCTTATCAAAGTTAATATAATAGGTAGTATTACATTCAGATAGGCAACTCCCTGCTCCCCAATAAGCAAGCTTCCCACCCCCGCCACGGCTGTCATTATAGTTGGCGGGTATTTTGACGGAACGAATTGCTTAAACTTAGGCCCTTCGTACACTAGGCTACGCAAATCTTCGATACCCAACGATTTTGGTCTCTAAGCGACTACCGCAATACAAATTCAAAGAGCTTCGTACACAGACATGCGTCGCCGACATTTTGTTCATTCGTCGCCGACGCCAGTCGCGCGCTACCTGCCGGTCGAGATCGTCGCTACTAACGTCGCTGCGATTTCCAAGATGGCAAAGCAATTGTTGAATAATTCAATTTGAATTTAGTACCCGTTTGTTGTTATTCTTTTGCAGCTTCAAATACTCTACACTTTACATTTTTTCTATATGGATGAACCCAGTGGTATTTCCTATTACGACGATTTCTTTGCTTTTGATAAAGATAGTAAGCCAAAATCATAGATTCATCGTCACTTGTGTCAGACATTTCGTAAATATTAGACTTATTTAATTTAGAGACGTGTTGTCGCTATGTCTACAGTGGCAGAATAGACAAAATCGCGTCTTGAGATATCTCGTGTGTACGGTTCGTGCGCTACCAAATATTCGCGACATAAGTTGACAACATTAGTATCGAAGATTTGCGTAGTCTTGTGTACGAAGGGCCTTAGTGGTCACACACACACATTCAAGCTCTGTACAAACATAACGTGTTTTAGTGTAGGTGACAGAATTGAAAACGAATCATTTGTATGGAGTTTCCATTCTGTGAACTTATTTAGTACTAGCGGACGTCACGTGGTTTCACCCGCGTAGTTCCCGTTCCCGTGGGAATACGGGAATAAAATATAGGCTATGTTCAACGCAAAGAGTGTAGCTTCCCAACAGTGAAAGAATTTTTCAAATCGGTCCAGTAGTTTCGGAGCCTATTCGTTACAAACAAACAAAAAAACAAATCTTTCCTCTTTATAATATTAGTATAGATTTCTAATATATCTAGTTTCTCTCGGAGAACTCTTAATGTATAAAAATACTTTAAAATAAAAGTAGTTATTACTTACAGTTCAACTGCCGCTGCAATTTGCAGCACGTCGCCCACAAAACAGTAAAACAAATAAAATAATAGATCTTCCTTATATCGACTCAGTCGCAGAGGCGCTAGCTTTTCTCTAATAGAACCATTTATTAAATATTCAGGAGGCACATGGTAGTCCATATCTTGTGGTCTGAAAGGAAATACAGTTTTTGTTGAAATTATAAATTTATTTAAGCCATAGTTTTATGTAAAATTTCTAAACGCATAGCTAAGCAGGGCAAGAAAGTTTATTTCAAACATTTTTTAACTAATGCATAGTGCCCAGCATCTAACTTGGCAAGGTTTTGGAGTAGTGGGGGTAAGTTCGCACATCGTACACTTACGAGATACAAAAAAGTAAGCCACTCACTCCGAAAAAGTGCGCCACTCATTCCGAAAAGTGCGCCACTCACTCCGAAAAGTGCTCCACTCACTCCAAAACTTTGTCAAGTTAGATGCCGTGCACTATAGTAAGTCTTGATACTGTTCACTCAGATTTATTTAAACCGGAGTAGTAACTTGATAATGTTATTGTCCAGAATAGGCTAGAAAACCCACTCTCCCGAATTCTTATTACACAATGCCATGCTATATCCCGTTTGACAAAACAGTACCGCTTGCCTGATCAGGTATGGTCTTATTTTTATTGAGGTATCGAACCTCCTCAAACCAGCAACAAAAATACTAATAAACACTAGAATACTCAGACCGGAGAATTCCGGAGTTCCCTTTTCACAAAACAAGCACAAATATCATGTTATAATTGTTATTCACCTGCAAGGCGTGTCCGCCCACGGTCCAGCAAAGGTGAGATATAGGTTGTCAGGGGAATTTAGATTCAGTCCAAGCGCAGTGAGATCCTGCCCTAACGCCAACGAAACTAAACTGGGATCCGACTCTGCCGCTCGTATAAACGTTAATAGACCCACAATGCCAAACTGATTTGGTATCATCGTTTCTGGTATATTCGTTACTTTACCTAAAAACATAATACTGTTTATTAGACTGGTGTCATGGAAATATAAAATATGCTGCAATGGAGTATGTGGTATGTATATCATAAAGGCTTCAATAAATATGAATAGAAATAGCTAAACAAACCCCATAATAAACTGTTTAAGTTGAAAGTTTTGAAAGATCTTTTTTGGGAAGATAACTGTTATGAAACTATAAATTTTCATTTGCAAAAAATACTAGAAATGTGGGCGTATACTATGCCTCTGCCTACCCCTTCGAGGATAAAGGCGTGACTATTATGTTTGTACAAATACATTCAATAGTTTTAGCTGTGATTTAATATAACAATCAGTTAAGGTTCCATGTAGAATATAATGTAAATATAAATTTAACGATTTTGAATGAAAATTACTATACTTTTACACAGTATTAACTATTTTACAAGGTTTCACCAAACACTATTTTAAAGGTACGTAGGTACGAAATGCATCAATAAATTTGTACCTATTGAATGCGTTCGTGATACATAAAATGCGTTAGGTTAATTTCAATAAAGTAAATTATGTGGATGGATAAGTATAAAAATCTTCATTCAAAATGCCAGATTCCGCCTATTGCCGTCAATCAATATAAACACCAAATTATGTAAAACATACACCACGAAGCCACTATAGTATACTACCAACCTAAGTATTATTATACACACCATAGAATTCCGTATGCGCTCCTTGACTGACAACTTTAGGGACAAAAAAATTACATGTGAGGTGTGGTTCAGTTCATTGTTTAGAATAATTTCATTTTATGCAACGGATGTGTAAAAGGAGGCCTTATGTAATATTTCTCAATAAATAAATAAATATTGCGAGATTTTTTTTTTAAACATCGCCCCATCTAGTCCAAACTAAGGTACGAGATCATTTTTTTTGTGATTATAAAAACACGGGACCAATATAATGTAGATATTATGTATGTATTAGGTAACAGTAACGGTAATGGTTATCTCAACTTAATTTTTTTTTTTTTTCATCTCAAAAAATCTCAACAGGCTTTGAAGCTTTCACATCAACAAAAAAAATTGTGGAACATTTTTTACACATCGCCATCTATCCCAAATTAAGTTAATATAAGCTTGTGCTATCGGATTTAGACAACTGAGAGACATACTTATAAAGCGGTGCTTACCATCAGGTGAGGTCTGAATCCCTTTCCTAGGTTTGTCCGCGTTGTGATTGGCGAAGTCCGGGGGCGGAGGCGCCGGGCCGGGGGGCGGGAGTGGCGCCGTCCCCCCACTACTTGACGTGCCGGGGAGCGCGGGGAAGTCTTCCGAGGACATCGTGAACTCTGACTGTTCGGATGTTGGCTGCTTCACCATACCCACTGGTTAAAAGAGTTTTGTTAGCCGCTGAAGAGTATTTTGGTATGTGATTGTGATGGACAAAACGGAATTAAGGGATGTTGCAATGTCGTTTCATGAGTACTATATGCCATAAAAGAGGGTGCAAGAGTAATTCAAGATAGATCCTTGGATAGATGCTTAAAATCCTTGGATTGCCGAGAGATTTCAGTCTCCTTATTAGAAATGTCAAAGCAGCATTGATAGGATCTTACTAAATCTGATTAGGCAGAAAGGAAAGCTGTACTGTCGGTGGAGGTGAGTGCTGATCCATCACAAGAGGGCCACATGGTTCCTTCTGTATCATGCTATGAACCCATCATAAGTAAGATGAATCCACTATTAGGCGATAAGCAAAGCACATTGATCTAGCGTCTGGTGCCGCCATCAGTCTGTTTTCCAGAATTGCATTTTATAGCGTGTTTAAAGGGACCCTTGAAGTTGATCACTCACTGCATATTACCTTATTATCATGTATTTGGTACGTTATTTGATTGAAACAGAATGCCCCCAACCAAAAGCCAGAGCAATGTGCTTAGCGCCATAAACTGTTGTTACATTTATAATTTTCGATCACTTGTACCTTATCTATACACTTCTTTGATCAGACAAACCTGTAGTAAATAAATATGATTGTGTTCTAGTAAGAAACCAGTCTAACCGTAAGGTTTAGAGCCAGGCGGAGGTGGTGCGGCAGCCGGGGCCTGGTCTCCGGCCCCTCGCGCCGTGAGTGAAGGGAACTCGCTGAGGTCCAGTAGCGGGGGCGTCGACGTATCGCCGCCCTCGCCGAACACAGAGTGGTAATTACTGCCTGCGTTGAACCGAGACAGGTTTCCCATACTAGACTGTGGATTAAATTGTAGGTATTAATTGAACTCATCGTTAATGTCGTAAACCGATGGTGGGCGGTTTAAGTTGGATAAATTCCTGTTTTTTTACAATTACAAATGTAAAAGATTATAGGTATGGATGTTTCTTACTCTTTAACGTTTTAACAGCTGAACGGATCTGGCTGAAGTTTGGTACAGGAAAAAAGTTGTTATTTAGGTATTACTAGAATAACACAGTGCGGAGCCGCGGTTTCCAAATATTAAGTTTTCGTTCCTAACGAAGTTACTTCCTGATTTTGAGACACAGACATTGAGTCCTGGGGATGATGTAACTAAACTAAACTTCAACTAAGTACGAAAAAATAATCAAAAACTTCTGATAGTGTACAAAAAATGTCCCGATAGTATAAAATATCTACAGAAATATCAAAACTTAGCTAAGATGACCACTTTCCTTTAGCAGTACACTTGTATGCCACCTTAATAATCGTCTCATTTGAATGCCGCGGCTCACTGTGGAGCAATGTTTTCACAAGGATTGTCACAACTGGCAGCAAAAAACATTGGTCATTTGGACGAAAATAACTTCCATAGCCATCCTGAATACTGTCTAACCGAATTGAAAAAATTACCTCCTTCTCAAAGTGGGAAATGTCCGTGGTTGCCCTAGAATCTAGATCTAGAGTAAGACTTAGATTATAAAGACATCAAGTAAGTCAGCAGGTTGATTCATATTATTGGATTACATTTTATGTTCAAGTACAGCATTAACCTACATCAAAAATATCCTGGACATCATGCTATGCACCTACATTTTGCACCTAGGTATATTGTTCTTACAGTGGGGTTAGTCAATGCTCTAAAAGTTACAGCAGGCTATGCTTGGGGTATCTCTGAGGGGTAGACTCCGAAATGAGACTATCCGGCAGAGAAATAGGTGGTCGACATAGCTCGCAGAATAAGAACATTGAAGTGGCAGTGGGTTGGCCACATCTGCAGAAGAACCGACCGACGGTCGGCGGTCGATGAGTGCAGTTTCGTATTCGTTCGGGTTATAAGCCCAGGGCGAGTGGAATACGGACTTCACTGCTGCACCCTGGAACATCGGCTAATGGGTGCGGCATGCTGCCCTATTTAGGCGATGTACCGATATCCCGCCAAGCTGACCCCATGTTGAGGGTGTCGCAGTTAGGTGGGCCTGCTGGGCTGGCGCGGCGTCTGCGTCGCAACACACCATGGCAGAGGCAAAGTTCCCGGCTTTCCGGCTGGTATTAGCGATGGGAGAGCTTTTTGGTCGTAGTTTGACAGAGTTTCACCTCGTTGCACTAGGGGGTCGCAACACCGCGAGCCTCGGCTGTTCCGTCTGTGGGGTTATTCCATCTGTGCGGCCACTCCGTGCAGCATCGGCAAGGACCTGTCGCTGTCAGATGTGATGCGAGCCATGGTCAGCAGTCAAGCGAGCATGGATCGCAGTCATCTCGTTTACTGGAGGCAAAGCGCCCGCACCGCCACGAGTGCGTCGTGCAGTTTGAGGGCGCCGTCACGAGAAGTTTGCGCAGGCCTCAAACATGCCTTGACTGTGGTCATAAAGTCGGGGGATCCCGTCCACTGAAGAGCACATGGCGGTAGGCGCCTTATCCGAGTTCCGGGAGGTGCCCATTGGCGCTCTCTACCTCTTCTGCTTGCAGAGGGGCGCTCCATAGCGGTGGAAGTGCGGGCTTGGTCTTAAGCTCTTTAGTGAGCTCCCATCTGGCTTCCCTGAGGAGAGCCTCAGGCGAGTGAGGCGTGCGGGGCGCTCCTTGCCGGACTGACGAGATAATCTATGCCCATTCGTCGGTAGACATAGGACGAACGATCGGGGTTCGGGAGTTACACACTATCGCGGTTACGGTAAAAAACCTATATTACTTAAAAGATGCAGGTAAACTCAGTTTCAGGTAGTAGTATGTTAATAATTTTACATAAGTATTAAATTAACAAAGTGAAACATAATTTATTCATTATGAACACTATTTAGTTTAGAAGAGGTGGTCATGAGTTTTTATTGCCAGGATCCTTTTTTATAGGGTCAACATACCTAGTAGTAGAATCTAGATGTTCTTAGGATCTACATATTAATATAAAGATATCATTTAACAATTAATAATGATTCTTTTATCTAAAGAGCTACTTGAATAAATATTAAGTTCTAATTATTGTATTTTAACATAAATTTAATAAATGAATACAATCATCTCACTATCCCAATTAAGCCTAAATTCTTAATCAATATATCACTTGTTTCAGTAAAATGTTGTGAACTTCACAGTATCAAAGTTTTTCAATGTTTATAATACTAATATGAACTAAATATCTGATTTGATTTGTTTTTTTAAATCCAACCTTTTTGTAGTACATTTCTGCTGTTATTATGCTTTCGTCACTATTAACTAAGGATATCAACAAATTAATGCACAGTATAATTATAAACACACACTCCAAAACACTCCAATAAAAAATAAGTTATGCCCACACACTGAATTATAAATGAAAGGTAAACCAAAAAATCTATCTACCCACATAAAAAAATAAAAAATCTTACCATAGAATTTGAATTAGGCTGCGTTAACGTGTTTGGCATTGGTACTCTCCGGTCAGCAAATGCTCGCTGCCCAAAAAGTGTTGAACGAGATGCCATTGAGGGTGGAGCACCCCCTGGCATGGCCGTTGAATTTCGACCTGGCGACAATGCGCCCCCAAAAGTTGGCGTCACATGGCCTGATACACCACCCACTAGCCCTGAGCTGACGCGACCACCTACACCGCCGCCCGCTAGGCTTCTAGGTGCTTGTTGAAAATTCAAGTTTGCCATAACCTGGAAATGTTAAAATTACAATGAGTTCCAGATCAAATATTTTCATATAGCTTCAATAATGAGATGAGAGTATTTCCTGTGCAAATAAATAAAGTAAGTATTTAACTTTATTAATGAAAAGCAGTCAACATGTTAATATTTACTCAAATGCCTTTTTATTCATGGTTAATAAAATTCACCACCAAAAATACAGTAAAGAAAATTAGATTGAGGATTCGCTTTTAACATCTGAAGTAATTTCGCAAGTATTCACACATTAGCCAATCAGACACTGTTCATCTTAATTTCACTTGAGATGTCATTACAATTACATGTTTGAGCATCCTTGGCAAAGATATGACAGCTATATTGATGGTATTTAAGCCGAGTGTCTGGTCCACTATGAAATCTGTTCCATAATAATAACCAAACTTATTTACTGTTTGGTTTATCACAATGATATTATAAACAAAGCTAGGATATTAAGTTCATTTTTATTGCATCAACATTGGAATGAGTATGAATGTGATAAGTAATTCAGTATGCATTGTGAAGAAAGATAGCTATGTACTCTACAATTGTCTTATATGTTTGGTTTCAGTTTCAGAGACTACCTATTTTTGTTTAGAATATCATTGGTTATACTTATCTGTTATTTATGAATCACCACCTAGGTTACACACAGTTCTATGGAATACTTAATGATTTATTATTTGGAAGATATCTGTACTTATATCGATCCGAGTACCAAAACTTTCAGTTTATTAATATTTTAATCTATTGATGATCTCAAATACAACTTTATTCTAATAAGGATGATATATGAATCATTGTAAATACATCCACACAATACTAACATTTCACACACAGAGCTAAATAAAGTTTTTCTGAAAACTCTTCCAATTTGATACTTCAAGACCAATGTTCCAATATCTTGGCAGGACATGAGTGTATTGCATTCAGTTAGGCAAGGCATTTACTTGCTCTAACTAAGCCCTAAATAGGAAATAGTAAATGTTACATACAAACAAACATAAGGGATATTCTAGAGGCTGGAAATCTATAATAAAAAATGTCTACACAGAGGAAAATAATACTGGTGCATAGCCTGTGATGTTTCATAAGTATTACAAGAAGTCTAAAGGGGATATATGACGTGTTTTCCGTGAAATTTTCAATACCTTACGGTAAGGTTCTGTTGGCTAGAGCTGTTTCCAACAAGCAAAATGTTTGTGGAAATATGCCATGCGAAAGATACATAATCGTCTAGGAATAGCGTGGAAACATTTGAAGCACACGATAACGTTTACTAATAACAACAAATGAAGTAGGTATCATACATAAATATGGCATTTTACTATGGTTATTTCGTCTGCTGTCAAACAATGGCGACCCGTTATTGGTTTGATTCGTATTGAATTCCAAATATTTACCTAATGTGTCGACGTCAGTCGTGTTCCAATAATTCAGTATCAGTATGAATGGTTCATAATCAAATATTCCTTGTAGAAACAAATATATCCACTTCTATGAAATAAACAAAGTTTGTTGACTGTCCAATTTAGAATACGGCTCATATGCATTCAAAAATTTTAAGACGACCTAAAAAGATCCTCAAGACCGTCTTTGCATGAAACACTGCTATAAAACGATGAAAACTTTGTACATCTTTACGTCACTTATAAATATTTTAACAATTTCACTCAGTTTTGTCGAACGCCACATTACCCTAAACAACTGGCGGCCATATTGTTGAAAGCGGACGGAAAAGTGATTTAATTTTCGGTCAAGAAACTTATTAAATGTTTTTAAATGGTGTTTGCTATAAATTGCCGTTTTCTTATCAAGTTATTGAAATTGATATTTATTGGAGGAGTTTTTGATTATTTAGACTAATGTTTATACCATTTTGGTAAAAAAGTATTAAGTTTGATTTGTGCAGCCAACACTTCATCGAGTTGCCATCAAGATTTTGTTTTTATCAACAGAAACCATCAACAAAAGGCAATGTTATCGATCGTCGGAATCATCATCATCAGCAGGGAGGGCCTGAATGCAGAAGGAGTGTTGTCTTGGGTGGATCCGTGTATTGTTTTTTGTTGGTGTAAAGGCCGCTTCCCTCGGTCCGCGATTCTGCGGATCATCACGCACAGCCGACGATCACGGACGACAACGCACGGAGACAGGGCTCTTCCAACGGTGCGTGTCGGTCTGTGTAGATCTTTTGATAACTTCATTCCAAATGCAAAGGGAAAGAGAACGTGTCGTCGCTGCAGCCGCGGCTGTGGTATTAATTAACAATTTATGCGATCTAGTAAAAGTAAAAAGAAACCACGTCGCTGGTGGATATCAGCATACAACAAAAGTCGTTTAACGCAAGTGTACATAAACATACTCGTACATCTAATTTTATTTATTTTCTGTTTTGTCACCCATAGCAGTGGGATCACGGTAGAAAATTTTCAAAAATAAGATCGTCAGTCCACTCCATTTCTCCGCAACCAATTACACACAAACAACACCACTGCTCGTGTCAGCGGACAAGCAAGGTCTGACTTGACGTCGTCTGTGCTACCACGGACGCGTCCGGACCGCGGCGTACGCGATCGGATCGTTCCGCACCGCACCTTTGAAGTTACCGCCTCGCGACGGATACCGGCGCACCGCCACAGACGTCCTTTGCTACCACGGACGAGACCCTTCCCACGGTGTGTGGTGCGAGCTGGTCCGCGTCCGTCCGCGATATCGCAGACCGTGGGAAGCTGCTTTAATTGGGAGAAGCCTCCGTCCAGCAGTGGACTGCCATAGTCTGATTTGCATAATTGATAATTTAATAACAAGATAATTTTGAAAAGCAATTTGTAGGTATATTAACTAAATCAATCACAAAACATTGTCTCGAGCAGGACTCGAACCTGCGTGTGCTGGCTTTCCGGGTCAGTCATCTTAATCCTTGGGCTCCTGAGACTCGGTTCCTTCAACGGTGTCTCAGTTGTGCTGTGGTTAGGCGTCTGGCTCGGCAAGCTATTAGATGCAGATTCAAGTCCTGCTCGAGACCAAACATTTTTTGACATTACATTTAGTATATTATTATATTTTGCATATACCGCAATCCTGTTAGCCCACAAGTTACATTATAGTGTAAAGTGTACAGTTACACACAATAATGTAACTTGTGGGTAACAGGATTGACG
The DNA here is from genome assembly GCA_933228765.1 of Miltochrista miniata. Lineage (NCBI taxonomy): Eukaryota > Metazoa > Arthropoda > Insecta > Lepidoptera > Erebidae > Miltochrista > Miltochrista miniata. The sequence goes on from OW121768.1 coordinate 13,697,429, forward strand.
GTAAAAAGAAAACAATTTTAAGAAAGAAAAAACGTAAAATCTAAGAACGTTTTTATAAAGAAGTGTGTTCCATTCAATCCATAAAAATTACTTTTTAGTTCATCGGGATGATGCATGAGAATATGAGAATCGATTAATTTGTCTATGCCCGAATTTCTTGGCAACACCGAGATCATATGATTGTTCAATGAAGGCGCACGTCTGCTAGGCGTCGACTTGCTTCTTTGAGCCAGTTTTTGGTATTCTGGCTCTTTATCGGTTGTTTTTCGTAGTAGTGGTGCTAAATTATAACTAACAACCATGGCGCTCAGCGATGCAGATGTTCAGAAGCAGGTACGCATAAGAAATTCTCATTATTCTTCTATGTAAAGCAAATTAGTCTACATGGATTTGTCAGAATAATTGATCCAGAATGAGGCACTTGTTCCAAATGCATAAGAGTCGTAGAAAGAGCAATAACAGCAATATATCGTTTAAAAATGGCATTTACGTTTAGATTTATCGTTCTTTCGTTACTAGATCAAGCACATGATGGCCTTCATTGAACAAGAGGCCAATGAAAAAGCCGAAGAAATCGATGCTAAGGCTGAAGAGGAGTTCAATATTGAAAAGGGCCGTCTTGTGCAGCAGCAGCGCCTGAAAATAATGGAATACTACGAGAAGAAGGAAAAACAAGTTGAACTGCAGAAAAAGATGTAAGCCTCTATTTTATCTTGTAGTCAGTATGTCATGTGTGGGCTCATCTCAGTATAGTATCCTTAATGTGTAATTTGTACAATACATTTGGACATATCATAGTCCCTGGTACCATTTCAAAGGTTGTTTCCCCCCGATGTCATATAAATTCATTAAACAGCATTCTTTCTCTCTAAACTTCTTGATGCATTGATTGACAGTATCGGAACCTACTTGGTCCCACTCAATGAGCAGCAAAATTTCAGTCAAATTAAGTAACTTTTGCTAGACTGATAACATCAATGTGAGAGTCATGTGATCTAACGCAATCAAGGTGTAACTTGAAACTTATGTGTAGATCTAAGTGTTTTGTTTAGTGTTATTTACGCTACAAATAATCTCACCATGGTGGAAATTCTGTTGTTACAAAATAAGTAAACTTGGATTTATTCCTGCAGACTTAATTTCCTTTGAAAATGTAGGTTTACACTTATAAAATTCTTGTTTAAGCACAACTGCACAATCCAATCTATTAGATTTGTACATTATTGATGAATTGGCAGAGATATACATTTATATAAGCAAGGGTTAGGTAGAGGCATCTAGATTTCATACTTACTAGTTGTGATAACCTGTTATGTATAGCCCTAGGTGACTCCTGTGATCAATTTACATTCCTTAACATATTCTGTTATATTTTTTTTTCTTACATTTGGTTTATTTTAGGAAATGGAATAACTTTTCAGGATTTTTAGTTTAAACACAATAAATTGGAATTTGCTATAATTGTCACAAAGCTACAATATTTTTAAAAGGCCTATCCGTCAATGAAGTGGAGCGTACATTATTGACCCATGAGGTTGATGTAAAGAAGTAAAGCATCCACACTTTGTGTATGGAATGTAACCTAAAGCTTATCTTTAGTAAATATAAATAAACCTTTTTAGTACTAAAGGTCTTTGAGCTAGACTGCAGACAACTCTATAGGTGGATAGGCATATCAACACTATAATGAGTTTGGTTTAATAGGTTGCTGAATAAAAATGTATCATTGAGATTCAGAGACCAATCAATAAACTTCTAGAATTCAGAGACCAATCAATAAACATCTAGAATTATGCTTATACCTTAGATTGTAGAATTATCTCCCTGCCTCGGTTTACTCAAACATCCACAGTATGGCATTCTTCAAAAGGGGTCTTAGATAGTTCTTTCAGGTAGTCAGTGCAAATGTAGTGCCTTTAGTGTTGCAAACAACCATAGGCTACGTTAACCATTCATGTCAGCCATTTTAGTGGTAATAATGTTTCTCTCCATCAAATTAGGTATTTGGATTACAGTAACGTTGCATGCTATCATGCTAATGTCCAGTTATTGCTGTGAGTTTTTGCACAAATGCAGACCATAATTTAAGATGAAGTAGAGACTTCAAATCAAATCAATCAGTCAGTGTTAGATATTGTTAGGAGTATCTCAATTACTTGTCAATGCAATTATCAGTCTCTTAATCCATTTTTACCCAGGGAATAAGTTCTCATGGAAAGTGAAAATGGGAACAAAATTCCATGTAGGCATCATCCAGTATGTACACCGAATGCATAATAAATAATAATAAATATTCACGGACATCTCACACAGTAAGCTAGGAATAACCTGCTTGTGTTATGGGTATCAGACCACGGATATTAATACTTATATACTTTTAAATACATACATATTATACATAGAAACACCCAGACTCTTGAGACAAACATTTATGGGTCACACAAATATTTGTCTCCGGTGGGAATCGAACCCTCCAGTGCCGCAGGCGGTATCACTACCGACTGCACCACAGAGGCAGTCAAAATACATATTTATAGGCTGAGGCATGCAACCTATATGCTCACCGCTCACCATACATTTTATCTATTAATTTTTTCTACCTGCAATATCCTGTAAAACAAACGAGAATGCAAATACTTACACAAATTTCTCCTCTCCAACAGTCAGTCATCAAACATGCTGAATCAAGCCCGTCTGAAGGTGCTCAAAGTACGTGAGGACCACGTACGTAACCTGTTGGACGAGGCACGAAAACGCCTGGCAGAAGTGCCCAAGAATGATGACATGTATGCAGAACTGCTCACCACACTTATCGTGCAGGCTCTCTTCCAGGTTAGTATATTATTAATGTGTAATACATTAATTATTTCTGTCCCTTTCACACATATTAGAAATTTATCTTGTCTCTTTCACATTTTATGAAAATAGATGCAAACTGAATGTTGTAAGTGACTGTTTCGAGAGAGAGAGAGTGGATTTTCTAGCCTATAAGCTAGTCTCACTGCAACCATTACTGATCTATTGTGATCTGCCACTAAAGTAAGTAAGTAGTGATTGTTACAATTTACATGATTTTAAGGTTTGTACAATACATAGGCTGCGGTGACCACCGGTCCTTCTGGTGGGCCGTAAGCTTGACTGCCACCTTAGTGGTATAAAAAAAAAAAATACAACTGAAGAGGAGACCTCTGCAGTACAGTCAGCTTCAATAATAGCTCGACTCAATGACTATCCAAGAAATGATATCCAAAAAAAGAAAATCATGGATTAGTGACAGCTGACATATTGATATAATGATCTTGATTCAAATGAGATACAGTTTGATTTTCAGATTTGCTTAAATCATAACATGATGGTTGCAAGCTTTGTTTAGAAATGAACTTGGTGTATAAAAAAGTACTTTACTGAATCCACTCTAATCATAAACTAGTAGACGTAGAAACTACTGTAGTAAGAGATACCTTGGAAAGTGGTTAAGGAGCCGACAATCTTTACTGTCCTCTTACGAAAACTCCCCACTACTGAAGCTCGTCAAATCTCATCTTTCGCGGCGTGTATCGGAATCATTCTACCAGTATCAATTATCTATATTACCTTGATTTGGTCATAAGATTAGATTTTATATGCTTTGGTTTCATTCTCACTCACCATTTACGTAGTGAATAAATCGACTGACGCTCACTACAATTCGTTCTTGTGCCGCCCGCATCCAACGCACTCTATAATTTGTTCGTCTATTTTGCGAGATGCTAAATAAATTATTACTACAAAAATATTGGTTTCTACGTTCCAGTTCAAAGACTTTTCTCTTCTTCCTGGCCTTAATCCCATTTCATTTGGGGTCGACCCTCCTCGTATGTTTACGCCTCAGTATCCTATTCTGTGTTGTTTGCGTCTCCACTCTCTTCGCCTTTAGGTCCTTTTGGATGGTACGTCCTCAACCTCTATCTTCAGTACAGTACGATAGTTACCAAAACTGATAATTAAAAAGAGTTGTCTGTAAAGTAGTTAGATTTAAAGACGATAATTTTACGTGTTACTAGTGTTATAACATCATAAAAAACATAAACGAAATCGGCCGAGTAAATGAAAGAGAGATGCGTCACAAGCCGAACGCCTCTCTATCGCTTGCACGCTCTACTCAGGCAGAACGTGACACCTTTTCGTGCGTGCATCCGGCGTGCTTTATTAGACGTTCAAAAATCGTCTTTCAGTAGGCATTCAACATTTCCAAAAAACTGTTATAAAAATGACCACTTTTTATCACGATTCTAGCTCATGGAGCCGACAGTGACCCTCCGCGTGCGTCAAACAGACATGTGTCTCGTGGAGTCAATATTGAGCAAGGCCCAATCTGACTACAAGGAGAAGATCAAGAAGGACACAGTACTGAAGGTCGACAATGAGAACTACCTTTCACCTAACACGTGCGGTGGAGTTGAACTTATTGCTGCTAGGGGACGCATCAAGGTATGAATTTTATCAATTTTTATGTTTTTCTTTCAGCTGGCAGATGATTTCTGAACGAAGGAGCCTAAGGCTGTTGTCATACTATGAAATGCACCGATAGCCAAATGATCTGATAGTCTCCTACTTCTATCAGTGTTCTAAATTTATTAATCGTACCATTGTGTTCATATAATATGCATGACTAGCCCATCAGGGAATAGTTGTGACTATACTCATGTGTGTTTGTAAACCTAAATTACTTCTGTCAAAAGACCGGAGATGCTTTTACAATTTCATAAATTTAATCAAAACCAAAAATTCATTATTTAAAATTAAAAAGATTTTTAACAGATTTTAAAATAGAGCAGTAGAGGAGGTTCTTAATGCGTTTTGTCGTTTTAATGTTTTAATAAGAATTTTAGGTAATTTATATAAAATATTTGTACTCAGATCTCCAACACCCTGGAGTCCCGCCTGGAGCTAATAGCCGCCCAGCTATTGCCGGAGATCCGTACAGCCCTGTTCGGACGCAACCCTAACCGTAAATTCACCGACTAAACACCGGTGACACACATACACACACTTGTTACTAACAACATAACTTTTAAAAAATTCATAATTTGTAGTACTAAAATAATATATTATTATAATAAGTGTTTTCTTTTGCCTAATATATGTCTTAATAATGCGTACAATTTTATCGCTTAGATGTTAACTTGATGAATGGTCCCCATAAAGTTGTCAGAAAGTGTATGAACTAACTTTGTAATTCTGATTTCTGGTTTAAATTTTAAGAGAGATACTTCCATTTAAACTGTACGTTAGTTTCGCCAGCTTTTAAACAGTTGTATCGTCGTCTATATAATAAAATATTTTATTAATAAACAATTCATTCTTAGCACTATGTTGTATGACTTATAATATGTATTTTAGAGAACGTAGTTTATAGGATTTGGAAAACGGTTTAATTAAGATGTTACCATTTACTAGGCCATGCTGATAACCCTTATCTATAGTTGATACTGTATAATATATAGGATATATACCACCATCATAATATATCCCTTACAGTATTAGGTATATAGCACAAGATTGCAATGGTAGATACAATTGTATCTGTATAAAATATTTATATAATCTATTATGAGAATTATTGTTATCAATGTTTTGGATTAATATTTATAACCATATATTTGATTGAAGGAATCATTGTAAGCTGTAAGATTAGAGTATGACGGCAGCATCCCATGCTATGCCCACTTAAATCGAAGTAAAGATTTGGCTGTATGTAGTGTGGTGTCATAGTCCAATCTTGCAGTGCCCCAAGACATTCCTACTCTATGTTTCATCCTGGCAATATAATATTAGGCTTGCTTTTGACAGCCCGATAGCTTTTGAAAACTGCAATGTATTATTCCCATATAGCACTGTTAAAATCCTTGTATTGTAAATATATAGATGTGTTGAAAAATAGTGTTTTATTTTAGAGATTTATCAATCTAATCGACCATCGCAGTCCACTACTGGACACCTTAGGGAGTTGGTTAGCACAGGATTTTGCTTCGAGGTTTCCTTCCCTTCGCCGTGACCTCTTTCGTTAGTCATTAGGTGTATGTAGGTGGCTAGGTGCACCACTTTCAGATGAGGCTTGCTTGAATACTACGTATTTATTTGATGTAGGAAATCTATTTCAAAAGAGAACACAGCTTGTTGGAACTATAGTCAAAAAAGCTTGTAGAAGAATTGGGGTAAATATGGAGGAATATAATCCGCACACACAGAAGGTTAGGTATTGGTAAGTATTGTCCCTCCGGAGCATAACAAGCAAAACGCAAAATGACTACCACACGCTCGGCAACATGTACTATTCACCTAGCATTATTAGCACCTTGGCACTGGGAACTGTTTAGGGCGGATTCATCGTCCCGTCGATTTAACGCCCACTTCTGGATTTATGCCTCCTCCCAAATATCGCATTTCTCTTGTGCTGCTGGCGTCCAGCTGGCTCTCAACATTTTTATAGTTGTCACATAATCCTAATGGCAAGGCAAGTTGGTGGTTTGCGCATTCGGTTAAAAAGTAGCCTATGTCCTTCCAAAGGCCTCAAACTATTCATATACCAAATTTCATCTCAATCGCTCCAGCCGTTTAGTCGTGAAAGCGTAACAGACAGTCACTTTCGCATTTATAATATTAGTAGGGATTTTCCTTTTCAACGCAATAGGAACTTTTGTGAAAGTGGTGCCTTAGATTCGTCTTGGGGGTTTTCCCCTTTTACGCCTAAACCCACAGTATGAATTGCATCACCACTGCGGACAGTGATTACATTTTTCAGGGATTACGCTCGCATGTTTTTTTAAGGGATTATAAATAAATGATAAGTATCTATGTATTGAACCAATATTATTATTTTATTCTTAGACTATAGGTACAACATCAAAAATCAAAGGTTTAGGCTTAATGTGTATTCACAGCTATCGGACGCTAAGAGAACACTTTAAATAACATTTACATTAATAACATCAATTTAAATAACATTATGAATATTAAAGTTTTTATATCCAATAATTGTAAACATTAGTGCCTTCTTTACAATCCTAGAGTTAAAGTTAAAGTTAGGTGCAAAAGAGGCCTAAAAAGGCAACATTGTACGTTTCATATTATGAATCATAATTTTGTTTGTATGTCTTGTAAGTTTTGTATATATTTTCTATTTCAAATTTTATGAGTTGTATGTTTCATATTATGAAACACACAATGTTGCCTTTTTTAGGCCCGCTGTTGTACCTACCTATGCTTTTATATTTGGGACCTATGTTTAACCTAAGTATAATATTTTTCTGTGGCACCTTATAGCCCTTGCCCTAACAGATTTAAATCTAGTTTTTGAATGTCATGACATTCTTTCTTGGTGGTTCATGTTTTATGAAATTTAGTTGAGTCGATATTTATTAAGAGGTTTTATTGTGATTGGATGACATACCTACATATTTGTGGTAGGACCTGCCGTACCCGCCGGTGATCTCTATCTATACGCCTTTAATATAATTATCTAACTTGACAATAATTCCCTACATCAGGAACGGGCGCCACCTTTATAGGTAACTAGCTGATGCCCGCAGCTTCGCCCGCGATGGCGCTGTATGTGAAAAATGATTTCCCCGGTTTTCTGTTAAAATTTTTCCTGAATTTTCTTTGCTATAAACCTCACGGAGCCCGAGACCTTTCCAACGAATGCAAAACCGTGGAAATCGGTTCGTGCGTTCTGGAGTTATAGCGTCAGGAAGGAAAACCCGACTTATTTTTATATAATAGATCAACGTGTCACATTCCCAAAAAAATGTTTAAGGAACTGCTACATACTATCAACTCAAAAAACAATACGTTCTAGGTCGGTTCGTTCATTTTATAACTAGTCTAGATTTAATCTCTGCATGATTCTTGATAGTAGCATACTAAGGGTTCGCCACCCCTGCCTTAAACCAACATTGGGACACAACACCGAATAAAAACTGAAGCTAGCTTATACAACTAGATGAGATACATCAGGTGTGTATGCTGGTAGATATCGTGGAACACGAGGTTCGTCTCGCCTCCTAGCACCTCTATCGACAGCTAGACTGATACTGCCAGCTTCCTTGACTCCGTTGGACTTCGCTCTCCGTTGTGATGGCAGGATCGACGCACGTAACGACTTTCGCTTCTGAAATACCGCCATTTAAAAGAAATTTAGCAGTGTTCTGTGGGAAGAGTATATAATTATGTAATTGTATTAACATCACATCCATATTAAATTAAAGGTGTAAAAAGTATAGTAAAGTGTACATTCAAACAAAGAAATACATGACTTACAATAAAGGTCTAATTTAGCAACCAAGCTAAAACGATTACCTATAAAAAAAGATGAAATTGTTTAAGTACTTAACTACTTACGAAGCAATAGAATCGTGTCCTGCGAATTGATGTGCAAGCTCCACAAAGCAGCAAAAGGAACTTGTGGCGATGAAAAATAAAAATGTGCACAAACATAAAACATGTTTATTTTTGATAAAATTTAAAATCTATGGCGTAAACAAAGGTACCTACTTTGATCAGAATCCTAGAGTATTTGCTAAGTAAGTAAATAATCTGGCTAAGTAGGTGCCTTTTCGTAGGTGCTACAATGACATAAAAAACTAGTGTATGTAGGCGCACTAGGCACCTACCTAGGTATACATTTTCTAATAAATACCTAGAGATTTATACTGGTGTGAATGTCTACTAGCACAGTATAAAGAGAAAACCTAACATCTTTAGGCTGTGCTACTAGGATTGCCTGGTTAATTTTCTGGGGGATTATAATTATTTTTATCTATATCGAGCTTAATATTGAAGTGAACTGAGCAGCATGAAGTTTAATCTACCAATCGCAACATGAAATACTCTTCTTATAAAGTTTTTGATTTTCTACTAACGTTAAACAAGTTTATAATTGTAGCAAAAGGTCAGGATTTTAAATCCTAGAATACTAAAGATTTATATGGATATCACTATAAATATGAATCTTCTATTCTGTCTAAGGCAGATATGTTTATAATTTCTACTAGTTAAAATATATACCTACATACATAAGCCATCATTGTTCTACTCATAAAATTGTGTATCAGTCGTCAGTAAGAGTCTATTTTACTATTTAGTTGCTGTTTGAAGTTGAAATGATCCACAGTCATAGCTTCTACGTTGACCCTGTTTACCTCAACAGCACCACGCCAACGGTCAGCTGCATGCCTTGCTATCTCCATCCTCTTTTGTTTCTTGATCTGGTGACGTTTGTATACCACCTCGATGACTATCAAGACTATCCCCCCTATAATACCCGCCAAAACAAGTATAAACACTCCAGCCATGTTTTTTAGTCCCAAAGTGTTCGGAGTTTTCTCGTTTTCCTCACAGTTTAACATGTTGTTTCTTAATATCCAGAGGTTGTCCAAATCTTCCATAATACCACCTGTAATGAGAGCGCATTTTAATACAGACTACATAGGTAGTATGTGCCTTCTTTATATCTAGAGGTAGGTAATTAGCTTAAAACTACAACTTTATTTCTAAAACGTTGCTGTTTAAAATAATTCTATCAGGTTATGGGCCCAGTACCTATAAATAAATTACCTACTTTTACTCTAGGCTTGTTATCCTGCTGCTCTAAAAGATCACGATCTACATAATCCTAATAAATCCACCTATTTATCTAAGATCCTATTATTTAAAATCTTAACCCGTAACATCTGACTTTAAAGGAAATGTGTGGGAAGTTCGATCACTAGGCTTCCGCATTTCAAACTAAATTTTTGAATGTGACTCAATTTTAATCTTAGAACATACTAAGATTTCTTCTGCAAACATCAGGTCAAGCCTCAACCAATGAAAAAAATAAAATTATTATTTTGTTGTCGATGAGATCACTGAGGTTGATTGATGGCACGTAGTTTAAACTTACTTTCATGAAAGTCCAAGATCGCGAGCGTTACTAAGTCAGCCCAAGGAGAACCTTTTTGCAACCCCACGCCGTAACCAGAACGACCAAACAATTCTCCCGCGGTTACGAGCTCACAGTCTTGAGCCGCTTCAAATTCCAAGCGAGAAG